>OZ032117.1:7032411-7669911 GCA_964026355.1 Pseudorhiza aurosa
CATCCAGTTTATTGATTTCAACTTGAAAGAGGACAAGCCTTAAATTTTCGCAGGAGCATGAAGATAAGGCATTCTATAAATTTTGAGCTATTGGAATGAATGAAAATAAAAGGGATAGAGATAGAGAATAAAGCAGTGGGAAGGTTCTAAAATGAAAGAGCAAGATTCTTTTAAACATATGATTCCACATAGATGTCAAAGGCAGACATTTTGACAGTGAGAAGCTTTTTCTGCTTATCGAGTAATGTCCAGGTCCTTCCTCTCCATGTGACCACACCCCATGATTCCTACGCTTGGAAGTACACAGAGCTAGCGAGTTTCCTCATTCTAAGTGAAAGTCTAGCTGAGGGTGGATTCGAACCACTGACAATAAAGTCAATGCGCAAGGTAAGAAAAAGGATAAGCAGTTAAGGTAAGATACGCTTTCATTGCAGGTAAGATTGAGGAAAAAGCCGTTAAAGTAGAATCTAATTTCCATTTAGTGAGTTATGTTGGGGAAAGGCAATGGTGGCCTATACAAAGCCTCGACGAAGGAAGAAAGAAGGAAGTGAAAAGCTAAGAGGAGAGAGAGAGATCAGATCAAGTTCATTGATCTTAGATTTGAAAGATGGCAAGATGCAAGATCCAAGAAAGGAAGAAAGCAGGACGTTCCGTATAATATGACTAGAAAATAATAAATTAAGATGAAGGGCGACGTGATCATAAGTTAAGTGTAGCTATAAATCTTGTACAATGTACGTTCAAATCGTCTTGTGTTAGAGCAAGCCATAAATAAGAAAACATTGGAGTAAATAAGAATTACTGAGAGTCACCTGGTGGGCAGACGAGACAGTTCGGCATCCCAGCTGTTGGAGCATAATATCCTGGCTTGCAAGGCACGGGCGATGGGGTGCCACCCGGACACTCATGACCCATATAGCAACGACCTCCTGTGCCAGTATGACCAGAACCACTTGGTGTATCTGTATCCACTCCAGTTAAACAGTAGTAGCCTGTCAAAACGTGCATTGATAAAAATCAGGTCAGGTGTCGTTACATCATAATAGAACAGTTCGGCACCCAAACAGCCAACTATTTCTACACTGAGATCTATATATTTCTATATTGTCGTTTTGAATGAAGAATGGGTAAGAACGTTGATTTGAAAGCCCGCCAAATTTCTATCTAATTTGCAGGCTATTGTGCAATTCTTCAGCGGGGATCTCGCTATGGCAAGACGACACTGTTTTCAAAGAACAGCATAGGGCGGACGGTAGCGAGGAAAAAGCGAACGGAGTCTGCGAAAATGTGATTAAATATAAGTAGCAAATTGCGTGCAGCGAATTTTATTCACGATTATCTTACTGTCCATTTCTTAAACTACATACCAATTTGTATGGGATAGAAACAGCCAGGGAGATTGGACAAAATCCTGGGAGTCTTTGCCACTAGAAATGAGAGTCTCGAACTTTCATAGAAATGAACGTCTCAACATTTGATGGGTAAAGAAGCATCGAATAAATAACTGCAACTCAAGGTATTACAATAACTATAATTTGTTTAGTTTTTAGAGTACTAAGTAGTTCGATTAGATTTCTAAGTAAACGCTGGCCTTAATTAGTTAAGTGGCTAATTTCAAGACAACATCAAATAAATTGATTATAACTATTATCCAAATATCGTCGTCGTCCTCTGCAGGGTAGGGTACGTAAAACACAGTCCTAGCAAATCATTGACATCAACTACACATGCTGAAGGAATCTCGTCTCCCTAGCGCACTCTACTCCAAAGTTAATACGAAAAAATGAGCCAGTCCCTGTCCTTGAATACGATGTTTATAAGGGCATTCGTAAAGGGAATCTCAGGCCTCAGTGCAAGCCTAGCCTTCTGCAGCAACCAAAGGGATTTCCTTGGCTTGAAAAAGCCATACTTGAATTCTCTAGCATGGAGACTCTCAAATCCTCAACGGTGCCGTGGCTTAGCGGTCAAAGCGCCTGTCTAGTAAACAGGAGATCCCCGGTTCAAATCCGGGCGGTGCCTTTTGTTAACAGAATTTAGATAGAAGATGAATATGTGCCTTGCTGGTCCAAAAATTGGGCGCTCGCATCAGAACCCGCAACCAGTTGCCGCGTACGACTGGGACCCGATCTGTTAACTGGAGAAGACGGGGGGGAATTACAAAGCATTTAGAAGTGAAAATCAAGCAAACCTCCACGCAGCGAATTTTTGTCATATGTTAAATACAGAAAAAAATTATCCGTGAAATATCGCGACGTCAGCAAAGGGGACAAGGGAGCAACTGTCCACTTTGCATTTCTCTCGGGGAGGCCAAGACGACAAGGGCTGTCATGCCCTGCAAAAGTATACAAATTCTTCCCGGCAATCAACTATATGAGGTGAAATTCGTATCTACAAAGTAAATCCACAGGAATACTTAAAGGGTTTTTTGTGAGTCACCCAGACCAAGCTGTATCACTTTTCAGATTCCCTATGAAATTCACGTGTATAGATTTTTGTTAACATGCTGACACGTGTTCTTCAAAGAATGTCTGTCCCTCTTTGCTCCACTTGGCTTCCGGCATCCCTGATGAAATTCTACTTCCCGCAGAAACTGTACTTGTAATACCATTCTCCATAATGTCTTGCTTTGGATTGAAAAAATTCGAGCAGATTTCCACCCGTTGGACATTGGCGCTTTTGGCACATATCAAGTGCCCAAGCAGTATCAACACTCGTCGTTCCCTTGGATCCACCGGCCGCGAGGAGAGGGGAGGCTCGCTGCCTGGACAACAGCTCGTCTTCCATACACCCTGCCCATGCTATGTAGCTCCACTGGAGAGGACACTCCAGCGCTACTCCATCGTCTCATGCAGACGGAAGGATGACGACGGCGACGACGAGTCATATGTTTATATAGTATACTACACTCTACAGGACTGTGCTGAACTTTCGGCTCAGAATCAAATCGGTGAAATTCTCACAGGACGACTTCTGCAACGGAAAGCTTTCCTACCATTTCCTTCAAATTGCTTATGACTGGCCCCCGTGCAATCAAGTACTCTTCAAAGCATGCAAGATTAGACGGGGGACAGCTGCCCCCTTTCTTGGTACTTTGGCATTTCCCTAAAGATTATAGAAATTGATAAACTTGATCCGGTTTGCCACTCCCTTTAGCCAGTCTCTTTCTTTCCCTTGTTGGGGCTTTGTTGTAGGCCACCAGGACCTTTCCCCAACATAACCATGCGTCGTATACTTGATTTCGAGCCTAGCAGAAACCAGAGACAGGGATCTGAGCTTTTCTAGAGAAGCGGGCTTTTCGAACTAAAAAACCAGCCAATCAAATCATAACACCTACCGGGCTTGCATGGTCCAGAGACTGTGTCCAATCCAGTTGCACCACAATACGACCCCGCAGTGCACTGGGTGCATTCAGCTGCGGACATGAGAAACTGGGCTGCCCCATAGGTTCCGTTGGGACATGGGAATGAATTGTAGCCTGTCTTCCCTGGACAGTAACGTCCTTGGGGACAAGGATCGGCTTGTATCCGCCTGGTACACTGGTATCTTGGGGGGCAGTCTAAGCACACTGAAGAACCTATGAGCAAAGAAAAATACGTAATTATATCGAAAATTCGAACGAATGTTTTGTTGTGCAAAAGCTATATAGCAATAAAGAACGGTGGCAATTATGTAACGCTTAAGATCTATTTGTCCGATAATTGCCACGGTAGGACGCCCTCGCAGCCCGGAGGATGACCACTTCGTTGGAACACTCTTGTACTCATGTCTCTCGGTGCTCTCCTCCTGTCGATCCAGCGGCGAATGGGTAGCTGGCATAAATCTGGATAAGGTGCATCTAAGAAAGGAAACAGCAAAGCATCTCAACCCACAAAACTTCGTCTCATCATGGCAAGCCTCTGGCAAGTTGTTCTCGACACTCGGGTCAAATATTGGGGTGAACCACATAAAGATGCCTCAAATGGTTGCTCGTTTCTCTTATTTGTTGCTAACATCAGATCGACTGGCTTTCGAAATAGCTAGGAAATTACCTGTCATGTTAGCATATGTGCCATTCTCACAGTTGATAGGCACATGCGAGCCTTTGGGGCAATAGGCGCCGACTGGACACGTGTCACCGGTGATACCATCAAGCGGGTTAGGCACTGTTGCGTTGCGTATACAATATGAGCCGGTTGAACATTTGTCAGCTACTGCAGTTTTCCCTGTTCCGCTACAGTAGTAGCCAGCAATACAACCTAAAGGATTCAAATACAGGACTACATTTAGCAGTGAAAGAGTAATACAGAATTACTCATCTTTGAGGCGTTTTATCAGACAATGCAACTTAGCCGACATATGCTACTCATGCGCTGACTAGCGAGTGGGCGAGGACCAGTATCGAACCCGGAACCTGGAAATACGTTGGCAAACGCTTTCCAGGTTGAACCAGCCTCCTTAGCGGGAAAGAGGAGACAAGAACGCAGATGCCACTACAGCGCTTTTAACAAATGCAGATTCTACATCACCTGAAATCTTTCTCCATAATCTTCCCTAATCTGAAATCAGAAGGAGGGGGGGGGTAATCTCCTTGCCCCCTTAGAGTTTTCGTTGCTGATCTTCCCACCACTAAAAGGTTCGATAAAGATGGCAGCTGAGAGGAAATACCACATGTACTGACGATACAGTATACTTACCAACACAATCCTCTACCTTCGATTTACCAGTCTGGTTGGAGAAGAATCCTTCTGGACACGGGACAGGAGATGGAGTTCCCGGCGGGCAATAGCTTCCTGCCTCACAAACGACGCCATATGACTTTCCCGTTGGAGCTGGTTCCTTTGAGCCACTGATGCACCAATACCCACCGGTACATATCTTATACGGCAGTGAAAGACCTGTGTTCGGACAGTACCAACCGGGTATGCAAGGGGTGCAGCTTGACGCATTTTTCAGTCCAGTGCTGTTTCCAAAGGTACCTGAGACGAAAAAGAGTCCGCATTCACATTTCATATTTTCATATTCATATTTTCATATTCATATTAGTTATTTTCACATTTTCTATTTTCATATTTTCTACTTTCATATTTTCTACTTTCATATTTTCTACTTTCATATTTTCTACTTTCATATTTTCTACTTTAATATTTTCTATTTTCATACTTTCTATTTTCATATTTTCTATTTTCATATTTCCTTCTGCATGAGCTTATTTTCAAGGGGCCATCCCATAAAAGGATCAATTACAATCTATAGTAAAGAGAACAGAAAAGCAAAAACTCGTTTAATTAAATCGAGCTATTATAAAGCCTCATTTTTAACTATTTCATAATCAAAACAATTGCAAGAAGTTCAAGAATTTAGAAATATAAGACTAACTATGAAAATAAAGAAATCCCTCTCTCTAAATAGTTTTCGTAAAACTATACAGCGAGGATGCCTGCTTTGATTCGGCTGAGAGGCAATTCCATAGCTTTGCACGCTCATAGGGAAGAAATCGCTGGCAAATGCTCGGCATTGTCTCGGGTAATCTAAGGTCGGTTCCTGTCTTACGAGGACTGCAAGATGAACACAATGCAAAGAGATAAAAACCTATCTATGCAAAGAGAGATGACTCTCTCCCTCTCCTCATGGCATCGCCAGCTGCAAAACAGAACTAATAGAGGAACACGGAAGAACAGGTCAGCTACATAAATGGGGAGAAGCAGTGGATTTCGCAAGTTAAGATGCTCCAAAGCGAATGGCAGCAGTGAAGATGTCCGAGGAGTTCTTGAAGAGCTTCCATTTGAAAACAAGACCGTCTGGGAGAACAGCGTTTTTAGGACAAATCTCTTTGTACCTTATTTACTTAATTCTATTTACTTAAAGTTGTAAAACATCGTTTATTTAGTTATGTATTGTTGATGTAGCAAGCTGAAGGGTTAAATCGTGCATAAATAATTATAATTATCAAGAAGAAGTTCTTGAAGAGCTTCCATTTGAAAACACGACCGTCTGGGAGAACAGCGTTTTTAGGACAAATCTCTTTGTACCTTATTTACTTAATTCTATTTACTTAAAGTTGTAAAACATCGTTTATTTAGTTATGTATTGTTGATGTAGCAAGCTGAAGGGTTAAATCGTGCATAAATAATTATAATTATCAAGAAGAAGAAGAGGTCATTTGGTGGAATCTCATCTGGAAAAGATTTCAACTAACAATCTGAAGGTGAAGGCTTACCTGCAGGACACGGAACACCAGAAGCACTTTGCTCTGGACAATAGTGTCCCATATAGCAAACATTTCCGGTAACATTGTCACTTGGATTGGGAACAGTTGCTCTTGATGTACAGTAAAATCCTATGAGAAAAGCATTTGTCGATCAACACCTCGAAGTTATATGAAATCATGAACACTTACCGCGCCTTAACGCATAGATAAAGATGCAGCATTGTCGGTATTAGCTGTCCAAAACCAGCAGGTTACGGTTAAAAACCTTAAGAATTGACTTGATCAACAAAAGCCCTGATTGGACTCAGATTTTGACGCGATTGCCATCATTGCAGAGTGTTATAGTTGTGGTAGGAGTTTCACTAAATCGCTGTTGCACGCCAAGTATAGCAGTTAACATTCTATAAGGTGCAATGAAGAACTCCGTACCAAGACTGCGAAGATACTAAACAACCGCATTGCACGCTCGATTTTAAGCGCAGTGGAAAATGGAAACGGGTCTACGAGCTTTTTCCTACACTTGCAACTGCCACTGCAATAAAAAGCCGCATAGCTTACTCGATATTGAGCGTAGCAGAAACCAGAGACAGTGCTCCCAGCTTTCCCCCACACCATCGATACCAATAGTACTAGCCAATTTGAAAGGTTGTATCAAGGCTTGAGAATAAGTCGTTGGTAAATAGGCGAATAGCAGAGAATCGGACTCAATTTCATATTGGTGGTTTGGCCGAGTGTTTCAGGCGCAGTGTTTCGGATTTTGTGAGGTCTACTCGCGTGGGTTCGAATCCCATCGTGGGTTCGAATCCCGTCGTTTGAACCACTAACCATAAGCCAACAGTCAACTCAGCTGTCCATCCTTCCGAGGTCGGTAAATGAGTACTCAGAAGTAACTCTGAGGGCACAAGCACTGGACACACGTTGATAACAGCTAATCTAGAGCTGAAGTGTTTTATCCAGTATAAATATTCCAAATTATTAAATGATTACTTATTGACAGTCTGGCATGAGCGAAAACTTACGAATGGTGAAAGCAAAGCTACAGAAATTATCAAAAATCCACTGACAAATCGAAATAGCATGGGACAAATTCGAAATGAAGGAACTAACCTGCGGCACAAGGGTGAGTTGGCTGGGTATTCCCAGATCCTGAGCAGTAGAACCCACTAGGGCATGGAAGGCATTGACTTTCGGTCTGCAATCCACTTATGTTACTATACGTGCCTGGAGGGCAAGGATACTGTCTCGAAGAGGACGTATTGGAAGGACAGAAGTAGCCTTGAGTGCAATTGACTGGCTGGATAACACCTTGGCCAGGAGGCAAGAGCGTTGGGTCACAATAGAATCCAACAGGACAAGTCTTGCACTGGTAAGTGCCTTGAATATCCTGATACTGGCCTGAAAAGACAAACAGTTGAATGAGACGCAAAAAGTAAAAAATTGTGAAGGGGCGCCAGAGGCGAAAGACCCGGTGGCAAAGTGCTTATACCCGACTGGTGACGGCAGCTTGAGTGTGAAATGGCACCTCGCTACTATCCCTCTCCGGATACACAACACTAGCCTACAGCAGGGACTAACTTGCTGCTGGGTGAATAGGGAGCCATCATTAGATCGATGGAAAATACAATGCAAACAAATTGAACACTTGTGTAGGAATGATTCCTCAACGATGAAATCTATGTTTCTATTATCGTGTTTCCTGTGCATTAGCCTTAATGGGATTAACAGAAAATGCGTTACATTAAAAAGGCAGGGAAATCTAGCACCCTTGAAATCTATGCAACTTAATGAGACACCAAGATGAAATAATCGAGATGATATTAAACCAGCATTCAAACCAGAGGCTTGTTACACTGTAGGCCGCAGAAACATTATAGATGACTCGAATAAAAAATGTCTTACATCATACCTAACTACCATACCTGGGAAGTTATTTGAAGAAAGGAATTAATTGATGGCTGGGCTATAGAAGCAATCACAATCCAAGCTTCATGAATCGAATCTTTGTGGAGAAAGATACTGCATACACCTTTCGTAGTAGCAGAAATATTTTGGCACCAAAACCAAAAACGACAGGGTATGGCATTTAAAATGCACGTTTTCTTGGAACGAAGATATGGCATACAATGCCATCGTCCTTAAAAGAGTCCCAAACATTGAATAGCTTCAAAAGAGGCATAAAACTACAACTTTGAGTGCAACTGTAGATTGTGCAAACAATTTGTCAAAATGTAGGATTCCTATGACTTTAGTCATCATTAACCTGCATCTAAGTGTTGGTCGGCGTTAATTAGCTGATTAGTTGGCTAGACGAAAAGGCAACCCAAAATAAAGTGATCATTATTGTTATTATATATAGAATATTGCAAAGCAGTCCGAAAGAGGCAAGGGATAGCTAAAGTAGAAATATTAAGAAGAGATGTATCCATGGGCGCAGCGAAGTGGGGACGCAAAGCAAATTGCGACTGATGAAAAAAAGCAAAGGCTGTTTAAAAATTTTTGAAATTGGCAGATAGCGCGAAGTAAGAAAAAACGGCTCCACTGGTCAGTAGGAATCAAGAATGAGTTGCCAAATGAAAAACGACGGCTCCGAACCCTATTAATGAGAAAAATACACGAGAAGTCGTATTTATTTAAAAAAATAAGCATTCAGCCGGTTTATGAGAATAACGAACACTGATGCAAAAGAATAAATTACCTGCAGGGCATTTAATAGGAGCACCACTGCCAGTTGGACAGTACGATCCACGCGGGCAAATGACACTGTCGTTACGGTAAGAGCCTGAGGGGCAGTAATATCCTTGAAGGCAGTCAAAAACCGGTGCTGTCATTCCAGTCTGCGGACAGTAGTAGCCAGCCGTACAGTTGCCACATTGGCTCAGCTGGGACGCACCAGCTACTCCAGAGAATGTGCCAATGGGGCAAGGAACTTCGTAGGGCGTGCCTCCTGGACAATAATAGCCAGCACTGCAAGACTTGGGGCTAGCTGTCGTGGAGCCAAGTTCACAGTATGAGCCCGCCGAGCAATTGCCTTTGGGGGCAGCCAGCCCTTTGACATCACAGTATTTACCACGGTCGCATTGGGTTGGAATGTCCGAACCTTTTGGACAGTATGAGCCAACTGGACACATGTCCCCAGTTTGGTTGACGGCATAAATCGGACAGGTGAACTGGTAAGAATTGTTGTACGTTAGATTGGTTTGCAAGATAGGTCGCGGGGAGTAAGCACCTCTCGTACAGAAGTACCCTGCATCGCACAGACCGTCAGGCTCTTCATTGCCATACCCGGCACAGTATTGCCTAGCAGGGCATGGCTGACAATCTTGAGGTCTCGTTGCCCCAGTCTGGTTGTTGAATGTTCCCGGGGGGCACGCAAAAGGGGTTGTCGTTTGCTCGAGACAATAGTGTCCCTTGGGGCAAATTCCGCCATAAGATTGGACGGTTGGGTTGCTTAATATGGCACCACCGCTGCAATAATGACCGGCAATACAGCTACCATTCGGAGCAGGAAGACCGTCTTGCGCGCAGAACATTCCACCAGGGCAGGAGGTGCACTGTGAAATATTTCCAAGTTTTATCCTATCTCCGTACGTGCCTTTCGGACAAGGAAGTGGCTGGGAATACCCGGATTCACAGTAGAATCCTTGGGGGCATTCCCCACCTCCTTGAGCAGCATTTGTAGGCTGCGGTGTGATGGCTTTGTCGGCACAGAAATAGCCGACATGGCACTTATCAGCTGGCATTGTCATTGCATCTCTGTCACAGTAATAACCTGGCGTGCATGGGTGGCATTCGTCGTGGCTTGACAGTTTCGACTCGTTGCCAAAGTACCCTTTCTGGCACGGGAAGTCCTTGTACGTGACAGTCTTGTTTGGACAGTAATACCCCTTTGGACAAGCGCTTGGGTTCACAGCCCCATGACTGCTGCTGTTAGCACCACTAGCATTGTAACCTTAAAAGAAAATAATTGCAAGCAATGCGTTCATATATGTAGATGCATATATAGATTAAATCAAAACCTTCACCATCAAGAGGGTATGCGAATTAGATGCTAGATTATCAAAACAAATGCACGTCAAAGCTTCTTTCTTCTGAGAGAAAATATCTCAAAATGTTGGAGGAACCGCCCATAGTAGATGCAATTGGGGGAAATTACGCCGGACTTCCATGCCATAACAAATATCTTCATATTCACAACAGAATGTTATTGATTAAGGCTGGTACCGAAATCCCAAATAAGGATACAATTTGGCTGGATCAGTAATGTGGAAGCAATTCATCATCAGCCAAGTCAGTTTGTCTCTTAATTCATAAATCTTGAATCGGTATACACCAACTAAAACAAAGGAGCACGTTTTGCGCTAATAAAAAGCTTCCCGTTATACTCTTGGGGTCTCTCCACGTAAGAAGGGCGATGGGTAATTCTTAGTCCTGATCATTTGCAGCAATCGGTCATTGTCGCACATTTCAATACGCACCAGGCGTAAGTATCACAGCTTTACTCTGGCAACTATCTGACGCTTAATATTTCAACGAGAAAGAAGCGGGAAGATCTTCAGGGTGACGTAGTTATATTCTCGTTCGCTTTCGCCGTCCTAAAGTTCTAACAAAAAAGCTCATGTTCACGTATAAATGTTAATAGGATAGATACACTTCTATTTTGATGAAAAAACACGGAGGATCGATTTGCCCAAAAATAAGAACAAGGCTAGAACATGCTCAGCTTCAGATGAGAAATTAAAAAGATACAAATTCGCATTCTGAAATTTACTTCGAACATTCAACAACGCTCTCTTGACTTTCAAAAAACTCCAACATTCTCTTGACAAAAATAACTTCAATGAGTTTGTCCATAAAGACTAGCAGTCATTGCTTTATTTTCAAAATTTTCCCGGTAAAATGTCTTAGAAACTATGTACAGCATGTAAATTCTCAAATATTTGCAAAAAATTGCTCTTAAATAAGAACAATTTTAAGAAAATTTGAGCCCAAGATTATCAAAAAGTTAAGAGCATTGAGGCTCGGCAAAAATTACCTGGTTCTTATAAAAAAGAAGTTTCTACGTAAATTACTTACCTTGAGCTTCAACTGGATCACAGTAGTAACCATTGGTACAGTCCAAACAAAAGCCATACCCCGCGTACGGCTGGTAAGTGCCTGGTGGACAGACGTTATGTTTGTAACTTCCAATGGGACAGTAGTGACCAGGTTGACACATCTTGTCCGAGGGTGCTGGATTGATCTCTCCAGACGGGCAGTAATAGCCGACTGAGCAATTGCCAGCTGGCTCGGCTAGGCCTGATCGATCACAGTACTTGCCAGGCAAACCTAGATGAGTTGGAAACAAAGTTTTGCTCTTACTGTAAAATCAAAATAGAGCTATGTCTTACAATAATGCTTCACTTAAGTTGATAACAACGCGTCCGTGGCCCAGTGGTAGAATGCTGGCTTTGTACGCGGTAGGTCGGGGTTCGATACCCGTTCGAATCATACCAAAGACTTAAAAATGGTACATGCTATTTCCCTGCTTGGCGCTCTGCATTTTGGGAAAGAGCATGGGAGTGAAACGCACAGTACTAACAGATGGCCAGTCCCCAACTGTTGCATTCGCTGTGCTTGCACAGCTGTGTGGCCCCAAAGGTTGATGAAACGGAGATGGGCGCCGCCCTATTCAACAAAAATGGTGAGGGAAGGAACTTCGACTTTGACTAAGTTGATATCACAGCATATTGAAAAATCCTACTATCACCAAAAACTGTAATTATTAATAGCAAAGGCCGTTGTCTAGTGCTAGTATTCAATGTCACATTGAGATAGTGGGTACTTGGCTCTTTGAAAATATATATATATACGTCACAAAGTTAAAGGTATAGCTTTCCAAATAAGGGTTATGTGTATATGATACAAGAAAATCGCTGCACACATTTATGAAAACTGATTCGCAGATACTCACATGATATACACGCGTTGCGGTAATCATTGCCATACCCCCTTGCAAATTCACCTGGTCTACAAGCGTTTGGCGCATTACTACCGAGCTCACAGAAATGTCCCGGGGGGCAAATGTCACCGTACGTTTTGTTGACTGGCCTTTCATCAATTGTACTCCCGTTGCAGTAAAAACCGGGGGCACAAAGTCCTTTCGTGCTGTTCAGGGCATCTTCTGAACAGTAATAGCCAGGCGTGCACGGAACGGGTGCGTTGGAGCCAACAGGACAGAACGATCCTGCTGTGCACATCCCCCCTGCAAAGCAGAATGACCAAATTGAGATATCTCCCTCAAAAATATCAGAATCAGGCTAATGCATGTGCAAAAATACAATGTGAAAACATGATAGCGGCAGTGAGACCAGGAATTGTTGAATAAAAAATAGGTAGAGAAATGGAGATGCATTAGAAGTGACTTAGAGGTTTTTATTGTCTTTTTTTTCTACACATGATTCTCCCTACATGTCAAAGGTAGAAATTTGGATCCTGATAAGCTTTTTGCTTATGGAGCGTGTCCAGGTCCTTCCTCTCGGTGTGACCACACCTCGTGATTCCTACGCCTGGAATTACAGAGAGCTGGCGACTCGCCTCACTCTAAGTGAAAGTTTAGCTGAGATGGGACTCGAACCACTGACCATAGGATCAATGCGCAAGAATCTTACCATTGAGCTATCCTGACACCTAATTAAAAACATGATAGCGGCAATGAGACCAGACATTGCTTACATCTTTCGGGCGGTATCTCGTCTACGGTTCTCGGCGGTGGGGCGGCTGCTCTGTGGCCTGGGGCATCTTTGGTTTGCAGGGTTTTTCCTTTAGGGGGTTCTTTGGAGACCGAACGATCAGCGACCCCTGACGTATTTTCAGTCTAAGTAGGCTTAAGTAGGCTCTTTGTGAACAATGGCATCACTCGTTAACAATTCGTCAACGATTTCAGCACAGGCCTGACCAGTGCAAATTTCTTTTCACTTCAATTTTAACCACCCAAACTGGCGCATGCTTGCGCCTGTCAACCCGGGATGGTGTCATGGTGTCATGGTACACAGAGTATTTAAATTTTTCATTTGTATTGTTTTGCTTCTCTTTGTCTTGTTTTCTTAGATTGTTGTTAAAGGAATTGTTAGGTGCCGTACATGGCCAGAACCAGATGACGTCATGTCTTTTTCTGCCATGGACGGCACATAATATTGTATTTTGTTGGGTTTTTAGATTGACATTGATACATTGTTGTAATTGATAATAAAGAGAGAGTCTGCATCAATGTGGACATTGATGAGCCTAGTCATAGAAGGGTAGAAGAAAAAGAAAAAGTAGAAAAATATCAAGATTTGAAGAGAGAGATCGGATGAATTTGGGGAACGAGAAAAGTGCAAGTACTGCCAGCATTGACTCGAGCCCTCGGGAGTGTAACTAAAGAATCCGATAAATGGATTGAAAGCTTGACATCCCATGCAACGTGATTGATGTGCAAAAGAAGACAGCACTGTTAGGAACAGCGAGGATACTAAGAAAAGTGTTAGAAACGTAAATGATAACGAAAGCCCTCATGTCAACCCTTGTTCATTAGTTATGACTCGCTTAACGGGATTAATCGCGGCAATAAGAACAGCCAGAGGGCAACCCGAAACATAAATAACACAAATAATGATTTTGATTATCATAGGACAGTAACCCATTCAGCAATGCTGAGGATACAAGGGGCCCTCCACTTACAAACGATAAAGATTTAAGCGAGGCATACCTGTCCCATTCAAAGTTGGCGTCTTCGATATAGCTCCATGAGTGCAATACCAACCCCCTTGACACGAACCGGTTGGCACCTCTAGTCCATTATCCTTGCAGTACATGCCAGGGGTGCAGCTTTTACAGTCACTGGGAGATGACCCTTGGGTGTAGTTTTTGAATGTTCCAATCGGGCAAGGAAATTCTGAAGCGGATCTCGTACTAGAAACCGAATCGACAAAAAACAAATATTTAGCAGAAATGAAGACTTGAGTTAGTAGAGTATAATCCTGTCAAGTGCTTCCTATCCAGCATCTAAAGTTATACTTTTCAAGCAACGCTTATTGAACAGTGCCCCGATCCTTCTTCCCGATAAGACCAAACTTCGTCATTCCTACGCCTGGAATTATAGGAGCTAGCGGCACTCCTAACTCAAAGTTAAAGTCAAACTAGAGGAATTTCTCTAGCAAATGAAAACTGGATCTGTGAGCGAGGCCGCCGAACCACTGATTTATGCATGCAATTCTCCTTCTCTTTACAGGGATCAGTTTTCTCATCTCTTCCGTCTGCGTCGCCTACTCGATTTCGAGCGTAGTGGAAACCAGGGACAAGGCTCTGAGTTTTTTTCTAGGGTTCTGAGTTTTATGAGGTGGTTTCCTGTTGCTTCCCTTACCAATGATGTTCTTATTGCGACACGTGCAGGATCTGAACGCGCAACCCCTCTATTGTGAGTTCAGACACTTAACCACCACACCATGGCACCATCACAAACAGTTCACTTTCACAGAACATTCAATATATCTTAGGCACGAGAATTAGTGCGCGATTGCCATCATTCCCTTTTGAATTTCGTGTCGTGCGAAAATCTTGACTTATAGCTAGGCATTGCATGTATGAAGCATCTTCCCCAAATAATAACTGCTCTTCGAAGAGCAGTCCTTTCCTTATGCATCACAACACCTCCGGAGAAAATTTCCGAAGGGGAGAGAATCTTATTTCAGATATACAAACTCAACAACACATAGAGCTCAGAAGGATAAACTCACCCGTTAGGACAATAGTAACCCTTAGGGCATTCAGTGTAGTTCGTTGCACCAGACTCACAGTAAAAACCAGGTGGACATTCCAAGCATGAAGGCTTCATTGGGAGACTGTTGTATGTTCCAGCGGAACAGCTTGATGGCGAAGAGGATCCTAATTTACAGAAAGTACCAGGAGCGCATGGTCCACCTGTCGCGGTTACAATTGGAGGTTTCGACACGATTGCACCACCACTGCAATAATACCCTGGATCGCATTTTCCGCTGGGCCAAGAGAGCCCCATTTCATTGCAGTAATACCCTTTAAGGCATGGAATGCAGTCAGCGATGCTTTTTCCATGAGTTGTATTGTAGAAAGTGCCCAGGGGACACGCGATCGGCGCACTTGCATTTCCCGAGGGGCAGTAATGTCCAAGTGGGCAGATGCCTGCATATCCCTTATGACCACCAGACGGAGTAGCTGTATCAGATCCGTTCTTACAGTAGTAGCCTGCAGCACATGGTCCGCTCACAGCAGTGAGATTCACGGCTCCACAGTAGAACCCAGCGGTACAAAGGGTGCATTCGGATTCTTTGAACAGGCCGGTCTGTGCGCTAAATGTTCCGGACGGACACGGTTGCAGCACGTATCCAGTTCCACTAGGGCAATAGTATCCTGTAAAACAATGCAGGGCAATATCATAACTATCACCCACATATAAGAATAGCAGAGCGGAGACTATGATCATGAAGATTAATCTTGATTATTACTATTATCGTTCATATTGATATCATTATTATCTCTAGAGATACCTGCAATTAGGCCAGAGTAAGAAAACAATTATTTACGATTAGAGAGTTGTATGTTTAGTTCATGTTTTTCAAAATGAATTTGAAAAAAATTACAAACTTATTACTTCTACTGCTATAATTATCAGTATTATTATTACCGTCATTACCATTAACGAAAGTGGAGCACCTTCTTTACAAAGGTGCCACCCTGCACTGCGGCATTGTAATGGTGGGTGGCGAGTTCTTCTCCTCATCGCATTTTACCCCCAGTTGTACACGAGGTACCCATATAATGCTGTTTGGACACAGAGAGAGAGAGAGAGAGAGAGAGAGAGAGAGAGAGAGAGAGAGAGAGAGAGAGAGAGAGAGAGAGAGAGAGAGAGAGAGACCCTGAGAGAGAGAGAGAGACCCTGAGAGAGAGAGAGAGACCCTGAGAGAGAGAGAGAGAGAGAGAGAGAGAGAGAGAGAGTGAAGAGAGACAAGCACGGGTGCGCCTTGATCCCCGAACCTTCCGTACATTAGACATGTGCTATAACTTAACAGTTATGGCAACCACCCCACCTGGCAATAATGAGATTGATCATTACAGTGAGTGAAAAATTTGGCGTTCAATACCACTGGATGTAAATTGGTAGAACACGGACAGGCTAAGAGCATAACATCAAAGCAGCCAAGGGCGAAGTCATGATCGTGGCAAAAATGAAACAGCTAGACAGAACGTAATCAAACCTGGTCTGCAGATAACTGGGTTGACTCTGTTCGTGCAATAGTATCTCTCTGGGCAAACATAACACTCTGAAGCCTGCGTGTGATTCATGAACGTTGCCGGCGAGCAAGGCTTTGGGACACCAGTTCCTGACGGACAATATGAGCCAACCGGACATACGCTTCCTGTGAAAAATCGTCCAATCGTTTATACAAAAATATATTACGAAAGAATAAGGATGAAGAAATTTTTACTACCTTGACTGATTGATGTATGAAAACACACAATCTAGTACTCAATTGACTGAGGTATGAACCATGTTGGAGAGAAAAACGAGCGACTGTGTCAGAAAGCAGATTGGTGATCATGAAACCTTGTTATTGACAGTGGAAAGAAGACAGCTGGAATATTTAGGACGTATCGCACGGAAAGGATCGTTGGAGAAAATTTGTTTGAGTGGAAACGTTGAAGGAAAGTGACGGCATAGTGAAGCGGACGGGGCGTGGAGTGGAAGAACTGGTTGTGATGGCACAAGATCGGCGCCGGCGGAGACGTTTCGTGAGGGAGAGCACGTCAGCCCGAGGACCGGGAATAACGCAACGGATAGATGAACCACGTGGAATCACAAGTAGCCATGCGATTTTGCAAGCGAAAAATTCTAAAAAAGCTGATTATTTGACTTCGTTTTTGCAATCGCGAAAGGTTATGTCTTCAAGAGAAAAACAGAAACAGAGAAATCAAACTGCGATGGCTTTTATCACAATAAAAGTGATAAGGTAAAACATTCTTAATCACTTTTCATTAGTTTGATCTATGAGCAGACACGCCGCTTTAATAGCTGGGAAAAGCAGGAGAACAGACGTAGTTGCAACAGGACTTTGAGTTGAGTGAAAATATTAATCACCTGAAGCATCTCCGGGCGGATTCGGTACTGAAGCGTTCGAACTGCAATAAAAACCACTCGAGCAATTGCCTGTCGTTTGATTCAGACCCCAGCCAGCACAGTACTGTCCTGGAGTACAACCGAGACATTGGCTAGACGATCCAATTCCCTGAGATGGGTTGAATTTTCCTGGTGGACAAGGCTTCGTGGCGTTCGTTCCAGCAGGGCAATAATGACCTACAAAATAGCAAGATACCTTGTGGACAACCAGCAATGGAAAACAGGATTCGGGTGATGTACATACTACAGACTTACCACACAAGATATAAGGTAAGTAACATACAGCATATTAAATGAAAGAAGACAAGAATTCTTAGATTTGAAAGAAGACAAGTTGTAAGATTCAGGAAAGCAAGAAGGAGGCAAGACGTTTCATAAATTGCATGTTCTGGTATATACAATGTATAGGCACCAACCGTTAGACAGAGAAAAATCAATGCAAACCTTGCGGACATATATAGCCTGTTACTCCATCGGTAGGCGCCTTTAGTTTAGCTCCAGAGATGCATATGTAGCCGGCTTCACAATCACCCGTCCATGTGTCAAGTCCTTCCCTGTCACAGTATCTACCACTCGGACAGTTTGTGCAGTCACCAGATGTGCCTAGATGAGTTGAGGCGCCGTAGGTTCCTGGAATTGAACAGATCATCGTCGTTAACTGAATTATTACCCCAAAAATGTTGATAGACATGATTACTCTAAAAATGCCTTGAAAGGCTCCTAAAAACATATACAGATAGCTGCAAGCTGGCTATTAGTTACAACCCTTACATTTTCTAGTAATCCCATATGTTATGCAAAATCATTTTGAATAAAAATCATGACTAACTAGTGATAAACGTACTGCGTATTACTTATTCCAGTTAAGAAGAGTCAGATTAGCCTGCTTCTTGCAGTGCGTGTACAAAAAAATTTAATGCCACAGTAGACCTATTATAGTACTGTAAAAACAGAGCAATCGAGCCATGTCATCAGACCTGGCGGCGTTGCGGCAGAGGTCCTCAAAGGCTTTCCTAAACAACTTTCCAAGCGGCAGTCGTAGGGAGCCTGGCCGTTCAAGAACTCGCGTGATTACTAGCATTCTCAAATGGGCTGGAAAGGACTACAATTCTCTAAGAGATGCAACCTTAGCCCACAATCGTGTCACCAAAAACACTCGGCAGCTACCCACTAGATACAATCTAGGAAGGCGTGCACGAGCCTTTGATTCCTAAGCCTTACCACGAAGCATAATGATGATGAATCGAGCCCAATTTAGGCTTGTAAGCTAACTTAATGCAAGCTAATTTAGTTTTAAGTATGTATTTATAAATCCATAGATATCGTTATAGTAGATAAGATTTTACTTTGGATCTAACGCTTATACAAGTTCTTTTTAGTTTTTAGTTCTTTTAAAAAGCGCGAGTTAGCTGTAATTTTAGCTATTAGTTAAATGCCTACCAGAAACAAATTAATGATAATTATAATTATTATTACTATCGTTATTATCGCAAAGAAGATAAATATCATCCTCTTCTTAAAGATCTTAACAGCGATTATCGGCAAGTCAAAATTGTTAATCTATCCATGAGTTGTATAGGCATTGTGGCCAGTCTTCTGATTCTTTTCTGGAGATGTGTAAATGCATTGAAATCGACGGAAGTCATCTCAATTAAATCTTAATCAAAGCTCCTCCATCATTATCCGTACCACTTATTACATCTTTTGCTCCAGAAACAAACCATGGTGAAACCCGGAACTTCTTCCCTACTAATTAAAATTTACTTAATAATACGACTGGTTTTTTTCTTTCTGTATTCTTATTGCTGTTAGTCACTGTAAGCCAGCCAAATACAAGTTACCTTTTTAGTGAGATTTGTATTCGTAGCATTCGAAGTATTTGATAAAGGAATGAAGTCTGAAGTAAAAATATGTACCTACACAGTCAATATTTGCACACGCTTTATGTGCAGTTCAGCGTATGCAACTCACGGCTTGAGTTGGATCTTAACTCGCTTAGGAGAGAGGTTTATCTTCGGACATATAATCTCACTGCGAATTTTGGTGTTCCATGCTTACACCTATCATGAGATGGATGGAGGCCTTCTCGATGGCGACCCCCGAGAGTACCTGCACCGAGCAGGGAAACTAAATCCTTCATCACTCTCTTACTTGCTAGGCAAGAGGGACACGATCATCTATACCTATCACCCGAGGGCAAATCTCACGCACTGAATATGCAATACTTTACGATTGAGACTCCTAAGCAAGTGTCCTTTGTTGAGCAGGCTATCTCTCATAATGTGACGTCATTTCAAGGTTCCTATGATTCGTACACCACGAGGCAGATTTCGGGCCACTGAGTCGCTATGCTTATCGAGAAGTGCTCTGGTCTTTGCTCGCAGTGTGACGTCATCTAATGATTTTTATGATACATGCATTATTTAGCGTTATGATGTAGTAGATTTAGGATCATGAGAAGCTTTGCTCATTGAGCAGGGTCCTGGTCCATGCTCTCGCTCTCGATATGCGAAGAGAATTCCTCGCTGTACCGGAAAGCTAGGCAAGTTGAGGGGGTCGGACGAATAGCAAGGGGGTTCGCATTCATGGGCCTTGATCACTAAGCAATCGCACCTTTAAGTTTGAATCAGAGATGCTCTTAACAATAGGATATGAATAAAGAAGACTTCGCCATACCATTTGGACAGCCGTATTGCGTGGCAGTCTTCGTTCCGGCTGGACAGTAAAAGCCACGAGGACAAGGGGTTGGCTGCTGTACACCATGGCTGCATTTGGTCGCGTTCATTATAGTGCTGTCACAGTAGTACCTTGTGGGACACTGCTTGCATGTGGACTGCAAGAATTCATCTTGATACGTTCCTTGGGGGCATGGCTGTTCCGCTTTGCTACCATTCGGGCAGTAGTGACCCGGTGAGCACCTGGAAGAAAGATCGATAAAGTTGACCAGTAGCAGCCTATAGCGCGAGGGAGTTAGTCTTGTCGTGGATCGGTGTAGACGTTACAGAAGCAAACTATAAGAAACAAGCAACGGAGTTTGATTCCCTTCCCAGAGAAAATAAGTCACGAGCTATACGCACCTGTATTCAATGGGGTGACTGCTATTTTGTCCACCGGGACAGTAGTACCCCGCATCACATGGCCCCGTTGGCTTATCAAGGCCAGAGCTCTCACAGTGCTGTCCTGGTTCACATTGCGTACAATCGCCAGTTGCTTTGATTCCAGTTCGATTTGAGTACGTGCCAGGCGGGCATAGCTTTGGTGCCGAAGTTCCGGTTGGACAGTATCTCCCTGCTGGGCAAATGTTCCCAGTGATTCCATCTGTCGGTGCTTTACTAGACGCTCCAGAAGTGCAGTAATACCCAGCATCGCAGGGTGCAGTCACGTTTTCAAGGCCATATACTTCACAATATTGACCTGGGACGGGACATCAAATCATGATTATTAGTATTATCATCCTTAAACACGAGGATCTTTTCTTGACGAATCATTGAGACAATGATCCAACTAAATAATCAGTAATATCTACATATTCATTTCTATTTTCTTTTAGTTTTAAAGGCTGTAATTTTGTTTTCGAAAGTAAAATTCGTATTTAGGCCAAAGCTTGTTTTTTTTCTAAATTATTGTTGTATTCTAGGAGGGACCTTTGAAACCAGCATCCTTGCTGAAGGACTCCTCTCCATAAAGGATTCGAAAATGAAAATGAGATGAATGGTCCTTAATCAACTGCATCAAAATGTAGTGACTTCAGCTTTCTTACCCTCATATTTCCAATTTATACCGTCATTGCCACTTAGCTTAACTGCGCATATCTATTCATTCGATCCTATGTTATTTCCTGACATACTTTACATCAGCTCATTACCTATTCATCTACTTTCATCCTTTCAACCACCCTTTCCACTCATATCCTTAATTGATGAATTTGATGATTCAGCTCGTTGTCATTTCTCTATATAAACATGTATTTTATTTCAATAAGTCAGTCAGTGAGTCAGTGAGTCAGTCAATTAGTGAGTCAGTCAGTCAGTCAAACACTACAGCGCTAATCGTCGTCTCGCTGACTCCGTGTTCTCTGCACGTCAAATAAGACCGCAGGCAAGAATGGTCCACGAGGTTTGAATCGCGCAGCAGCTTTTACGACCAGCTTCGCGTACACATCTACAAACTGGTGATTCCTAACATCACACCATTCCGTTCATCCTGGTACCAATATTCACGTCAGAAGAGGAGATGCGGAGAATAGCAGTAGTAGTCTGAATGAAGCGGGTGACAAACACAAATACGGTGAGAAATTGGTTGGAAAGGAAACGAACAAATAGTCTTGGTACATTGAATGAGAAAGCGAACAACCGAGGAAATGTTCATACATACCAGGAGAGCACTGTGTTGGTCCACTGGATCCTTTCGGACAGAAAGTGCCCGGCGCACATTGGCCACCAGTCGTTGAGTTGGGACAGAAACAGGTCGATGCATTCTGCGTAGCATTTCCGGCACATGTCATATTCCCAATGTCGATAGGTCTGGACGACGAAGCTCCTCTTCGACAGTACCAACCAGCAGCACAGTCAGCGAAGGACGCACTAAGACCAGCGGTCGGGCAGTACCTGCCAGCATCGCAATAGGTGCAGTCAGAGGCATCCGTCTTCTTTGCAAATGCATTGTATGTACCGGCTGGACACGGGTATTCGTATAAGTGCCTCGTGCCGACAGGACAGTAATGACCGGTCGGACACTCGTTAACGCAGCTGGTTGAGTTTTCCGGGCAGTAGTAGCCAGAACAGCACTGTTGGCATTGACTTTGTCCCGTCTGATTGTTATACGTCCCTGCTTTGCATCCGACTGGATACGATGTACCTTTCAGACAATAGTGTCCAATAGGACAGGGTCCACCCGATGAGTTAGCTACAGGCGGGTTCGGTATTGAAGAGCCATACAGACAGTAGAAGCCCGGATCACATTGGCCACTTACATTCGCGAGTCCGTCCTCACCGCAGTAGTGACCGGGGGTGCACAGATCGCATTCGCTGGCCGTCTTCAAGTGGGTGTTATTCGAGAACCGTCCCTTTGAACAAGGTAGAGGGTTCGTCGTGCTTTGCGGGCAATACTTACCCGCGGGGCAAGGGCCGGCATCCCCAGTGTGACCGGATTCCGGTTTAGGCTGATTTGATCCACTGCGACAGAAATATCCAGCGTCGCAAGGGCCGCTTTCACTCGTTGCATTCGGATAGGCGCAGTACTTTCCACCGGAACATTGTGTGCAGTCTAGAAAGAAATCAAACACAAATTTTCATTGCAATAATTTGTATGCAGGCTCACAAAAATGCATAGCAACGGTCGAGAATTACCAAAGATAATTAATTCTATGCATAACGATAGATGAAGATGCTAGCTCCTTTCGAAGGATGATGAACACAACTGCAGACTCACTAAGACACAAATCACTTGACAATTTGCAAAATTATTTAATGTTCTTGAATTAGAATTTTGCTCTTAGAATATCGTGGGTGAATCATAGGAGTTCCCGTGCTTGATGCTGAAGGGCTAACATGTGCCTAAGCATTTAAAGGGCCTCTCCCGGGAAAATTCTTATTTTCGAATTCGATTAAGTCCAGTTCCCTGATTTCAAATCTGCAATTATTTTTCTGATAGCTCATACCATTTTCATTCTATAAGAGTTTAAAGTTCGTTTTCGAGTGCAGAATTTGCTCAAGAAAATTCTCGCAGATGTACTTAGTGACGTCAAAATGATGCTCAACATTTTCTCGGTCATTCGTTTTTCTCAAGAGAATTCATCGGATTACGAACAAAATGACGGATTCAATTTCCGGTACACTGAGGCCACCGTCAAATACAAGTCGCTTAAATGCCGAGATTGACCAATTCTCGGGGTTCATCGTGATATATTTTATGGTGTCACTAGGTACGTCTTTGTGCATTCGTTTTTTTTCTCATTTTATAGCTTTTAGTTGGCACGATAAATCAGAAAAATAACCGCAGATTTGAGATCAGGAGACTTGATTATACAATATTCCAACAAAAATGTTTTCGCTGGAGAGATCCTTTAAAAATCAAATGATAACGATGAACAATCTCTCTTGCAATTCGGGGCATTATCAATGAAACATTAATGCGAAACATGATTCTGGATGGACATAGATGAGTCATAAGCTCCCTTATTCCGAGGGTAGGAAGCACAAGATAAGATCGCATCGAGAGGACTGTCCAGAGCACTGCTCGATGATAACCTGCTTCAAAGTGCCCTCAATACACCATCGTCATGACCACCAGAGGCTCAACTCATTCACAGCCTTTCCAAGTAACACTGCCAACATCACAAACTCTTTCTCACAAATCATCAATCATTCCAAGAACATGCAATTTGTGGAACCTCTTGCCTTTTCTTGCTTTCCTGAATCCTACAACTTTCCACCATTCAAATCTAAGATCAATAAGCTTAATCTCATCTCTCATTCCGCTTAGCCATTCGCATTCTTCTTTCTTCCTTTTGTTGGGGCTTTGTATAGGCCACCATGGCCTTTCCTCAACATAACCCACTAAAAAAAAAGGGAAAAATCGCATGCTAAGTAGAACTTGCATAGTTTGACCAACATATCGTGTTCCCCCCTGCATTCACTAGAATCAACCAAGAATACGAGTAATAAGTACCTGATACGCGAGGCAGACCACTGCTGTTACCGAACGTGCCAGGGGGACATGCTTGCCAGTTGTATCCTGTTCCATTTGGACAGTAGTAGCCAGTAGGGCAAGAGGCAGGAGTCAAGTGATCACCTACACAATATCTACCTGATGGGCAGGTCTCACATGTTATAGCTGATGACTGCTGCATGTATGTACCATCCTGGAAAAGCAATATAACAGACAGATATAATCTTATGATAAGGGTGACGATAAACGACGGCATCTTCCTATTCAAATGTTTCATTGTCTATTCCAAGATCTCGTGACGGTGGAACGTCAAAAAATTGTCACCGAAATTCTCGCAAAGCGGCCATTTCCAAAAACAGAACCCATGGGCTGATATAAGCTATAAAATACCCAAGAGATATCTTTTCATCAATCTACTTCATTCGGGCTGGGTCTCTAGCTACACTTAGCAAATTCAAGCGCGCTGTGCATGCCGCATCCAGACATGGGACCCAGACTTGACGTCCTCACCAAGTGATTGCAAGGCATGTCACACGGTCAGGTCTCCAAGAGGTCCGGTACAGGAGCTTGACCTCGATCGACCGAGCTGAACTTAAGCCACCTGAGCGAAACTGAATCGCCCTACTAAATATAACATAATTATATATAATGTAATGATATATAACGCAATTTTATATAATGTAATGATATATAATGTAATGATATATAATGCAATTTTGTAAAATGTTATTACATAAGTGGTGGATTTATAAGAAAGTTTGAAAAAACTAACATCACATGGCTTTGGTTGTGATGATCCAACAGGGCAGTAATGTCCGGGCGTACAATTCCGGCCGGTTATACCGTCTGAAGGTGTTGAAGTTTTAGCCTTGAGTGAGCAGTAATAGCCAGCACTGCAGTAGCCCGTCGGTTGGCTAAGTTGTTGGTTCTCGCAGTACATTCCCGGTGTACAGTCCAAGCAGTCAGACAGCATTCTACCTCCAGTCGTGTTTGCGAATGTTCCTGATGGACAAGGATCTGGACTGGTGGTACCGGTTGGGCAAAAGTGTCCAACGGGACAGGGTCTTCCTGTAACCATGTCAGTAGGAATTGGTGTCGAGGCCCCCCTGATGCAGTGGAAACCACTGCCGCAGAGCCCAGTATAATTGCTCGATGATCCTAAAAGACAAATGGCGCATGAAAAGCACGTGAAGCGGCTAAAAACGACTTCGATGGCAATTACGTCGGTAAAGCAACTCTGAAAGACTCTTGGTCGAGATATTGCGATAAATCACAAAATAAAGTAGAGGTCTGTTGATGCAGAAATACAACTGTTGGAGATTTTGGGAAGCTCTGACGCCCAAATGCAGTCTAATTCCAACTATCATAAATGGCAACCGTCTAGTAAACTAAAAAAAATAGAGACAAATGCAATCATTAAATCAAATAAAACATGAGCCGAGGGTAAACCCTCTCCATAAAATGTACAACATACCATGACAGTATCGCCCAGGTTGGCACGGCAAGCACTCGCTGCCGCTCACCAGTCTTGTCCCATTGCCATAGGTTCCATTTGGACATCCGTGCTCAGTTGAGTATCTCGTACCATTGGGACAGTAGAAACCGTTCGGGCACGGGTATATGGTATAATCTACGATTGGGCCATTGGCTATGTCACAATAAAAGCCTGCAGGGCAGAATTTGCATTCAGACTTCTGCGTCTCATTCTGCCATTGTCCGGAAGGGCACAATATGGGAGCCGGCGACCCGGGCGGGCAGTAATTTCCAGAATGGCAAGAGAAGGCTTGTTTGTTACTCTGTCCGGAAGGACAGAAAAAGCCTGCGTCACATGGTCCCGTTGGTTTAATGTTTCCGGTGCCTTGACAATAGGATCCACTTGTACAAGCGATGCATTGCGACACGTTACTGTTACCTGAGATTAGAGAACAATTACACACTATTGGAAAAGACGCAGTAAAATTCTTGCATACTACATTTGCTTTCGCCCATTCGGATCTGGCTGCAACGTTGTAGCCTAGAGATTTTATCACTGACTTCTCTCTTGCTACAAAGTCAAAACTGCCGTCTGCTTTCTCAACGTTCTCCTGAAAATTTTAGCAGTCCCCAGAAGCGTAATTTTTGCCATGCTTCTATCTTGGTGCTAACACCAATTTCTATAGTGTCAAAATAATCATTATCATTAGCAATTATCATTTTTTTCATTAGAAGTAATTAGGCCAGCCAAATACAAATTACTTATCATTAGAGAGCTCTGTATTTGTATGTCTATATATATCAAAATGTACTTATATATCAAAATGAAGCTTTAAAAATCATCATCATCATAAGTATTATCATTATCTTCAGTCTTTGAACTCGGGCCTTCTATCATACTAACAGTTTCCTTCCGTCCTTTATTTTTTCTTTTTAGAACAATAAAATGTTCTCTTTTCTTTCCTTTATTTTCATTAAACGTACCAGTAATTAGGCCAGTTGAAGGAATACAAACTACCTATCATGAGAGAGATTTGTATTTGTTGTTATATAGGGTTATATTTTGTTCAAGCATTCTACCTAGCAATGAAAATAAAACATTTGCATTTTTTAGCGGGTTATGTTGAGGAAAGGCCATGGTGGCCTATACAAAGCCCCAACAAAGAAAGAAAGAAGAAAGCGAAAGGCTAAGAGGAGAGGGGGATCAGATCAAGTTTATTGATCTTAGATTTGAAAGATGGAAAGTTGTAAGATTCAGGAAAGCAAGAAAAAGGCAAGAGGTTCAACAAATTGCATGTTCTAGGGATGAATGATGATTTGTAGGATAGAGTTCGTGGATTAGGCAGTGAAGCTTGGAAAGGATGTGAATCAGTTGAGCTTCTGGTTGTTCTGACACGCCTCAGAGAAATAGGAATCATATCCTTGATCTCCTGATAGCAATGCCCGTGAAAGTAGATGTAAAAGATGGAAAGATGTCCAACTATAGAAGATTAGCTTATATTGCATACATCAAGATGAAGCTTCAAGAAAAATTAGGACGAGGGATCTAAATATGGAGGTAGATGGAAAAAATTCATCCAGAATGACTACAAATAGTCTAACGGCACTTACCTGTTGCGTTCGTGAACGTTCCAGCCGGACAAGCAATCGGTATCTGTGTTCTTATCGGACAATAGTGTCCTGGTGGACACTTATTACCGACTATTCCGTCCGTTGGTTTTGGTGTCCAAGACCCATTAGCGCAGTAGTGCCCAGAGTCACACGGTCCCGTGTAATTGTAGTTTCGCTTTCCTTCGCAGTAGTGTCCGCCTTGGCAAGGGATTGGCTGCGAGGAGCCCAGTGGACAGTAAAAACCTGGCTGGCACTCTCCACCTGAAAATATGGGACGCTAATCAATCACTCCAGAGGAAAAAAACCCCACTTTAAATCTACTTAAAAGGCTTTTTCTTTTGTGAGATCCACCCATGATTTAAAACTGAAACATAATCTCATTCAAAACCATTGATCAGCATTCCCTTTTGAATTTGCAACTCAGCTCGATTAAGTGTTTGCTGTGGCCTTGATGGCAGGGATGTCCCACACTATAATCCTTGCATTTAAAACCATAACTTCGATCGTGCTTTTCTATTCTTTTAATGGCTTCTCATATCCTAGTTAATTACCAAAAAATCTCAGGTGATCGACCGCAGAGAAGTTTCTAGCAGCAAATAAAACTTCAAAAGTGTTTCTGGCGGCAAAGTACGTACATCAGTGTACGTTAGTTGATCATCTGTGTGTCGAGATATCTTGCATTCGAAACGAAGCTCGTATGCTGCAGGTGTCAGGTTAACAAAATGGTCACTGAAGGATGGCCGTGATGGGAACGCTAGCTAAATAAAACAGCAAAAAGCAAGCTTTGGAATACTTGGCAGTTCGGCAGCATCCTCATTTCATAAAACAAGATACTTGCTAGCAGAATCTGCTGAATTAAAGAAGTAATATTTTTGTTTACGTGGGCTATCTCCGAGAAATAGCGTCAGTGAGATTCGGTTAAAAAAACTGAAAGCGAAAAACAACACTGTTTCGATTTACTGCTAGGGACTATTTGAATTTGCCCTGCACAGTGATTAGCGTCTGTTTATGACAAAAAAGAGAAAACGACATAGCTCGGCGAGCGGCAGTACTTTCCACAAACCTGTTGAGTTCGAGGGACACAAGCAGTCACCCGATGTGTAGTTATCATAATCTTGTGGCGTCTTTGAATGAGACATCCTCACGCAGAAGTATCCGGGGTCACATGGACCAGTAGGCTTGTCAAGTCCCGTTCCTTGGCAGTACTGGCCAGGTGGACAGGGTGAGCAGTCAGCAAGGCTTTGCCCCATCGTCTGGTTCCTGAAGTGTCCTTTCGGGCAAGGGAATTCCGTTGCATACCTTGTTCGGTTCGGACAGTAGTGGCCCAAAGCACACGGAAACGGTGTGAAATCAGAGACATTCGCCGGACAGTAGTAGCCTCGCAAACAGGGAAAACAGCTTGCCTTCCCTTCGACTGGCATGTACGTTCCACTTTGGCATCCAAGTGGGAAACCCGTTCCTTCAGGACAGTAATGAGCTTTTGGGCAAGGACCGCTCGTTGCGTTTTTAACTGCATTGTTTGGAGCTTTGGCACCTCGCAAGCAATAGAATCCAGCACTACAAGGTCCTTCAAATAAACACACAAACACATATGTTTATGTACATGCCCATAGATCATATTCATCAATAAGAATAAGAAGCTATAACAGCAAAACACGAAGTAACAGCTTCAAAATCAGTCTACGCTTTTTGTGTGCAGCCGTTGTGTAGAGGCTCAGCGTGCAGACTCGTGACGCGGGAATTGCGTGGGTGCAGTTCAAGCCGAGCATGCGTCATAATATATACGCCATTGGTTAAGGAGGCAACGGGAAGCCATCTCATATCCACTTCCCTAGAGGCCTAGATCTCAGGTTTTTGCTAAGCTTGGAACTGAGCATGCCACGCTGTCATTAAGCTTTGTAAACAAATTGAAATGCTTTGATTGAAAAATTTCCCACTGCTTCATACTTACACCATCTATCACTATTCTAACAACTATAATGGCATCGTCAGAAGACGGGAGGACCAAGACTAACCCCCCGTGGCACATAAAATGCCTGGATCTGCCTTGCGCCCTTTTGAGCAGTTTTGATATCGTCATCACCACACAAATAAAAAACCATCAATATAAAGCTACGGCTTACCTGAAGTCGCATTGAGTCCCTTCTCTCCACAATATCGTCCATAGTCGCACAGTGTACACTCCGTCTCGTTCTGTAACTGCAATCGATTGTTATAACTACCACGAGGGCAGTCTACTGGCACGTCTGTCCCTGGTGGGCAATATTTTCCTTGTGGGCACAGGCCGCCGATCCCCGTGGCTAATGGCGGTGTCGGACGTTTCACACTGATGCCAGATTGACAGTAGAACCCTGCATCGCAATGTCCGCTTCCATTTCCAGATGTGAATTCAGTAACGCCATACTTCTCACAGTACATCTTCGGACGGCACGGTGAACATTCATTCCTAGACGCTAGACTGCCCTATGAACAACGAAACGCCCAATGTAAACCGTTTAAATCCGAAGCAATTAGCACGATCGATAAAATCTGCACAGCACTTAAAAATTGGTAGCAAAGGAGGACATGGGTATGGTTGCTAAATAATCAAAAAGCACGTGAATCGAACATGCGATAATTAATTCAGTTGAGGAATAGCATAACGACGATTAATTTGACTTCGACATTTTCACATTTGATTTTACCGCTGGCCACAGAGAAAGCAAAAGAATAAGGAATTCTTTTCATGCAATAGTTAGTAACTTTGTAGTATTTTAAGTGGCGTCGAGAAGTAGTGGGGTTTGAGCTTGAATCCTGCACGTGTCGCCATAAAAACACTAGCGGCGAGGGAAGCAACAGTAAACCACCTCACTTAAACCTTATTCTCCAGATAGAAACGGGAGCCCTATCTCTAATTTCTGCTGCGCTTAAAATCGAGTATGCTGTGGAGCTTTTTCCCGGTAGATGCAACTTAAAGATCTGATGCACGATCTATTTGTGAATAAAAATTTCTGTAAGATGAATTAAATTTTCCAATGAAGGTTTCATTTGACAACGTAGAAAGAACTCTGAATCTGCGGTACCAATGCTCGGAAAACAAAGTTTCTCAGCGTCCGAGAATCTACTTTCGATTGATGGTAGAAAAATTGCAAAATGAAGTTTCTAATTTCAAAAAAGCTTCGCAAAAAAATTTCACGATTCTTAAACTTACAGACTGGTCCCAAGTTCCGGGTGGGCATGGCTGAATATCGGCTTCTCCGGATCCCAGAGGACAGTAATGGCCATGTGGACAATCCTCTGGTGTAATCCTGTTGCGGCAAAAGTGTCTCGAGGGACAGGTAATACACTTGGACAATCCCGCTACGTTGCTGGATGGAAGAAATAAAATAAGTTGTTTGGCTTAAAGGTGTCTAAATTGTTTTCATCAACAAGATATGCTGCACAGACAAGAGAGAAGAGTAGGAGACAGGATTACGGAACAGCGAAAAACGAAGGAGAATGTGGAAACACAATGAAGCCGCAAGAAAAAAAGGTGGAAAGGAGAAAGGGAGAAACAATGCAAAGAACAGAGCATCTCGGAGCATTTCTTGAGAAAACAGAGGCAAAAGACAAGCAATGGTCAGATCAAAAAGCATTATGTAAAAGGCAAAACCAAGCAAAGATCAGCAGAGAATGACTGAAGAAAACAGAGGCAAAAGACAAGCAATGGTCAGGTCAAAACGCATTATGTAAAAGGCAAAGCCAAGCAAAGATCAGCAGAGAATGACTGAAGAAAACAGAGGCAAAAGACAAGCAATGGTCAGATCAAAACGCATTATGTAGAAAGAAAAGCCAAGCAAAGATCAGCAGAGAGAATCATTGAAGAAAACAGAGGCAATAGCAATGGGTAGCATCAGGAAATTGCACACCGTACCTGTATGTTCCAGCCAAGCATTGTATCGTATAAGATGTATTTCCAGGGCAATAATTTCCAATTGGACAAATATTGCCAGTGGTGCCGTCCGTTGGGCTGGGCACTTTGGCGCCTCCTATGCAGTAGAAGCCAGGTGCACAAACATCATTTGGCTGCGAAAGCCCTTGCCCGTTACAGACTTTGCCACCTTCACACTGGACACAGTCACTGATGGATTTGCTCCCTGGAAGTGGATTGTACGTTCCAGTTGGACAAGGGTGGTCTGTTGCTCTTATCGTACCGATCGTGCAGTAATGACCAGACGGACACACCCCTCCGAAAACCTGTGTACCATTGATATTGCCATCGCTTGCATTCCCCTGTTTAGAAAAAGATGCTTTCAAGAGACTGACTTACAAGCGAACAATCTTTAGCTCGTTGTGTTAGGGGGACGCCTTTTTGGCCTACTCCAAAGGAAGAAAGAAAACGGCGAAGAGGTGACGGTAATATTATGAAGCTTGTCGACTTTGGATTTAAAAGATGAAAAGTTGTAGGATTCTCGAGGAAAGAGAAAGGAAAGAACTGGATCGCATCCTACTCACTGAATTTCAGTGCAAATAGAAACTTCAGTTTTTATAGATGGATGTGTTTCTGTGGGGTTCACGGCTAAATAATTTCGAACATAGCTTGCGACAACATAAGATCAATGCAGAAACCTCCACGTTGGTGTCCCTAGATATCGACCGCCAAAAGTGATCTCGACTCGTTTTTGTCGGCTCGTAACCGATTAATAATAAATGTCTTACTGACACCATGATCATGCTTACCGGATTGGGGACAGGCGACGATATGACACAATAATAACCAGGGTAGCATTTTCCAGATGTCGCATTTAATCCTTCCGCGCCACAGTAATACCCAGGTGTGCACTGTATACATTCAGATACGTTTGCTTTGCCTTGATTCGGATTGTATGTCCCTCTGGGACATGCTGACGGCTTGACACTACTCTGTGGGCAATAAAACCCGCGCGGACAGGTTTTCGGTACGGCCAGGCCTTCCTCGTCACAATAAGCTGTCTCGATACATGGATTACACTTGAACGCTCTGTCAGACTCTTGGTACGTTCCAACGGGACAGGGGGTGGAAGCGGCCGATCCTTTGACTGAGTAGTGACCTCTCTTTGATTCAAACTGTACACGAGAAGTTGAACCATTTGTACAATAATACCCAGGGTCACAAGGTCCTGTTGGCCCTGCGTTGGTATCTCCGGCGCAGTAGTACCTAGAAATGCAATCAACGACAGTAATTCTCTCTGATAAGCTGTGAAGGTTTCTTCGAGATTCATCAAAAGAACCTGCATACAATAGACAATCATCTTCAGTGAAAAGAACAAAATCCGCTTGGGAGGGCCCTTGGGATTCTTAGTTTTTCTGCTTCTCAAAGAACTCAAGCAAGAACCTTGGACCAGAGGGACCTGATGAGACATGATTGGTCGCTGCATTTGCAGTATTCATCCTGCTCTACATTCCTGTAAGTCGGATTTTACAGCAGCTAAGAAAGCTTATGACACTCAATACGAAAAAACTGCATAGGGGAATACCAGAACGACCTTCATTTGTATGGAATGCAGCCATCATGTAAAATGCTGTCTGATCTTCGATTCGACATAGCGAAATCATAAGCGGTGAATAACAATAAAAACACCACAGCGATTTTGATTTAAAAAATCCAGATATATCAAACAATTCCAAAACAAAGGTATAACTTCAGTTCAAGATAGATACGTTACCCTGCCGGACAAAGAACACAATCATCAGCTTGCTTAGCACCGGTTTCGTTGTTGTACTTCCCGGCAGGACACGGAGCCCTAACCTTGGCTCCCCTTGGACAGTAGCCTCCTTTTGGACAGATGCCACCAGTCACACCCTCGGGTGGAGCCTGAAAATGAGACGGCATATGTTATAAGCGGCACAGCACGGTATCCAACTCGGTTCGTTAATAACATATGATGATATATAATTCATTCAAATTTGGCGAATACCATGGTAAATCTAGCGACTATCTAAAGTTACAGATACCATAAAATGAATATAAAGATTAATATGTACAGTATCCTAAGTAAAGCCAAAGTTTGCAATAAATTTTTTGCAAAATGCCGGCAGATGCATGTATCTGTTCACTGATTTTTCATGCTGGACAATAAAATGGTATTGAGGACAACAAACACTATCTGCTGTCCTGTTTGGCTATTAAAGTTCAACGACGACGTCTCTTCGATGGCGTAGATGAATCACAACGATCGTCGCTACTAATCACCAATCGTTCAAAGCCCAACCTGGAGCACCTTCACCGTACGGTGATCGTGTTCCTTCCACGAGATTTCACATAAAGCTAACAACTCAATTCATTCATGAAACGAGTTGATTCGACTGACAGCAGTAGCAATTATCGACTAATTAAGCGCAATTATCGTTTTGATAACGGTTCGCGTAGAAGCTTCATCAGTATGGTTCATCAATAAGACCAGCGCATCTTCTGCGTGTTGTGAAAGGTGGCGAAATGAGGCTGGTGACAGGAGTTGCATTCGATCATAAAAACCCACGTGACCACGTCCTGCGGATGCGGACCCCAAGCAATCAAGGCAAAAGTAAAGAATATTAGATGCTGATCAGAGGAATATAGCAGATTGGATGAAGAAGAACTTTACAGTTGCATAACCCATAGAGGAACAAGTCCTACATAGAGCTATCTGGAAGAGCAAAGTCACAAAGTGATTTGATACTTAACAGTGAACACCGGTGACTCCATTTTAGGGGAGGCATCCTGTAGAAAAAGCACTGGTCAGGGGCACACGAAACCCTTTTCTACCCTTGGCATTTTCTTTACAGAATTTTCATATGGTTCGTGTGTTTAGGGTACTTCTGCAATACGTCGTGTAGGAAAAATGCCGACTGAAAAAATACAACTTGGAACTCGAGTCGAATCGAATGCTACTGTTGAATATATGATGATTATCCGATCAGAGTACTGGATAGCAACTGTAGCCGTTAAGAACATGGCCGAAAAAATGCAAAAAGGAAAGCGTACTTTGTTGGATACCATAGATGATGCACTTCTCCCGATACGAATTGGTAACTTATGAGTCTAAGATCATTGTCTCCGAGTCTTTAAATGAAATGGCGCTGCAATACTTGTGTAAATTGTTTGTGTGAAATTAGAAATATTCAACTAGCAGTCCTCGTAACAGATGGAACGACTTCAGGTTAACCAAAGAAAGTTCAAACAATTCAGAGAAAGGAGTCTCATTATTTTCGTTGTTTACCGTGTATTTGCACATTTTTTCACTAAATTTATAATTATTGTAAACAGGGCTTTATAGTTTGATCTAATTCACTGTTCCCCTAATTGTTATAGATTGTATTTGATGTTTTGCCGTGTGGCCCCTAGAGACGCAGCTTATGCTGGAGGGCGACCCTCTTTCGAAAAATTATGCATAAAAATATGAAGATAATATGAACATAAATACACTTACGGATGTGTATGCAGCTCCCCTGCAATAAAACCCGGCATCACAAAGACCTGTAGGCTGCGTGTTACCAACGCCTGCGCAGTACTCCCCAGCTGGACAGGCTGTGCAGTCTCCGCTTCTTTTGATTCCTGTCGAATTGCTAGAATAACCGCTGGGACAAGGTTGCGGGAATGAAGAGCCAGTTGGACAAAAAGAGCCCTGAACGGAAAACAAGAGGGGCAAGTTTGAAACAGTAAATGAGTGTGCGTATAATCTGGCAAAGTGGATAAGCTTTGCAACATAGAAATCTTTAGCAGACGCATAAAAAAATTGGAGAACAGATCAATCAGAAAGCAGAAACATTCATGCAAACCTAGGCTTCATTTAACTTGATATCAATCTTCGGATTTATTTTAGCGTATCTTTAACTTGGAAAGTTTTCTTAGTGAGGTATGTCGAGGAAAGGCCATAATGGCCTATACAAATCCCCAACAAAGGAAGAAAGAAGAAAGCGAAAGGCTACGAGGAGAGAGAGATCAGATCGAATTCATTGATCTTAGATTTGAAAGAGGACAAGTTGTGGGATTCAAAGATTCACATTAATGTAAGATTCAGGAAAGCAAGGAGGCAAGGCGTTCCATAAATTGTACGTTCTTGGAATGAATGATGATTCATGGGATAGAGTTCGTGGATTAGGCCGTAAAACTTGGAAAGGGTGTGAATGAGTCGAGATTCTGGTATTTCTGACACGCCTCAGAGGAATAGGAATATTATCCCTGATCTCCTGAGAGCAATTCCCGTGAAAATATCTGCAAGCTGGCCTTAATCAGTGTATTCGCTAAGGTAGTCGCAAAATTAAATGAATTGTTTATGTTACGTTCTGTAATTCTATGCAATGTAATGTAATGTAATGTAATGTAATGTAATGTAATGTAATGTAATGTAATGTAATGCAATGTAATGTAATGTAATGTAATGTAATGAAATGTAATGTCATGTAATGTAATGTAATGTAATGTCATGTCATGTTATGCTATGTTATGTTTGCTATGTTCTGTGATGCTATCGTATTCGTGCTCAACACAACACAAAAGACAGTTAAAATTATCAGAACATTGAGAACTTACTGCCGGGCAGATGATGGGAAAGCTAAGGCCCTCAGCGTTACAATACATTCCTGCTATGCAAACACTACAATCCATTCCGCTTATGGCTGCGGATGCGTTTCTGTAGAAGCCGACAGGGCACGGGTTAGAATGCTTGTAGCCAGTTCCTTCCGGACAAAAGAATCCAGGCGGACACTTGTCGGTAGGATTCGTTTGACCGGACGGCTCACAGTAGTATCCTTCTGGACACGTCTGGCATTCCCGCACGTGCTTGAGCCCAGTGAACGCGTTGTACGTCCCGTTGGGACAATTCTGCGGATAAGGATGCTGAAAAAAGGAAATCAGAAAACTGACTGGAAAGTACGATGAATTTCACGGTGGAAAAATGCTTGGAAATAACACTTTTGAATGGGAATAAATCCGTCACTTCGTTTGTTTACATTCTCGTCAACAGGATTCCCTGTTGGTACTGCATTGTGTGCCACTGTGAAAATAGTATAAAACCAGAGTGCCTCACCTCATCGCCACGCACACAGTACTTTCCATTAGGACATGAGTGCGTCACAAGGTCAGGTTTACGATTGAGCCCTGCGGGACACGTCATTCCCGCGGGGCAAATGAATGAATTGGTCATCTGTGTGTAGCTGGTCGTGCCACTTGCGCAAAAGAACCCGGGCTTACATATCGTGCAGTTAGAGGCTCCAGATGAAGAGTAATTCCCTTTAGTACACGGTAGTGGGGTCACCGTTGCTTCAGTAGGACAATGGTAGCCAGCAGTGCAGTCTTTACAGTCTCCAAGAGCTTTCCCTGATAGTTGATCGTAATACCTTCCTTTGGGGCATTTGCTGGGAACGGCGGTGCCTTTCGGACAGTAGTGACCCTCCGGGCATTTGTCGCACACTTCCCATCGTACGACGCCAGTTTTATTTGTGTATGTCCCAGCAGCGCAAGGGTACTCTTTGCCAAACTTAGTTCCTGCAAAAAATGGCATGAGCCAAAGTCAGAAAACTTCGTTGATCTGAAGGGAAAATGGTCAAACTTTTTACGAACAGAGATCTGCTGTGAATCATCGAATCATCGAATGTGGCAGGGCTGGCAACTTACCTTAAGCGCCAACCTGTTCACCAAAAATGGTGAGGGAAGGACTTTGATATAAAAAATATGGCAGCACAATGCTATAAATACTGCATAAATCAATAAAAAAAACTTTCTTCTGTCAATGCCAGTGAAATGGGACAGTGTGAAACGTTCGCCGATAAGGACAAATGAAAAGATAAGAGAATTTCGGACAGTGAACAAAGGTGAAGAAATTAAAGCATACCAGGCGGGCAGTAATGTCCAGGTACGCAGAGTCCTGATGGAGTTGAAGATGCCTCGAGACAATACCATCCTTTGGGGCATTCGTAGCAATCACTTTGTTGCCGTATGTTTGTTAGATTAGTCCACGAACCAGCCGTGCATGGGTACTGTTGAGGGTGGCGAGTACCAAGCGGACAGAAATGACCTGGGAAGCAAAAATGAATGTCGTCTCTACTGCGGGTCCTTTAACATCTCTCAGAGCATAAAGAGGACCAAATTACCTATGTTTCGTGCATATTTTCATATATAATTCTTTAAAGGAGGGCTACCCTAAGCATAAGCTGGCTATCAATGGAAACAGGACAATAAAGAGAGCAGTAAATTAAATCGAACGATAAAGCCCTGTTGACAATGATTGAAGTTGAGTGCAAGAATTTCACAATATATCATCAACAGTAAAAAGGAAGAATCCCTCTTTCTGAATAGCTTTCTAAAAGCAATAATACGAGGATGCCTGCTCCGGCTCGGCTGAGAAGCTATTCCACACTTGTGAACCATTGTGGAAACATCTCTGGCCATTGTTTGGCCTTTTCTCGGGCAACCTAAGGTCGGTCGCTGGGTCAGGAAGACTTTACGATGATCGCTTCGAACCTAAGCTAAAGTCACTACAAGTGATTAGGTTGTTGAACAGACATGCTCGCCAAGATCTCTGAAGTCTTGATTTAAAAACTATCTGAAGATCTTTCATGCAAAATGGACTGTTTGATTCATTAGCATGGGAAACAATGTTCGATCTCTCTGTGGTTCAAGTGTTCAAAGCCCAAGCGTATCATTTCATATAAAGATACAGCCAAAGCAGATTAGCTGTGAACATATTCAGCAATGAGTCTGCGTTTCGTTTTTTAGTGAGTTCTGTTGGGGAATAGCCTGTTAGCGTTGTGTTAGTGACAAACGAGTGCAGGAAGTGCCTGATTCTTTGTGGTACTGTTTATTTAACTGTTTCTACATCGTCTAGCAAGTAACAGAGTGAAGAAGGAGTTAATTTCCCTGCTCAGTGTAGGCACTCACTCGCGAGGTCTGCCATCGAGAAGGCCTCTGATGAACCTCGGTGCCACTGTAAGGCAGTTACTCAGGGCTGGGCTGAGATTCTGAGTAAAAATCTCTCACAGTTGATAACGAAAAACAAAATCAGTTTCCTAGGAAAAACCTCGGAGCCCTGCCTCCGGTTCCTGCTAAGCTTTGAATAGTGCGTGCATAACGCTTTCGGCGAGGAAGGTAACGGAAAATGACCTCGAAAGTATAAACTAGTATCAAATCTGTTGATTCTACTTGAGTTCAATGCAAATCTTTACTTTTTCGTTTAATCTAACTTGAATGATGCGATTACTCTTTAACAATTGTGCTAATTTACAGTTTACAACACAATCTTTTAGTGAACACTGCATAACTTAGAAAGTAATTACATTTAACGGTACAAGTCATTGCTAGGTTTCTTCCCCGCTCAAAATCGCTTATTCTAAGCAATTCAAGATGGCCGTCATCTAACACGCAACACCGCAAATGGAAGAGGAGCTAAGAAAGAGTCTCTTTAAAAGCAGGCATTATGGAAGCAGAACTGAGAAGTGTTAAGTACGGTCAGAGGACGCTCCTGAAAAGATAGCTAAATCCAGTCTAATTCAATTCTGCCCACTTGATGCTTAACAGGCCATGTGTTTTTAGCGACCCCTGCTTTCTATAACACAGTTTTGCACTCCAGCTAATGTTGCTAATAGAATTATCAATAAATGTTACGGGTATGGCTATTATAAGCAAGACGTACCTGTCGCACAGAGCTGAGGTGGTTTTTGACGGCCACCAGTACCAGCTGAACACGCCTGCCCTGGTGGGCAAGCAGTGCATTCGCTCGATGCAGTCAGATCGTGGCCATCTGTGTAGGTTCCTGCAGGACACGCATTAACTGTCTCGTTTGGCTGGCGTGATCCCGCTGGACAGAAATAGCCAGCACTGCAGACTTCAGATGGCCATGCCAGTCCATATTGAGGGCAGGCCATACCAGCAGAGCACTGTCTACAGCTGCCTAGGGAGCCTTGCATTAAAGCTGGGTTGTATCTTCCTGGAGGACATGGCGTTGGTGTGTGGCTACCGGAAGGGCAGTAGTGACCAGAAGGGCACATCTTACAGTCAGATAGACCTAGCAACAAATCAGATTGATACGATTTTGAGAGTATCCTTCATATTTTATATGAAGAAATCGTGTGCAGAGAACTTGGCCTGCTCTCACACAGTTCTCTCTGGACTTTATTCCCGCTTGAATTCTTGTTACCGCTGCGGGCATGCCTTCCAAAGTTTGAATCGCCTTTGGCTAATTCTTTTATCGGTCTACTTTCACATCGCACTTCAAGCGAGGTGTTGCCTTAAACTAGGGCAACATCTTAGCTTCATAAATATCTTGATATGGCCATAGAAAAAAGCAAAACTCTATGAACACAAAGGTAAACCATAAAAAAGGTCCGTTTCGCAGTTCGAAAATACATTCTGTGTCATTTTAGACATTCAAGCAACAAAATAGTTCCTTTAACCTGTTTGATGGGAAGAGCCCAGCAAGGAAAAGCCAAATCTTGATTTACATGAATCCAGGTTCTATCTGGGCTCTGTGAATTCAGATTGAATCTTCTGAAATGTGTTGGTTGCGCGACGAAAGGAAGATGGCAAGCCTTAAAGTCAAATTCGGGGGAGCAACGAGAAACGCAAAGAGGAATCGACTTACTTTTTGAGCCTCTGACTTCTGTATAGTACCCAGCAGGGCAGGGATGCTGGGTAGCGGACGAAGTATTTACAGGGCAAAAATGACCCATCGGGCACAAATTATCTCCTGTCCTGTCCCCTCCTTGACAATAATAACCGACTGGACAACTCTCGCATTGCTCTCTTCTTTCATTGCCAACAGTTCGACTGAATGTTCCGTCGGGACAGGGGCTTTGGTACGGCGTTGATGTCCCTGCTAAGCAGTAGTGACCAGGTGGGCATCTTAGGGCTTTAGATGGATAACCACTAGTTCCTTGGATGCAGTAGTAGCCGGCAGGGCATGTTGCACAGCCATCGGCTTGACTAGTGGCTCCAGTTCTGTTGCCGTAAGTACCAGCAGGGCATTGTTTAGAAGTAATCATGTCGTCACAGTAAGAACCCATTGGACAAATCCCAGCCATTGGCTTCGCAGATGTGCTACCCTCTGGGCAAAGATACCCCACCGTGCAGTCTGCGCACGAAGTTGCAGATGCATTGCTGTACTTCCCAGCGGGGCAGATCACCGGACTCTTTGTGGGATCCGCACACGAATATCCACTCGGACAAGCCGTGCAGATAGTCTGCTTGCCTCGACTGTACGAGCCACTAGGGCAAGCTGTTCCAGCAGCCGTCGTGTTGGGACAGTATTGACCAGCTGGGCAAGGCGAGCAGCTCTGGAGGTAACAATCATAAATCGGAGATCAGGAGTAAAAAAGCGTAAATGATCTTGATACCTAAGATCAATACTATTGTAACATAAAGTGCTTTGTAAAAGCTTGGGTGCTTGACGGAAGAGGGTCGATCTGGTGTACTGAATTCTGGCATTATATACTGTCTTTGGGTTATGTCTCTTCGAACAAAGGCTACGAGGTGGATAACTCTGGCATACGTGATGGTCATAGAATACCACATGCCTCATATCTGAGAGTTACAACACTACCATGTGTGAAAATGATCACCCGCATGGTGCACTGATGGGGATTATCAACATATACCATTATATGAAAATAGATATACGATTAAAAAGAAAAAGAAGAAGGTATCTATATAGCAATAACTACATATATTTGAATATAAATTTATATATATGGAAAGATATAGAGATATTTGGATAGATATACATATATTTATTTACATACACTGTATATATTCATATTTATATAAACATGTGTATATAGATTGATGGATTGTCATGAGAAAGAAAATCTGTCGAAAATAGTTAGCTAAATCGTGTTATATATATATATATATATATATAGATTGCTTCTGACTTGTTGATATTTGATACCGTATGGAGCGTAGATTTAACTGTACATGAAGCTATGAAACACATCCCTGCTAATATCAGAGAAATCCAAACACTCGGGCACTTCAAAAAAGAACTAAAAGCGCACTTGACGAGCTAAGAATGCTAAGTACACCCAAACACGACCCTCTGGAAGAACAGCTTAGCCGATTTTCTTTTCTTCCATTAATTCTACCGTCTTAATTGCTATCTTTAACATTTCAACATTGTAATAGATTATAGCTGAAGTGGAATGTGTATAAATAATAACAATAGAAAAATGTATAGTAACAATGATTCTTCTTACCGTGGAAGCATCGAGAGAAAATGTGCCCAGGGGACAATACAATACGATGTTATCGGTACTTGTCGGGCATGCACTCCCTGCTAAGCACTTTGTGCACTGCATCTGCCGTCCAGAGCTGTAGTAGCCACTTGCACAGACTGACATGGTATTGGAGTTTAACGCAGGACAAGCGTAGCCGGGCGGGCAAAGTGTGCATGTCTAGAGGAATACAGAAAAATGTATCAGGTACAGATAGATAGTCACGTGCCGAAATAAAACGGAGAAGCACTGATGAGGTGGTGTTGTCATAACATGTTCTGAACAATACTCCTTCGTGACTGCAAATCAATGACAGATACAACGAACCTACAAACGGAAAATGTGAACCTAGCAATCGATTCAACCCTGCACGAGGTTTGACGCAACGGAGCTTTGACGGAGTGCAAAGAGGGTAGAAGGTTGAGAGCGTAATCGACTCCACCGCAAGGATTCCAGTAACGTGGCTTCTACCGGTCTTTGCTGTGGTCTGAATGGAAGACCGTACAATGATCAAGCCGGACTTATGGCAAACACACTCATCAACCAATGGTTGATGACAACCCACTGCTAAGGGGCTGTTGACAACCCACTGCTAAGGGGCTGTTGACAAACCGACCCTGTCCAACTAAAACTCATTCTTTATATGGAAAAGGAAAAAGTACAATAATCTCCACTTACGACTTGTCCTGCAACAGAGAATGTTCCATTTTCACACGGAATCGGTGCGCTGATGTCGATTCTTGGACACGCGTATCCAGCAGGGCACTGAATGCAGGCGGTCAGGTTTCCGGTTGAATAGTACCCCTAAGCGATAAAAGCGATGAATTCGAGCACACAACGCGATGATCTATCATTCACAGAACGACAACATCGAAAGACTCAATTTTTCTTGATGAAGTTACACTCAATACCGTCCCGAGGACTTTACAGAACAAGCAAAGAAATATGAGAACGTTTATAAGACGCCGTTTCTACTTTACGGCTCGCCTGAATTGTGCAAATGAGAACAGAGAGAAGGCGACACGATCAAGATAAAAGATTACCGTCCATCTAAATTTGGACTTTGGACTTTGATACCTGGAGGGAGGACACCGATAGAGGGGGCCTGGACACTGCTCGACATGCCAAAAGCTTCTCAGCGTCCATCAACAACAACATTAACAGCACAAAAAAGAACCTGGCAATACTTCCACAGACTAAATATAGCATTACTCACATGAATACACCTGGAATTGCCACTGCCATCTTTGTTTGGACACTGGTACCCTTTGGGGCACGGAAAACACGACCCAGCGGCTCCGAAAGAGTAGTGTCCTGTGGGGCAGTCATTAACCGTCGCTAGTGTTGTGACCGGACAGTGTTTTCCTGGCGGACACTCAGTGCACATCTGCTGTTTGCCAGTTGAATAGGTACCTATGCGCGGCATGAGATAGATTGGTAGCAATACGATCAAAGCAATCGGTGTCAAATGACGAAATCCTATTTCTTATCAAATCAAATGCTGAAACATGTTGAAGTCAATAAACATAAAGAATTAAGCATTCAGCGATCACAAAATGAGATTATGTAGAGATTGTGAGATTGGTCATGATATGAGCATGGAATTTCATTGCTGAAATCGTCCATTGTTCGTTGAGAGAATTACTCCTGATCATACAATCACAGCATTAAATCATGCAATCACAGCATTAAATCACGAAATCAGAAAGGAGACCGAAATTCTGAAAGATCAAAGAAATCGAAAATCATAAGAATCATGGAATGAGTATGAGATGGTATGGGGATGACGGTGTAACGATCAGAAATGGAGCATTGACTTATCATGAAATCAAAGTTCAAATGATCAGTGAATCACCACCAGTCCAATTTCGTCATTTCTCGGCACTGGCACTCTCGGGCGAAATCTCTTACTTCTCGCAAAAATCTATTTGATTAGAATTATACTTTAATATCTTATTTCTACGAGTTAATGCTTCTTAATTTCATTTCATTTGAGATATTTATGCATGGTAGCCTTTCAGGAAGTACTGATTTTCAAGGGGATATCCATCTACATTAAAATAGCATGAAATATCTGATTAGCATCTAAACTTTCATTGCGTCATCTAACTATGCAGGTACGTAAAGGTGCTCAGTCCTTCTATATTTATATGTATTTCATATTTCATTATAAATATATATATATATATAACATATATTTACATCTATATATATATAAAGAAATATGGAATATATATAAATATATTTATATCTATATACATATACTTACATAAATATATATATATATATATATATATATATATATATATATATATATATATATACATATGAAATATGACTGGCCCTAAATAATACGGTGTTTTTCTTGGGGACAAACCAATATATCAGTGTCTACTGAATATAAGCGGGTGCATGCAACTTAAGTCAGTTTGTCTAGGTGCAAAATGGCAATTATTGCTCGTGCAATGTAATTCTCAATGACGGGGTTGGATGCAATGTACATTCAAAGGCCTAGCTTTGTGAGTCGTATAGCGTCCATGTGCTCTTGACTGTGACCGAACTAAACGAATGAACAGATGAGAAAAATAGCGACCGATATTACCTGGTGTGCAGACATATTGAATATTTGATGCCATGTAAGGACATGCAGAGCCAGCTGGACAGATAACACAAGACGTCGCATTGCCACTGGAGAATTCTCCAGGATCACACGAGACTGGTCTCACCTACATCAGAAAACAAATCACTCTGTTGCTTGTCTATAAAAAGCTTAGTCTACAACGAAGACACGTTTCAATAAATGCTAGCTAGAACTGCGTTGCATACATATAATATAGTGGTGTCGTGGCGCAGTGCTTACGCATGCGGACTCACAACACAGGGGTTGTCAGTTCAATTCCTCAATGTGTCACTTTAAAAAAAACGCCATTGGTAAGGGAGGCAACGGGAAACAACCTCATGAATTCCAATTCCCTAGAAAAAACTCAGAGGACTGTGTCTGGTCCCTGCCACGCTCGAAATCGAGTATGCGAAGCAGTTTCTTCCAGCTAGAGCACGATCATACAAAAGAATTCTTGCAAGACTGAGACGAACTGAAGAACTTACGATAGTCGTGGGGCATTTGTAGCCGGCTGGACAGTCACTGCAAGATGTGGCTGAACCGAGAGAGTATTTTCCAGACGAACAGGCGACTGGCGGGTTTCTAGAAGAAAAAAGAAATAAATTTCGTTGCATGCCCTCTTCAGTCAACAAAATAAGGCTACCTAGGCTAGGCACGCATTGCAAACGGCTCTTGTAACTTGAAACGGACTACCAGCTACAACAGTCTAAATCAGGACTATTTCTTACGTCCGTATCATATTAAAACATCATCTTATGTCAGGGAAGCCATATCTCGAGTGCAATTTTCGTATCATGGCTTGCAAAGTAAGAGTCAGGATAGCTCAGTTGTAAGATTGCTACACAATGATCGTCTGATCAGTGGTTCAACTCCACCCTCCCCTAAACTTTCACTTAGAGTAAGGAGAGTCGCTAGCACTCTGTAATTCCAGGTGTAGGAACCACGAGGTGTGGTCACATCGAGAGGAGGGTGGATTTGAGCTCTCAGTGTCCAAATGTCTACCTTTACGTCTAGGAAGTCGCATTGAAATGCTATTTTTGACTCAAGGATTAACTCCAACGATATGAATGGCTTAAAATAGCAGCAGTCTGTAAACAAGGAAAAACATAGTCCCTGCAAACTTCCAGCTTTTCAAGGAACCGAATAAAGATATAGGCCACTGCGATCGACTCCTTTTCTTAAACCCATGTGAGAAGTATCACCAAATTAGCGCATGCAAATTATTGCAGATACAGGATTGATCTCCGAAAGGAACAGCATGCAGCAGAATTTTGTTGTCTGGCCTGCTATTTCACTTGTCGCTTATCAGCATCTTTTGAAGCTATGATGCATCTTAATCTTTCCTCCTATTCCTCCGCTATCGCTCTCCTTTTACTGCAGCTTTTGAAGCAGGACCTGTTCTAATGACGATAAAACGAAGCCCCCAACGTCTTTTCATAGGCTTCAAAAAGGCCTACACACAAGGACTGGCTGCTACGCTGAGTAGAAATCAATCAGTTCACTTACTCTGGTATTGCACAGTACGAACCAGCTGGGCACACAGTACAGTTTGTTGCCTTTGTAAGCCCATTGGTTGTTGAGCCCATCGGACATCTGACAGCCTCTTCCTTTGTATTCGGACACATGTGTCCAAGCGGGCAGTCGGTGCAATTGCTATGTCCGAGTAACGAGTACGTCCCTGGGGCACATGATGTTTTTGCTGAGGCGGGAGTCGGGCATGAGTAGCCTCGAGGGCAAAGAATGCATTCAGCAATTCCCTTTGGAAATATAATGATGGTGATGATAACGAGGAGTGTCAGGTCAAATCGAAAGAAAAACGGATTCTCCACTTAAATGAATGATGGGCCATAGGCAACTGTGAAATTCAATCGAATCTGTTTGGTTGAAATCTTTATCTATCAATCATCATTCTCAGTACAAAACTGTGATTACGAAGAAAACCGTTAAGGTTCGTGGCTGGTCCGCAAAGAATCATTACTGGCTGAACGTATAGAAACTACTCGATTCCGGATGCGTGTTTATCGAAGCAATTTAGGGTTCCAGCTTGATGTGTCAGTCTGTTAAACTTTGATCTAAGCGCGCAAAGCAAAAACACTGATGAAGTTAAGTTGATGACCTTGTCAGAATGACTAATTTCGAGGTACAAATGAACGGACTTACTGAGAAACTGTATGAGCCAGATGGACAATTGACTGGAGCAAAAGCTGGATCAAGACACGATTGACCAGCTGGGCATGACATGCAGCTAGTGTTGCCACCTGTAGAATACGTGCCATTTCCACATGGTACAGGCGTAGACAATATCGAGGGACACATGAATCCTTTCGGACAGCTAATGCAAGCAGGAGCCTGCCAGGAGCAATTTACATAGATCATTAAAGGAGATATTTATCAAAGAATACATTATTACCATTATAATTATCAGGAAAATGATGATGATGATGATGATGATGATAAGGTGTCTGTGACGGAAAATTGTTCAGCAAGAATACAAAGAACAAATAGGAAAAACTGTAATAAATGTGACAAAATGATCACAGTGGCGAACATGGCCAGACACCAACGGTCAAAAGCCTGCTTGTTGTAATGTTTTGGTTTGACTTAAGTTAATCTTATGCCGCAAGGCGATAAAAAAGAAGAAGAAGAAGAAGAGGAAGATGGTGATTATGATAATGATTATGATGAGGATGATGATGAAGATGATGATGATGATAATGATGATGATGATGATGATGATGATGATAGTGATGAAGATTAAAATAATGATTATCATAATGCAAAGTCAACTGAAGAAGTCGCAGTCAATGTTAAATTTGTTGACGCAGCTCACCCCACAAGAGCCTTTCGTCCAGTAATGGCCTGAAGTGCAAGACACTGGCGATAAGCTCGGGTTGTCACAAGTTGAGCCAACGGGACATGGACTGCAAGAACTGGCACCAGTAGCAGAGTAATACCCTGTAAGGTAAAACAAAGCAATGCTACAATGATAATAACAATTATAATGACAATGATGATAATAATTTTAAATATTTCAGGATTGCAACCCACTCAGCAAATGTTGTTTTACGCAGGTCTGCAAGTCTAAAGATTAAACAAACAAGATACGAAAATACAAAATTATATTCAAGTATTGATCAATAAAACACGATTAGAGTTGAAGAGAATACAAAAGACAGATTTACGAATAAAAAAATTTAGTCTAGAGAGTTAAATGAAGCAAGGAGACAAAGCATAAAAACAAGCCCGATGATGAAGACGCCTTTTTCTCAAACCCCTGTCGGAACGAGTGGCTTAGCAGAGCAAGACAACGAGAGCGAGCTAGTAGTTCCCTATGGAATTAAGATGCAAATACACAAAGCTACAAAATGCGTTTCGCAACAGTTAACCTGCATCGAAGTCTTCAATGACGTATTTTCATCCTGACCCGATAATGTTTAGAAACTTTAAAGCATACCGATGGGACACTGCAGACATCTCTCTGTGGCTTCAGGACTGTATTTTCCAGCCGCGCACTGAACTGGCGTCGTCCCATTACTGCATTCGTGGCCGCTCCAACACGGCTTGCAACTGGACGCGGCCCCATTAGAAAATGTACCACTTGGACATGCCTAAAGAATACAAATCAAGTGGACTAGAGAGAAATGTTAGCGCAAAATAATGCAAAAATACAGGTAGAATTTGAGGTAAAAAGACAAAATCAAAGGAGATAGATAGATACCTTATCTACCATAAAAGTCGACTTATTTCGGTTGCAAGTCAACGGCATCTTCTAAAGCGACGTCTACCCGTGCTTCACATTATCAGAAAGCTCCAGAAAAAATTTCTTTATCTCGGAAAGCAATCTGTTACTTAGACACCTTAACTTCTTGAAAATAGGCCAACTTCAAAGGTAGGACGATTAAAATACATGCCGAGCTTTGACTCACTAAGCTAGAAAATAGGCCAACCTTGAAACAGGCTAAATTACATGTGGTATCTTTTCAGCGCCTGGTATATGTAGTGTGAAAAATAAGGAGATTCAACACAGTCTAGATATTGCGACCTCTTGCTACGTTTACTTGAGTTCTTGAATTTGAGAAACCCTTGAAAATAGGCCGATTCGAGAAAACGCTTGAAAATTTTTACAGAAGAAAATGAAAAAGCACGGCTTATCTTCGAGGAATTACGGAAGCGAAAATTAAATGGAAAGTCCATTCGACTGAAGAATCAAGGAGAGCTGAGAGTGAAAGAAACCATGGCTGCTTCAACTACGCTTAAAGATATAAAAAGCAAGGGACGCTTCGGGACATTTATAATCAATTTCGAATCTGCACTTACTTACTCAACCTTATCGCGTTAGTTTGGATAAATTGATAATCATAATTGCCACTTGTAGAAAACTATTTGAACTCATGCTGTGTTAGGCTTTCGTTTTCATAATTTCGCAAATGATTGCTAAAAACTGTTTGCCATGCAGTATTTGTTCTGTGAATTGCACCATTAAATTGACGTTCCGGCCAGTGTCTCTTATAGAGAACCCGATTTTCATTGCAACCTGTAGAGGCAAGAAGCGCGTCCGACCAGGCCATAGCAGAATTAAGAGGAGAAGAACACCGTTCTGAAAAAACCCTTGTAAATCAGCTCCAGCTGAAGGTTGATGTTCTATAATTGTATTAAATATCAAATATCGAAACAAATCGATACTTACCTTGCAGGAAATCTGGCCAGCATTGCTAAAGAATCCTGCATTGCAGGCAACCGGTGCATCTGTTGCATTCAAGCATGCAAAACCAGGAGGACAGAGTGGGCAGAAAATTGAGCCAGTGGTAGCTGCATATGTGCCAGATGGACAGGGCAGTGGATTTGATGTCAGTGGGGGACAGTAGTGTCCTTTGTAGCACGGAACACACGCAGTGCCGTTGGAGAACTCTCCCGTCTGGAAAGGAGGACATACGATCAGTAAATTAACATAGAATCAATGCGGGCAAAATAAAGTATGAAAAACAATTGTGAAAAATAACGCGAGACCAAAGCTTGACGAAGCATTAGATAGCTTCCTGGAGTAAGTAAGGAACGCAAGTCGGCTTTTCCCTACTATAATGAAAGTCTTTCGCTAAGAGTTGCTGGTACAGTGATACAAATCAAATTACATTTTAAAACGCAAAATCTGTACATATCAGCTAGCATATTCTTAGGCTAAACTTGATTTTAATATCAAAACCAATAAGGCAAAATAAGGTACTGTACGGCGAGTAAAAGAAAAAGAAAGGCAATGCCCAGCTTCAAAATTAGACTTTCCAAACTACTTTTATATTGCATTGGGGTTCATGAAAACTGAGTGCATATCAGCTTAGCAAAGCCTCTCTAGTAGGGCTAAATGATGAATACAAAAAGTTAAGACTTGCTTTTTGGTGCCACTCTCTGTAGTGCAACCGATGACTCGCATGTCTTGAAGCAAACACAACAAACTTCTATCGTTTACAGATGCTTTCAAGGGCATTGCTCTCAAGACATCAGGGATATTAGTCCTGTTCCTCTTAAACGTGTCAGGAGCACCAGAAGCCAGAAGCTCGACTCATTCACACCATTTCCAAATTTCACTGCCTAATCCACGAACGCTATCCCACAAAATATTACTCAGCTTAAGAGCATGCAATTTATGGAGCGTCTTGCCTCCTTGTTTTCCTGAATCTTACAGCTCGCGGTCTTTCAAATCCAAGATCAATAAACTTGATCTGATCTCCCTCTCCTCTTAGCCTTTCGCTTCTTTCTTTCTTTCTTGCTGGGGCTTTGTATAGTTCCCCATGACCTTTCCCCGACATTATTTACTAAAAAAAAAATTTATATATATATATATATACACAAATATATACTTACTGCACAAGGGGATGGCAGCTTCGTCGGATCGGAGCAAATCATGCCAGAAGGACAGACTGTGCAAGTAGTCGTTCCACCAAGGGAATACTGTAAAAAAGAAAGGGGATGGTCACTCAAATCAGACAGGAGAAGGCAACAAATAATTGCATATGGCTGTGATAGTGAGGAACCGCGTCCGTGACCCATTAGTAGAATGGTCGCTTTGTAGGGGGTAGATCGGGATTCGACAACCGGTCGAGTCATACCAGAGACTTGAAAAATAGCACATGCCATTTCCCTGCTTATCATTCAGCACTTTAAGACATTGGTGCATTATCCTGGATTATCTTCACCGGCAAAGAGCATGGGAGTGAAACACACAGTGCTACCAGATGGCCAGCCTCTAACTGCGGCATTCACTGTGCTTGCACAGCTGTGTGGCCTACAGGCTAACGAAACGGAGATGGCCAAGAATGGTGAGGGAAGGGCTTTGATTCTTTTGCGATACTGATGAAGTCATACAAAGATACACTGTCCAGTCAAGATCTATTGAGCAAGTAATGAGCAGTTTAAGCCCATTAGGTGTAAGTCCAACTCAGTGGATATGGCAAAAACTTTATTGTTGCAGTCAAAGCCCAAAGTCGATGGCTAGATCTCCATAATGTCTTAAAATCTCCTTCACAGTGCTAGGAATTACACAAGAAAAATGAAATTTCATAGACGATTTTGGGAATTCCTCAGCTGAGCTTCCAAGTTGCAACAAACTCTTCTTCTCCTTCCGGCATTATCAGTTCATACATAAGTAAGGTCCAGCTGCGGATGAGCTCAAGAAACCCGAATCAGTATAGGAAGAGGGAAGTCTCCTTTTTACATACAAATACCCATACTGAGGCTTGGCACTGGGAACGATATTGTTATAACTCCAACTGATTGGGTTATAAGTCACCAAGGCAACGCTCAAAGCGAAGAAAAATGCTGCTTGACCATCAGAGGATAGTGTCACCTAAAGCTGCTGATACTTCATTGAATCAGTACGACATCAGCAACCGACAACATGCAACAATCTAAAGGTTACAGTTACCTCATTTGGACTACAAGCAGCAGGAGCCTGATCTGTGATGGGGCATTTGAAGCCGGCCGGGCAAGACTGGCAAATTATTGTTCCGTTTAGAAGTGTGTAATAACCAGGAGCACACTAAAACACAAACAATCGAGGTTTGATAAGTGAATCCGTATGGGGATCAATAGATACAGCTTGAATCAGTAAAATCTTTTAAAGTAGCTATTTAGATGTTTTTGGATCAGTTCTATTTTGCTGCTTCACCTTGCTTTGGATTTCTACTAGTAATGAACATTTGCATCTTAATTCTTATATATTACCATTTTGTTAAATTAGTTTTTTGTGGATGGATAGCCCTTTGTAAACCAGCACTGCTGAATGGGTTACCGTCCTCAAATAATTGAAATTATCATTATCATAATCATAATTTTTTGCTTTCTATGCTGAACGACCTCGACACTCCATACATTTTAAAGAATCGCATAATTTCGAAAATCATGAACACTTCCATGCGATGCACATATTAAATATTTTGCCGACGAAACAAAGACTGGACAGAACCTGCTTTGAACATTTTTTTTCTCTTAATTAAAATTGCATTTCCTTTCGTTTCGTTGTATTGTCATTAGTGTTAAGTAGAAACAGCCAATTACACACTGCCTGCTAGAAGATAGGTGTGTTTTTGTATTTTTAATATTTAGTTGATGAATGGTTTAAAAAAAAGAGTGCGAAAATATCATAGAACTAACTTACATTGTAACATATTGATGTATGGATAGAAAACATGCGGATAGATGACAGATCGATTCAAAGAAGAACGATGGAGTCGACAAAAATGGACTTGCCCATCAATTATGGCTTTAGTTGAATTTTTGAGGTTACATCTCTTTGAACAGAAGGAATGAAAACCTTACTAGGGCATAGAAAACCAACAGTTATGAGCAAGAGACTTTGTGAGAGAGAGACTCTGAGAGAGAGAGACCCTGAGAGAGAGAGACCCTGAGGGAGAGAGAGAGAGAGAGAGAGAGAGAGAGAGAGAGAGAGAGAGAGAGAGAGAGAGAGAGAGAGAGAGAGAGAGAGAGAGAGAGAGAGAGAGAGAGAGAGAGAGAGAGAGAGAGACCCTCGGAGAGAGAGACCCTGAGAGAGAGAGAGAGAGAGAGAGAGAGAGAGAGAGAGAGAGAGAGAGAGAGAGAGAGAGATGCAGAGGGGATGTTTTGAGACGACTCATCAATGGCAATTAAAGATCACATCGAATTACCTTGGTGCAGCTGGTTTGGCCAGTCGCATCGACATGGTATCCAGGGGGGCACAGTTCAGGGCTTTGTGCGGCGTAAGGACATTTGCTTCCTAGAAGGTCACAACAAATCCACGTCATGCAGGAGCAGCATATCAAGCAAATACGAATTCACAGGGTCCTTATTCATAACAGCACTTGCAGTACTCACAAGGTCGGGCCCGGATAAGAATTCCTCTTACAATTACTATAGTTTTAAATGTCTGAATTCTCGATTTCTCGTGGAGACACTCGACAAACTAGTGTGATGTTTAGAGGCCTCGGCTATTTAGAGGCTAGGGGTATACCGTACTTCAAGAATGTTAAACAAATTTGGGATAAGATGTATCTCGGTCATGATGCTCAATTGCAGGTAGAGACCTTTCGCCTGTGCTCTTTCCTTTATTTCTGCATCGATTCCTTCAGGCAGGGTGGCCATTTCTGTTCCCAAACTTCTGCCAGGTACCCATTGACTGCCTGAGTGGGCAGGAATACTTAATCAAGAATGACATGTGATAACACGACAGTGTGCCCTAGCGTGGGACTGAGAACCCGTGGTTTTCTTTTCTCTAACCGCAAAGCCAGACACCACTGTTAATTCTGGTGGAAAGTCGACAGCAATTTCCTTGCCAACTAATATTCGAAAAAGTGAGCTTCACAAACCTCTTGGGCATATTGTGCATGCTGCCTGCTCGGTTAAGACATTGTAATATCCGCTTGGGCAAGAGATAGGAGATACAGTTACAGCATACGGACAGTAGTGCCCCACGGGGCAACTGAAGCATTCTGCATTTCCAACTGGCGAATGAAATTTAATCCCACAAGGGATTGGGGCAGCAGACTTGTTCACGCATCTAGAATGGCAAATAGGGATAAACAATTTTAAGATCTTCAAAGAGCGACAAAGCCTCCTACTATGTAGAAAATTAAGATTCAGCAAAGCGAACAAAAATATCCTAGGGCAGAAACTTACCATGGCACATAAAGAAGCCCTAATATTTGAAACATTTTGAAAAGGATATTAAGGCTTGGAACTTTATCTGTATTTTTTGTAAGAGTTTTATTGTACATTTAGGTTTTATTTAGATAGATTTCTGTTCTCCGTTATTCCGTTTTGTTTGCTCATACTACTGTATCAAAATGGCTGGCATTTATTAGCCTTGACCTATTATCATAAATAAAGAAATTATTACTACTATTTTTATCACTATTATCTATAAATGGGGACAAGTCATCTATCGGGTCCGCTTCGAAAATCTTTCCATGGGAGCATTCGGTGTGGTGAGCAAGTTGTTGAATACCTTCTTAGATTGGACGGGTTCGCCTTTTTGTTTAGTATTCTGATTAGATTAAATTAAATTCGCTTAGATCATGTTAGATTAGATTATAATAGATTAGATTAAATTAGATTAGATTATATTAGTATATTGACTGTAAATCAAATAGTTGGCCTGTACTTGTTATATAACTATCTAATTTAACAATCTGAAATAAAGCATTATCATCGCTATCACTATTACAATCACTATTATCATAACCACTATTATCGTCATTATCAACATAGACAAGTCTGGTTCGTAAATCTTGCCATAGGAGCAATCGGTGTGATGAGCAAGTCGTCGCATACCCTCTTAGATATGATGAGAGCTTGACTTCGACGAAAATGCGAGGATAATCATAGTAAGAAGATTGATGAACATTACCATCCCATCGACTTACTATGTATCTTGCTGTAGAGACAAAGACCTGCTGGATCCAGAAATGTTGACTTTGTAAAATAGATTTTAGATGATACCTTTATATACACATTTCTTTCATTTCGTATCACCTTTTAATATAGATTTTTGTTCTAAATTATACCTTTATATACATATCTATTTTATTCATGCAAGCCATTTGAAAACTGCCTGGTTATAGAAAGGTTTACTTCTGTATGCTCAACATTTTTCATTAATAAGAAGATTAAAAAGGGTTCTAATCATATCGCTACCATCTGAATGACCTAACATCGAAATACCACCATGTTAAATTTGTCAACTTATCAATAGGTTCCCTTGGAATCTCTGGACGGTCTCACGATTGGTCCATTCATATGTATAGCGATATAACCATTGACAAAGCACATAACTAACTACATGATTATTAAATCAACGGCTATAATCATTCGCACAACTTATTACATATTCTGCATGCGCAACAAACCCTGGACTAACCCAGACCTCCTATCCTACTAACAGTCTTCTTCCAACATGTAATTCTTCATATTAAAATAATTTTTTTTCTTTTTTTTCTTTTTCTTTACACTAGAGATACCTGTAATTAGGCCAGCCGAATACAAATTACCTATCAATAGAGAGATTTGTATTTGTATGTTTAGTTTATATATCAAAATGAAATATAAAAAAAATTGAAGGTGCAGGAACTGAAAAAGGAAGTTCAAGAGATGATAAATACAGCATGACTTTGGTGAGCGATCATGAGCAATGAACACGAGAAGTGCATTGCCCGAAACATTGGTTATTTTTCCCATTAAACTTAACGATAGAATGCTCGAAAAGGGAACTGGAAATAGTTCAGAATGGGTTTGGCAATTCGCAAGTACCAACGCGCAGTGCAGTTATGTATGAGTGCTGAGCTCTCTCAGTAGACACTTGACAATACGTACCTGTATCCGGATGGGCAGGTTTGACATAACACGTCACCGGATAGAGAGTACGTGCCATTACTACACGGCTGAGGAGTCGAATCCACGGACAAACACGCCGCTCCAGCTGGGCACTGCAAGCAAGACTGCTGACCTGCCTGGTCTTGGTAAGTGCCATTGGCACACGGTATGCCTTGATCCATCCTATCAGCAGGGCAGTAAAATCCTTTTTCACACGGAATGCAAGACAGTCTGTTACTTGCAGAGTAGAAGCCTTGGAGACAGGGCACCACAGTTGTTCGACTTCCACAACTACAAAAATCGAAATGTCATGAATCATTTTATTCACGTTAACTAATTTAATTCGCAATCCTGAAAGAAACGTGGCGGCAAAATGGTATTAATGCATGGTGTATTCTCGTCTCCTTCTTTGCTAAAGGAGTTGTTTCTGTCATATCAAGTATCCCACGCTGTCAATAATCGCTATAGGGCTTGTTACTTGTTCATTCAATGCCCCCACTTCAAAAGGCTTACATCCGTACTGGCTGATAGCCCGGAGAGGCTTCAAATCAATTTTTTTGCTGCATTAGCATCTTTTGTAGTTTTGACAGCCAATTCGTTCAAGAAGCAGCGGAAGGGGAGATTCCATTCGATGATTAACGGATAGTAATAGTCCAGACGCACGAAGTAGATAGAATTAAGCTTCCTTATCTCCCAATGAATAACAAATCAGTCAGCCCCATCATCCGCGGTACTCAGTTCATGCAAACGCTGGAAATTCACATGAACGGCGACTCTACTGATGTACTCCGCTACTAGATATTTCATAATGTCCACCCAACATCCAAAGGTAACTTTTCGAAACTGAGAAGTTTTCTGCTTATCTAGCAGTGCCCAGGTCATTCCTCTCGATGCGGCCACACCTCGTGGTTCCTACGCCTGGAAGAACAGTGGGAACCACGAGGGATAACATGGAGTTGGCAACTCTCCTCGTTCTAAATGAAAGTTCAGATGAGGGTGGACTTAAACCACTGACAAATGGTCAACGTGCAAGAATCTGACCACTGAGCTATTCTGACACAATTACTAGTGAAATCAGCAAAAGAAGATGACAAATTTCGCATGACAAGTGCTAGGTCAAGCAGCGTTTCGAGGTGACAACTTATGTTAGGCCCTAGAGGGCCCGAACCAGTTGACAAGAAGGGGGAGGCAAATACATTATAGGACAATAAAACTTACGTCAAAACAAAACGAGCAGAAAGCAAAAACCAGATTTACTAACTATTGCAAGCTAAAGTTGGTCTTTCCCTATTCACACATAATTACAATTGTAAAGACGGAATACGGTTTGATAGAATCATAATGACGGCCCAATAGCAACATCTTTAAAAAACTGCGTTGCGAAGCTTCGGGTTTTTTTTCATTCACGGCATCCAAGCTATAGGCGACCAAAAACCAAGCATTATTATTATTATTATTATTATCATTTGCTGTATGAGTTGCTAATTTTCTATTGAATACAATCCCTTGCTGAGTCATATCCAATAACCTAGGGTAAGGGAAGGTGAAGTTTCAAGCACTATCATTATTATTCATATACGATACCACTTCAGCGATAATCTATTACAATGTTTAAATGTTAAAGTAAACAATTAAGACGGTGAAATTAATGAAAAAAAAATCGTCTAGGCTGTTCCTCCAGAGGGTCGTGTTTTGCGTTTAGAACTTAATAAAGCATTCATGTGGTGCGCTTTAAATTTTGCAACACTTACCTAGACCCAGCAGGGCAAAGGGAACAGACGCCATCTCCCGCTTTACTGTATGTACCATTGATGCAGTCCACAGGAGAAGCAGATGGTGTCATGCAGTGCTTTCCAGCAGGGCATAATATGCAACTCTCTTGAGCGGTGTTGTTCTGGAATGTCCCATTGATGCATGGCAGAGGCGCATCGAGATGATCCAACGGACAGCGACTCCCTGCAGGACATGGGAGGCAGGAAGATCTGTCGGAGGCAGCGTACGTGCCCTTTAGGCACCCGACGGCAGAAGCTTTGTTGGGACAGCTGAAATTTCACGACAGCGTTAGATCAGTTAAAGGAAAAGGGAGAAACGGCAAGTTCGTAAAGCTAACGACCACGTGGTATATCGGTCTAACCAGGTATTCATTCCTGCAAGGTTGCGAAAGGGAAACTGGTGTACAAGCTTTACATCACTCTTTACGGAAATGATTAGCATTGATTTTTATCCAGTGCAGAAACTCTTACAACAAAGTTAGAATAAACCAAAGCCACAATAATTGATAATACCATACTACATATTCTAACATATTATATATTTTAATAACAATTGATCATAGAGTGCTTAAGTTTTTCCCTTCTCTCCTCTCCTATCTTTCTTGATAGAGGATAACATTTATGTTGTCTGAAATTGACTTACGTATGTTTACTGTAAACAGTCAATGGGTTGAATGTAATATCATGCTCTCTGCCTTTGTCTTGTAAAACTACGTCTGTTATCTGTCTGTGAATTCTCATGAGCACACAAAAAGGGGGGACGATACAAAGAGGCTTGTGATAATCTAGCAAGACCAATGACGTTGACAAAGGACTAATGAGGCTCGGAAAACGACATTAAATAGTACAACACTGATAAAAAGTTTGCAAGAAAGAGAAAAAGCTTGACGCGACATCTTTCCGCTTTCGACATCACTGAAACGAGAACACAAAATACCGATGGCGATTAAAAAGAAAAATTGAAAAAATTAGCTACCTATGACCACTGGGACACACCATACACTCACGGACACCAATAGTACTGTAAGTACCATTGGCACAATCAATTGGAGTACCAGACACAGATAAGCACGACATTCCACCAGGACAAGCAACACACGAAGACTGTCCAGTTTCGTTTTGATATGTACCATTGATGCATAGCACCGCGGCAGACATTGCGTCATTCGGACAATAATGTCCCGTCGGACAAGGTTCACATGTCATTTTATCGGCTGATGCGTATGTTCCTTTAAGACATTTCTCAACATTTATACGATCACCACAACTGTGTAGGACAAAAACGCTTCTCAGTTAATATATATTTACATACTGTACATATCACTTTCAAACATTACAAAATATGTAATGAGTGTTATCATATTGACGAAATGCTGAACATGCAACCAAAACAGTTTTAATGCAGGGAACATATAAAAGTGGTTTCGTGATGCAGTGGTTAAGAATGGGGACTCATAACACAGGGGTTGTGAGTTCGAGTCCTACCGGTATCACAACTAAACACCGTTAGTGAGGAAGGCAACGGGAAACCACTTCATAAAATCTACTTCCCTAAAAAAAAATACTCAGACCCGTTTCTCTACTTTCTACTACGCTCGAAATTGAGAATGCAGCGCAGTACTACTCATCTCGCCAACAGGATCCGTAGGCTATGAGATGTGTTATGAGTTCGCATGCTTAACCACTACACCAAGACACCAACAGGTACTAGGCATCCGTAAATATCAATTCCATGCTACATGTTGACTCAATAAACTATTCGGGGTGAAGCGGGAACGTTTCTATTGACACTGACAAAAGCAAAGAAACCTAGGTGTTTGTGATAACTGATAGTAGACATTTGGCTGAATGGCTTCTACAGTTTCCATCAGGTGACTGCGATTACGTCAGGTGGGGTGAGACCGTCCTCCGGATGGGCGACAACTTGGAGGCTTGACCGTGCAACAAAGCCACCGTCCTTCGGAAGCGGAGTTCAACTGGGAGTCCCGTGCCTGGATACGGCATGCACGGGGGCAAAATTGGTTCTGACCAGATAGAGACCCTTCCAATCCGCTTGGAATAAACTGGTGAAAAAAACATCTAGGAAACTAAGCAAAGAGAGAACAACTGATTTACTAAATCCTTATTTATCAAAAGATGCTGGATGTATGGCAGATATTCAACTACGTGGGCGAAAAATTGACTGTTTGATTGAATAAATGCTGAAAAGAAAACGGCTTAGCCAACAAACGCAGCCGCTATTCGGTCGACGGAGATACTAGGCTAATATGACTGATACATTCAATTTTATCCCTAACTATATGCCACCAAGGTTTAATGCTAAAATCTAGAAGTTATAGCTATCTCTACAATTGACATACAAAAAGTAGCCTATATATACATAAAGGTAACCAATTGAAACATTCACAAATACAATACAATTACCTGTGACCACTGGGACACACCATACACTCACGGACACCAACAGTACTGTAAGTACCATTGGCACAATCAATTGGAGTACCAGACACAGATAAGCACGACATTCCACCAGGACAAGCAACACACGAAGACTGTCCAGTTTCGTTTTGATATGTACCATTGATGCATAGCACCGCGGCAGACATTGCGTCATTCGGACAGTAATGTCCCGTCGGACAAGGTTCACATGTCATTTTATCGGCTGATGCGTATGTTCCTTTAAGACATTTCTCAACATTTATACGATCACCACAACTGTGTAGGACAAAATCTCTTCTCAGTTAATATCTATTCAAATTCATATCACATAAGAAGGATATGTATTACGATCTAAGTTAGATTAACAATAACATCTTATTGCAGTTTTTAGTGAGATCTGTATTTAAATCATTCTGGATTATTCTATCTGGATATTTCCATTAGCTGCTACATAATGATCTAGAGACTTTAATGAATTTAAATCACACACAAACTTTGGAGGAACCACCAGGAGACGAAATGCAATAAATCGAGTGTGTTGGAGAAGTCATGGAGAGGCCTAGATCCAGCAGTAGATCGGCAAAGGCTGGAATGATGATGATGATGATGATGATGATGATGATGATGATGATGATGATGATGATGATGATGATGATGATGACTATGATTATAATGATGATGATGATAATGATGATCATGATGATGATGATAATGGTGATGATAATGATGATGATTATGATGATAATGATGATGATGATGATGATGATTATGATTATTATTATGATTATAATGATGATGATGATAATGATGATCATGATGATGATGATAATGGTGATGATAATGATGATGATTATGATTAAAATGATAATGATGATGATGATGATGATGATGATGATGATGATGATGATGATGATGATAATGATGATGATGATGATGATGATGATGATGATGATGATGAGTATATTGGAATGGTCTCTTTCAACTGATAGAGACAATTCTGCTGAAAGAAACACGGTCTTTATTAAATGCTGTGATCAAGAAATGTGGAATACTCATACTGAATTTCCATTTCTTTGTGCTTAACTATACAACTTCCAATGCTACGATATGAGCTCAAACATTGTCTACACTGTACACACTCAAAGTAGCCTATTTATAGGTAACCAATTGAAACATTCACAAATACAATACAATTACCTGTGACCACTGGGACACACCATACACTCACGGACACCAACAGCACTGTAAGTACCATTGGCACAATCAATTGGAGTACCAGACACAGATAAGCACGACATTCCACCAGGACAAGCAGCACACGAAGACTGTCCAGTTTCGTTTTGATATGTACCATTGATGCATAGCACCGCGGCAGACATTGCGTCATTCGGACAGTAATGTCCCGTCGGACAAGGTTCGCATGTCATTTTATCGGCTGATGCGTATGCTCCTTTAAGACATTTCTCAACATTTATACGATCACCACAACTGTGTAGGACAAAAACGCTTCTCAGTTAATATATATTCACATACTGTACATGTCACTTTGAAGCATTACAATATACCGTAAATCCTTGAAAATAGGCCACGGCTAATTCGCTTTCTACGGTAAAACCCTCCGGTCTTTCTAGAAATTGGATCCTTGCCAACGTGCTGGAAAAATCGAAAATCCACGCAACAGATAGCAATAATTTATTATATCCAAGCTATGGTGAACACTTTATGAAAGTATATTTAGTTGCCTACAAAAAAAATTTACAATTTTTCATAATGGATCTTGCACTTGAATGGCTTATTGTATTTGACGGTCGACCAAACAATCCAAACGTATCCTACCATTGATTGTAATTTGCCCTATTTTCAAGGTCGGTCTATTTTCTAGCATAAGAAGTAAAAACCTCGGCTTGTATTTGATTAGGTCTAAAGTTTTAAAGAACTACGCTATGCAATATGTGTTATTCTTTGACAAAATGCTTCCTGCGGGGAAAAAAGGAACATTAATTCAAAGTACCTCCAAGCAGAGACTTATGTAAGAAAAGCAAAGCTTACGAGTGTGTTAAGGCTTACATAAAAAAGCTGCGGTTGAAAAACATTTAATCAAAATTCCTCCGTCATTAACCAATAGCATGGCTGGTAGACCATTCGCTTAGGAATCTATGTTCCTGGTTCGATGCCAGCCATCGCCTACTCTGCGTACGAGTAGCAAAGATCGGTCAAACTGTACCATACAATGAATAGCCTGAGGGGTGATAGTAGATGTGGCAATCCATCTCAGCGAAAAAGGATAAGTTTGGTCTAGTGCAAATGCAAAGGGGATGAGCTCACTCGCTGCTCGGTCGACGGAGATACTAGATCAATGTGATTCATACATTCATTTTTATCCCTAACTATGTGCCACCAAGGTTTAATGCTAAAATCTAAGAACTACAGCTATCTGTACAGTTGAAATAATAAAATTAGCCTATATGTGTGTGTATATATATATATACATAAATATATATATAAATATATATATAAATGTATATATAAATATATATATAAATATATATATATATACATGTATATATATATATTTATTTAGGTAACCAATTGAAACATTCACAAATACAATACAATTACCTGTGACCACTGGGACACACCATACACTCACGGACACCAACAGCACTGTAAGTACCATTGGCACAATCAATTGGAGTACCAGACACAGATAAGCACGACATTCCACCAGGACAAGCAACACACGAAGACTGTCCAGTTTCGTTTTGATATGTACCATTGATGCATAGCACCGCGGCAGACATTGCGTCATTCGGACAGTAATGTCCCGTCGGACAAGGTTCACATGTCATTTTATCGGCTGATGCGTATGCTCCTTTAAGACATTTCTCAACATTTATACGATCACCACAACTGTGTAGGACAAAAACGCTTTTCAGTTAACACCCATTTACATACATGTCACATAAGAAGGATCCTCATACGTACAATTGTTTTGATGAAGTCGTTATTTTGGCAATTCAAAATACTAGTTCATACATACCTCTCTGCAACTGGTAATATAACTAAACCTATTGGACGAGTGTCATATGAGGAATACGAAACAAATCGGGATGCACTATCACGACGAATTCAAGTACAATGCTCACATGGCAAACTTAAGATGAAGATTAGTCTATTCCGGACGAATGGGCAAACGATAAGACTTACGTCAGCTATCCTTTTAGACTAATCTGGCTAAAGAAGCCCCACTGAGTGCACCCTAACTTATGGCAATGAAAGAGGACGAATGGTGGTGTAGGTAAAGTTGACAATTTTTCTTGCTGGAGACGAAAGGCCAGGCTTGGTTTCCCGTCGTGGTCTAATGGAACAGGCCCCTCAAGGGCGATTGACAATAAAGCTGATTTAGTCCCCACATCGATACAGGAGTACCAGTCAGCCATGAAACTAACTGCAGCCTACAGCCATGTGGGGTGCACTCAAAGAATGCATAACGACAGCCAGCTGCTACTGTTAGTTTACTCAGAGTTGCCGACTAACGCTATTCAATAAAAAATAGGACACTGATTTACTTCAGACTAACAACACCAGTTTTCATTTCAGTCTTTTATGAGAACTGAATTAAATCTATTCTCGATGATTGCATCTGGAAATTTCCATTAAATTATACTTATCAATTTAGAGATATTAATGTAATTGAATTGTCTTCTTCAACTGATAGAGACAATTCTGCTGAAAGAAACACGGTCTTTATTAAATGCTGTGATCAAGAAATGTGGAATACTCATACTGAATTTCCATTTCTTTGTGCTTAACTATACAGCTTCCAATGCTACGATATGAGCTCAAACATTGTCAACACTGTACACACTCAAAGTAGCCTATTTATAGGTAACCAATTGAAACATTCACAAATACAATACAATTACCTGTGACCACTGGGACACACCATACACTCACGGACACCAATAGCACTGTAAGTACCATTGGCACAATCAATTGGAGTACCAGACACAGATAAGCACGACATTCCACCAGGACAAGCAGCACACGAAGACTGTCCAGTTTCGTTTTGATATGTACCATTGATGCATAGCACCGCGGCAGACATTGCGTCATTCGGACAGTAATGTCCCGTCGGACAAGGTTCACATGTCATTTTATCGGCTGATGCGTATGTTCCGTTAAGACATTTCTCAACATTTATACGATCACCACAACTGTGTAAAACAAAAACGCTTCTCAGTTAATATATATTTACATATATTTTAGTGGAGAACGTACCTATATATTCATATATCATATTATTAATATATATATATATATCATTATTATATCATTATTATATCATTATTACATTATATTGTATCATAATGGACACTGAAAGTTTTTTCCTCATCGAGAAGCCTCCCGGTCTTTCCTCTGGTCGTGACCATACCCCGTCATTTCTTCACCTGGAGTTATATAGAGCTATTGACTCTTCTCACTCTAAGTGAAGGTTTGGATTAGTGTGAATCTGAACCACTGACCATAAGATCAATGAGCAAGAATCTTACCACAGAGCTATTCCAACAACTTAACAGTGTTAGCGCAGAGCTGGTGGCCCTGTCTCATTTTTGGAAAAATGGAACATTGATTATGAGATCTTTCCAAGAGCAGTTGTTTATGGACAAAATGAAACCAATACAAGATGGTGGAAGGGTGCTTTTATAAGTCGCATCCAATTCGCTGATAATCATTTTGCCAATAATAATAATGAAATTTCCATTTGAGAACAGATCAATACGTTCACAATCAGCAAATATAAATCTCCTTTGGTGAACGAGTTATTAGGCATAGCTGAAAAAAACACTGTGTGTTACAGATAATGGGGCAGTAAAAACAGTTTACTTCGGTCATCATCTTGATAAATGTGTGCAAATTTCTAAGATAACAAGTTAAGGAAATATTGATATAAAAAAGCATCCTATCCGCCAACAGTTACAGACTCTTCTTGACCAGATCTTCCTATTTCCATAATTCATGGCCTCTCCAAAGACCTGGTATTGATAGTAGCGTCAATGGCAGTGACAAATTACAACAAAAACCCCACATTCAGAGGACATACAAGGACAAAAGTCAATGGCGACAAAAAGTGGTCACTTACCTATGACCTGAAGGGCAGTTTACACAGGAGCCTGAGTTAAGAGGACTGTAAGTTCCATTTTGACACGGTGTGCACACAGTCGAACCATTTATGGAGAATGTACCAGCTGGACAGCCAATACAACTGTGTGTAGTTGTGTTTGGGATAAAACCACTGGGACAAAGCTGTAAATGAAATCAACTGTCTTCAGCATTCTAAGCGCAACTTTGAAAAGCAATATCAAGCGCCATGAAAATATTCCTATACATTTGAAAATATATTCCTCACCAGAATACGGGAATCTCTGCCATAAAAACCAATTCATGCTGAGAATTTCAATGAATTTGTTTTCCATTTTCATACAATCTAGGGCCAGTAGCCATTCAGCAAAAACTGGTCTAAAAGGGGCCCTCCATTTACCTTACAATATAAATTAAATTCAATACAATAAAAACAACGCGGATAAATATCAAGACAAAAAAACACAATCATACACAAGTGCTTTACAATTCAATAGAAAATAGAAGATAAGAAAGCCAGACATGCTGGGAATGTCACAATAGAATGTTTCAGACAGCATAGAGAAGAAGATGAGAAAACTTGAGCACAGTTTCATGGGCTATAATAGGCAACTCACCTGCGGAGATAAAAAAGCACTTGGACATACAAATCCAGATGGGCACACGTAACATGTTCCATTGCCAACTTCTGAGTACTGTCCAAAAATGCATGTTCCTAGGATTGCTGTTGAGGAGCAATACTTGCCAGCAGGGCAAAGGGAACAAGAGACTGAGCCACCATTACTGAAGTATCCACTTTGGCATGACTAAGAGAGGAGAACGACCATTCAAGATTAACAGAGCTTAACTGTGTTGCATACTCAATTTCGAGCTCAGCAGCTCTGAGTTTTCTCTAGGGAAGCGGATTTTATGAGGTGGTTCCTGCTGCCTTCCTCACCAATGGCATTTTAAAAGTGAGACATGGAGAAATCAAACTGAAAACCACTTTGTTTGTGAGTCCGCATGCTTAACCACTATGCCACGGCACCACTACTAACAGAGCATGTTTCAACAAAATCATCAAGAGCTACAAGTGGGTGTGGAAAGATGTCTAAGAGGATAACCAGGGTAATGAAACGGAGATGGGCACCGCCCCATTCACCAAAAATGGTGAGGGAAGGTACTTTGATTTTGACTTTATAAAAAACCATCTTGCACTGTAAGATTGTTTGAAATGCTTGAAGATGGTAGATGCATTTAAAGAGCTCCTTTGAAATATTAGATGATATATAATATGCAGTGATTGTATTTGTACCTGGCAAGTAGATGAGCTGTTCTTCCCAGTGCCGAGACTGGCTGTCCCAGCACTACATGGCGTGGCTATGTCACTGCCACCAACACAACTGAAAATTTAAAGAAAAATAGGTGACTAGAAGCGTCAAACATTGCAGAGCATACTGGATCTCTAATCATAACGGAAACAAGAGACAGGGCTCCAGGTTTCTTGTATGGTGATGGAATTTTGTGATGTAGTTTCCTGTTAATTTCCTTCACGATTTGGTTCTAAAAAGTCACGCATTAACATCCACAAACTCAGCATTACAAGTTCCAACAATCAACCAACTACACCAGGCGTTGGCAACCTGTGGCTACAGAGCCACATTCCGCTTTCTGATCCTCTTGCTCCCTGTAGCCAGCTGAACAGAAGGATGCCAAAGTTAAGTCTATTAAACTGTTTCATCTAGCTTGCTATTCTTTTTCCCTTTTCAATATGACTAAAGTATCTCCAAAGTCTCAGATTATGGCCATTTTGTAAAACTGACAGCTGACTGCAGATTCAGTAAGAGGGTGGTTGGCTTTGAAGCTATGGACGAGCTGGGCTGTAAGACTAAGCTCTGCTGAACTGTATTGCAGGAAGAGAAGGGCTGCAAATTAATATTTTGTCATAGGGGTTTGTCTAGTACAATGCGAGAGTAATTAACAGAAAAATTAATTCTATTGCGTCACCCATCAGAAAGGGCACAATCAATAAAATGAGAGATTATCATGAGAAAGACCGCCCAAAAATCTGACCACCATCGGAAGAGGAAAAGTAAATGTTACGGGAAACACAAATTACCACAGAAGGGATATCCAAAGCATCGCTGAAGATTGCGACAGTTGGAGAAAATGGGTGGAAGGGTTGAATTGCTAAATTTGGATTTATGGCGGTGATAAAGAGTTGAAAGAGAATCTTTTTATCTATCAATCCATCTATCGATCTAAAGTAATTATATTTTTGTTTGAGCTTTTGCTGATCAGTTTTCTGTTGAAACCAGTTCCAGGTAGTTGTTGTTATCTGTGGCTCCCAAAGTGATTTTTATACCAAGAATCAAGTCTGACTGGCTCATCAACTGTTACAGGATACCAAATCCTGCACTATATTATGACCCCACTGATTATCTAATGCATCTTAATGCCATCATAAGATAACAGTAAGATTTTCTGTACCCAGTGAAAAGTGAAATCATGTCATTCCAAAGTTGAATACAGAAACACTGGCATGCAAAAGTGCATCTAATCTAACATATTTGCTATAAATTTGATCAATTTAATCAAAGGAGAGACAGAAGCTTATTAACTCTGCATCCATCTTAAAATACATGATAGTTTATCAGTTAGCAGAAACAGGCTATCAACAATTTAGATTTAGGCAGGGATTATTGCTGATAAGTTTAAAATTTGTTTTCTTTAGGTGAGCAGTAAACCCAGCATCCCAAAAAACAAATGCATAAAGCATTCACATGCTGAGCTCAATGTGAGCTAGGCTTTTTTAAAGACATCGGTGCATTATACTGGATTATCTTCACCGGCAAAGAGCATGGGAGTGAAACACACAGTGCTACCAGATGGCTAGCCCCTAACTGTAGCATTCACTGTGCTTGCACAGCTGTGTGGCCCAATGGCTAATGAAATGGAGATGGGTGCCACCCTATTCACCAGAAATGGTGAGGGAAGGAAATCTGAGTTTGAAATTTTTTTACCTGTTAACCTAGCAGTGAATGAGTACCTATATATTTATAGGCTTTTTTTTTTTTAGCTAATTTTACTTTTTTGTGGGTCCTACTGTAAAAAATTAACCAACACATTGTTAATTATTGTAGATTACCCATTCTAAATATATCCTATTATTATTATTATTACCTGGAGAAGAGGTTGAAGACACTGGCTACTCTATCTTACTTGGCTAAGGTGGATCAGAAGAGTCCTTCTCTAGCAAAGAATTTGTCAGTGTTCCCATACAGTGTGGGAATTAACTTTTCTGGAATAAGATCATGATTTTATAAACTCATATTTTCCCTTCTATCGTAAAGATATCCCCCATTAGGGATAACTTCTGCTCGTCATGTTAAATTTCAATCTGAGTAAAATATTTATGGATACTTACTAATGGCCTGCTGGACACTGCACACACCCTTGTGTACAATTTTGAAAGTACTGACCAGCAGTACAATTTGATTTTGTACAAGTACAATTTAAAGCACAATCAAATGTCACTGATTCTGAAAGAGAGAATAAATGTTTAGTGGGATCACCGGGGGCAAACTATATGGGTATAATGTAGGAGATAACAGTTCTCTGAAAATTCTCTTCATAACTATTAAATGAAATATTGTTTTCTTTGACATGACTGACCAGAACACGATAGATGCCAGAGAATATTGTGACTGATTCCTGAATTTTCATTTTCATGACACTTAGGTTGCCATACGTGCATACAAACATAAATACAAACATCAGCTTAAAAAATATGCAAGGGCTTAAATTGCTTATCTAAATTTGGCTTTCAATGATCAGTACGGAAGGAAATTCAAGACTTTGACATTGAATATGGATGAGTTTACTTTGCTTTAAATTTTCTTTACTTTTTATGTGCAACAGAGCCCTTACTGATAAGAGTACTTGCAGTACGGACAATGTTTACCCTGTATAAATATTTATATCATTACTATTATTATTATCATTTTATACATACAAACATACATACATACATACATACATACATACATACATACATACATACATACATACATACATACATACATACATACATACATACATGGCCAAACACACATAGCCATACATACACGTTTTGCATCAGCAGGTTAGGAATTGGCAACACAGCGCTGGTATGGACCTGCCAACCCTCTTTGAAAGCTCTTCTCTTTATCTTCTAAAGGGGTCTTGGTAATTATTTGTCACAAAAATTATCACAGTAGAATCAAATAAGTGATATCTGAAAAAATTCTGATGTTTCTGGCTATTGTTTTAAAAGCATCTACTGGTAACCACGGAATGCCAGAGAAAGCGCGCTACATACAAAACAGTACTGCTGGCATGCAGAAAGTGAGTCTATATCAAAAACGAAACTTGCAAGTTGAAAGAATGCAGCTTAGCTGAATAAAAATCCGTACCACTCTGTCCGTAAAATGTCGATACAAGCAGAGCAAAGGTAATAATGTTCAATGACAAGACTTTTAGGCCAAACGAGAAGTCCCCGGCCATTACTTCACCATCAGATCCACTTCTTATTCGTTGATACCACTAACCAAACGGCTCCAAAATCTATTATTCTATTTATACTAGATCAGAATCTAAACATCCAGTATAGAAGCTTCGTCATTGCAATTAGTAAACTTGAAGGAACAACGAATATGATATTCCATTTTTGATTTGTTTGCCAAGTTATCCAACATGAAGTAATTGTCTTCTCAGGTGTCCCTGTGTCCTCAGGGAATCGAGGCATATCTGCAGGCTGGTCATAGCAAAATACTCGTATTCCTGATAGTTGATTGGCTGACTTAAGCTACAAAATGACTGTCCTTAAATTCAAGTCCCATTGAGCCCATTCTTGCAAAGGAAATACGCCTCTGCCTTTCGTTCATTAGCAACGGTTTGTTGACTGTTTACAGCTTGCAAAAATCGTTGTATTTGAACGTTTAATGTACAGAAAACCTGTAGCTTTGATAAATTTTTACACTAAAATTCGGTTGGATGAAGCTCAAGGACTTCTGCGCTTTAAATCCGCGGGCTATGTTGTGCGGCCGGTTTCAGATTGTTGGTAATTGCTATGGCGACTGAACTCACAGGTGGATCAAATGCAGACAATGAAAAAAACAGTGCTGAGACATTTTCCAGCTTGAAGTGTTTAACGATTCTACAAGCCAATGATTTGTATGAATGGAAATCAGAGATGATCACCATAATTCAAATTATCTTTACAAACTTAATTATTCTGTTTGTTTAATTCAGAAGAACCCAGGTCAAACTGTCTGGAAGAGGAAGTGTAAGTTAAATCTTCTAGAAAAAAAATTGGTCGAGAGCTATTTGTCGGGGATAGGTCCTGCTGGCCGGTACATTGCCCGAACGAAGGAAGAAAGTGACAGCCGATGAGAAGAGGAGTGTGGAATCAAGCTTATTGATTTTAGATTTGAAGGAAGGAAGAATGTTCTATAGATTGCCAGTCCTTGGGATGCATGATGATTTGTGGGAAAGAGCTGGTGGATTAGGTGGTGAAACTTTGTTAAGGTGTTGAGCGTCTCAAGCTTCTGGTGTTCTGACACGCCTCAGAGGAACAGGAACAATATATCTGATCTCCTAAGAACAATTTCCGTGAAAGTATCTGTAAAAATGGAAGGATCTCCAACTTAACGACGACGGGAAAGAGGTTGGAAAGCTTCGGTGAGGTGGGGATTGTTGATAAGACGAATGGCTTTGGACTGGGCTTTGTCATAGAGGAAATTTTGGAGAACCACCCCAGACCTGGGAGCAGTACTGATTTGAAGAAGAAGTACTGGTTTGGGACTTTTGTATTGTTAGTAGATGAGAAGATGAGAAAAACCCGCGGGCTCTGGAGAGAAAACTGAGCTTGTCATATGCATTTTTAGCGATGGAATGGATCTTGATTTTCAAGTGGTATTGGGTGACACAAAAAGACCAAGTTAGGTGAAAGAAATTGGAGTGATCAATGCCATTTGTATTAAAGTCTGAGTTGCGTTTACGTCAAATGACAATTTGTATGGTCTTGCTTTGATGAAAAGAAACAGGTTCTTTTTACCCCACTTCTCTATAATTAGTGAATCGTTAGTTAGAAGGCTGGCTAAGATGTTTCTATGGAGGGAGATATCGCTAGAAGCACGGTCGTGTGGGTTCAATGAAAATGAAGAACTTAAGAAGGTATCATCGGCAAAAGACGGAATGCTAGAAGACGTAGAAGCAAGCAGGCCATATATGAAGAGAATGAAGAGCACAGGGGATGTGACAGAGCCCTGTGTTATACCAGCATTGATTGACTGCAGATTAGAGAGAAAGCCATCGCCTCTGATTGCAATCAACGAATCAGAGGCGAAGCTACCAGTCCATTTGATAAGGGCGTTGTGGAGACCAAATATTGGCAGTTCAGCGAGATGACCTTTGTGCCAGAAGTGATCAAAGGCCTTGGAAATATGTAGAGAGACAACTTCGCTCTCACAATAGGAGTCTGGAGAAGAGGACCGAAGATGAATATCATAAAGAGAGAAGATGACCAGTAGATATGGCTTTTCGAAAGCCATACTGGTGATGAGAGAGAAGATTGTTTGTTTCAAGGAAGGTAAGGAGATGTTTAGTGCTAATGGTCTCCATTGCTTTAGAGATGAATGAATTGACTCAAATGGGACGCTAGTTGAGTGGATCAGATAAGTCACGTTTCTTAGGGTTAGGGAAGATGTGGGCTAGTTGCCTTCATGTTTCTAAAGAAACTGAATGGGGGCTCGTCTTGGTACCACCCTCGTATTGCAAACTTTGTTTATTTGCTTTTGCACCCCGCGGTTGAGTGTTAATTTTGATTTGATGCTATACCATTGGAAGATGGAATCTAGATTTGCCAACAAAATAGATAAAATGTGTTTTTCACAGAAACAGATCACTGTTGAAAATCTGAGCATCATAAAACGAAGGATAAGAAAAGGCTGCACAGATGGTCAGAGCGAAAATTTTTGAATGAATTATAAATTTTTGATAAGCTGTCACTTGGGTTAGGCATCTGTCCGTCAACCAGTGCCAGTTGCAAATGAGTTGCAAGGTGTTAAAACTTCATGGCTTCATCAGTTCCTTGCGTCATCAGTGGTCAAGGATTCGAAGCAAATCTTAAGCATAGATTGAAGAAAGTCACTGACTCTCAGGTAAAGTCAGGCTGGGTCATGCCAGGTCAGATCAGGTCAAGCCAGATCGGGTCAGATCAAGCCAGGTCGGGTCAGCTCAGATCAGTTCGAGTTCGGTCAGGTTTGGTCAGGTCGGGTCGGGTCATGTCAGGTAAAGTCAGGTCGAACAAGGCCAAGCCAGATCGGGTCGGGTCGGGTCAGGTCAGGTCGGGTCGGGTCATGTCGGGTCAGGTCATGTCAGGTCAGGTCAGGTCATGTCAGGTCAGGTCAGGTCAGGTCAGGTCAGGTCAAGTCAGGCCAAGTCCACCTGATTCTAATGCCCTGCAAGCCAGCACTATCTGTTTTGCAAAGAGGGGATCGGAAAAATCAATGAAGCCATGGACACGATCAAGCTAAGGTGTGAAAACTGCTTGAGCCCCACCTCGATCTGGACTTCCATCTCTCTGTTACACCAGGCGTAGCAATCATGAGGTATGGTCGCATCAAGAGGAAGCGCCAAAACACTGATCCAAAAGCATAGCTTCTTAGTTTCCTAGAATCCACCTTCCAACGCTGGGTAGAAAGTTTGAAAATCTTCAGCGCTGTCCACACCCCATTAGTGATTCTCTCAACCGAGCCCTTTAATCAACCGCCTGCCAGTATAAATTCGGAAGAGAGTGATCCTCCTCGTTGTTTGGCTTCTGTCTGCAGCTAGCTAATGTCGTTCCAGGACCACAGCAGCAAACAATTCGTCAATTTATGTTCTGACTACAACAATTCGTCAATAGGGCCAAGGCCGGCCAGTACGCGATTCTCCCTTTCACCCCCCTCTACTTGTGACCTACTTGTCAACTCTGGAGACTCCAATTCTTAAGCCTAAGTACGCATTTTTTTTAAGATTTAGCCTCCCCCCATTCTGGTGGCTGGGGGGAGAAGTGGGCATGGGCAATCTCCAGGAAAAAAAACCAGTGAAAGATAGTCAGTCTAGCCAGAGAGTGAAAGACGCCCTGTGAGCAAAAAACCCATCTATGCATCCGCAGAGAATCGTCCCGCAGACCACAGTCTTAGTTTTCACTAGGAAGACACTTCATTGCTTTACCATGTAAATGAACCCATCCTCCTAGAACAAATACTTGCAGCTGACTACCATACACAACTTCGTCTGATGATTTTTCCGTGATCATCTTCTCGTGTGTCAAAATCAAGAGCTACTTTCATAAGAAAAGCCAAGCACGATGCTAGTCAGTGCTGAGGAGAGGGGAGTCAGAGGGGTCACTGACCCGGGGGCCATTGCTATAGAGGCCTATAGATAATAACTCAATCGAAAAAAATAATGTGCATCGCTAATAGTCTTTCGTACTGACCCCGGGCTAATGAACCCTCTACGCGGCCCTGGTTCAGTACAAAATACAGGAAGTTAGGCATGAAGATGAAGGTTATCCATAAATTTCCTGCGCCTTCAATGAAATGCTGTTTCTTCGTAGAGAGAGTTACATCAATCTTTTGAAAAGTGGGAGGGGACGTTATTGGTTGGGATAAAAGCGGGATGATGGGTATCTCATGACAGTAGGGCGAGAGAGGTGAAAGCTATGAGGAATTGGATCTGCAATAGCTGACCTTTGACGTCACTGCCTAGCCAATGTGCAAGGTTAGGGATCAAATAGACGGCCGAGTATGGAAACGAAGCAAGACTACATTCGCAAGGTATCTGAGTATAGACCCGAATTAGAATTTCCGCGATTGCATGAGCCATTTTTTATAGCTACTGCATTTGACCAAAACTAAAAATAGCCTTGCTCGTAAGCTTTCTTCAAATGAGTTCCTTAAACTGAGGCCAAAGTTGTAATCTAGATGAAGGCTGTACTTTATTAAAGATTTAATGCCTTTTGAAATTAGATCTGAGATCAGAAACATCTGCTTTTATCAGAGATGCTAGAAACGTAACAGGACCAAGGGAGATAGAATATCTTAGAAAGGCACTTTGGAACATAACGAAAATTTCCATCTGCGAATTCTTAGCAAGTATAAATATTAGCAGCTTTTTTATGGGTTACAAGGTAATTTTTTAGTGATTTATGCTGAGGAAAGGCCATTGTGGCCTATACAAAGCCTCGACAAAGGAAGAAAGAAGAAAGCGAAAGGCTAAGAGGAGAGAGAGCTCAGATCAAGTTTATTGATCTTAGATTTGAAAGATGGCAAGTTGTAAGATTCAGGAAGCAAGAAGAAGGCAAGACGTTCCATCTTCATCGAGTCTTTTCCTCAAATGTGCATTGAGGGAAAGTGGTAGCAGAATCGGTTACGAACCGACAAAAAATGAGTCGAGATCACTTTTGGCGGTGGATATCCAGGGACACCAACGTGAAGGTTTCTGCATTGTCCCAAAGACGTTCCATAAAAGAACGTCTTTCATAAATTACATGTTCTAGGGATGAATGATGATTTGTGGGATAGAGTTCGTAGTTTAGGCAATGAAACTTGGAAAGGGTGTAAATGGTTTGAGCTTCTGGTAGAGAGGAACAGAGGAGCACGCCCAGAGGAACAGGAATTATATTCATGATCTCCTGAGACCAATTTCCGTGAAAGTATCTGCAAAAGATGGAAAGATCTCCAACTAAACGACGATGGGAAAGAGGTTGGAGAGATTTGGTGAGGTCAGAATTGTCGATGAGACGAAGAATGGCTTTGCACTGGACTTTGTCAAGAAGACAGAGCGTGTATTTTGGAGTGCCACCCCAGACGTTGGGCAGTACTGGTCTTTCAAACATTTGTCTGGATTTATTGCATGGATGCAAATTTGGTTCCCTATGAAAGTTATTATCAAGGAGAATACAAGGCACTAGGCGTGGAAGTCCTTGCCCCCTTTCGCTTCAGCTGCCCACTAGCTCCTGTTCATGTTTGTCATCGATAAAACTGCTTCATTTTCAGCGGCAATATCTCCCTTAATGCTGCATTCATATCGAAGCAAATAGAGACTTAAGCTATAGACTTCTTAACAACGAAGTTCCCCTTTGCTTTGTAGGATTCAAAAAGGTTGCGAAATTTCGACTTCAAGATTTTCATACTAATCTTTTAATTATTAATGAGCAAAGAAGTCACGTCGAGTAATAGACTTCCTGTCTTGATAGCAATGTTGGCGAGATACCTGAGCCAACTCCTTAAAGTGTTCCTCTTAGTGTGCAACGCAGACAGCTGTTCTTTATTACCGGTGTTACCGGCGGTAAAACACAGTAATAAAAAGCGTTATTGTGTCAAATCACACTAATCGTGTGACCTAACGCGTTCGTACGAATGCTCCTTTTGGTAAATCAGAAAACAGGAAAACGGGTATTGAAATCTCGCAATCTCTAGTTCGACTATTCACGACTTCAGCAGACAACAAGCAAAAACGACTTGTATTCTTCTTCGGTACAAGACTCGTAAACGTGAATTAATTATGCAAAAAGCTTACTTAAACGTCTATTGTGTCCCACACGTATCATGGGGCTTCTTATGATCAACAATTACTCTTTGTGGCATCCAACTGCTTAGATACTTTTTCCACTGAATAGATGTTTTCTAATGCCTTCTAGCTTGACATTTCTCGACATTGTAAACATTTAGGATGCTCTTCAATATGCCCATTCCATTCCATCCAAGTGACCAGCTCCAAAATCAACAGATTTCCCCGGTAGTTTCCAGCACAAAACCTGCACTTCATATTATGATAATCTTTCGAGCCTTTTAGTAAATTTCTCTTGCAATAAAAATTCCGTTAAAAACGCCTCGCGAATTTCGCATTTCTTTCAAAAAATGATTATCAATAAATTTGATAAACTAATAGCTCGTTACTTCTTGAAACTGATATGTGCTAAGCGTATTGAAACTGGAAAAACAGGCCAAAAGAATTGAAAGCATTACAGCAGCGTGCTGTTAAGCTGCAAAGATTTGGTACCAGCAAGGCCTAGTCACACTTGCCAAGTGAGCCCACATGTATGACGACTCTTATTTGTTGAGGTGTCAATCCGATTTAGATATTCGCTAAATGAATTTGATTGGAATGAGTGAATGAAAATTTTGTTGTACGAAAACCGTAAAATTGCACAGAAGATCCGCAGCACGACTTCGTCCCAATGAACGGCTTTTCGTTTGCTCCATGGTGTGACACCCGGAAAATGGCCGATAATGTGCAAGACGATTGCCAGTGATGAGTGTAAAAAAGCAATCAATTGAATCAGTCACTCAATTTCACACGCTTAGACCCGAATCTGGGTTTGGACTTCGTAATCTTATTTTTGTCATCATTGTGGGTCTTCTTCTTCTTTGGACTTTTGGTCCCACTTGAATGAGGTCACGGGCCCGGATGTCTCTCCTCTACTTCATGCTGTCCCCGGAATCCTCTTCCTTCCACTCTGTTTTTTCCTGGCCGCCTTCCATATGAGGTAGTGCAAGGGTTCCACGGCCCATCCATTCACTCTCGAGAGATCTGACAGCGGGATTCACCCGCTCCCGTCAACCCTCCCAATTTATCTGGTGCCAAAATTGAAAGCGAGACGTCACTGCTCGGACGAACAGATCTCAACTTTTCGTCAATATTTTCAGGCTCTCTTTTGCGAACTGGATCAAAATGAATGACAAGGAATGACAGAGAGTTTCACGAAAGAGAAAGAAAAGAGCATACAGTGAAACTTGCAGAGAAAATACAGTAATTATCAATTGTTGGCAATTTGAATATAACTTTGCTTGGTAAGTTTGGGAAGATCTCTGCGAAATATTGAGACAGATCTAGGACTGCCGAAAAAAGTTAAGTAATGGACAGAAATCTTCTGCTCATCGAGCGGCAAAAGCGTGGAATAATCTTCCCCCGGGAATAATCTTCCCCCGATACCAAACTGGCACTGTCCTTGATTGAATTTAAACAATCCATTTAGGATAAATCATCATAAATCAGCATAAATTATGAATAGACCTAGGGTATTCCATCGCGCGGAGAGAGAAGTTCAGTTTCCACCAACACCTGTGTTCACCATTTACACTACAAAGGTTTTCAGCCAGGAGTCGTAAATTCAAACAATCCATTTAGGATTCAGTCCTGTTCTATTTACATTTCTCTCTTTATTTTAATTGATTATAAACAATTGTTTTACGCTCTTAGCGTTTTGTTTCATATTGCAATTAAGTTCATCCCAAGTTATTCAACATTGTAATTTAGTTAATTCCACATCGATTGTAATCAATTTTCTCAAGTGGAGGGCCCCTTGTAAATCAGCCCCGACTGAAGGGCTGCCCTCCTTAACTAAATCAAGTAAAGGAAGTTTACCTGTAACTGAAATTTTGTTTATATCCTCATAATGAGATTGCAACACAGAATGCAAAGGTGCCACAGGGAGCATGGAACTACGTAAAAGCCATGTGGCATTTAATAGTTGACTTGAAGTCAGTTTCAAAATGAGGGTCAGGCGAAACAGATTAAGGAATTGATCAAGTGATTCTCAACTCCAGAACAGAAATCAACCCTTCTTATTACGATCGTTGCAATACTTTTAACTACTTTTGCTTTGTCATTCAATATTGCATATTCTTTTTATAAATGTTTAGGGTCTATTTTGTCCATTGTACAGGACAGTTTGGAAAGTACTTAGTGCATATAAAATTGATAACTTTACCCTGTATGAATAATTGAAAATGTGATGACAATGTTTTAAAGATTGGGACTTCTTTATGCTCAATGGTGAGTTTCGCTGCAGATTAGCCATACGAAGCTTCAAGTTTCCCCTCCATTGGCTGCAGTCTTCGGATTGCGTGCATAGATGTTGTTCATAACTGGTAAGTTGTAATTTGTCTCTCTTTCTACGAAACTTTCTTTCATAAAGAAGGGACTTAGACTCATCCCTGTTCGATAAATTCAGGTTGCAAGCAACTATAGATATCGTTGATGAATGGAGAATCTTTAACTGATATGCTCGGTACAAATCCAGACTCTCTAAATTCATTCCTTGATTTTCTGATTCCTTCGTTTAGCAATGTGCTTTCTCATCAATGCCGATTTCATATAGATTGACGACACAAGGTGTGCTGAATTTAATCGGAAAGCATTCTACCCATGGACCATTCAACATAACTTGCCAGCAAAACTCTCCAAGTGAGAAATATTAACAAGCATGGAGCCTTAGTCCAGATCGCAATACGAAGGAAGACCGAGAATTCTAGCAATACTGGAGTATAAAAAAGCAGAATTAGTCCTACTATACTCGATGGGATACATGAAACAATTCGACCGAGGAGAAGGCAGGAAGGATTGGAAGAATTCACAATGTAAATAGAGAGGTGGCGCTGTCGTCGAGAGCTCCGTTGCCATTCCGGTGACCAGTGAACTATTTCTTGCCATTCCAATCGATCTCTAGCCGAGTTCCAGACGCCCGGATCGTTCCCAGGTTAAAGCTTCCAAGAGGAGGGGTATCGCGATCAGTCAATTCGTGCACGTGGGCAAAAATTGAAGCCAATGAAAGAAGATCACAGAGTCCTCAAGATTCTTCTACGATCAAAGAAAGGGCTGCGAATTGAATTCCAAATTTCAAGTAATTTAGCAGCCAGCTAGTACTTTAGAAGTCACGATAGCAACAACGGTAAAGATATAGCTTTGTGTCTTATTTTTTGAAGCGTAGCAGAAACCAGAGACAGGGCTCTGACTTTTTCTAGGGAAGTGGATTCTATGAGGTGGTTTCCGTTGCTTTCCTCGCCAATGGCGTTTTTAATTGTGATACATTGAAGAATCGAACTGACAGCCCCTGTATTGTGAGTCCGCATGCTTAGCCACTATGCCACGGCACCCTTCTTGCAGCTGTTTTACCTAAGATACGCTTTGTTCTGGAATAGTTGCAGGAATAGGTCTAAAAACTTTCAAGTATATTTGTAACAGAAGTCTGATTCAAAAAGGGAGTGAGGTGAGGCATTCAAACCTAAAGCTATGCATTACTCATGCATAACCGAGCATATGGAAATTCCTGTCTCTGTTTCACCTGACACCCATTCTGAAACTGAATTCAAATTAATTGTTAAATGCCACAGGGTTGTTATGTAGCTCTATGCTCCCTGTGACACCTTTGTATTCTGTGTTGTAATTCATTTATGAGCATATGAAAAATACTTTGGAAGAAGGCAGAGAATGGGTCTTGGAATTCTAATTTGATCTGGTCTTGACGGTCTATTTTGTAGTTTCATCATTACCTCTATGTACGAACCACATTTCGATGAATGAAGAGGCCAGAGAGACAGAAGAGGAATATGAAGAAGTTAGTCAATTGTCGCGCTGCATGACGCATACAACACACAGAGAATCGACAAGAGATAGCGTCGTTAGCCTATGACGACAAAAACCTAAAACGAGGGCAAGCCCCGCTCTTATACAGTCGGCAAAAGGTCGCGTGGAAGGCAAGGCATCACATACCCGGAGCGATTCAAGAAAACGACTAACATCGAGTCTACCGCGGCACTTTTCAGCTGTGCTCGTGATCGTCCAAGCGTGCATCACGCATGGCACCTGGGCCAGCAATACAGTCACAAAATTGGCCTTTTACCGTTTGCCGTCCTTGTCTTCCATTCGCTTTGTAGTTTCTGTCTCAGGGGAAAGAAGAAAGTGAAATTTGTCAAAGATGTGGGCTCTTTTCACTATTTTTGATGCAGTTTTGTGATTGAATTCAGTATTCATTCAAATTTCGGGTAAATGAAGAGCTCCACCACCAGGGCCACAATTACCCATTGGGCTACTGTGTCTGGGCTCAGGGGCCTTTGGAAATTTTCTGAAATTAGGTACCCTGCAAAATCTTAAGGAAAATCAAACCGAGAAGGCGAAATTTTCCTCCGTTTTATAAAGTTTGCGTTCAGAATCATAGTTCGCTTTATAGGAGAGAATCGATGCATTATAGCAAAATGTAAGAGAGGTGTTTTGAAAGATTCCAACCACCCCCAAATTTAAATGATTCTCTTGCATGCAATGTAACACGATAAATGTAGAATGGGCCTCCAAGTTTCCCCGCTGGACTAAATTCAACTCTGTTCTTACTGCTTTTTACTGTACAGTGTCATTGTCGAGTGCAGACGAGCAATGGAAAAGCGAGCTTGACGCCAAACATCTAGGCCTAGTTTGCTGATGATTGCCCAATCCTCCATCAATAAATCCATAGATAAACAGCTCACTAAATAGCATTTCATACTGCTTCTACCATCAAGAAGCACTAGAGATTTCAGCTGATAAGGAAATCGAATAAATCTTTGTTACATTATGTGAGGGGGGATGAAGTAAGTATAGCTACATTGACACTGTACTTAATAAACCATATTTAGTTAATGTAAGTGCGTTTATCGCTTTAGAATCACTCTTATTTTTCAAAGATGGCGGATGCAGTGGGGAGGCCCTGTTCCGTGCGCGCTCCAACAAAAATAAGATCATACCTCATAGAGAAGACGATCGGAAAAGGCAATTTTGCCGTAGTTAAATGTGCTAGACATGCTGCTGCAAATGTCAAGGTATGGCGATTTTTTGTTTTTCGGTTAATCGAAAAATTTCCTGTTTATTGTATCGTAACAAATGTTTGCTGGTGAAGCGCTTATGTCATGGATCTCCAGGATACTTAATGTTGACTTTACCAGAAATGTTTCTTGCATTTGTTAGAAAATTTAGGACAAGGTTTTCCCGAGTTGTCGATAGGGTTTCTGGCCTTTATCTTTGATGAGATAGACTTGGGAAGTTGTAGATTATCAATCCAACTTTGATCGTTGTCCTTAAAAAAAATGTGACGAAGGCCATACCACGCAACCTTGATGGCAGTTGTTTTCACCTAAACTTTTAGTAACTTAAGAGATCTTCAATGCCCTTCTATTCAAGTAAAGGCAAGATCTATTTCGTTTCAGTTTTTATCGTTTGATGGTTTTTGACACTATTTATGTAGGTATTACAAGGTTCTTTTATTGATAGTTGAAGATCGCGTTGTTTAGGCCATTCACATGCTGCGGAAAACAGGTTTTTATGATAATGTTGCAGATGGTCGTATCACATAAATTGCCAGTTATTTACCTATGAAAGTGAGAGACGTCCTTAGGAGATTTATAAATTGAATTCGCAGGTCGCGATCAAAATGATAGACAAAAATCAATTGGATGATGACAACCTCAAGAAAGTGGAGAGAGAAGTAAAAATTATGAGAAAATTGAACCATCCTCACATCATTAAACTATACGAGGTAGGTTGGCAAAATATACTTTAGAATAAGCACAAGCATTAACATCGGAAGAAATCTTCAGATTCGTCTTCAGATTTCAATGGGGATGTTTAACCATAATGTCAACAGTGCCCCTCAAGTCGCTATTCAGATTGTTGACCTGTTCCTGGAATCTCAATTCCCTGTTGCTGTATCGAGGGGCAACGATACATGTCTTTTTCGTGATTTCAAACCATTGTTGCTGATGCGATACATAAACCCTTTCCAATCACTCCAAAGCAATGCATTCATTTGGTCACAGCCTGATCAAGCAACAATCAGACTAGTGTTTGTAGTTATGCGATTTCATTGTTGCTCTTCAAAGTTTCATTTGGAAATGAGTTCAAGTCATAAAGGAATTTCCATGCATAGTCAGTTTCAGTCCAGTTTTTTGCACAAAGTAATCTAGAGTCTTGTGTTTTGTCAGTGAAGGTGCTTAAAGCACTGAATATCTTTTTGGTGGCTGTGAAGTACCAAACTTAGCTTGATGAATAGTTCTTTTGTTTTGACTGCCAGTTCATGTAACTGGCATTTGTTTATTATTTCCTACAACATCCTGAAGACTGAAACTATCACCTCTGTTTTTATTGCATTTCAAGTAGATAATAAATGCTTTGTAGATATTGGGCCAAAAAGCAGTTTTTCTGATTTGAAATATGCATCTAATATCTCCCATTTGGACATTTTCCTTATCCAATAACTATCAATTCATGACCAAGTCAGTTATCAAGGAGTTGCCCTTGTAATAATATATTAGTTGATGTTTCTATGGAGTCTTGTCATGTTTTGTGGTCAACCTTGAAAACTAAGGTCAACTTCACTTGCCAGCAGAGAAAAGCCACGCCAATGTCGCCATTTACAATGCACACTGAATATACTAATCCACTAGCTTCAGTTTAGATAGTAGAATCTGGTAACTGGCATTTTGAACTTTCAACCTTTAATCTATGCATCAAATCTTTGAGACCAATTGCTTGGGGCATCTTATTTCTTAGTCCCAAACAAGCATAAGAAAGTAGGAGCACTATTGCCAGAAAACTCTCAAAGTTTGAGCATCCAAACAATAACTCTTATGATTTTAGATAATGTTTAGTCTCTGCTGTCCTCTTACGATTTTTAGATAATGTTTAGTCTTTGCTGTCCACTTACGATTTTTGGGATGGTAAGGGCACATGGAATATTACCAGAAGCAATGGTTTGCATCTATTACTAGTAGGAAACAAAACACGTCAAAAAAGAACGGAAAGATTGTGAATTAATCTGCATGTGAATAAACTTTGAGCATGTTTTGTGTCATAGAAGGTTTGTTGAGAATTTATAGAGAGCGTCTATTAGCTTGTGTTGTTTGCACATCCAGGTGTTTTGCTTAATGCAGGTGTAAGCCGAGGCAAGTTTTCATGAGCAGATAAAGCCTAAAGGCACCTTCCACTTGCTTGTGCACGAAAAGGGCTGTACACTTGCTTTGGTTTATTTTCATTTAACTTTGAGTCCTTGTTTATATCTCACCAATTTTTGTTTTTGCTCTTTGTTATTTCAATATTTTTCATAGCATGCCACTTCACTCTATAATGTATGATAAAAACAATCTGAAAATCACTTTCAACAACTGTTTAGCTTTCTCGTGTATTCTTAGATGTGTGGCCTCTCCCTCTCTCTCTCTCAGGGTCTCTCTCTCTCTCTCTCTCTCTCTCTCTCAGGGTCTCTCTCTCTCTCTCTCTCAGGGTCTCTCTCTCTCTCTCACAGGGTCTCTCTCTCTCTCTCAGGGTCTCTCTCTCTCTCTCTCAGGGTCTCTCTCTCTCTCTCTCTCTCTCAGGGTCTCTCTCTCTCTCTCACAGGGTCTCTCTCTCTCTCTCTCTCTCTCTCTCTCTCTCTCTCTCTCTCTCTCTCCCTCTCACAGGGTCTCTCTCTCAGGGTTTCTATCTCTCAGGACCTCTCTCTCAGGGTCTCTCTCTCTAAGGGTCTCTCTCTCAGGGTTTCTATCTCTCTCTCTCTCTTTCTTTCTTGTTTCTTGTTGCTGCTATCCACTCATTCTTATTATGACCTGTTTTAGAATTTCAAACTATGGTGTTGTACATTTTTGTATATAGGTAGGAAATTCACACATTATTATTTGCCTTTGAACATGATTTTTCCATTTTAGACTGTTATTTTATGGAAATTTTATGCATATATTCATGTTCAAATGTGCCATCTAGCTCTGAAAATCATTGCTCTTTTAATCCCAGCTGTCCAGGGCAAGCCAGACGCTTCAAAAAAAAACATATTTACTGACTCTAGCACAGTGTTTTTGAGTCACAGTGAGGAGCTATTGCGTTGGCAAGCTTAATCTTACGAAAAGAAAACAATGAATATCAGTAAGAAAATAATAGTAAGAATATCATATTTATAAAGGTGTAACTTATTCAGAAAATACTGTTACCAGCCAAGGACATGTCTAAGATATATATAAGTCGCTAAAAAACTAAAAGTCAAAGTTAATGGTTAATCGAATCGACATTATTGATCCCTCCATCAATTTTTTTGCTTGTTCACTAGCCCAAGGCTCTGCATTTCGAATGATTTTAGGGTAAAAAGTTCATTTGTTATGAGCAGAGTCGGCCGATTTTGCGCGACACCAAGTGTATGAATCATAAGTTGTTACTTCATCAAAAGACCAGGGCTCAGTGCAAATGCACAGCTTCGCAATTTGTAAGTGTTTTAACAACAGTTGCTCTTTGGTTCATCATGAAGCCCCTCTGTCTCACCTCAAACTAGTGCGAATTGTCTGGAGTTACTCATTACGTAACCAAGCCGCTGAAGCTTGGCGGTCGAGCATTTTCCTTTCCCCGTAGGTATAGAATTGCCTTTTAACCAATCGGTCGCCTACCTGCCAGCTCGCATTACTTTGCAACGCTTCTGCAAAGTTGTATCTGCGGTTTCCAACGAGAATTAAAGCGCTTTTTTCCACTCCTTCGTTTCGTGGGGAGGTTTCACCTGGAAGCAGATTGTATAGCTTTGATCACGAACGGGCTCCACTGGATGGGATCTTTCCTACCCGATAAAACAGCCTTGCAAGGACTGGACAAATGACCCTTTTCAGTACACCTTCATTCAGAATAGCCGAGAGTTGATGAATCTTTGAAATCCCTGGCGCAGGTATCGCGCGTTTTGGTCAGTGAAAAAGCCTTGATTGTAGGATAGCTAAGATGCAAGATTTTTGCGCATTAATCCTATGGCCAGTGGTTCGAATCCACCTTCAGTTAAACTTTCACTTAAGAGTGAGGAGAGTCGCTGGCTCTCTGTAATTCCAGGCGTATGAATGACGAGATGTGGTCGCATCGAAAGGAAGGACTTGGATGCGGCTCGATACGCAAGTACCCACCTATGTCTAAATACTACCTCCGGATGCTAGCTAGATATCATACCAGGAATTCTCAGTAATGAAGCGGCTTGAACGTTTGATTTACAAATATCGCATGACGTTGCTTCCGCTTTGTTGCACGTGAAAGCGAAATGTAGTTCTTTGTAGTCAGCCTCGACTTGCTCTCAGTTTCCTTTAAAGAATTGATTTGTCCTTCAATCGGGTTTGTATTTCGTCATATTGTATTCGGTATTTGCTCATAGGCTAGTCAGTGTATGAATCATGTCATTGGTCATTCAATCAGTCGGTCAACCATCATGACAACCAATCGATCAATCGATCAATCATTCTCCCAATTGATATTAGTTAGCAACCAACTATTTAATCAATAAAATATTTGATCAGTGAGTCACCCTATCACATAATCAATTTCAATAATCCAATCGATCAATGAATCGGCTAGTCCGTTTTCCAACATTTTAAGCCGCCGATCAATCAATCGATCAGCCAATGACTCCAGTCAAACAATCAGTCAGTTAGTCAGGCGGTCAGTCTATAGTCCAATCATTTTATCGTGAAATGGCTTGATCTGACACCCAATTAGCGGATAATCCAATCAAGCAATTAATGATGAAATCATTATTTCATATTTTCATTAATGATGGTGCTTTCATCGCTATAATTGGTGTCCTAAGAAATGGCATCACTTTCCTACGTCATGGGTGACACACGTTATCACCGGAAGCGATTGGGGCCAAAACTAGGTAGCTTTGCCCGGCTTCCGGATCTTCATCCTTTTAAATGGTAGTGATGAATCTCAAGTCGTATGTGGATCGACCAAAGCTCTTGCTTGTCATTTTCATAAGGTTAGGCGACCAGTCTACTCCACCTAATGCTGATATAGAAGGTCTCTCAGACCTAGGATGTCAGCATTCTTGACGTCAGCCATGCGCATTGCATGAATTTCTCGCCTTTCCTCGCAGATTCGTTCTCAGTTGCGCCTGAGTTTGCCTCAACAATGATTCTGACTCGGACAAGGAGCTCCACCTCTTTGGCTCATCTGATTGATCCCTTTGCTTGTAAATCACCGCCTGGCACGTGAATTCTAAACCACCTATTTTGAAGCAAATTCGCAAGAAGATCTGAAGGCCAGCGAGAGTCCGTTCCCTCGCATTTTCCTCCTAGCATCCTTAGATGTGGACTTTTCAGGACACTAAGAAGCTTATGAAAAACTTTACTGGCCTTCCTGAATTATATGACACTGAGATGCTATGCTTATCGAGCAGTTTTTCTGTTACTCGGTTTCAATTTGACTCTAGATCTTTCTGAAGACTACCAATTCTGATATAGATAATGAGACACTGAAAAGCTATGCTTTTCAAGCAGGCTCTTATTACTTCAATGAGACCCCATCTCTTACCTGCTGTGGACTGAGTTGAGGAGCTTTTTCAATTGCTCCTTCTCTGAATGAATAAATAATGAAATATCGCACTCTCTCTCTCAGTCTTTCTCTCTCTCTCTCTCTCTCTCTCTCTCTCTCTCTCAGGGTCTTTCTCTCTCTCACTCTCTCTCAGGGTCTTTCTCTCTCTCACTCTCTCTCAAGGTCTCTCTCTCAAGGTCTCTCTCTCTCTCTCAGGGTCTCTCTCTCTCTCTCTCACTCTCTCTCAGGGTCTTTCTCTCTCACTCTCTCTCAGGGTCTCTCTCTCTCTCACTCTCTCTCAGGGTCTCTCTCTCTCTCACTCTCTCTCAGGGTCTTTCTCTCTCTCAGGGTCTCCCTCTCGTGCGCGCGCGCGTGACTGCTTCCTGACGACCCCGCTGGGACAAACTCGATGCTATGCCGTGCTGCCCGTCTTCCCCTTGGACTGCCTTCCCCATTTTTGGAATGAATTGGCAGCATTTTAAAAGACCTCTTTTCTTATTTAAATCTGATGGATGTTTGTTTAGCTATCTATTCTTTTTTCCTAGGTTATGCACACCGATCGTATGTTGTACTTAGTAACAGAATATGCTGCAGGTGGAGAAATTTTCGGTATGTGAAATATTCCTTGATTTTCCAATTATTTTAATGTATGTTATTTCAGAGTGCTGCCGTGGTGTGGTGGTTAAGCGTGTGGACTCATAGCACAGGGGTTGTGACTTAGAATCTTACACGTGTCACAATAAAAACGCCATTGGTGTGGAAGGCAACAGGAAACCACCTCATAAAGTCCACTTTCCTAGAGAAACCTCAGAGCCTTGTCTCTGGTTTCTGCTACGCTCCAAATCGAGTATGCAACGCAGTTTATTTTGTTCAAATGTTCTTTCAGACATTACGAGGAGATAGACAGGCTAAAAATTAGTCTGCTATTTTTCAATGTATCAGATCTTATACCCGCTTTTCATCCGTGCATTTTGGTTGCGCAAATCGGTGGCAAGCTTCGGTCATAGTGTGGCGAATGTCGTACAAGAAGGCAGTTGTACTCTTATCATACCGGTAGTTTCAAAGTGGTATTTTGCTTTTTTCGACAAAGAAATTGCGTCATGTAATTTAGAATCAAGCTTAGCACTCAAAAGTGTAAATCTTTAATTGCAATTGTTGGCTTCTCGCTTTCATTTGAATAAATGTTTATGTGTTTGAACTAATTGACGCCAGCAGAACTAATTACTGCTTAGTTTAAGATGTCCGGTTGGGAAAGCTTTGAGAACGGAAATTTCGCGTTATCTACTGATGCAGCCGTTTCTATTCGATGACGTAGTTACCCGTTTCAATTCAAACGTTGCGTTGGAATTCTTAATGGGCTCGGGGATGACCTTGGGCATGCGCAGTGAATATTCTCTGCTCCGTAACTTGCTGTCTTTACTTTTGACAATTGCTGCTGATTTTCTCTTCTGAACTGCCGGTCCTGGTTCTCTCGATGTGATGTGATCGCGCCTTATCATTGCCTCATCCTCGCACAATTGCTTGCCACTTCGATTGCCGGTGTGTGGTGGCCGTTGCTTAGCAAATTTTCCGCCAGACGAGATTTTCTTATGATGTGTGCGTTTTTGGTTTATTGCTGCTTTTATTGGCCTCGCTTTTGTGAAGCCTCGCTTTTGTGAAGCCTCGCTTTTGTGAAGCCTCGCTTTTGTGAAGCCTCGCTTTTGTGAAGCCTAGCTCTTGAAGTCATCTTCCTAGATCAGGGGTGCTCACACTTTTTCAGCATGGGAGCTACTTTTGAAATGGCCAAGTCAAAATGATCTACCCATTATATTCATTGAGAAATATATTGAGGATTCTTACAACTTATGTTGATGTGTAACCACATATGTTGCACAACACAACATAATTCAGAACTGAACAGACTGAACAACATAATTATGTGCATTTTTTGCCATCCCCTGAGCTCACTCTGATGACTTGCACTGAATTGAATCAGCCAGGGATACATAGTCCAGACAGTAGCTGCTGACAGCCAGCCTCAAGCACATTTCCAAACGCTCATCAGTCACAGTGGAGCGGTACTTGGACTTAATTATCTTCATGTGGGAAAAGGCTGACTCACATAAATAAGTGGAGCCGAAAAATGCAGTCAAGGAGGTAGCACATTTCCTCATGTTGGGATACTTTCCCTCTGCTAGTAAGTTCCAGAATTGTCCATGAGCTCTGGACTTCAGCTCAATGTCAGCTTGTAGTGTGAATATCTCATCTTCCACTCCAGAAGAGTTCAGGTGAAACAGTGTTGCAATTTTTGATGAGAGTGAATCAATCTCTACATCTTCCCGAAAAGGAAAACACATGAATGTTGCAACTGGCTCGAGCAAAGAAAAATCTTGAAAGCGTTTTTCAAACTCTGACAGACAGTTGTCAATCTGTTCTGTGTAGCGTGCACTGTCAAGTTGCACACAGGCCTTCCCTTGCATCTCCAGCTCTGATGCCAGGTTCTGGAAGTTTGCCAAATCATGGCGCTGCAGCTTTGAGGACAGATGTTGCAGTTTGCGTTTGAAAGCATTAACTGAGCTGATCATATTGATCACTGTTTTGTCTTTTCCTTGCAGCTCTAGATTGAGGTTGTTCAACATGTTTGTCAGGTCGGTTAAAAAGGCTCGAATAGCACAGGCGATCTTCGTTGCGACATCCATGATTTCTTTCATGTTGAGCATTTTAGCGCATAATGCTTGTTGGTGGATTATGCAATGGTAATTCAGAAAGTCTGGGAAAGCATCGTCCTGCCTACACTTGGCAATAAATCCATTCAAGTGACCAATCATTGCAGGTGCGCCATCTGTGGTGATAGACACCAATTTGTACACCGGCAGCTGGGTTTTCTCAATAAAGTTCAATAAAGTTTTTGAACGACAGAAATATGTCCTCTCCTCGCGTCTTTTCTTTCATGGGCAGTAATGTTAACAGTTCCTCTCTTGCAGTCATATCACTGAACACCATACGAATGAAAACGCACATCTGGGCTGTGTCACTCACGTCCGTAGATTCATCCAACTGCAGTGAGAAACACTCGCAATCTCCGATGTCCTTCCACATTTGCTGCGTTAAGTCCTCAGCCATGGCTTCACAACGCAATGTAACTGTACTCCTTGACAGCTGGAGAGCTTTGATCGTAGACAGGATTTCTGCTATATTTTTAAAGTCCCGGAACAATGATTCCGCTGCTTCAACGAATGCCTCTTTTACCATCTCTCCATCTTGGAATGACTTCTTGTTTTTAACAATGATGTGACTTACTCGGAATGATGCTTCGGTGGCAGCTTTCGCTTTGGAAGTAGCTTGTGTGAAAAATGACTGCTGTCCCAATAACTGGGATTTTAGCTCCTTCACCTTTGTCTTTCTCAGCTCGCTTTTCGGCAGGAATTCAGTGTCGTATTTTCCATGAAGAGTCCGAAAATTCCGCTCCACATTTCCCTTCTTTGGTATTGCGACGGTAGACTGGCAGACGAGACAAACGCACTTTGAAAATGTCATCGTGAAAAAAAGTCCTCCTCCCATTCCGTATGAAAGTGATAGGTTTTTTTCTTTTTACTTGGTCCAGCTCCCCCACTCATTTGCATACCCTATCTTACGTTTAAGAGGAAAAAACCGAGCAAAAAATTAGGATGTAACTAACGACTAGCTTGTTAGCTTTGCAGCGCTCAGGGGCGTTGTTTGAACACGCACAGTGACCTAATTGTACGGGGGAAAAATCAGATGTCATCTGACTGGTTGTCCTGTGTATCAATCAAGTGACGGGATGGCTGATAAACTGACGTCTAGTTTTTTTATTCAAAACAACTCAACTTTATTTGGATAGCGTCAGTTCATGACAATGTCACCTCACCTTGTCATGCGATCTACCAATAGTACCTTGGAGATCGCGATCGACGTATTGAGCACCCCCGCCCTAGATCTTCAATAGGGATTTATTTGCGTGAGAATGGCTTGCTTTTTAGTCCTCAAAAAACAACCACGAATTTCGCTCGAATGCTGCATCCGTTGTCCTCTTTATTTGTCAAAGACGGCGGACAACGTGAATAAATGCTGTTAAGAAGACGCAGCAAACCCCAGGTTTTGTGCCATAAGTGCTGATGTGATAAATTCAAAATTTTATTAAAAAAATTTCCAGCCCTGCTAATCAACCGCTGAGATATCTTAATGCTAGCGTTCGGCTACAGCCAGCGATCAGCCTATTCGACTTATGCATAATACCGTACTCAGCTTGTTGTGATGAGAGATTTCCACCTGAATCTTATCTGGTCAGGATATTTCAAGTTTCGTGGGCTACTTGCCAAGGTTGCTTAATCAGTGGTGGGTGTAATCTAGTGGTAGTTTCGCAGTGGGCGATCAAGCAGTGGAGATAAAGTAAACCAACAGGTTTGCCAATAGCTTTTCGATGTTAGAGAGTACGCATTGTGTGGTATTAGCACAAGATAAGATGTGTTCGCAGGGAACCGAGCGAAGTATCTGTTAGCAGTTCGTTCCCGATTTGAAAAAGCACGAAGCCCTGCCGCGTTTGTTTGCTTTTGCGTGCAGCAATAATAATGTTTAGCCTGAAAACGAGCGATTTTGTTTGGTATTCCACAAGGAGCAATTCGATCTTCCTTCCTCTATTTGGCTTCGTCTCGTCATTCCTCTGCAGGGCATCGCAAATCAACCGAATCCATCCGATCAGACAGATCAAAGTCGAGCGAAAAATTAAGTTAGAGTTAGTAACGAATCATGTAAAAGTCAGTGAATGGGAAAACTTTCCCTCTTTCGCCGGTAATTCTGATGGGAGTCCCTGTCTTTGGTTTTTCCTACGCTCGAAATTGAGTATGGCTATGTAATGACGCCTCAAAACATGATTCATTGAATATAAATAGATATTTACAGTCGAATTTCCATTTCTCTTGATTGAGTAGTATTCTAACTACATTGTTTTCAGATCATCTCGTCAAACGAGGCAGGATGCCTGAAAAAGAGGCGAGGAAAACGTTCCATCAAATATTGTCAGCTGTGGAATATCTACATCAAATGAGGATAGTCCATAGAGACTTAAAAGTATGTAGATTTTTTTGCTCTTTCTTCCTAACTCTCGCTTTCGTCATCAACCTCTTCCGAGTGTTTACCACGCATTGTTTAGGATTTTTGTTTGATGATTCAGTCCGTACGTTTCCCAAGTTGGAGTCGTACTAGCGGATGCGATCCGTGTTGTGCAATGCGACTATGAGAGATTGGCGGCAGGAAGAGCACCCCGCCGCGAAGCTGTGCACTCGATGCTTGGCAGTCTCAACGCCGGCGACCCCATTTTGCAGAAGAAGCCTGGAAGGAAGAAAAAGACGAAAAAGGAGAGAGGAAGTTCTTTGATAATTCCATCCAGTGTTGCGATAGAATCGATTCTGTTAGCGCAACCTCTTCAGTTTTGTTGAGGCCTTATCCAGGCAGTGTGATGTAAACCTCCTCTTCAGTAGATATCGGCGCTACTGATATGCCGTGATAGCCAAATTGTATCATCAATCAATTGCGTTTCACATTGTCGCGCAGTAGATATTCGTACTGTGTGTGCTTTTTTCCCTTCCACTTTCATTGCTTCGGAAGAGAATCGAACGAAATTTTTTCCCTAGCACACCCACGCTTTTTGCCGATAAGGCCGTGATAGAGCAATGCATTATTCATGAAGAGATTTTGGCATGCTGGCATTTTGGCATAATTCAACATCAAGCTGATCTGTGTGGAAGCTCGTGTGTACAGCCAGCATGGCAATCACTGATACACTTGAGCATCCATTCACTTCTGTGATCTGAGTTCGTTTTCTGGAACGAGTATCTTTTGCAATGGCTTCTCTTCTTCTGCTTCTTCTTCTGCTTCTGCTTCTTCTTCTGCTTCCGCTTCTGCTTCTTCTTCTTGCTCTTCCTCGTCTTCTTCTGCTTCTTCTGCTTCATCTTGTTATTTTTCTTCCTCTTCTGCTAAAAGCTTCCAGAAAGGGAAATATGTAGCTGGGATGGCAGCAACTGTACATGTTATATTTGCACTTAATTGGGGTTTATCTATGTTTTTATTCTTTAGAGTAGACAGTTGGTATTAATTAGTTGTGTAAACTGTATATGATGAACTGTAAAGATATTTTAGATCGTGGACCGTCGAGCATCAAATCCACATCGTCATGACTTAAGTTTTTACTCCTGCTACCAACCCCGTTTAGTTACCGTGTACGACACGCCGATGACACACTTGTCCTGGTCTACCCTGGGATAGGGGCTACCGGTAACTAGCTTATCTCATTACGCCGCAAGAATCATTGACCAACGATGCTTATGTTATAATGCTTATATTATTATTGCAAAATTCTTTGTCCCCTCGAACCTCATTGTCAGAAAGTTTCAATTTCATGCTTATTCATGTTTCAATTTCATGTTTTTTTTCAGGCAGAAAACCTACTATTGGATGAGAATAACAATATAAAAATTGCAGGTATCTTCACTTAGTTGAATTCACAGCATCCACTCTTGCCTTCCAACGGTCTGTTCGCCTTTTTAGTTGGCAGTAGCTCTCCATCATGCTAGACAAGGAATCCTTTTTTAGAGGGGATTCCCAAGTCCTTCGATCTGTTTCTGCTTATACCTGTCGTTACGGTATCAAGCAATTTCTCTTACACTCGTAGCAGCTTCTTTCCTTGGGGGGGGGGGTTCCAGTGAGTTTCGTTGTTTGCCCTTAAAATTATACGTACATCCACGCGTTCAGGACTACTCCTTGAAGTGGGCTTTTTAAGCAATTGTGTTTGCAACTCCAGCGAATTACCCATGCATTTTCATGTAAGTTGATAGTAAGTCTGTTAGGAGGTGTCTTAAAGGTAGCCCTCCAGTCCCTTTTTCCCATCCCATTTTTGCTTCATGTTGATTCTGGCGGCATTTGTAGGATCAGCTGAGATTCGCGGAACGTCGCTCTATCAAGAAGCCTTCTTACTCTCTCGAAAGCTTAGCCCGCCTTTCTTCGAGTGTCATGCAGCTTTTCTCCTCTTAAAGGATTCCAACTGGCTGATTCCACGTCGCCCGTGATAAGCAATTTTGAATGGATTTTTCTCAAATTGTACGAGGTCATGGTTGGAAGTCTGCTGGGCCGTTTTCTAATTTATGTTCAAGTTGCTTCTATCGGGCGATGTTTCAAAGAGGCCTTGGCAGAGTCTGGGGGTTCGAGCAAAGCCCTATCGATAATGAGTGCCAGTGGCCATCTGCTGTTTTGAGCGAATGGATATTTGTGTCGGGCCTTGTCGCTTTGTCGTTTGCTAACAGCACCGATCGATAAAACTGAGCCCAGTCACGCTCTTTCTGCTGTTAAGTACGTTTCTTAGGGCCAAAGGCGGCATTCGGAGAAATTAGCTCAAAGAGGAATTCGCGCTTTGATTATTGCGAAACTCAGACTGCATTCAAACATACGTTTCTTTCGGGGCATGAGCTAAGCTTATGAGAGAAAATCACCCATTGTTGATATCGTTAGCATAGGATGCTCACAACGTCCCAGCTCACAATTAGTAGTTGTTCATCAGCGGTCAAATGGCTGGGCAACGAGATTTATGATTAGGCCTAAGACCACGGCCAAAGCTAGGTTAAGACGTGAGGGTACAAGTTAATGATGGCCATTGCCAGCTTGAGGAGTGTAACCACCCCAGAATTTCTAGTTCATAAATTGCAGATGGCGAGGTAGATGGTGAACTCTGTGTGCGGTTAAATCAGCTTCCTGTTGTTACGTTATCTGATATTTTAGGGCGCCGCACGCCCTTTAGTCGAGTATGAATTCGGATAAGTAAATGAATTCTTTAAAGGTGTCAGGATGGCTCAGTTGTAAGGTTCTTACCCGTTAATCCTATGACTAGTGGTTCGAATCCACACTCAGCTCAAGTTTCACTCAGAGTGAGGAGAGTTACTAGCTCTCTGTAGTTCCATGCGTAGAGATCACGAGGTGTCATCATCACATCGAGAAGAAGGACCTGGGCACTGCTCGATTAGCAAGAAGCTCAGTGTCCAAATTTCTACACCTTTCGAATTCTAATTGGAAATCATAGAAATGATCAGTGAAAAGCTGGTTTCACAATACCTGGAAAAAAGACATGGGTAAAGGTTAGAAGGGATTTGACGCTCTGGTGTACCAGGTTTGGCTTTGCTCAAGCTTAGGCATGTGGGGGACACCAGAAACACACGCGCCTGAAACAGCCGTGGGAATAAGGTAGAACGAGGCACGTCAAAGGGAAATATGATATGACTGCTCCCTAATATCCATTGGAAAACAGATGTTTCCCGTTCTGAAGGTTCACAAACACGTCTTGTTCAAATCTCTGTCTACACGCGAGGTTAAGTGCTTGGCAACGGAGAGCGGAGTCGAGTAAGCTCGTCTGTTCGAAACGATAATATTTACACTGTGCGAAACGTCGAAACTGTTTGGGTTTTCTTGTTCGAAGCAAAACACATTTTTACCAACACAAGTTCTCACAAGCGTCTCACTCTCGCCCTTCATGTCATGACGTCAATCGCAAATTGAATCCAAATTACCGTGAAATCTCGTCAACAAGACTTTCGCGATGTAGGACACCTAGTCACGCCGTGTTTTTTTTATTACCCTGGAACTGATCCTCCTCAGTCGCTGTTATTTCGTTAGACTCGAAAGTATGAATCAAAGCAAGGTTACTGGGCACAAATGCTGTTCATATAGCATACCTTTGTGTTTGATGACGTCGAAATGTCTGTGCGTTTTGGAACTGACATGTGAGGTCTAATCTTCCCGTCGATTTTGCTATGACGATGTGAGCGGAATACTACTCTACTGTGTACCATTTTCTGATCTTCAAGCGTTCTATCCTCTTTCTGCTACGCTAGGAATCAAGTATGCTTTGCCTTTTCCCATGCTTTGCTATGGTGTGTTCCATTTGGCCTCCGCTATTTTGTAGCGAGAGGACAGCGAGAGGACAGCGAGAGGACAGCGAGAGGACAGCGAGAGGACAGCGAGAGGACAGCGAGAGGTGGAGAAGTAGTGTGCAACCATGGGTACACCCACGGCCTCAATAGGCTACGCAGCAGAAGAACAAGTTGCATTTGAGGCATTTTGATTCAAACCAGTGCATGAGAAGCATGCATGCCTACGTGCAAAAGCAGTGAAGTAGTTGATATTGGATGAAGTACCGTCCAGACGAAAACCGACACGGTGTAGAGGTTTCGGGCCTTCTTTATCAACAGTAGTCCCATGGTACGCTTTATGCCAGATTTAAGGTGGAAGGTCGCAGAGAGGATCATACGAAGCAGAGTCAAAATGTTGATCCACCCGCTTTTTCTTTTACACCGTACCGATTAACCATAGCATTATCATTGATAGTAATTTTTTTGAAACTTCAATTCATTATGCATAGTTGAAATCTACATTTCTGCACCTCTCTAGTAACAGGTAGTGTACAACTGGCTATCTGCTTGGATGCAATAATAAATAAATTTAATAGCGAAAGGCGGTTAGCAGAGTACAAGATGATAGAAAGAAAGAGTTTATAAAATCGTTAAAAAGCTAATAAGTCCGGATTAGGCCACGATTTATTCCTTCTACAGAATACGTAATATGTGCACCTAATAGCGATGCTCACGACTTTCTTTGTACTGTAATTTTGAGAATTTTGGTCTAAATTGAAATCATTAAGCATTGAAAGAAGTGATTCAGAAGAGGAACCCAAGATTCCTAAAGCACTTATCGAAAGATCAACAATGATGATGATGATAATAATAATAATAATAACAAAGTCATTATGAATGATGTACATTCAATGTTACCTACATTGGTATTATTATGTGTCTTTCAAAATGAAATTATTACAAACATAGATGCAATTTGTGGAAGGTCTTGCCTTCTTCTTGCTTTCCTGAATCTTACAATGTGCCATCTTTCAAATCTAAGATCAACAAACTTGATCTGATATCTCTCTCTCCTCTTAGCCTTTCGCTTTCTTCTTTCTTTCTTTGTTGGGCTTTGTACAGGCCACCAGGGCCTTTCCCCAACATAGCTCACTAAGAAAAAAGACTGATAAAAATGGTTCATTAAATGTGAAAATTTTTCTTAAAAGTTTCTCACATCTGATGCTGGAATAGCTCCCGACTGCGTATGTTGCTTTTGCATCGCTTCACTGGCTTCTCCTATTAGTTTTTATGATTCTACCTTGATGTGAAATGCAGACATTTGGACACTGACTAGCTATTTGCTTATCGAGCTGTTTCCAGGTCCTTCCTCTCGATGTGACCACATCTCGTGTTTGTAGAGAGCTAGCAAATCGTCTCACTGAAATTGAAAGTCTTGTTGACAATGGGTTTGAACCACTGACCATAGGACCAAAGGACAAGCGCATCCTGACACCTGTCATTATTTCGCGCATCTGTCATCAAAGAGATTGAACTAAACCGATCTGCAGTCCTAACCGTATCGTCCTTTTTCTAGATTTTGGTTTTAGTAATAGATTTGAGCCCGGCTTGAAATTGAAGACATGCTGTGGAAGCCCGCCGTACGCTGCCCCGGAGTTGTTTGAAGGAAAGGAATACAGTGGACCTGCCACGGATGTTTGGGTAACCTAATGAAGCTTGTCACTCTTATCATCATAATCATTTTAATCATGGTAATCAGTATTGGTAATCCTTTTAATCAAGCTTTTGTTCAAATCACCCTGATCTTCGTAATCGTGCCAAAGAATGGAACCATGCATCCTTCTTATCGTGGTGATCATGTTAATCAATCCTTCTAATCAATTTTTGTTTTAATCGTCCTGATCATCATAATCATGATAATCATGTTAATCAATCTTGGTATTCCTTCTAATCAAGTTTTTGTCGTAATCGCCCTGATCGTCATAATCATGCCAAACATTGAACTTATGCTTGTCATTCGAAGCAACCTAATCACATCAATCATTCCAATCATTGTTATCAACCTATTGTTTCATTCATGCTGATTGTATATAGTGAAGTTAACTGATTGCCAACATGATGTTGCATTTATCCAACACAATACAGCGATGATTAGCTTGCCGAGTGATTAAAAGCACATAAATCCAGAGGCAAAAGAAAAGACATGAATATTATTGTGTCAACAAGCTCTTGAGAAAGACCATACAACCCCATCCCTTGCTCACCATACTCTTTGACTATTCTCTCATTTAAATAAAGTAATTTCTCTCAATAAATTTGCAAGTCTATGGGTAGCAACAATTTTCCTCCGTAGCTCTGCAGTGGACCCATTAGTATAAGCCAGCAACCTTCTGCTATTTTGTCGCCAAGTAGGGTTTCTTCTGTTCGTTGGACACAGCTTTGAAGGTGAATCCCCCTTGATGCTCGACGTTCGAGTAGTTTTGAAGGAAACTTGGGCACCATCCCGTAGCTGCGTTGATGTTCGTGGAATGAAAAATCAAATTCGTAATGCATATCTTCTTTTCATTTCCTGTATAGAGCATGGGAGTAGTTTTGTATATTTTGGTTTGTGGAACACTGCCATTTGATGGAAAGACGCTTCCCGAGTTGAAGTCGCGTGTTCTAGCCGGGAGGTTCCGAGTACCATATTTTATGTCTTCAGGTGAGACTAATTGTCATATTTCTTAAGCATTAAAAAGTGGTGTTGAGTATATAGGGCTATATCTATGAATATGTACCGCGTCCGTGGCCTAGTGAGAGAATGCTCGCTTTGCACACGGTAGGTCGGTACCCGGTCGAGTCATACCAAAGACTTGAAAAATGGTACATGCTATTCCCTTCCTAGCATTCGGCACTTCGGGAAATAGCATGGGAGTGAAACACACAGTGCTACCAGATGGCCAGCCCCTAACTGTAGCATTCACTATGCTTGCACAGCTGTGTGGCCCCAAAGGTTGATGAAACGGAGATGGGCGCCGCCTTATTCACCAAAAATGGTGGGGAAGGAACTTTGACTTTGACTTTGATACAAAAGACCATTTTTTTCATGGACACTGAGAAGCTTTTTACTTATCGAGCGGTGTCCCGGTCCTTCCACTCGATGTGACCATGCCTAGTGATTCTTACGCCTGGAATTACAGAGAGCTGGCGGCTGTCCCCACTCTAAGTGGAAGCTTGGCTGAAGGTGGATTTGAACCACTGACCAGACCATCAAGTGTTTATTTTCAATATAAATAAAGACTAGGTATAGCCAGTTGTAAGTCATTTCCAGTCTATGAACCAATGCATACGATCTCACCAAGGTTAGACACTGGACTCTTACGTGCTACTTTACTACACAACCAGGGTCGGGGAGCAGAAGACGATGACCGCCCTACGGCTAAAAACACGAATACAAGCAACGAAATTGAACTTCAACATGCAAATAAATACGGTTACAAATCCTAAGAGCAAAAATACACTGATAAATACACTGATAAATACACTGATAAATATGCTGGGGTTGGTTTGATTCGGGAAGTCGCACAAGCACAGACGAAAGCACTGCAGTACAGGATTCCAGGCAACAACTTTTTCTGGGGTCTTCAAAGATATCTGTTGGACGATTTTGATATTGAGAATGCTTTTTGTTCAGAACATCAACGCTGGTTTGCTTCCACTGAGGCCGTACTGTGTTGAATTTCGGTCTTGAAAATGTCTGCGTTTTGCAGAAATTCATACCGTAATGCGACTTTATTATGTGTGACTTTTTGAACGACGCTAATTTCTGCTCTGGCTGATGTTTCGCTCTGCTTAGGGAGCAGCACTCATTATCAAAGTATTTTGATTTGCCATTAATGGACATACCATTGCGATCATCACATCTGTCGTCTGAAGAACACTCGAGTCGCGTGTGCAGACCGATGGAGCAGTCGAACGCACAGGATCACAGTTTTTCACTAGAAGTTTAGATCATCTTTCCATCTTTTACTGATGCTTTCACGGGCATTGTTCTCCGGAGACCAGGGATATTATTCCAGTTCCTCTGAGGCGTGTCAGGACCACCAGAACCTCAACTCATTCACACCCTTTCTAAGTTTTACTGCCTACTTCACGAACTCTATCTCACAAATCATCATTCATCCCTAGAACATGCAATTTGTGGCACCTCTTACCTTCTTTTTGCTTTCCTGAATCTTACAAATTGCCATCTTTCAAATCTAATATCAATAAACTTGATCTGATCTCTCTCTCCTCTTAGCTTTCCGCTTTCTTATTTCTTCCTTTGTTGGGGCTTTGTATAGGCTACCATGGCATTTCCTCAACACAACCCATTTAAGAAAAGGCATCGAAACTTCAATAGTTTTAGGCTTAAAGGTTGCCACACGCGCTCTACTGGGACCCGTTTTCCCTCTCAAAATCTTCACTCATATTGGTTTGGAATTTACTTCTCGTTTCAGTACTTGATGATCGGTCCTTTAAACGCTTTTCGTATTATGGTGCTAAGATTCGGAGCAGCTTACCAGATCAATCAAATGGAGCCACTCGCCTCCTCTCCTTTCAAAGGCTAATTTCGAACATCACTTGGATTTACTTTACACCCTGTTTTATTTCTTTAGAATTAGAATTTATCTATCTATCTATCTATCTATCCATCTATATATCCATATATGTAGCCATCTATCTATCTATCGATCTATCTATCGATCTATATATATATTTATATGTATATATATATATATATATATATATATATATCACATAGAGCGTGCTGTCTTCACCACCATATGGTGCTCTATGTGCAAAGTAAAGAGCGTTGATAGCAGAAATGCTGAAAAGGAAAAGACCGATTCAGTTATAGTCTGTCTGACGAGTGCCTTCGCACGAAACTCAGAGTAACAGAGAATCGGTCTTTTCCTTTCCTGCATATATATATATATATATATATATAAATATGTATATATATATATATATATCGATCTATCTATCTTTATATGTATCAATCTATCGTACATTTATGCATGAATATAGTTATGTATATGCATAGAAATATATGTCTGTATTTATGTATTTATACTGTGACTCGATAATGCTTTAAATAATGATATTAATTGTGGCTTTCTTTGTTATTTCTTATAGATTGCGAGCACCTTATCAGACACATGTTAATAGTAGACGCAAATAAGAGGTACTCAATCTCACAAATAAAGCAGCATAAATGGTTGATCCAGGGTGAGCCATACGAAGACATTATCGACATCGAAGATCACCACAAAGGCGAGAATGGTGTCTGTGTGTTTAACGAAAAGGTTCTGAAACGAATGGAAAAGCTGGGAGAGGACAAAGCGAAAGTAGTCAATGTGAGTTTGCCCTTCCTTTGATTTCAATCGATGTGCTATTTCCACTGTCATCCATATTCCCCCATCACTCTCTTTGTCATCACGTCAAGCGAATTGTCATTAGCAAGCACTGTTTACTATGATACTAAATTGTCTCAGGGAGTTTTCTGAAAAGTGGAGCTACCGGGGAAAGAGCTCTATTAGGTCCAATGCCTTTTCTAGTAGATAGCGTCAAATGGGAAAGTTCCTGGCTATTTTGCACCAAAGACCCCGGGCTTCCTTTTGCGTCATTACTCTTTTGCGCCATTACTCTTTTGTTCCATCACTCTTTTGCGCCATCACTCTTGCGCCATCACTCTTTTGCGCCATCACTCTTTTGCGCCATCACTCTTTTGCGCCATCACTCTTTTGCGCCATCACTCATTTGCGCCTTTTGCATCCCCCGCTCCCCACTGCTAAGAATTAATCTAGAATATCCTGGGTTGTTTTTTTTTTCTTGTAGGCGCTTCAAAAGAGGACGTTCGACTCACTTTTTGGACTTTACCAGATTCTGCTTGAGGAACGGAAGAAGGAGCAGCGGACGACTAGCGATTCGAATGATGTGATTGACATTGAAAATGAGTACGTGCACATAGAGGATATGCCTGTTGATGCAGAGGAATCAGAGCAGGTACCAGCACCGTCCCAGCCTTTGCCTGGCAATCCGCCTGACAACAGGACCGTCGGTCTGCACTTTTCAAACGGAGACGACATAAATGGAAATCGACCTGACGTGCAAAAGTACTTGTCATCCAGACGCCATACCTTTGCCGTGGCATTGAATCCGCAGGAGGTTGAACGCATGTCGGTGCAAAACAACGACGCTATTAACATTCCTGAGATCTCTCGCAGATCTCCGACCCCACCCCCCGGCGAGCAGAGGAAGCTTTCCTACAAGGAGCAATTCTTGCCTTGCCCGGCCGTCCTTCAGGTGCGTCCGTCATACGACAGAAGGGCGTCTGATGGCTCCGCCTCGATTCAATCCAGTATTGCACAGTTCCACGCCCTTCGCAAGGCTCGTAGAGCCTTCAATCAGGTCTCAAACCATGACGATTCAAGCAGTGGAAGCAATCAAAGCAGTATGGAGCAATTACTCGGTGTTCCAGCCTTCAAGGATGACGATCGCGACTCTGGGTCTGACCAAGAGCCTGATCTTGAGGCAGTTGCCAGGTATTTGAAAGGCCGTGGTAGACAGCAGAGGCATACCCTCGGCTGTACCATCGACCCAGCGGCTACACTGACTGAAGATGGCATCCCAGATAGCTTTTGCGCACTGCCACAGCGTCGGACGGCATTAGTACCTACTCGAGAAAGAGAACGTGCCAGCCCGGTCCCATACAGTCCTACCATTGGAACGTCGGTGGAGGTGCGATCGCGTTATCATCGTAGATCATCGGAGGGAAACACTGGTGCGGTGCTCAAGACCAGTTTAGGGCAGATCGGCGAGCATCCTGATCCCATGAAGCATCTGCAGGCAGAGTTCCTGAAGCTTCAACAACTGTATGGCAACAGAGCCGAGCAGCAGCACCCACGGCAAAGGTGGAGCCAGAGCCAGAAGGATCAGTCAGTTCGTAAAAGAGATACACCTGCTCGGCACTCCTACCCGGCCTACCAAGATATGAGTGCTCCGAGGTTCGAGGAAGCAATGACACAAGATAATGAGACACAAGATTCTGATGATGTTGCTATTAAAGATCCTAACACCGATCAGGTAATGAGGGAACAAGACGAACTGCTTTTGCTCAGGCTGAAACAGGAGGAGGAGATGCAGCGGTTACGGCAAGAGCAGCGTCTGAAACACAAACTTTTGCTGAAACGCCAACAAGAGGAGCAACGAGAGCTGATACGCCGTGCCTCTGGTGGCAGTCCGAATCTCGAGGCGACCATTGAAACCTTCTTGAAAATGAAGGGCCTCGCACCGGAGGGGGGCAAAGTGCCCGTCAGTGAGATCGCACCCGCCGTTTCACCCGGCTTCCAACAGCAGCCAGAACAGCTGCAAGAGCAAATGCAAAGATTGAACTTAAGAATACCCGACATAGCGTTCCCAGGTGTCGCTAATGACCGGACCACGCAAGTCAATCCAATGGCTTTCCACTCGCCATTCACCTCTCGTCAGTCGTCTGCCCCAACTGTGCCGGACGAGCCACACCTGAGGTGCCACATTCGGCAGAAGTCAGCCCCTGCTGGTGTTCCATATACAGAACCGTCCAAGCAGATGGACGTTGACGTCTCCCGTATTGCATCAGATCGGCAAGCGCCAGGCGATGGCGAGACGTTTCAGAACATTCCTCAGCATGACTTTCCGCAAGCAGCCATGTACTTCCCTTTCGCGATGCATCCGCTGTTTGTAACGGCGAGCGCAGCGCAACCGACCAGTCCCTTGTTGGGTGGCCAAAACGGAAGCCTTGTCACGTCGCCGGTGTCGCCAAGGGTCCGATGCTCCTCAAGCGGCTCGCAAACTATGGAGCCATCGCACATCCAAAGACTCATTCAAAACAATAACAACTCGAACTTAGATACGAACGCGTCAAACTACTGGACAAACCTCATGCAGGAGAATCCGGAGAAGGGAGGCGAGAACCAACAGCACGTATCTTACAGCAGTGGCAGCAGTATGACGGTGTCAACTAAGGAGACGTGTCATCCGTTGAGAACTGCTATAAGTTACGACATGATCTCGGAAAAGGAAATTACTTTCATCGTATCGCAGATTCAGGTGGCCCTGGACGCGCGACAGCCAACCGGCTTGGATTACAGTCAGTCAGACTCGTACTTCTCCCTATTCGGCAATGGGATTCAAATGGAGATCGAGGTTTCAAACGTGCCTGGCAGCGCACTGAACGGGATCAAGCTGCGTAAGGTCGACGGGGACACGTGGGTGTACAAGAGGCTGTGTAACGAGCTCCTGTCAGTAATTAAAGTCTAAAGTAGAATTCAGGTTTAGGGTGTTGACTAAATTAATTTAGTTAGGTAAGTGTTTACAATGATTACTCACTGTCCGCCCGTGTTTGAGATGGTGCAAAGGAGACATCTTCACCCCGGTCATTCTCTTAGGCCTTGAAGCGTAGCTCTATCCACCCAAGGCAGCGTGGTGTGCCTCTTAGTTTCAAGAACATCACCTCAGCTCGTGCCAAACTCAGTCTTCTTATATCCCCTTCTAAAATCTCCAATCAACCCACTCACCCATCTTTTCTCGCACGCTCTGTACTAGTTCATTATTCGCCTGAACCTTTTACGCGTACCTCCACCAGCTTTTCGATATTTCGGAATGGGTATTAATTCTTCCAAGTCTTTCCCTACACAGCGTGCCATTCTCGGTTTGCATCATTGAGCACCGAAAGTTAGTCAGCTTCCGTTTCCAAGAGAGGTCCCTCCTTCATTTTACTCTTTAATGAATTTTCATCTTCTGCCCTAGTAGTTTGAGAGTGGTTTAGAATTCATCGTGCTCGCGGGTCTTTATCTCAGAATTTGCTCACCGAGACCAGAGTAACTGCCTTGCATTTCTCAATCTGATACCTTATAAACGCGTTCCCTCGCTTCTCCCATAAACTTTACCAAAGCCATCCCATTTTTAGGACTTATTAATCTGTCCGCTGCAAACTGACTCAAATAACTCTCGGTGTGGAATCAAGATCAGAGCTTTGATTGCATCATTGTCTGCGAGAGGGAAATGATTCGAGTTAGGAAAGAGCCTTTAATTTTCTTCCACTTACAGCGTATGAGTTACCACAATACATTAAGTCTGTTAATTGGCCTACTCTTCTTTCGCTTGCGTTGGGCCAGGAGAGTAATCTTGCCGAGGAAGGCTACTTCACGTACCGTCAGCTCGCAGGGCGTTTGCTCGGGGGGAGTCTAATTGTAATGCAATCTACTTACAGTTGGCTAGAAATAATAGCTAGTGCTAATAAAGAGTGCCAATTCTGCCCTATTTAGAATATCTAATATTAGCGAAATACAAATGCTGCAGTTACATTCTCATCCCTTCCAACTTCTGGTTTTTATTTTGAATTCGCCATCACTTTTCGCAGCTTTTTATCAGTGAGGAAGTCGATTCCAAGCCATGCTATCGTGGCATGGTTTGGAATCCAAACCTCTTAATGGAAGAGACTCGTTTCCATATTCATTCGTCCTCTGATTGTAGGGCTGCATTTCTCACTAACTGTGTTAGGGGGACTGGTATCAGACCAGAGTTGTTGATATCGTAACCCTTGTCACCTGTAACTGCGATAATATCTTAAAGCGAATCTATCGTAAATTCAGCAGCAGTTGTGATGAATGGCTATGTTTTGATTTGCATTGCCACGTGGCGCGAAACTGACGAAAGAAAGAAGCAAACGTCGTTAAACCTAAGCAAGGCTGTCATCGAAACGTCTATGCTAGCGGTATGGTGCGACATCGATAGCCCCTTTCTCTAAATGAATGGCGTCGTGGTGTGGTAGTTCAGCGTGTTGACCCACGACGCAGGAGTTGTGAGTTCGAACCCTGCAATGTCCATTGTAGTAATGCTATCATTGAGGAAGGCAACAGAATGCTCCCCTGTAAAATCCACCTCAGTAGCAATGATCAAGAGCCCTGCCACTTGGTTCAGCTAAGGTCGGAATCGAGTATGCCATGCAGTTTCCTTAAGTGAACTCAGGAAGTGAATTAAATGGAAGGTGTCGATAAGTAAAATGCAATGCATCAAGCATAATGGCAACAGACTGTTTTCGTCACTTTATGTAAAGCTTTTTCCTCTGGCACTCATCAGTGCATGACGTTTAGGTATTCCCTTATAGAATGAATCGAGTTCGCAGACATAAAGGATTGATCATCCTCTTGCCTTTTGGAACAGTTAAGTCGATGACGGAGCCGTTGTGTTGTGAAAGTCGTGGCCTGTAATTGCTACCTTTGTCATTTTCGAGGTTTGTTAATGGTGGGGTTAGAGACGATTTGGTCTGAAGAAAGGGGGAGGCGATTCGGTCTGAAGAAAAGAAGTATTTCTGATAAAGAAGTGAGTGCTATTGAGCAAATTGTTAGCAAGGTATGAAGTAATGTCCCAGTTCCTTCCCTCGCCCCATTTAACCTGCGGCCTTCGTCCAGTTACCCATTTACTATAGGTGAGCAGAGAATGCAGGTATTATCGTGCGCTAGCTTACCTCAAGCAATGTAGGATCTTTAGCACCATAGACACATATACTAACCCCTCTTCAAATTCAGTGTCAAAAAGGAGTGCTTTCACTCTTTTTCAAGGCAAGATTTATTCTATATTTCTCTGGATCGCCCCCTTCATTTCCACTTTGTTCTTCGTAACTAGTGAGGATTTCATATCGCGTAGCTAATGCCGGTAACTTATTTACGATTACACAACAGCCTTATAACTCATGGACGCTTTAGTGTTGCCTTTGCTGATGAAGTTTTCAGGAATGATTTGTAAGGTAGAGATAGGGTTGTGTGAGGGACACGAGAGCGAGAGTCTAATTAACGACAGTGGAATTTATTGTCAAGATCTGGTCACAGTAAACCTCCGGTGTAGCTTTTCAATTCTGTTGCGCTTTGGCGGTGGTTTCCACAGCTTGACAGGGGTGCCATTCACTGAAAAATGAAATGAAGAAGAATTTTCATTCTCTTTTGAGTATGCTTTGCCGCAACCCACTCCCTATCTCATTCGTCAAGCGCGTTGGTCATCCCGTTTCCCTGCAAGATGAGTCCTGCAGTCGATTTTTCCCCCATTTAATAGATTCCGATCCATAATATGCTGATAAAGTTGTCTGTTCATCTCAAGTCGCCTCTGCATAAATGAATTTACAAAGCTTCAGTCATCTCTCCAATAACAATAAATAGAATAGCCAGTCTTTTCTGAACTTTTCGTACAGTTACTTATTATTTAAGATTTTGCTTCGAAACAGCAAATAAAGTCGAACTCAGTCCATTTTCCAAACTACTCAAAGTGTAGAATGATATTGAATATAGAAGATGCAGTATTATGAATAGATATCAATATAAATATATATGTATGTATATATCAATTTGTATGTATATATATATATATATATATATTTATATGAATGAATATAAGTAAATATATATGTATACTTATGTAGTTACGCATATATATATTTACATATGAATATATAGATAAAAATATAAATTAGATAACTATGAGATGATGCAGTTATGTTGATTGTGAATGTACATTGCCTTTTGATTGTATCATTAGTATTAATACTTATTATAATTATTGTTATTATATCAATGCCATTGTTGTTCTTTTTATTATAATTATTATAAATACATGCCTGTCATTTTTCTGGCCTCCGTGTCAGAGCTTTCAAGGCCTAATGAAAGTTCTCTGCATTGACTTTTGAGAATTTGAATCAAATGCATCTCACCCTTTTTGGATATTTATATCTGATTTTTTTGTTGGAGAAAGTCCATGGGGGCCTGATCCAATGCCCCGATTTTTTTAGATGTTCTCCCATAGTCCTCTTCCTTCCCAGAATCCTATGCCTTGTCCTCTTTCACATCCTAACTCAACAAACTTGATCTCATCTCCCTTTCGTATTAGCATTTCTCTCTCTGACTTTGTCGTGGCTTTGTTGTAGGCCACCAGGGCTTTTTGCTAAAATGAACAAAATTATTAAGAGCGCTGGCTGCATAGTTCTGTTTACCACAAGACTTAAATATTAGAGAGAGAGAGAGAGAGAGAGAGAGAGAGAGAGAGAGAGAGAGAGAGAGACCCTGAGAGAGAGACCCTGAGAGAGAGACCCTGAGAGAGAGACCCTGAGAGAGAGACCCAGAGAGAGACCCTGAGAGAGACCCTGAGAGAGACCCTGAGAGAGACCCAGAGAGAGAGAGGGGGGGGGGGGGGGGGGGCTCAATAAGATTTAAAAGAGACCTGATTAAAATAGTTGCTGTCTCAACCGGTGTCCCAATTGTGCAGAAAGCAAGATCGATCCCCACAACATTTGCGTACTGAACTTTGGCACCATTAAATGTCAATATAGCCTTATATATAATATTTTATATTTTTGGCTCTAATCTCGTCCGATGCACTTCAGAGACTATGCATGCACGTCCTTTCCCTGGCGCATTTTGCACTGTATCGGAGGCTCTTGACGCAAGGAGTGGTGACAGTTTTCCCTCGTCTCCGCTTCAAGATTGGCGATCTTGCTTTCCTGAATCTGACCATCTCTATGCGTGACGAAATACAGTGACAGTTATCAAGTGTGTATGTGAAAATGGCGTATTTTCATTTGTCACTCCGCCGACGTGAATGCACTTCCTAGTCTCGTTCATCTTCACGATTCCGTGAAATAGTTTCTTTTAGTAGCCAATAGATCGCGAAACCTTTCTACCACGTGACACACCTCATCAAAGGAACCCAGACATCCTGGCGGGCTTCGTTTTGTTCCTCCGCAGCGCTACGTCGTCTCCGCAGTTTCTAGCCTTTCTCCCAAGTGAAATATCAAAGATGCACGTTGTTTCTCAAAGGTACTGTTGCGAGATCCCCCTTCTATCTCCAGCGATAATCCATTGCGTGGAATTTTATGCAGGGATGAGTTAAAGACTCCTCAATCAGTCGTATCTAAATATAGCATATAAACATATACGATTTATTTGAATTTGACGACTGCCATAGTGATTACAATAAAGTCGACTATCTGAAGTCGCAAATATCCTTAAATGAATCTAGAAATTAATATGAAGTTGGATGAAGCCTAAGTTTGAAATAATTCTGTCGTGTTCATGAGAGCTTTATGTTCCAATAAATGTTTTTCATCGAAATTAGCTTACTTTGTAAATTTACTTCGTAAGCTAGATTAAGTAAATAATCGATGTGAAATATGTTTAGAACAAAACCTTGCAAATGATTTTGCTTGTTTTCCGATTCTTCATGCGTCTCTTAAAGACTTCCAGGCTGCAAGACTCTTTTATTTCACTTGGTTTTTAAGAGAGGCAAAGAAAAAAGTTTTGTTAAATGATTTGAAGGCATTCATATAGTGCAGTCTTGGTTGCTTTGTTTTAGACGAGAAAATCTCCCTTCTCAAAGGCTAAACTCTTTCTCCCTAAAGCTCAGAGGTACCATGGTGTAGTGATTACGTGGGTGAAATCATAATACAGGAGTTTTTGGCTCGAATCCTACACTGTTCACCAATGAAATCACCATCGGTGAGAAAAGTCATGGGTGATCACCTGCTAAAGATCTACTTTCCCAGCTCGTAGCTTCGCCTCTTGTTTCTGCTAAGCTCAAATGTGATTAGGCTACGCAGTTTTTTAATCGAACTCAATTGTTTAGTAAATTCGAATAGAGCTTTCGATAAGTAAAATGCAAAAACATTGCAAAAATCATACCAGCAATAGACTTGAGGTGTTCTGGGGGTAGTGCCTTTTAGTCATAATGTCGTCTGCTTAGACGAAATGAGGCTTCTGGGGCGCTGTCTCTCTAGATATTGCTGGGTTATGCGGTGCTGGTCGGATTCATGTAACTTAGTGGCAGTCAAAGCATGACGAACCCTGCGAGGAGCAGCCTATTTCATTTAGTAATGTTATCTTTCAACTTATAAACAATTACTATTAGTTGCTATAGCTGATAGGATATCGTGCCTCAACATTTACATTACATTACATAATCCACCCTATTACCCTCAGAGAGAAAGTTAAGTCTGCAACATAATTAGAATGCGCCCTTCTAAATTACCAATACTTTTTAGAACGATCTGATTTGCCACTTAACGCACAAAGCATTTTCGTCTTGGCATGAAACTCGTTAGCTCTTCGTGTCTGAGAAAGCACTTTCTGAGCCACAGTCTCACCAGATACCTGTAGAAATTATTATTTACAAGTCACACCGATTTACGAATTACCGTGAAAAATAGAGAATTTCTCAATCCTTCCTACATTGTGTTTTCTAAACGTCGTAGCGTTTCTCGTCTTCAGTATACGAGACCGCCTTTCCAAAAAGGTCTCTTCTGTAAGAAACATTTATCAATGGATATGTTTGTCTTCGTATTTTTCAAGTATGAGCGAAGTTATACTATAGCGCGCGAATTCCATACGGCGGGCGACTTTAAAGGAAAAGTGACAGAGCCATAGCACCGCTAATCTTTTTCCTCCGTGCTGATGTATGGTCGCTCTTTCGCAGTAGTCTTCACATCAAATCGTAGACGATATCCATCAATGTCAATAGTTCTTCCGAACGTTTTTTTAGCACCCCGATTTCACACCCATCTATCGCGACCAATCAAATGGATTCTCCATTGAACTGCGCTTAGAAAGCTTTCCTGTAAAATTTCTTGGCTAAATACATTTCAAGAACGTACCAATATAAAGCTGACACATTTGGTGGATGGCATGGTAGCACTCTCCTGGGCGAATACTAACGGATTCTTTTGAGACTTGGATAGAAATGATCACAGAACGCAACAATTTTCACAGATTTCTCTCTCCAGAGGCGCCTCTCAGCAACGAAGTTGACACTTGCTTATCCTCTGATGGCTATTTAGATTCTGGCATTGTCTCGTTTTCAGAGCCACGAGTGCCTCTCATGAATCTGAGATATGGCCAGCACCACAATTGCTCAGAGAACATCAACTCACGTGGTAGATACGATTATGAAGAGAACTATGTACCGATAAAGGCATTGAGAGCGTTGGCGAGAAGCAATCAGTTCGACAAATTGCATGCCCAGCAGAATTTCGACGAGTCAAGGGCTCTCTCTAACTTCTATCAAGGCAGGCTCTATGCGCGACAAGTTAATGGACACGAACAGACAAGATACGAAAATGGCTACCTTCACCCCAATTTCTGGAGATACTCAGCTGGTATCTCTGCTCCTTTCCGAGATCACGTATATACCAACACCACCTACTGCAATTATGACACTGCAAGCGGAGACAGTGATATGCGATTATGTCAACCATCTAGATACGACCATCTGTCGAAAATGAAATTTGGAAAAAGAAAGAATGCAAAGAGGTTTAGCGCCATCGCAGGTAATACTCGGAATAGTTCTTATTTTTAAATTTTGTCCGATTTTCCCAATCGATCTGAAATATGGAAGCACAATCTCATACAGGAACTCTGTTGAGAAGGGAATTTTTCCTAATCACCGATAGCTTTTCTGTTCGATCTAAATGAAAAGCAGTCTTGAATTTTCCTAGTCCATATGTGTACCTCACTAACTCTAACTCTTTAGAAAACCACGCCATTCTCATCAAGGCAAAACCTAGTCACGCCTAGTTTCTCAATTAAATATATTTTTCCTACCATTAGATTATGAGGCTACATCTACCTCAAAATTAAGGTGCATTAAAGATCAGCAAAGTCCCCATTTTTGAGAAGCTTTTTACAATCTTATTTATCAGTATCTGTAAATATTGTATACTTACACCTACTGCATGTACCCTCACTGCTTTTTCGTCACACCAAAACCTATTCAAAGTAAATTCTTTTATGGCTTCTACTCAGCGTCCGATGGTAGATTTATGAACTCAGAGAAGCATTTTGCTTATCGAGCAGTGTTCGTGTCTTTCTATCGATTTGAGTACACATCTTGAGTCCTGCACTAACATTACAGAGAGCTAATGACTCTCCTCGCCTTTAGTGTAGGCTAAGCTGAGGGTGGACTCGAACCGTTGATCCTAGGGTTAGTGTGCAGGCACCTTACAACTGAGTAGTCCTGACAACTAGAATATGAATTTGACACCTTGATAAAGCCTCCTGTTGCAGACTTCAGTACTATTCGCCTCAGTCATTCCCTCGACACTGGGGGGACAAGGCGGTGTCCATCCCTTTCCTTAACCCTTGGGCTACAAAGCTGTGCGTATACGATGAATGCTTCGATTGAGGACTGACAGTAGGGATATAGGATAGATACATCTAAAACGTGGGGGGGCAGGTCAAAAATAGCCCGTTCTAAAACAATAGAGATGACCAATAATAACCAAGTCTGACCACTGATTGTGCGAAGTTAATTAAAGCAATACGGACAATCATCCTCATTGATAGCCTTGGTCATAAATATCGTTCTGGGTCTTATCTTACGTTGAGAATTCGGGTTAAAGAATGATTAAGCAAAAAGGGCACTTTTTGATCTAGAAGGATAGAGGGGGCACTTTTGCATATTTTACCAAAAATTAGGGGCGTTACCCCTCTGACCTCCTTAGACCCTTGGTCCCTGACTGACAGCAATGTGCAGATCGAAATTTACAACTCAAAATACCGCGCATATTATTCCCACTACATACCGGGTAATATTGGATTCTCTCGCACAGCTAAGTCAATGATTAGACCCATGTCGAGCATGCCGTGATTGAAGCTCGCGATAATCGATTCTTAATGATTATTCGCTGAAAGCTGTTTGATTCTCAACTGAGCGGTCATTATTAGCAATAAAAGTATTTGCTGCACGTGAGGCACCAGAAGTGACCACGCTATCTTCACATAGCGTCCTGTTGTCAGGGGCAATAGTTAAAATCGAGTCTCGTTATTGGCTTGTAATTAACTGATTTGAGAAGCCCAGGCTCTCTTCTATAAATGTTCAGTAATATGAATGCGGTTTTACGAGGTAGTGAAGTGATGACCAGACATGGTTTTCCTTGATATCATCATTCATCCCGGGGAGAATGCAGAAACCTCCACGTTGGTGTTCCTGGATATCGACCGCCAAAAGTGATATCCACTCCTTTTTGTCTGCTCGTAACCAATTCTGCAACCACTTTCTCTCAAAGCACGTTTGAAGGAAAGACTCAATTAAAAAAAGTCATTCATCCCAAGAACATGCAATTTATTGAATTTCCTGCCTTCTCTTGCTTTCCTGGATGCTAAAACTTGCCTTCATTCAAACCTAAAATCAGTAAACTTGTTCTCATCTCTCTCTTCTCTTAGACTTTCTCCTTCTTCCTTAATTTGGATATTGTGTACAGGGCCTTTTCTCTACATAACTCACTAAAAAAGCACCCGTTTGCTTCGTTCGGTTATGCTGATGCTGATTTTTCATGCACAAAGTTTGATTCTAAGAAAGGAGCAGAAAATGGCTTTTATTGACTTAAAATCCTTTCTAGTGACACTCATCACTGCATGAAGCTTTGAATAATGGCTGAAGTAAAACCATGAATTTTTTAAGTATCGGCGGGAGACGGAAAATCATTTGTTTCCGCTCTGTGTACGATTTTAAAGTTTTCACATAATTAAGAACAAACCACACGCACGTAGCTAGTTTTTTTTAGGCTCAATGTTTGAAGTGCCAGTGCTATATGTTCTAGCTTGAAATGCTTTTAAATTTTCAGGTAATGGAGAAGCAAGGAAAAAGAAGAGGTATCGGCCATTGGCAGCCGTGAGAGAGCGAGAAAGATTAGTGGTAATGAATGCAGCATTGAAGAAGCTAAGGATGTGTTTACCTCTGCAGAACCAAGAGCAGAAACTTTCAAAAAAGGAAATTCTGCTTTCAGCCGCCGTATACATAAAACATCTTTCAGATGAACTAAGTGAGCCTCAAGAAGGCCTTACTGAAGAAAACGGGGGAACTGTGAATTTGAATAATTACGATTACGTACTTGCAGAGTCGTAAGAGCTGCCATTTTAATAGGTTGTGGTACGCTGTTACTTAGATCGGGGTCCGGCAACCTGCGGCTCTTTAGCGCCGCCCTAGTGGCTCCCTGGAGCTTTTTCAAAAATGTTTCAAAATAGAAAAAGATGTAGCTACTATAGATACATACAGCATGTGTTGCCTTCATTGTAAGGCTTATATAAGGCTTGTAATCTTTTGCGGCTCCAAGCATATGTCTTTTTTGCTTTTTTGGTCCAATATGGCTCTTTCAAAATTTGGGGTTGCCGACCCCTGATCTGGAGTGACTTGCACCAAAGACCTAGATCGAGTTGACGATTCGATGGCTGACCTACAACTGAAGATATGCGCATTCTATTTCCCAGCATAGTAAACCTAGAGGCTCTTCAGACTATATGCTGACCAAAAGTCAGGTCCAGTTTTAGCTCTAAATCCAAAAGCGTTAAATGTTACCAACTCTGCGATTCTACATTGAAAACAGTGCATCTTAAGAAGCCCTGGTTGCTTTGAGTTCTTTCCTCGTGGCTGTGGGTCACATTTCAGCGAGTGCGTATTCCTGACGGATGCCTTAGGAATTATTTCTAAGAGTAGGGAGTTACAAGGATCCAAAGCTTGCACCATGATCAAGATAATCAGAAATTATAATTTGCTTTTGTTGAGCGCTTTGCTGCACTAAAATATGGCTCGATCAAGTAGCGAAGAGGGTGTTCTGAAAATACAGCAAAGAAACAGAATTTCTCAACATATGTTCAGATGCATGACTGGAAAGATTAGGTGTGAAATTCACTGTATAGAGATAAATTAATATAAGAATTTGTAAGAATATTTACATTGCAACATTTACAAAGGCTATAAATTATGTATATTTTGTATCACTTTTACCGTTAGCAAATAATCATCATTATACAAACCGTAGTTTGAAATCGTGTATTTTCTCAAATAAAGCTTTAAAATCTTCAGGAATGCTTTCCTTGGAAAAAAAAAATTGATGAATATCCACCATGATATTACAGTCTTTGCAGTTGCTCATTGCAATCCATTCGCAGTGAATATCAATCGTTGTTCCAAGAGATTACTGGTCACAGTTCTAATGGACTGTGATGCTGTTGCATTTGATCAGCTGCTAATTATGTTCAATTTTCCTGCTATGATAGCGTTGCTTTTTCCACGCTTTCCTAGAAGAGCAATGAAGATCCGAGGCAAGCAGTCTCTTCAGACTTTCAGTGAATAACAGTAGAAACCCACTCGGCTGGCTACCCGCTAGGCATTCTAGTTGATTTTTACATGAATTCAGACATATCTTGCATACTCTAACAGCCTCTCAATGCAAGAAAAGCTGTACTTGTAGAAAAATACCTTTGATTAAACCTGCCAAGATGACATTTTGCTATGATTAGCCTATGAAATAATTGCTCAACACTCAAATTTTCAGAAGCCAACGGAAAGGTTCATAGTTTCCTTCTGGAAGCGAATTTTGGTGGACTTTTTCCCTTTATCTTTCTAACCGATGGTATTTCATTTTGAACCATTCAGAATTAGGACCCAGAAACCCGGTGCAAATGACTCACATGTTTAACAACAGCTCGGAGACCTGTCCCTCATATCTGCTTCGCTCGAGGTCGCGTATAATTAGCCGCTCATTCAAGGATAATAGATGGCATCAACAATTTTTACACATATCAACCTCTTCAACACACGAACTGCCGTTATCCACAAGGGCCCTGTATATAAAATGTGATTAAAATAAAATGCCGTGACAAAGAAATATTTTTACTTGCTATGCGTAGAAATCCTTTTATTCCCGCAAGACAGGTCCTTTCCAATAGAATGATTTTATTTTACACATCTCATTGCCATCCTTATTTATCTATCTATCATTGCAACCTAGCATTCTAAGAAAAACTTTTTGGACATTGTGAGACTTATCAAGCAATGCCCAGATATGTCCTCTCGATTTGACCACACCTCGTGATTCCTACGCCTGGAATTATAGAGAGCTGGCGACTCTCCTCACTCTAGGTGAAAGTTTAGCTCAGGGTGGATTCAGAACACTGGCCATAGGATGAATAAGCAAACATTTTACTGAGCTATCCTGAAACTTATGATTTCGCGTTTCAAATTTTGATCAAGCCCCAACTGATTGGGGAGCAAGTGACTGACAAACTGCTGACTAGTCCATAGGCAATCTTACTTAGGTGAATGGTTTTTGTAAAATCAGAATTGGATCTCTTGCATTCCGTAACCTGAAAGGCTTAGACATTCCGAGCTGGCCTCCGTGAAGACTTCTGAAGTGTAAGGAGGTGAGAAAATTTCTATTATTCAAAAGGCGATGGCATACACTGATTGGCAATCAATTCAATTGAATAGATCATGTTTTGTTTCCCTTGAGGGGCAATTAAAAGCACGAGGAAGCTAATTGCAAGCATAGGATGAAAATCACTGACAGATACGACTGCTGGCTTGAAAGAACGCCTACCAGGAACCACTGCTTCTTCGTAGAATAATTCAAGGTACTCTCGAAAGCATTTTTGCAAGTGATTACCGGTATTAGTTTCAACAGTATCATTGAGTCTGCATTGAAGATCATGATGAGTAGAGCCAGCAGTAGTGGAAAATGCAAAAAATGGCCTGGGTAAGGCCTACCAGAGTGGAGAATTGTAAGTTTACTTCCATTCTGTGATGTTGTTGCTTAGAGACTTCTCTTGAGGTTTGCTTCGTCATATGATGATAGGCACTGCTTGCATCGCGTGACAGCTTCAAGAAATATCGATAAATGCGATTTAGATTAAAAGGGAAGGCTTCAATGGCTATGTTTTACGACACTGCTGTGATTATGTTGTTAATATTTCGCATCGGATTGAGCTTAGTGGCATGGATCTCACTTTAAGAACACAACCCCTTGAGCGATGGGATGAGATATTTCAGATGAAGCAAAAAGGTCAACACTGCCTTCAAATGGTTGAATCAAAAAGAAATTTTTCTAATCCTTTCCTCTTTATTCCAGAAAAATCTTTATTTACAAACAATGAGGCATTCTTGGCACAAGATGTCCCATTCACTTGTAAGCAGGTCCTTGCCAGCAGAACTGCTATGGCGGTAACCCATTGGCTTTAAGTCCTTAATATGATGAGAGTTAGCAGCAATATCATCTACTAGATTGGAATAGTTAAATTTGGCTCATCTACGAAGAAATTTGACTTTGACGCAAAATTTCTGCCGAAAATGCAAGATTGGTTAATTACATGGTTGTGTCTTGGCTTATACGGGTGGCTAAAGTTAGAATAGCCATAATAAAGGCACTGCCATAAGCAACCAGAAAACACTTCAGGCCTCTGGCAAAGAGTTTAGCAATGCACGTTTTGGTTCTCCATTTTAACAGTCAGCATCACGCAGCTGTGATTTGCTTTTGAAGACAACAGAAATAAAAAAACGTACTCAAGTAATTTTGATAGAAAGAAAAATGATAATGAATGATCGAATGAAGTGAGGATCAAAAAAAGGAACGATCGAATGAAGTGAGGATTAAAAAATGATCGAATGAAATGATGGTCAGAAGAAGCCATGGTTGCGAGTTATGATGACTAACATGAGTCATAAATGACAAGATTGAGGACTGAAAGAAATGATGAATGAACGAATCAAGATAGAACGAAATGGACTGTTGAAGGAATTAGGGCATGAAAAAAGATAGCATATGATAGACAATAACAATTCAAAGAACTTACAAAGGAGGAAATTAAGGAATTTCGACAAAAAAAGCATTTCTGGGATCTCATCATCGAGAAAGGCAAAGTCTATATTTTTTATCAAAATTAATTTTATTGTTATTATTGCTTTTGCAGCAATGAGTGTCAAAATGAGGCTCTGGGTAGCTATTTTTCTTTTGTGTTTTTCAAAGTGAATTGTTGGTAGTTTGATTTTATGGCAAATATATGTTCTTTGGACACCATATTTTTTCCATGATTCACTTGCTCCTCAACTTGCTTGACATTGATAAGCATGCAGTTATGAAAACAGCACCCGTTCAAAGACCCCTTTGTTAATACGATTAAATCATATCATGCTCAAAGTCGCATTTATATCATTAAGTTAAAGAAAGCCACATTGACTTAAATACTTTTTCTTTTTTTATACATATGATTCTACCTTGATGTGAAATGCAGACATTTGGACACTGACTAGCTATTTCCTTATCGAGCAGTGTCCAGGTCCTTCCTCTCGATGTGACCACACCTCGCGAGTCCTACGCCTGGAATTACAGAAAGTTGGCGACTCTCCTCCCTCTAACTGAAAGTTTAGCTGAGGTGGGACTCGAACCACTGACCATGGGATCAATGCACAAGAATCTTACCATTGAGCTGTCCTGACACATAATAGCATGGAAGCTGTTTCAATCATTTGCAAGAATTTCAGATAGAAAATACACTTTCGAGATGAGAGTGGTAATATTGGCACTTTATGTGCTAACTTGATGAAAGGAATCATTAGTGATGAATTCTAATCAAACCTGGCTACGGCAACAGGAGATAGTTTGGGTTAGATTCTACCAAAATATTCATACAGTCTATAAAAAGGTTAGTGATTTATGATTGCGAATAGGATTCAGTAATTTAGGATTATGGTTTGAGGATATGTTTCGGATGGCACTAAAGTAGTTCAAATAACTTCAATTGTTCATTTATGAATAAATGTGATTGTAGATCAAGCTTGATTTTCCCGTTAAGTGAAGAGACTTGGTGGCTCTCTGTAGCTACAGGCCTAGCAGTCACGGCTTGTGGCCACATCGAGAGGAAGGACCAAGATACTGATCATTAAACATTAAACTTTTCACTGAATAAAAGTCTACTTTATGAATCATGGATCATAGAGGTCTTGAAATGGCGTCTCATTATGAGAGAAGTATACGGTACTGCTTGATAACCATAGCTTCTCAGCGTTCTGAACTCTAACTGTGACGCTTAATAGAAAACAAAACAGTAATAATGACAAAAATAAATCACAATGGAATTTGCCATCCAGCATCAATCGTACTTGTTGACATTAGTCTTAACACGTCTGCTTGGATTTTCATTACTCTCAGTCGCCTATCTTAATTAGTTTGGATCAATCAAGTCCTAGCGTAAATGTTTTGACGGCAAACATAATTTCTGGATAATTGCTCCACGGAGACAGCGAGAGAATCTCGTTCTTAATTAAGCGGGGGACTCGTAATGCAGGGGTGGTGAGTTCGAATCCTACATGTGTCACAATGATAGCTCGATTGGTGAGGAAGCGACGGGAAGCCACCTCATGAAATTCACTTCCCTAGAGAAAACTCAGAGACGGAGCAGTTGTGGTTCCTCTGCAGATTGCTTTAAAGTCTAGTAACTATATACCAAATCAAAAGGCGATGTAACAGGTTGCATGTAAAGGCATTCACTTCATTCCGCGAACATGTGGAACCTCTTATTTCTCTCTTCCTTTCCAGCTTCCTTTGACTTATCTTCCTTCAAATCTAAAATCATCAAACTCGATCTGATCTCCCTCTCCTCTTATCCTCTCTCTTTCTTCCTTGGTACGGCCATTACTATAGGCCACCAGGGCCTTTTTCTAAATTAAGCTGCATCCCACACTCGATTTCGAGCGTAGCAGAAACCTGAGATTGGGCTCTGAGTTTTTTTATATGAAAGTAAATTTTATGAGGTGGTTTCCCGTTGCCTTCCTTACCAATGGTCAGTTTATTGTGACAACTGTAGGATTCGAACTCACAATCCTTGTGTCATGAGTCCATACGCTAAACCACTACACCACGGCACTATGCAAATGCATTCCAGACCTGCAATCAGATACGCAGCAAAGCGAGTCTGTATATCAAATTTCTTGAAAAAGAAAATGTTGAATACTTCGTTCAGTTATTCCTTCGTCTAATTGTACCAACCAATCCATTCTGTCAATAGATTTATCCTTATATTTATATATATATATATATATATATATATATATATATATATATATATATATATATATATATATATATATATATATATATATATATCCATTTATATATACATTACCCTAACCAACACCCCACATTTTATGGCAAAACCAACCGAGTTCAGTTCGAGTTACTGGCTCTAGAAAAAATGCTATTTCGAATGTCAGAGCGGATTGGGCTTCTTAACCAATAGAGCAAATTTCGCCATCAAGACAGTTTCCAGGAGAGTAGTCTCTGAGCGTTGACACATTGAACCCGATGATACGCTCACTAGAAGTGGATAAGACATCTTAAAGAACGTAAACACAGAAGGACAAAACTGATGATAAATTTTCAACTCGATAAGCTAAAGCTGATGAATGATACATTTAGTGAAATTACTTAAATCTACACCTGCCCTTGAATGAAGAGCTGAGGTAAGACTGCATGGAAAGACGACATTTTGTCATGTTTACCGCAGTTGCAATCGAAAATGAGACGAGAGCGTAAAAAGCAGTGAACGGGATTTCCCAAACTCATTACTGATAAGCAAGCAATTCAACGGGTATTAATCACATTCTGACACAGATTTCTGCCATGCGCGAAAGTTGTGCACAAAGCTGCCAGCTGCCTGGTTTCAAAAACTTGAATGGGAATGTGCATGATTTTAACGAAGTTTGCTCGTCGCTAGATGACATCACGGCAGATCTGTTGTTTTCAAATCAGGCATTGTCGCTAGACGAGAGGAACGAATCTGATAGCAGCGAAGCGACCAATGCATTGTGGGTTTTTTTTTTAGTAAGTCATGTTGGGGAAAGGCCATGGCGGCCTATACAAAGCCCAACAAGGAAGAAAGAAGAAATGGAAGGGCTAAGAGGGGAGAGAGATCAGATCAAGTTGATCAATCTTAAATTTAAAAGATGGCAAGTTGTAAGATTCAGGAAAGCAAGAAAAAGCAAGACGTTCCATAAACTGCATGTTCGTTGGATGAATGATGACTTACGGGATATAGTTTGTGGATTAGGTAGTTAAATTTGGAAAGGGTGTGAATGAATCGAGCTTCTGGTGGTCTTGACATGCCTCAGAAGAACAAGAATGATATCCCTGATCTCCTGAGAACAATGGCTGTTAAAAGTATCTGAAGGAGATGGAAAGATCAGCAACTGATTCTTAAGCAGATTGCATGAAGTAGTATCTGAACCCGATAGGATATAGCTTGTAATAACCCATGCTTTTAAGCTGCCCGTGTGATTAGACATTCTCGATTCTGCATTGCATGGGATTACTTTTGCTGCTGAAAGCATCAAGTTTTCCACACAAATTAGCAGCGACTCCTTATTGAAATTTAAAAAAAATGCGCATGAATCTACCTCCGCCTTAAGTTGTGACCAGACGGCAATCCTCTCTTAGTAGAAATGTAATCCTATGATCTCGGGGCAATGTTGAGATTTGTGACAAACCTAACCGAATATAAAATCACAAGAGAAATTTCTAGAAACTTTAAAATTCCGGCAATAGTTAGAAGGAAAACTAGAAGCATAACTTTAAGCTAAACGCTCTTTCAATTTCTTCATTCGTAATGATCTAATCTCAGTTGAGATCATGTCCCGTTTGCGAAACCTAGGCACTTTCCACCCTCTGGTACGCCTTATTTTTTTTCCTTTTTTTTAAATGATGAGTTGTGTTGGGAAAAGCCATGGTGGCCTATACAATGCCTCAACAAAGGAAGACAGAAGAAAGTGAAAGGCTAAGGGGAGAGAGAGATCAGATCAAGTTTATTGATCTTGGATTTGAAAGATGGCAAGTTGTAAGGTTCAGGAAAGCAAGAAGGCAAGACGTTCCATAAGTCGCATGTTCTAGGGATGAATGATGATTTGTGGGACAGATTTCGTGGATTCTGCACGCTAACACCGAAAAGATTTCTTCAAAGAGGACAAAAAATCAAAGGCAATTCTGGTGGATTGTTTCTAGTGAAGAATTACAGCGGGAGATTTACAAGATTTACAGAAGGAAGGAAGCAATTTACAAAACATTAAAACATAGGTTCAGCCTTCTATGTAAAGTTTCGACTCACCAAAGTTTGGCTGAATGAGGATTAGTGTAGTACCCCATACATAAGGTCAGCACATTGGGTGAACGATTGCAATTGACATTGGGGGGAGGTCTTCTCTGCTTGAACCCCAAAATCCATTGGCAGCGCATTGCTCTTCACGCCGACATTTCATTTTGTGGTTAATGCCAAACGTCCTAAGACAAGCTTTAGAAAACTTAGAAGCAACATATATCGAACACGACGAGATCATGGTTCTTTCTCTTGTCGGGACATCACTTGATACGGTAGATTCTAACAACACTGAGAAGTCATGCTTATCGAGCAGTGTACTGGTCCTTCCAATCGATGCACCCGGTGATACCTCCTCCCTGAACCGAAGAGAGCTACCGAGTCTCGTGCCGTTGCATCGAATCCAGGGTCTGGCAGTGAAAAGCAGTCGAGCATAACGGCTGTGCATTCCTAGGTATCTGCCTTTCTAGGTAACACCGTGGCGGACAGGAGTGCGTCACAGTCAAAGGCTTTGATGTAAAAACTGTGCCGCTTGTTCGCTTTGACTCTATGCATTAAATATTAAACATGCTGACATGCATCAAGATCATCTCGATGCGCGTATCAACAATGTTACTCAGCCGATTGAGAAGCAGAACACATGTCTGTAGCCGGCGACCACTCCAGATGCTGTTCGGATGATCTATTCATTGCTGCACCGGCCCGCTCTTCGACGCTTGATCACGTAACGTCAACAGTAAGTCAGTACTTTCCATATTTCTTGCAGCACTTACCCATAAGAATACTTCGATGGATGCTGTTCTTCTGTGTACCGTAATGTCTTTTCTCTATCAAGCACTACAGTTGACTCTCTGCTTTGTTTACTTCAAAGCTTTCCCATCATCTTATTGTTAGTGCTTTGCATTATGGATGGATCTTTGTCCTCTGAGGTAGCAGTAAAAGTCTTCGAACGGTCTTCTAATGCGAAAATTCTAGAGAGAGCTCTTTCTCAAGAAAAAGGACAGCTACGTGATAAACAATTCAAGATATGAAAGCGTCGACTGCTTTATTGATCTGATGTCTTAACGTACTCTCAAGCCATCGTTATATCCAGTTTTTTAAGAGCCACACAACTTTCAAACCGTGAGAACGTTTGAAAATACTAACTGACTCCTCCATACAGCGTGTAGATTGAAATGAGAATTTGAACCCGCAGAATTCCAGCCAGAGTTCCACAGAAAGCACAGACAAGTTTCTTGATGGGCGAGTCTTCTGCTAGGTATTATTCACAAAGTCAACACTGTGTCTCTTCTTGCAAGACAAGGTAAATTCTGTTCAAGGCAATGTCCGAATTCGAGAGAATGCCATAACTAGGCTGACTTACGTTCATTAAATTATAGTGAATAGAGCATCACATGAAACAAGTTGCAAATATCATGGACGACATTCATTATTAACTTCAAATTATTTCCGTCTTTTTCATTGATTGAAATTTTCCCTTCGTCTAAACCAGTCTTTGCCAACGTCTTGATTTGCGCAACTAGGGAAGATTTAATGCGAAAGATGTCTTGATTCGTTTGTTAAAAAGAAATGCTCTTACGAGGCCTTTTCGCTTCCCAGCTGGTTGTGATCATTTGCCTGAGGTTAAAAAAACATTGCAGGTATTACTAGCATGCTTCAAAGGATGAGCTCGCAAGAGCCTTTCTTTTTCATTTAGCTCTATGGAAAGCATCTGAGGCCATGTTCGGCAGAAATTTCTAAAGATAGCTTGGTATGATTTATTCATAAGCACTTCGCCAAGTAAATGTATTGCGATAAAGGTGGAGCCAACGAGCTCATTTTTTAGCCAAGAATTTACGCTGTGAAACCAATCGGTTTGAATTTTATGATCCGTCTCTTGTGCGAATTGCATCGAGAAACCGCATTTCAACTGCATAGCATCAACCGCATAGCATTGTATACACATTAGTGACTGCCATCAAACTTCTTGGCCAAAAGAGACCCTTTCGCTTCACTTGCGTTCTCCAGGCTGGACATAGCTTAACTCGGAGGGGGCGGGAGGTGGCGGATCTGAAGAGGATAACTTGATAGCAACAGGGGGGATTCAGGTTCGATGCCCTCCCTAACACCAGCAATTACGCAAAGGAGATTCGAACCAATGCAACAGTACTCTTCAAATAATTTCGTGAAGACTAAGAAGGTATGTGCGTTGGATATTTTGTATCGACACCAGGTACCTGGTCAATATTCGAATAAAAAAAACACCTTGGCGAGTCAACTAGAATGTACTGAATCAACCATTCAATCACTAGGTGGATGTTTTTCCATGGGATCTTTTGCCTGTGCGACAGCCTGCTTCCATCGAGGTTTTCACAGGATCAATATAATTGAAGAAACATTAGCTTATCAAATGGATCTGTGTGAATTCGACCATGTAAACACTCAGCTATTCATACAAACTGGACTCAGTACGAAATCTAATTGGCGCAGATTTCAGATTAAACTTGTCATGAACTCAATGTGAATCAAGTCATTTACTGTGGTCACCTCCTGGTTTTCATTTCGCAAGTCAAAAGCCATACGGTGCAAAACTGTACATAGGGGGTGTCGATTGCAATTTATGCCCCCACCCCACCCTGAGAGAAACTGATACAACACCAAGGGTGCAAGGGACTATAAGGTTGTGTAAAAATGAATTTCTGATCTTGATCCTACTGGTGCAAACCGTGCTGTGAATTCAATTGATGTTATATTCATTCACAGATCCTATATTCGGAAATTCGCTTAGTAATAGATTACTAATTCAAACCAATTACCCTAATGTTAAAAAGTTATATACTTTAGATTACATACTATAAATAAAAAGTCAGTGGCAAATCCTGCAGGTTCATTCTTTTCCACACCATTTGTTGGCCTTATTCTTTTATGCGAGGAGCGTTGGTTCATTTTGATACTGTCATCCAGGGTATCTTTCACTGCCTAATCCGCGAAATTTACCCCCAAAACTATCATTCATCCCTAGAACATGCAATTTATCGAACGTCTTGCTTTCTTCTTACATTCCTGAATCTTACAACTTGCCATTTTTCAAATCTAAGATCAATAAACTTGATTTGATCCCCCTCTCCTCTTAGCCTTTCGCTTTCCTCCTTCTTCCTTTGTTGGGGACTTTGTATAGGCCACCATGGCCTTCCCTCAACATAACTCACTAAAAAAGAGTCTTCCAAAGGAAACTCCCCGTAACGATCTTTGTGCGCCGGTTAAGATGGAAAGCAATACTTCGCAGCCCTACTTCAGCCAGGAGGTTGCAGGTCATATTTCTCAACCACAACTCCTCTCCGCTCCTCTCTCGTCAATGCTTTCGCTGCATCTCTGCAGTTTTCATGTTGGTGACGTCATCTGTGTGCTTACCATAAATCAGCCTCCCTCTTCCGCGAATCAGCCTCAAAATCGCTGATTTCTTTTATTGCTGATCACATGTGATGCATGGTCCGTGGTCATATTTTCCTTGCGAATCAAGCGACCCAATCATCTAAGCTGTGTACTAAATTGCTCAAGTTGGGCAAAATACTGGAGCTAAAAGTTAAAAATAAATGCACACTGGTTTCATTTGAACTCCCACTTATGCAACACCTTATCGCAGCGTTGCATACCCAGCTGCTGGGCTTAAGAGCTAAGAAGGCGGAAAGAAGTCTAGGGATGACTTTAAAAATTGGAGAAACTTGATGATGTCTGGCTTGGGCATTCGAAATCCTTTGATAATTCAACTGTGATCCTCAATTTTTGGTTAGAAGCTTAGAAAGTAATCTTAGATTCAAAATACAGGCTTTGTTCAATTATTGATTCTAATACTGCTGCTATCCTGCAGATCAAATGTACCAGAATGCACTGAATTTGTCTACAATGCGAAATCCGCGCACTAAAATAACGGCAATTGGTGCCCGAAATGAAATGGGCCCATTCTATTCTGAGAAAACCTAAAAACTATTGAAGTTGTTGAATTAAAACAGCAAAAAGAGCAATATATGGGAATTGATTTGATGTCATAAAGGAGCATTTTGCTTAAGTATGAGAATTGTCAAAATGTGGAATGGTCCAGTACGAGAAATCAATGGTTTGACATAAATCATCCCGTACGAGCCTAAATTGATGATGCTGACACTGGCAATTATTCTCGCATGGGAATGAAACCGGCTAAATATAAGCATATTACAAATACACTTCTTTTTTATAAGAACACACATAATAAGAACACTGAGGCTCGATTTGCCCAGAAAATAAGAACAGGGCTAGAACATGCTCGCCTTCATACATACATACATACATACATGCATACATACATACATACATACATACATACATACATACATACATGTTAGTAATGAATGAGCTTCAGATGAGAATTAAAAAAGCCAATTTGCATTTTGAAAGTTATGAAAAAAACAAAAGAACAGAAAAGATATATGCAATTTATAAACATAACAGAAAATTTCCAATTCTGGCCTCTGAAATTTTTATGCAAAATAGTATCATTAAGAACTAGCAGTGGTTGCTTTATTTTTAAAAATTGCCCAGTAAAATGTCTTAGAAACTATATACAGTATGAAACTTCTCAAATATTTGCAAAAAAGTCACTCTTCAAAGGAAAACAATGTTAAGAACAATTGAACCTAAAATTGTTAAAAAGTTAAGAACATTGAGGCTCGGCAAAAATTATCTGGTTCTTATAAATGAAAATGACGCGTAGATGCATTACCGTGCATGAGAAGATCGGAGAATATGCAAGACAAAAGATGGACCCACATTAAATTCATCCAGTGAATCTTCAATCTTATTGCAAATGTTTTACTTGCTATAAATCTTTTTTTATGCATTTGATTCTACCTAGTTGTTCAAGGCAGAAATTTGGACACTGAGAAGCTTTCTGCTTATCAAACAGTGTCCAGGTCCTTCCCCTCGATGTGACCACACATCGTGATTCCTACGCCTAGAGTTACAGAGAGCAGGTGACTCTCTTCACTCTAAGTGAAAGTTTAAGTGGGTTCGAACCATCGACCATATGATCAATGCGCAAGAATCTTACCACTGAGCTATCCTGACACCTAGACACTAGATACTATACATTTACTTTTCATGACACTATGACTGTTCTATAAATCTCCTTACCTTAAAGCGCTTTGGAAAAAGCTTTTAATTGCCTGACAGATCATTCTACCATGAATGCTCCCCCATGAACTAGTGGATGCAAAGTTAAGAAGGAGACATATTGATTGTTACTTCCATCGAAATTGCATACTCTATGCAGCAAGGAGAGTGTCTCGTTGCTAGCCAGTCGTTGCTTACAAGATCTTATACATTTGCATGCATATAGTGGCTGAAAGCCCGTTTGTAACATGCCTTTACGAACTGAATACGATCATGAAGATCATGTGTTGACGCTGCAAAGTTTGGGTTGTTGGAGCAAGTAGATGCCCTGCGTCAAAGCTGAGCAACAAGGGGCAAACAATGAATGATGGTGCTAACAGCCCAAGTGAACCCAGCCTACGGCATTTTCAAATTCACTGCACTGTGCCGTACTCAGTTGAAGCTGGCTAGCATTCCTTATCCATCTCAACTGCGTGCCAATTAAGTGTGGCTGTTAAGCCATTACTACGTGCTTTACTCGTCTCTGACCGGTATAGTGTGTTCCGAGTCATATTCACTTTTAGGCCCGCATCCACTTCTCAATGATTGAAGATTCATTCTGCAAACACTACTCCGTTGAGAAAACGTTTATTGTTAATCAGCAGTACGGTGCACGCAAAAAACGTCTACTTCAATAGAAGCCTTTATTGTCATACATTTTGAAAGGAAACACATCAATTGATCTCTCTGTTATAAAATCAATAAATTGATCCAACCAAGATAAATTGATCTCCGTTTACCTAACTGAATACTTGCAGAACTAGAGCATCTGCATTTTTGCTAATCTCACGATAATCATAGGATACCGTAAAGGCGTTTTTGCAATTGAAAATGCTTCCAATGATGTGTCGAAAAGTGCTCGACTTTATTGCTAATGAGAAAATGTGTTAGTGCTATCTCTCTGCGTAGAAGCAAGAGAAGCAAGGGATGTGGATAAGCCAAACTCCCTTCAAAAAGTCCCTTCTAGCGTTGCTTGTTTTAGTGAAAAGCGTGGCCATCTGGTAGAACTGGGTCTTTATTTCCCATGCTCTTTCCCAAAGTATTGACTATTGACGTCTGTGTTCTATGCAGTGAAAGGCGATGTGCCATTCTCCAGCCCTTTGCATGACCAGTCCGGGTACATATCCCCGACCGACCTACCATGTACAAAGCATGTTTTTCATTTCAAGACAATCGCCAAAAGGCTTTATCGCAATATGAAGCAGCTTACAAAACAACTCAAGAGAATCAAAACAGATTCTATTGCTTCCAAGGTCACCTGTTCCAAAGTTTTGGAAAGTCCTGCTGAAATATATTGTGAATTCGTAATGACAATTGCCGACAATTTCTGTAGAATAAGTGTTGAAAAATTCAGCTGGAATTGCTTTACTCAAGAAATCTGTGCCACTGTCAATGACGAGGCTAGAAATTCCCAGACCCCTGCCTAAAAATAGAAGCAATTGTGAGTTTAATTGCAGTGTTGTGGAACTGTGGCAGTAATTGCAAAGCTGCGGATTACAGGTTGAAAGAAGCAGAATCTCAGCTTGAAAAGACAGCTCAGCAGAAGTGATATCTTAAGCTTTCATCCTCCTCCTTTAGGTGCCATATCCCTTCAGGTCGTCGGCGATCATGGTTCTCCACAACTTCCTGTCCTTCGTTGCCTTCAGAAGGTCTTGCTTTTTCATTTCGCCTGCCCTTCCTGGTATTCCCTCAGCCATCCATTTGCTCGAGCTCTCCAGATATGTCAGTCTCGGTCTTCCTCTGCTACCTGTTCCATCAATTCTTCCTCTGATTGCGAGATTCTTTAGTCCTCCTTTCCTCATTATGTGTCCCAAGAATTGATTGAAGTCGTCTTTTCCTGATTGCATTCATTAACTTCCTGGTAGTTCCTGCCCTTCTAAGCACTTCTTCATTTGTTACATAGTCGGTCCAGGATATAAGTAGCATCCGTCTGTAAAATCACGTTTCAGCTGCCTCAAGTTTCTGCTTCATCGATGGTGAAATGGTCTAGCACTCTCTGCCATATAGCAGGATGGGTAGTACATAGCAGTCGAGAAATCCTCTCAAGCTTTATTCAGGTTGATAGAGCCATCGGAATGTGATTTCGCTTGCACATGTTCAACGCAGGTTCATGAGGCTTTAAGTGGGCACGGGGAACGGACAGGAGAAGTAGTTCACAACTTCTAATTGTCTGGATTTTGGATTTTGAGCGATTAAAAATGGGAACTTTTCAAAAATTTTTCCCACCAGGCTGTCCCTCCTTAACCAATCTACAGTCGTCTGATGACGTGCAGATTTTAACTGACGAAAAATCCTCAAGCAGTGGTTTGCAGATGCTAGGATATGCAGATCTAATCGTTCACTGGTCCACCCATCTCTTGTTTCCAGGCTGGGAGATTCCTAGATGCATGGCTGTTTAGGAAATTTTAACATACAAAACAAGTGTGCATATTTGATTTCTTCACACAAACTTTTGCGACATTAACCAGCTGTAAGCTTTTCTGGCACATGTGCACACAGCAAGCAATATATATGTATCAAGCGTGCAAGACTTTTTCTTTCTCTAATGCGAGACCTCTTTCTCCTTAGAAGAAGCATACATGGGCTTATGTAATAACTCTACTGGCCCTGGATCCATCACGAATATCACAGAACACAGCAGAAAGGCAGGAAATTTTCCAGATACTGTGTTCGTACGGTGATATAAGTACTGCGTTATCCAAGAACACCGTGCGAGCTTAGCGGCTGTGACGTACTGACCTAGTGTTTAGGAAACTCTGATTTGTTATAAGCTTTAGGGCTGCATGTTTCAATCTCTATGAACAGTTTTTGTCTTGCGATTTTATTCAACGTGCAGAGAACAGGGATCTAGAGGGATGATTGGTTGCGCTGTAATCTGAATGATCATCTTGATAATGACTATGTGTTCATATAGAATCACAGCAACTCGCTAAGTCTACTCTAAGTCGACACTGACAAGAAAGGGCAGGAAAGACTAGTTGAGCTGATGAAGGCAGGTGAATGGGCAAAGCGCTGATGTGAAGTGCAGCAGGAACTGGCATAAGAATGAAGGCGTGGAAATGCATAGGCAGGCAAAGGTGGATGGGACTGCATGGGCGGAAAATTAGAACGAGGGTGAGAAAGCTGAGGTTGTTACAAGTTTGCACACAAACGTAAACAAATCACAGTGACCACAATGCCACATCTCTTGCTCTATGTCGGATATTTCTACTGGTAGAGTACCAAATGTTGATGCTGCAGTTATTTGCGAGAGGTACAGGTGCAAGCTTCAAAGCAGCTAGGAAATTACATGCAATCGTCTGAGTGTCTTTTCGCAGTTATCGTTAGGAAGAGCGCTGTGTCACATGTGTGTGTGTGAGTCTGGTTACATTCGTCGTTAAGGGGTTATGCCGCTGACCTCGCGCAGTCACAATTAGGAAAGAAGTTTTGTCATTGGCTTGCCGCAAAGCTTCTGCGACATCCTCCAGAGCTGCTGAGCTACAAAAACGCTGCTCAAACTTGGATTTGTATACAAGAGATGATAGCAGGGTCAATAACACTGCCATCGTTGCTCTTAAGTGAGCCCCTCTCGCTTCTCGATTGCCAGAGGTAGGTGGTCGCAGCAACTTTTTTGCCGTTGTGGAAGATTTCTGTTCTCTTAAGTCAGGCATTCGCTGGACTCAGAACTGAAGCTGTCTACAAGAGAATGTATTTTGCAGCTTTATCCAAGAGATGAATTGCCTGAGGCTGCTTGCGAATCACGATGCCAACTTAATCAATATTTGACTAGAAGTTGTGCTTTACTGCAAGCAGTTCATATGGAGGTATACCTGTTACAGGTAATCTAACATCGGTTAAACAATGTAAGTGCTTTGTGAGCAGCAAATTGGTCTAAGAGGTTTTCACTGAGGCATCGAGTTTCCCTTGTTTAGTTGGAGTAACGAGGGGACAGCGTATGGAAAGCAGAGAACTGGCAACGTCGAATGTCATGCGAAGTCTGATATTTTTCAGCGGCTGCAGACTTTAGATTGCAACAAGCTCTCAAGTTCATCTAGACCTCGACTCAGAAGGTCCAGGAACGGTTAGTTCACTTTCGTTTCCACGCCTTGAGATCGAATTTGAATCTAGCATTTTTGTGGGAAACCACATGTCCAGGACTTAATTCGATATGTAAAACAAAGTAATACATTTGATGCTGAAGATGGAGCAAACCTTGTCGTTTGTTGTTAAGAGAACACTTCAAATGATCTGTCTCGACGGATCACGCCTCTCTTTGCCAGCTCTAGTGATTTCTCATCTTTCCGCATTGTGCGACGCTGTCTCTATACACGAGAATACTGAAAAGTGCAATTAAACTCGACTGTCTATTTTTTGAGGTGGTTATGGGTTACTGTCTTCGGTTTTAATAAAAAATACATAGCCTACACACTTGTGCCTAATCCACGAACTCAATTTCACAAATCATCATTCATTCCAAGAACATGAATTCATGGAATGTCCTGCCATCTTCTTTCTTTCCCAAATGCTGTGTCTTGTCCACTTTCAAATCTAAGGTCAATAAACCTGATTTATCTCTCTTTTCTGTTAGCAAATCCTCTTTCTTCCATTGTCAGGGTTTTGTTAAGACCATAATGCCCTTTCCCCAACATAAATCACTAAAAAAAACCCTAAGATGTAGAATTTATGCGTGGTGCTAAATCTATGCCATGCTTATAAATATCGTAAGATGTCGTCGACGTACATAGCAAAGAGGGAGCTTTTTTCTTCCCATGGCTTGCTATTTACCTTTGATCCAATTCTTTGCCCTTAGGCTGAAATTGCAAAATTTCAGTTTGAGTATTTGGGAATGGAATTATCTGAGAATGAAAAAAGGTTTGAGAATGAGGAAATTTTTATGCAAAGCTTAACATTGTGTAAGAACAGAACCACTGCTGATGCAAGCGGCAGAATCCAGACAGCAAGAAATATCAAAAGCGTGTTCGGTTTTCTGAGAGGTGAAGAATGATTCACCGCCTTCCTTTCGATTGAGCAGACGAGTCAAATCAAATTTGAATCTTCAACATTCTTCCCATCGCTAGCTTTATAGCAATATACAGCTTTATGTAACGAGACAGTCTTACCATAAATTTGAGTAAAATAACCAACATTTCTTAGTTTGAATAGCCAGTTCGTTATCTTTGCTTAATCATAAAATCATAAGTGCATTATATTCAGCTATATTAAATCTGATATATTATACATCAATATTTACATATTATATTTGTATTAATATTTCTATAATATACTTATATTCGTGATATTCAGCTAACTTATTTTCAGCTATATTATATCTGATATATGATACATTAATATTCATATTTATGTTAATATTTATATATCACATTTATATTTGTATATTTTACTTACATTCATGATATTCAGCTAGCTTATATTCAGCTATATTATATCTGATATATTATGCATAAATATCTATATATTATATTTACTTTAAAATAAGTATTTTATACTCATATTCATGGTATTCAGCTGGCTTATATCTTTAGCTGCTTGAAAGGACAATAATTTCAAATCCAAGTTTATAGGATGCAAAGATACATGAGTATAGCTTGCCTCAGCAATAATCTACCAGTCTGAGAAAACTGCAGAAATACCGCCAATCTTTTCTTATCGATTTGGAATTGCCATGACGCATATTTTCAACATGTCGTGGTCTGCGCCCTGCAGTATTCTGTTAACGTTTTCCCCTTTTTTATCTGAAGGATCCTCTCCAGTTGCTGAGTGTATACTGACAAGCAAACCCATTTACCTATTACAAATAATCCCATTTGAGTTCATGTATTTATGATTTGAAAATGTGTTCACCGGACGAGGGGACGGATTTGAATTCTATCGGCAGAAGCGATCTGCGGATCCCAAAAGATGTCCAGATTCTTCCCCCGTTGCACTTTAGCCTTATTTTTACTCCATAAATTTACTCCTTTTCTACCGTTGAGTTAGTTCGATGGCGTCAAGGAGCTTGCTGGCCTTGGGCTCCAGCCTGAGCCCTTCAATACAAAATATGCTTGCTCCAAACCACTAGGCCAAAATCCCTAACATGGTGTTTTTAAAAGCCTCGCTGGAATCTCATCTGCTTCACAAAAGCAGTTGTGCATGAAATATTCATTTTGCCAATATGAAATCTCAAGCATAAGCAGAATGCACCCAACACTAATTTACACCACATTAATTCTGCTTAATGAAAGTTTAGATGAGATTTCTGGTGACCATTCCATTCTATTGACATTAAGCATAAACAAGACTGTCTATTCTCCAGTCACCATAGAGGCAACTTTTGCCTAACTCTCATAAATGAGAGTTTATAATTTTCTGCCAGATTTGTTCACCAACTCCCTTGCAATGAGATTCACGTTGGTTCCTTCCCACAGAAAAGGCTTCACGATATTCTAAATTCGTGCGATTACCTTGCCAGTTTGATTCATTCCGTTGACCATTTGAGAATGCGGCTGTAAATGATTCAGAGAACAATCTCCCGCATATCTTTCTTGGTAAAAGTTTTGAAAAATCTGAAGTGATTTATGAAATCATGTACAACACCATTGTGCTTCATCATATTAGACAGCGCCTACATTCCACTTCTCTATGAATAAATTTAATAGCTAAAGACAGTAGGTGCACACCAATTCAGCTTGTATATATACATCCATACATACATACATACATACATGCATACATATATACATAATAATAATAATAATAATAATAATAATAATAATAATAATACAAATATTTACAGAGGAAGGCCTCAGTCACTCGAAAGTGCTTTTCATGAGGGTCCTCTAACATACATGCAAACGTACATAGATACAGACATACATACATACATACATGCATACATATATACATAATAATAATAATAATAATAATAATAATAATACAAATATTTACAGAGGAAGGCCTCACTCACTCGAAAGTGCTTTTCATGAGGGTCCTCTAACATACATGCAAACGTACATAGATACAGACATACATTCATACATACATACATACATACATACATGCATACATACATACATAAATGCATAGCCATACATACATACATACATACATACATACATACATACAAACATACAAACATACATACATACATACATGCATAGCCATACATACATACATACAAACATACATACATACATGCATGCATTATCGGCGGTCCTTCGATATCGAAGAAGACGTTGAGGAAGTCATTTGGTTGTGGAGTTTTGGTGTTTCCACCTCTTGAGACTTCTAAAGCCGAAAGCACTTGCGCAGACTTTACCTCAGTCCTCGCACGTAGCACTCTTTGGTGAGTTTGAGTAACATAAATGCAGATCTATTCTCTTCAAGTTCATATTAAGTCTTATCTCTTATAAATTGACTCTTCAAGATATGGAATCGCTGGTATGCCCCATCAGCCAGCACTCAGTGAACCCCTTGTTCTAAAGGCACTGCAAAGAATTCTTCAGTAGTCAAAGTTTGGTTGAAAATAAATTTGTTCTGCTTCTACGTTCCTGCTATGAGTAATGCAACACCCTATGCTTTCTCAGTAGTCCCAAGTTTGAGGTTAAAGTGCTTTTAAACAATTTTCTTAACTGAAACTGCAACTAATTGGTGTAAAACTAAGCAATTCACTGAAGCTGTATTGCCATTGATTTGACTATTGCTCACATACACTGAAGCGATTGTTCTTACTTCTTGTTGCTTGAATATCCTGTTTGCATAGCCAGATGACAGATCAAAGCTATAGATCTTGATGGGAGTTATAACAGATTATTTGTGAACAGGCGGAAGCACACTAAAAGCGGCAATGGCAGCTCATGAAACAGAAGGCAAAAAGCGAGAATCATCTCAGTGAAATGCAAACCATCTGGCCCAATAATGTTAATTTTTGCGACTCAAAAATATCGCAATTACACAAAAGGCATGTCATCCATTCTCTACGTTTCTTTGACGTGACAATACCTGATTGGAGTTTACTCGTGGCTTCAAGTGACTTTACAGCGGTCGGTTATGCTGCTACCAACGCAATGCCCTATTACCTTCTTTTAGTGAGTTGTGTTGAGGAAAGGATATTACGGCCGATACAAAGCCCACAACAATGGAAGAAAGGAAAAATTAGAGGCTAAGAGGAGAAACAGAGAGATAAGATCAAGTTGACTGATCTTAAATTTGAGGGAGGGAAATTTGTAGGCTTCAGGAAGCAAGAAGGAGGTAAGACGTTTCACAAATTGCATGTTCAAGGGATGAATGATGATTTATGGGATAAAGTTCATGGATTAGGCAGTGAAACTTGGAAAGGGTGGGAGTGATTGAGTCCAGCTTTTATTAATGCATCTAGAATATCAAAGAGCAAATTTGGATCGAAGAGTGATAGCAGGTGTATTTCAAGCTGCAGCCCTCGTAACGGAAATTACATGACATCACAAGATCTCGTAATGGAAATCCAATGACATCGCAAACAAGCAGAATCGATGCATAAATTCTCACCAACCTTTTTTGTAAACGCAAATTAGTCTACATGTTCGATTTACCATGTCGATTTTACACTCTAGAGTGATCTCTGATTGCAAATTGACCACAGCTATTGCGAGAAAGCATTTCGATAATTAGATTATACTGGCTAATCATGATTTTGATAAATAGATTACAATCATGAGCAATGCTTTGAAAATCAGATTCTCCTTGAAGCCACCATGCCTTTGACATCACCTTAATCCTCCAAGGTTGAAAAGCATATTATTTTCCTTAGGGTTGATTTGAGTTCATTTCCTCTGATTAAGAGCCCTTCTGATTCATTACTTCATGGCAAATTTCTCCTTCGTTCCGTTGCATATGGAATACAACCACTCAATAAAGAATCATTGCAGAGCAAATAAGCCCTCATTAGCTTTGAACTCCTAGATTCAAAGGCAATTTCCATAGTTCTCAAACTCCAACATCAAGCAACAATTATTGGCTACAGTCAGCTTCAACTTCCTCAATGAAGCTACACTAAATGCATCAACTGCTTCCATCCAATATATTTATCTGCTTAATCTTTTTTCGCCCTTGGTGGTGTCGTCATTAATTTGTTTACTCGCGATCAGCTGCCATTCTCTGCATTAACCCACATTTCTCTTCAGGGGGTTGCCTCCAGGCATCTCTCCATCATCAAATTCTCATCTCCAATTCTAAGAACTTTCCACTTTTCATTCCATGTTTAGTGTGCAAAAACCAACCTATTTACATTTCTAATTGAAAAGCAACTGTTTAAAGATTCCAGCTACCTGTCCAGATATTTCATTATGGCTGTACTTGTGTTTGTCAATGCAAATGAGAGATTTCTACGTTAATGTGTTTCGTTAAACACAGTCCCCCTTCCAATTTTGAAAACATTCATTTAATGTTATAATATGTTTCCACTGCCTACAGCAAAAGACGGGGAGACCAGATGCTTCTTCTCCATGAAGCATCCTTGACTAGTACGTTCCCCTGCCAACTTTGTTTGCTTATACCGATGAATATAAATCAATTGATTACACCGCGTTTGCTTCTCCATATCTCCTGTTCAACCAGCTATTTCCTCTCAATGGATAGACTCCTTGGCGAACGTCCATCTCGATGAAACAGGAAGACGTAGTCAGATTAGATTTAGAGTAGAGCTATCCCACCCAGCAACAAGGTGGACCAAGTCCTATAACTACTGTTCTCAAATTACAGGAGGGTCTAAGCACCTTGGCAGAAGAAGAAGAACCCTGAATCCTGTTGACTTTGCCCATTGCTATGGATGCAAATGTGACACGACTGGCGATGAATTTCTCCCAAATCAATGTGAACACAACCGCATTTATTACTACAAAAAGCATGAAGGCAGCAACTGTTACAGGATCGGCAAGTAATTCGTCATCAAGTAATCCTCTACCGGGATTAAAATACACATATGCTGCTTTGATGATCATTATATTGATGGTGATAATAGTTGCAAACATTGCTCTCATCTCAGTCATCTGCCTCTATAAGAAGCTCCATACCACAACAAACGTCTTCATTGCAAATCTGGCACTTGGTGACACAATCATGGCATTCACAGTGATACCTTTCGATATCGACCGGTTGCTGCGTGGCCACTTTGCGTTTGATGCAAGAGTGTGCGAAATCTCAAGCACCGTGTTCTTCCTGTCCCTCCCTGCGTCCACCCTGAATCTATCAATATTGACACTGGAACGGTTCTGTGCCATTCGCTTTCCACTCAAGCACAGAACGGGACGAATATTCACCACCAAGCGCAAGGTAATTATCCTTATCAGCTCTTGGGTCTACATTGCGATAACAGCAAGCCTTCCTGTTATGGGCTGGAGAAGCTTCCCGACCGTTGTCATTGATGGACATTGTCTCTTTCACTTTGAGACCGAGTATGCGTTGTTCCAACTTTGTGCCAACTTCATCTTGCCTCTACTTCTAATAGTCGTCATGAATGTCTTGATTCTGCAGATTGCAAGAAACGGGCTGGAGAGCCGGTTCATTTCCAGGAAATCCTCCACTGGTGCTCTTCCGATTCTCAGAAAGAGTTCGGGTGTAAGCGGAGTCAGCCTGCGACACAGAGCGACTGGGAGGAAGGTATCGCGGCAGTCGTCCGCAATGTCGCCAGAGGCAAATAAAAAGGCGACAAAAATCATTGCCATCCTAGTGGGGGTTTTCGCCTTTTGCTGGCTACCGTACATCATAAACATCGCTGTCAACATCATATGCAAGGGATGCCTCCCGCAGGAAGTAACTACTGCCACGATGATACTCGTCTTCCTCAATTCCGCTACTAATCCTATCTTGTACGGGATATACAAGCCGCAGATTCGTTCCTCCTTGAAGGAAGTTTACACTAGAGTTACATATCCTGTCTGCTTCTTCAAGGAAGACAAGCGTTGTGAGAGTCACCCTGTTGACAAAGACATTGAAATTACCTGCATCTGATTCAGAGACCAAGGTGTAATCTCCGTCGAACACAGTCTTATGATCCTTTTCCCAATGCACCCGTGTAGGCCCTTTACTACCATATCTTATTGATGAATGGACCAGCAGTCGTCCTCTTCTTTCACCTCTCCATGCGAAGTACATAATTCAAATTTTCTGGATACAGTTTTTGCAGCCACTATTCGACGTTTCATGCTCTGTTGAGTGTCACGCGGGATTATGCTTTCCCGTTTCTGTGTCATATGAAAATACAGAACTTCTTGCGAACTAGTCATGGAGACCTAGGCCGTACTAAGTTGTTTCCCGCGCCAACGTGCATAATTATTCGCCCAATATCTTAGCTATTAATTGATTATTTGGAACTCTATTTACCAAATGACTTTCCCATATAATCAAAACTTAGGTCATTAATCTTTGCTGAAGCTGAGCAAAAATGAAAGGCAATTTAGATCACAGAAGACAGTTTCATCAACAAAGATACATTCTTTGTATGGATATCTTCAATCTAGCTATTAAGTAAAGGTTTATTGTAACCGCAAATAAATAACTTCAAGTTGTGTCAACTGGCTATGGCAATTTGATCTTCAGAATGGTTATATAATGCTTGATATTTGCTCATCCAATCTTAACACAACATTTCGAGACATGCATTCTTTCAATCTTCAAACCTACGTCGTCTGAAATGTCCATTCATTTTTAGACAATGATGTTTAAGTACCATGATGTGATTATCTAGGCTCACTAACAGCGATCAAACTGAACTGCCATCCATAAGAGAAGACACTAATGATTTTCAAGTAGACCTCTTCGATTTGCACCCTCGCCTACAAAAAATTAATCCCGTTCCATTTCGTAGCTGCGAGTAAATTATGTTTCAGTGAATTCCTTGAGAAAGTGAAAATAAATCAAAAACAAGATCTTAATGATGGAACTTCGCTCTGAACTATCTGACCACGATTGTTGCAATTCCTGCAAAATTCACCACTTTGAATGAGTGGTTTCAAACACAGTCCAATGCAGCTTCGTAGGATGTCCGTAGGTGTGAATGACTACTGAACCACGAATCATGCAACACTTTAGAGAGTTTCCATAATTCTTCAGTTGTTTTTTCATACCGTGAGCTTGTTTCTCAAGCTCAGTCGTCTTCTCGTCTCAATAACTCTCTTGCAATGACGAAACACGAGATAAGCTAACTTTTGTCACTCAAAGTTTTTGTCGGCGTCATCATGGCTACTAGATAGATAGATAGATAGATAGATAGATAGATAGATAGATAGATAGATAGATAGATAGATAGATAGATAGATAGATAGATAGATAGATAGATAGATAGATAGATAGATAGATAGATAGATAGATAGATAGATAGATAGATAGATAGATAGATAGATAGATAGATAGATAGATAGATAGATAGATAGATAGATAGATAGATAGATAGATAGATAGATAGATAGATAGATAGATAGATAGATAGATAGATAGATAGATAGATAGATAGATAGATAGATAGGCATAGATAGATAGATAGATAGATAGATAGATAGATAGATAGATAGATAGATAGATAGGCATAGATAGATAGGCATAGATAGGCATAGATAGGCATAGATAGGCATAGATAGATAGATAGATAAGCATAGATAGATAGATAGATAGATAGATAGATAGATAGATAGATAGATAGATAGATAGATAGATAGATAGATAGATAGATAGATAGATAGATAGATAGATAGATAGATAGATAGATAGATAGATAGATAGATAGATAGATAGATAGATAGATAGATAGATAGATAGATAGATAGATAGATAGATAGATAGATAGATAGATAGATAGATAGATAGATAGATAGATAGATAGATAGATAGATAGATAGATAGATAGATAGATAGATAGATAGATAGATAGATAGATAGATAGATAGATAGATAGATAGATAGATAGATAGATAGATAGATAGATAGATAGATAGATAGATAGATAGATAGATAAAACGATTATCGTTCAACACTTTGTCACCGCCGTAAAAACCGGAGCTAGCAGTTCAACCCTTCCACCCATGGTCTCCAACTGTCTCGATCTTCTGCAACACTTTTAATGTCTTTTCTGCTATTATGGCTTCATGGCTACTATGCAACTGTTTATATAATTACCAGCCATTGTCTACAATGACTAGCCAGCATCAACATGCATTCACGGAAGCAGGATTTTAAGAGATGTTTTCTCGTCAAAATACACAGCTTTTATTCGGTTCATAGAATATTGGATAAATATTGACTTAAAGTATATAGTACCTCTGATTGAATGTGGCTGTCGTAGTCGGCTTTTGTCCACTACGGTGTGTTAGCCTTCAAGTCTTCACCAGATTTCCGCTGGCAATCTAGTATGCTACCCATGCTGCATTACCAGGGAAGCTGAAACTGACTTTGCTTGACGACTCGGACTGCGACGAAGTAGCTTGAGTAATCTCCTATACAATCGTCAGCTTCGGTCATTTGGTCACAGGATTCGTAAAGACGACATCAACACACATTGCACATACATTTCAGTGCAAGATCAAGGTTGACCTAGAACAGGCACCAGACAACGTAACCAACATGACAATTGCGGAGCTGAAGCGAAAAGCATTGAGCAAAGAGGAGTGGAGAAGAGATGTGGTCGCGAGGCAATACCTAAAGCATCCTGGTTGAGGTAACCGGTAAGTACCTGTCAGTGACCAAGTACGTAAATTAGCGTAAGCTATGTCTAATTCTTTCTGTTATTTCCTCCTCCTTCTTCTATCTTGTTTTCTTCCATCTTTCGTTCTCTATCGCTAACTCTTTTCATTCTGTCTTTCTTTCTTTTTCTTTCTCTCATTCCTTTACTTCATTCCTTTCTTTCTAGTGTCGTATTCATCCTTCCTTCTTCCCCTCCTCCTGTTCTTCTATCTAAAGATTTGCATTTTCAAGCGTGTAGACTTGACTCTCTCTCCTCTCCGAGATTGAGTACAGCGAAGCGGCTGAAAATATGTTGAGTACCACGCGACTTTCGATGTTGCGATGGGAAATTGGTCTTCAACTGTATTGTTTGTGCGATGTTTGTGGCCTTGGAGCATGCAGCTGTATCCAGACCGTAGCTGTGCAAATGTGCAGTGCGCTTTGCGTGAGATATTTTGCTCTTTGCTTGGTAGTTTTGTGAAATCTGGTGGTAGTGGGTTTCCCACTGGCCAATAATACATTGCTGTCTAGCGTGTTCTCCTTGGGACTCTTACTGCCTTACTTGTTCTTGTGGCAGTTGTTGTCATCTTGCTTCTATTGTTTTCTCAATGTGCTGTGTTGTAGATCTGCCTTGTTTTGAGGTTGCTGCTGCTGTGATTGCCTTACTTGCCTTCCTGGTCGTTGCAGTTATTGTTGCTGTTGTTGTAGTACTGTTTCTTCTTCTTTTTGTGTGCAAATTTCGGCAACAAGCCTTTCCATCTACATCTGAGAATGATGAAGCCAGCGTGTCGCACGTGTCTCCATTCCTTGCAGTTTTTACATGAGACACTGCATTTTCCACGTCCTCTTCTTAATTTTCTTTGCATACGGATCAGAGCTAGTCGGTTCTTGGATTTTCAACTGATTGAAGGGATCACATCTCCTTGTTTCGACAGATGACTACGCCACTGAAAGATGGAGAAGCATCGCAGAGCAAATATGCCCTCATTAGCTTTGAACTCCTAGATTCAAAGGCAATTTCCATAGTTCTCAAACTCCAACATCAAGCAACAATTATTGGCTACAGTCAGCTTCAACTTCCTCAATGAAGCTACACTAAATGCATCAACTGCTTCCATCCAATATATTTATCTGCTTAATCTTTTTTCGCCCTTGGTGGTGTCGTCATTAATTTGTTTACTCGCGATCAGCTGCCATTCTCTGCATTAACCCACATTTCTCTTCAGGGGGTTGCCTCCAGTCATCTCTCCATCATCAAATTCTCATCTCCAATTCTAAGAACTCTCCACTTTTCATTCCATGTTTAGTGTGCAAAAACCAACCTATTTACATTTCTAATCGAAAAGCAACTGTTTAAAGATTCCAGCTACCTGTCCAGATATTTCATTATGGCTGTACTTGTGTTTGTCAATGCAAATGAGAGATTTCTATGTTAATGTGTTTCGTTAAACACAGTCCCCCTTCCAATTTTGAAAACATTCATCTAATGTTATAACATGTTTACACTGCCTACAGCAAAAGACGGGGAGACCAGATGCTTCTTCTCCATGAAGCATCCTTGACTAGTACGTTCCCCTGCCAACTTTGTTTGTATATACCAATGAATATAAATCAATTGATTACACCGCGTTTGCTTCTCCATATCTCCTGTTCAACCAGCTATTTCCTCTCAATGGATAGACTCCTTGGCGAACGTCCATCTCGATGAAACAGGAAGACGTAGTCAGATTAGATTTAGAGTAGAGCTATCCCACCCAGCAACAAGGTGGACCAAGTCCTATAACTACTGTTCTCAAATTACAGGAGGGTCTAAGCACCTTGGCAGAAGAAGAAGAACCCTGAATCCTGTTGACTTTGCCCATTGCTATGGATGCAAATGTGACACGACTGGCGATGAATTTCTCCCAAATCAATGTGAACACAACCGCATTTATTACTACAAAAAGCATGGAGGCAGCAACTGTTACAGGATCGGCAAGTAATTCGTCATCAAGTACTCCTCTACCGGGATTAAAATACACATATGCTGCTTTGATGATCATTATATTGATGGTGATAATAGTTGCAAACATTGCTCTCATCTCAGTCATCTGCCTCTACAAGAAGCTCCATACCACAACAAACGTCTTCATTGCAAATCTGGCACTTGGTGACACAATCATGGCATTCACAGTGATACCTTTCGATATCGACTGGTTGCTGCGTGGCCACTTTGCGTTTGATGCAAGAGTGTGCGAAATCTCAAGCACCGTGTTCTTCCTGTCCCTCCCTGCGTCCACCCTGAATCTATCAATATTGACACTGGAACGGTTCTGTGCCATTCGCTTTCCACTCAAGCACAGAACGGGACGAATATTCACCACCAAGCGCAAGGTAATTATCCTTATCAGCTCTTGGGTCTACATTGCGATAACAGCAAGCCTTCCTGTTATGGGCTGGAGAAGCTTCCCGACCGTGGTCATTGATGGAAAGTGTCTCTTTCACTTTGAGACCGAGTATGCGTTGTTCCAACTTTGTGCCAACTTCATCTTGCCTCTACTTCTAATAGTCGTCATGAATGTCTTGATTCTGCAGATTGCAAGAAACGGGCTGGAGAGCCACTTCATTTTAAGAAAGTTCCCAACATTCACTCGTCCGACTCCGAGAATGAGTTCTGCAGAAGGAAAGTCTGGGGACAACGTTTCACGGCAGTCGTCCGCAATGTCACCAGAGGCAAATAAAAAGGTGACAAAAGTAATTGCCATGCTAGTGGGAGTTTTCGCCTTTTGCTGGCTACCGTACATCATAAACATCGCTGTCAACATCACATGCAGGGGATGCCTCCCGCAGGAAGTAACTGCAGCTACGATTATACTGGTCTACCTCAATTCCGCTATTAATCCTTTCTTGTACGGGATGTACAAGCCGCAGATTCGTTCGTCATTGCGAGAAATCTATGCTAGAATTACTTAATCCAGCCAAGGACATCTAGCCCGTCCTTTGAAATCTCCCGCTTTCAATTTTTTTCTGCTTCTCCTACGACGTATTTTGATTCTCCGTTTTCTTTTTCTTTCCTTTCTCTTCATTCCTTCTTTAATTTGTTCTTTCTTTCTTTCCCTCGATCCTTCTATTCCCTATTGCGTTCTTTTATTCTTTTCTTTTTTCTTTCTGATTGCGTGCATTTCAAAGCATCTCGTTTTGACTCACTCTCGTGAGATCATCCAGTAACCTTTAATCATACTTGAGACATGAAGTATAGACAAAAGGTCTGCCTGTGACTACGAAATTAACCTCTATGCTGCTATAGGCTACTTTTGCCAACGTGAAACAGCTCCAGCATGCTTTTCCTGCAATTTCGAATTTGCACAATTATTCAATAGCATTATGAAGCCATGTCAGTTTTTGACAGGTGATTCATGCAATCCGATAAATCTCTCTTAGTCCAAGAAGCATTCTGAACGTGGTAAGAAGTTGCAATTCCACTTTCGCAATCTACTTTCCACTTACAGTTGCATGAAAACTCATAGTTTCGATTCCACAGCTGATTATACGACCCAAGGAAAGCATACATTCTCAACACATTATTCTCCAGATTTCATCAATAGCGTCGGTAAGTGATCTGCAAATGATAGCTGTACAAATCAAGGAGATGGTACGACCTGTTTGACGATGGCAATTGCAGACTAGCCTCTGTAGGCTCGTGTCTTTGCATTCCTACTTAGAATTTCCACTTGATAGAAAGGAATCCTTCAATAAGCGTCTTTGAGCTGCTTTTAGATTACCGAAAGCCAGGCTCCGTGTAGATCTAGCAGTTTTGAAAAGTGAAGTATAGTAAATGCAAAGACTGTTCAACTTAAAGACGTCTTTTTCCAGTCAACTATATAAACAATAATTGTAAATTGGTTAGAAGTTAGCCTTATTCGATATTAGGCAAGATTTGATCTTTAGATTAATTAGAACCTTAAATGTATGTCTAATAGAATATTTGATTTGGCCACGTTCCTAGTCAGATTTTCTCCCTGAATATCTTTTGACTTACTCAATTTAGTTGTTCACCTTAAAGCCATGGCTTCCAAATCACCAACACGGTCAGCTGCACAAAGTCTAATCCAATTTATTCTAATACTAACAATAATAATAATAATATTGATAATGCATTCTTTATACAGGGTGATTCAATCAGCGTAAAACAAAATAGTTGCTGTCGAGGGAAGGCCTGTTTTTCATGCAAGTGAAAGCTAACACATCTACTACTTTAAATAAAGGTTCCTATGAAATAAAAATTCTATAACCGATTCGGCTTTAAAACTTAACCTGTAAAGTGTCTTGAAAGTCCTTGCTTGAATGGAAGGTAGAATTTAATGGTCTTCAAGTGAGTTGGAAGTGCGTTGTAGATCTCGATTCTGTGAGGAAGGAGCACCGAGGGTAGCAGGCTTTACGATTTAGGGCAGTTTTTTTGTTATTGAAATAGCGAAAGAGAGAATACTGAGAAGCGCGTCTTTTTGTTGAAAGAGTCTCTGTTTTCAGTTGGGTTTTGCTACACTCCGTTGTTATAGAATCATCTTTTCGTGGTCTCAGAATCTATCGGGGTCGCCTTGCCTTTGGTTTCGATGGTACGACGTCACCACTTGCGGTCCTAGGTCAGTCGGTGGCATCTGTGTTTGGACGGTCACGCCACTGTTTCATGTCGTCCGGTTGCGTTTGCGCTCGGCGTTTGCGCTCGGCGTCTCCGCTTATTTTCTTCATTAAGTACTGTCCTGAGCTACGTACGGCCTTGATCGGCCGATTTTAAACCATCAATGTAGAATTCCTGTGGATAACCACAATGAGTTCGTATGGATGCTCTAGCTCCTGCTCTGCGGTGTGGCGTCACTCCGATTCCTTGCAATTGCCTCTTTTTGTGCTTCTTATTGCATCCATGCTCAGTTCGGTGGACTGTAGTGAGAATGCGACTTGCAATGACAATGATCAGCCAGACATCCGCTTTTCCAGCTTGTCAAATTACGACTGAAATCATGACGCAGAACCCAACAATGCCTACAAAAGCAACAGCATACCAGAAGCACACAATAATGCTGATTGCTGGTGCCAGACTACAAGATCATGCAAGCATTGACAAGCTGCACAAGGAAAAGCAATTTACGTCAACAAACATTTTTGTTGAGAAGAAAATCCTGCAATGGTTGATCGTCTGAAGCGCTTAGACACAACAGCAAAACAGATGAAGAAGGATGAGGAAGAGGAAGATCACAAAGAAATAGGATAGATGACATTAGAAGATTAACCAACAGGAAAAAGCAAAAATATCATTAAAATATAAAAATTTGTTGGGAAAGAAATAGTGAAGAATGCATAACATCTTCTTATCAGCAAGCCAGTGTAAAAACCTCCACATTGGTGTCCCTAGATATCGACCGCCAAAAGTGATCTCCACTCGTTTTCGTCGGCTTGTAACCGATGCTGCAACCAATTTCCCTTAAAGCACATTTGAGGGAAAGGCTCGATGAAAAAATCAGCAAGAGAGCAGAATGACACTAAGAAGAATGTTATTAGGTAAAGAGACAGCGACTCAGAACACCCTGCTGTTACGTCAAAGACACTTTTCCTGTCCGTAATTCCAATTGCAAAGTGGCTGACAGCAGGATCGCATTCTTCATTGAATACATTAGAATGTTTCTTCTGCATCCTCTCTGCTGATGTTTAGAATACGTTTTTGTTCGATTTGATTTTGATGTGCATTGCCAACCGGTCGTCAAGGCTCGGGTCGATTCCTCCCATCTGTTTTCTGTTGCCATGATAAATTCTCTATCTTTCTGATAATAGTCGAAGGCGAAGAATCGATGCGACATGCCTTCGTACGCTTTCTGGTAGCATTCGCAAAATGGTATTTCGAATCTCCGATGTTCGCAGGCAGTAAATGAAGGGGTTTATTGCACTGTTGACTTGAAGAATCAAGTCCGCCCATGGATCGGCTATCGTAACTAGCTCGATAGTATCACCAATCGTCCCGCGTAATATGAACATTACTGCTAAAGGGACATAGGACACAACAGCACAGACTATTATGATAGCGATGGTATACGCTTTTCTTCCTTCCCGTATCACGATGGTTCTTTCGCTAATTTGCGACTCGCTTGTTATCATCGTAGACGCTTGACGTACAAAGCAGATCTTCCGTCGCTGTGACTTTACAATGCTCGCAATTCTAAAATAAGTTCCGAGAAATACAGCGATCGTAACTCCCATTAGTACGAATAGCACCCGGAAGAACGCGGTAGCAGTGATCGCTTTGACAAACGGTAGCACTGCAAGGACTCCCAGCAGAAACCAAGACATGCACACAATAAATACATAGCGGGCATTAGTTGCGTGTCTTTGATACCGGAAAGGTGCTGTTATGGCATAGTATCTATCAATGCTGATCTCTCCTACTGTAACAATCGATGTTGACAAACAGTAAAAGGCGAAAAATGCACAAATCAAGCGTACAATGCATGGGTGACCGTGAAACGCTTCGTGCAATCGTCTTGTACTAGACAGAGGCGTTACTACCAGGCCTGTCAGCAAATCGCTCGCACACAAGCTGCCAATGAGCACGTTAGAAGGCGTCTGCAGTCGTTCGCTCTTGACGAGAACAGCGAGCACGATCGAATTGCCAACGATCGCTGCAAGTGACGAGAAGGTACCGATGATTGTGGTGGCTATGGCCGTTCCTCTGATCGCACGACTCTCCGGTATGAACAGCAACTCAAGGAAGAGACATGTTCCATTCGCCTCGGCCATTTCGTGAGACGACTGCTCTGATGGTGGACGTTGACCTCTGCGCAGCTATCTAATTTACAACCTGCTGTCGGCTTTCCGTACACACAATATCAATATCTGTGCGATATGTTTTAATTCGCATCTTGCAACAGGTCGATTTGAAGCTGCACCCTGCTGTACACTTTATATGTAAAACTGGATGAAGAAGAAAGAGTTGTTATCTTATCAACAGAGCATGGAACGAACAGTGAAAAAATTAAGAAGTTTGGCTACTCTCACCCCTAAGAGGAGGCAAAATTTTGTAACAGATTCTAAAGAGTCGTTTTTATTTACGAGCCAAGACCGTAAGCTTCAAGTATACTTAGGTTAACTTAAAGGTATGACCCTTGATGCTGGTCAAAAGTTGTGGCGGTGTTTAGCTCCTAACTCGAAACGAGCTTCGCAGACTTCACAGAAACTATCGGCAAAAGCTCAGCGTGATTTAGCAAGCTACTTATCCGGAACCAGTGGTGCCGTGGTGTAGTGGTCTCGTCGAGAGAGGTACGCCTGACCCACTGCATTGTGATGTAGGGTGCTCAATCCCTTTCCTCACCATAACCCCCCCCCCCCCCATCGTATTACGCCGGACGGTACTGTGATGTAGTGGGTGGACTCATAACACAAGGGTTGTCAGTTCGAATCCTCCATGTGTCGCAATAAAAACGCCATTGGTGAGGAAGGCAACGGGAAACCACCTCATTAAAACCCCTTCCCTAGAAAAACTCACAACCCTGTCTCTGGTTTCTGCTATGCTCGAAATCGAGTATGCAATGCAGTTTGATTGCACCAGGTATCCATTTACTGTTGCCTGGACAGAGAGGGGGCGACAAGAAAAGAGCGTGAGGGTGCTTAGAACTTGGACCGACCGCACAATGGGCGTGAGCTCTGATGTGAAAGCTAACTACCCCGCAAGCACAACCCCAATGGTGTAAATTGGCAACGACGATAAAGGGACTTCCCTATTATGAACAATTTTCCTTCAAAATGATTTTTGAGATAGGTATTGACTCGACTCAAAATTATCATCCTTAAAGTGCAACAAGGATTTATGTTTTGAATGCCTGAGAGATGCTTTAAGAATTCACAAATCTGTGAGGCTTTCTGGATAGCGTGATTACTGCACTAGGAGATGAATGGACGAGAGATGATGAATGTCATCAGCAGAAGAGAGTGCTTGAATCATCGCGTGGATCGGAACCTTTGAATAAGGTGAGCTCTCAATCAAAGCCGATGCACAATCGATGTTTTCCTTGTACCTACTGAAAAGCATCGAAATCCCAATGTTACAAGTTTCTTCAGAGGAGCAATCAGCCAACGATTCTTCTTATCCTCCAACTTCTGTCTTCCTTCTACTTATGATTATTTCGTACAGATTGTTTATGGATTGCCTACAGACTGTTGCAGACTGTATGAGATACCTCGATTGCGGTGCTCTGGACTTTTTTCCTTATAATTTCTATCGATCATCCGAAGGTAGATTTTTGGACGCTGAGAAGCTTTTCTGCTTATCGAGCCGTGCACGGGTCCTACCTCCTTATGTGAGGTCACTTGAAGATTCCTATAATTCGTAAAACATTTGGCAGATGCTTGGAAACTGGTTAGCTAAGCTTATCGGATAGCGTCCTGTCCTCCATCTCAATGTGACTACATCTTGTGATTCCTATGCTTGGAATTACTGAAAGCTAGCGACTCTCCTCACTCTAAGTGAAAATTTAGCTGAGGGTGGATTCGAACCACTGATCATGCGATTGATTGGCGAGAACTTTTCAACATTCGTCGCTTTACATGGTGCCACGGCTATGCTCTACAACTCATTTCCACTCTTTTAATCTTGCACTAGACCTGAAACTGTTTTCCAGTCTTTCTGACTGCTTACGGACTCAATCTCTCCTTATTTTGTAAGACAAGCAGACAAGACAGGGAGAGTTGCTCGTGAAAATGATTTCTCACATCGCCAAGACGTTTGGATACGCGCTTGCAATTTAGCAGACCGTTGATTTCCTTAACTGACAAGACAAACAAATTTGACTTAAATTAATTAACATGGACATTTATCATCAAAAAATTGATGCAAAAATTATAATCCTATTAATATGCGTGCTTTTCTGTTGTAGAAAAAAGGAGTCGACAGCTTCTTAACGAATCTGATGCCATAATAATAACTCAACAGGCAAACCATTTGCAAACTTTGCCGATTTAGAGAGGTTTACTGTGATATGTGTCATCGTGAAAAAGAAGTTCAAACAAATAACCTTACCATCGTTATTCTCGTCATCTTCATCATAATCATCATCAATGTAATCGTCATCACCATCATCATCATCACTATCATCATCGCAATCATCATCACAATTATCATAATCATAATCATCGCAATCATCATCTTCATCATAATCATCATCAATGTAATCTTCATCACCATCATCATCATCACTATCATCATCGCAATCATCATCACAATTATCGTAATCATAATCATCGCAATCATCATCATCATCATCATCATCATCATCTGCTAGTATTCTAGACCAGAGTTTTTTCCACCGATAAGTTTCTATTTGGGCGCCTCCTTAGATTAGGTAAATTCGAATGTCATGCTTGGTTTTGAGTGTAGCAAGAACTACACGAGGAGTTATGAAATTTTCCTACATGGTTCATCTGATGAGATGGTTCCTCGCTACTTCAATCATTTCTAATAAGTTTTTTGCAAATTGTGCGGGATTCAACCCTAAAATATTTAAGGTACTTCTACACCTCTGTTCCATTCCGACAGAGAGTGGAAAAAGCAGAAGGGCCTCTTTGCTTTATCGTGGTCATTGCTTAAAAATACCACAGAGTGGAGGTGTTTATTTTCCACAAGTTGTTCCAAGAAAGATCACAAGCCTTATCAACAGGTGATTCTTCGCCCACCTCGTAGTCTTAGATGCGATTGTATGTGGAACAGCGTGATCCGAACATCAAAGTGAATGCGAAGAGAGTTAATCCACGTTATTCCCTTGTCATTTTTGCGTAGCATTAAATTCCTATTGCATACTATCCTTGGTCTGCCAACGCTAATTCCGTGACCTAGTTACGGAAGTACTTTTTATTGACGACCTCCGACCGTTCGAGCCGAAGAAGTCAGAACTGACAAGCCATTGTTGTCGTCATAGTCAGGCAAACCTCCTAACATCAGGTTCCGTGAACTTGCATAATGGTGCATGATTCATCGATTCCTTACTTTAGTGGAATATCTTTTGTGTTTAGGTTCCTGTTTGCTTTCCGGCAGTCAGTCAGTCAGTCAAATCTTTCGAGCAGAATGCAAATGCCAACAGGTTCTTGAGCAAACATGTCAAAAAAACAACTACGCATTCACTCTGAGTGCACGTCAGTTTGTCTGCGAAAACTGCGAAAAGCAAACCCTACAAAATCCCTACGATATTGCAGTTCTGTTGATGGTAGCAGATTGGAAAATGCTGTAGATTATTCGATTTAACAAGCCAATCCGCAACCACTCCGCCCTTTCATCGTTCTATCAAAAAGAGAACACATCTTCTTGTGTCGTTTCAAAAGCATTGGATACATGAACATGGATGAATTCAAAGAAAACCTGAGATTGAGAATCCTGTAGGCATTTCAATTAAAGGTATACCTTTCGGCTTTAGGTTACCGAGTTTCGGCATGGAAGCTTTTCTCCTTGGAGAACCACAATCCATGGAGTCTGAAAATGCAGCGCTGATTCTTGTCTGTCTTGCTGATAGGAGCAGCTCCGAGCTGTCGCTAATTCTGAGAACTAATACGTAATACCTTGCTTAGGCAAGCTGATTGATGTTAAGATATTGCGAGTGTGACTTGGCCACGCAACATTATCATCAAGACAACCGTCACGAGTAAAGGCCTGCAGAAGCACTTTTGCATAAACAATATCCTCTAGGAAACCATCCTTGGATATTAGAGCCCTGACTGAAAAGTCTTTCAAAGATGGACGCAGTTACCAACTGCCTAATTAGTGCTGCACTGCTAGAAATGAACTTTGAACGCAGATGATCCGTATGACGGCAACTAATGATATTTGCGTGATTGCATGGCAATTTTGAACATCAACGTTTGTTTAGTGTTGTAGTGAGACTCACTTGTGTTGACGTCAGCATGAACTGAAATGCTCTGTTACATTTAACTTTTCCTTTATAGTGGGTTATGTTGAGGAAAGGCCATGGTGGCCTATGCACAGCCCCGACAAAGGAAGATAGAAGAAAGTGAACGGCTAAGAGGAGAGAGGGATCAGATCAAGTTTATTGATCTGAGATTTGAAAGATGGCAAGTTGTAAGATTCAGGAAAGCAAGAGGAAGGCAAGACGTTCCATAAGTTGTATGTTATTGGAAAATGCTGAACCTAATTTCAGCCATTCAATTCTGGATTGGACAATTTCATCGCTAAAGATTTATGGGGGGCGTTGATACCTTTATGGGGGGCATTGATACCTTTATGGGAGGGCATTGACATAGACCTGTTTAACCACACCCAAGTCAGGAGAGATAAGATTGTAGGTAGATTCATTTGTATCCTGTTAGTCCAAAAATAAGACTGCCTTTCTTAAGCTCCACAGATCCACAGCCCTCGATTTCCTTTATTATATCAAGCATGAAGAGAATTAGGCGTCAGAGAGATGATGAGTTGCGCTGAAGTATTACTGATTATCTTGATAATGATGATGTGTTTATGTAAAGTAATACCAGCAAGCTAAATTGACTCCTGTTCGTCACTAGAAGGAAATAGCAGGGAAGACTAGCTCAGCTGACGACGGTACACGAATTATTCAGTTCATTGACTGACTGACTGACTGACTGACTGACTGACTGACTGACTGACTGACTGACTGACTGACTGACTGACTGACTGACTGACTGACTGACTGACTGACTGACTGACTGACTGATTACTAATTATAATAATAAGCGTACATGCAAGCATAAAATCTTCTTTTCTCTTCTCGCCTGCTCTTATTCGGGGTCTCTCTCATGCCGAGTTGACCCCAGCGCTATCTGTCAGCGGTTTCCTGGGAGTCAATGTTCCTAGCCTTGAGACTGTCCCTACACAGTCCCTCCAACGTTTCTTTGCAAGCGCTATGCAGACTTCGAGATCAAAACTGTGCCATTAACATATCTTAAATTATTGATCAACTCCTCGCCGTTCACTGTTATCCCATCTTCTGCTCCTAACAGGCATTACAGTGTGATCTCACTGTGCGGATTTGAGTTGTCTGGTGCGCCAACACCCCTTTCGTCCCCCCCCCCTCCATCAATCTAGCATCATGACGAGAGCCAACCACCCAGTTGACCTGTTGCCTTTTCATGCCAACATGAATTGCTGATAAATCTCAAACCTCCATCATCAATGTTCATTGCTTGTAGCGTTTCGATTAGCTGTCGATGTTGGTCGAATGCTTTCTCTTGATCCATAAACACATGTGTATCTTTTGCTGGCTTCTAATGAAGCACTCTGCAAGCATGTGCACAACAAATATGGCGCTTCTTGTCCTTTTATATTCCATAAGGCAGAACTTTGTATCCGGGATTCCAGGTTGGAGCTTTGCTATCATTCATCAAGCTTATAGTTCTCTGGGATTTTCACAGGTTGATATATGCGACAGGTATGTGTCTTGGAGATATTTCAACTTTCATATGCATCACCAACAAGTTTCAAAATTATTTTCACGCCTTCGCCTAGTGAGTTTAACCGTTCACATAATACATCATCTGGTCGGAAAAAATGGATTTGTGTTTCTAAAAATGAAATAGCTTCAATACACTAGTCTTTTAACATTCAATCATGGACTTTAAAGAATTATCCATGCTTAGTTTCAAGCTCGAGCCAATTCTTTATATGGACTATTAAAGCGTTATTCATTTGTGGTCAAAAGATTGTAAATCGGGATTTTACATATTTCTTCGCTTTTTCTAATTAACATGACAGATAGTGAAACTAGCAGCATTTTTTTCGAACCTTTTTATCCTGTTAAAATATTCCTGCCATTATTCATTATTGTCCCGTCCCTGGTGGCCGTCATCTTGTTCAATGCTTCGGTTAATTCTGCTTTGACGATTGGCGGCCCTGGGATGTATTCACGAGGAGTTAGAAGTTCATTAAAGTTTCATCTACAATCAGCTTCTCCACACATTCGCCCATCACTTTTCGATATCTGCTGACTCTGTAAGCAACTTCAAATCCTTTGATAAGATTCACTGTAAAGAGGGCATTGCTTGCTTTCCTGACATTTCTCTTACTCTTCTGAGCACCGCTGCTGGGTTCGGGTCTTTATGGTCTCAAGTTCGATAAGTTTGACCCTATCCAAGTCGACTTTGTTTGAATACAAATAGTTTTGATTTGCCTATCATCCGCTTTGTGTCTCGGTGGGTCATTCTTATCGCATCTTTTTTCTGTCAGAGGGTCTCAACTCAAAAGTGTCGTCGATGATTCGTCTCGACATATTGGTTGTGTGCCAAATGTATTATCAGCACAACGCCGATGAATGATGGGTTTAAAAGAAGAGAGGGAACTTCTGATAGAATTTGCTCAAGGTGGCACCGAGGGATGTTGGCCAGGGAAGCCCCCTGGGGCAGCCCCCATAACAACTCAATTGATCTGATTTTTCAGTCCCCCATTAAACACAATGTGATTGTCCTTGACACAAAAATTACGAAGTTTTTTTAGAGTTATCACAACGAAAAGTAGAATAATTGTATGTAACGAGACCATGATTTAATAGAGAAGACTACACCAAAAATCAACACATTCTGGAAGAGATATATTAGTAAAAGCTGCTAAAATCAAATCTCGTCGTGGCAGAAGTGGAGAGACTTTGGAAGAAGGTGATCTCCGATACAAATGAGGAAAAATCGTCAACTGGAAAAGGGGCAGTGGTAAGATGTTGAATTAGAGAAACGGGAATTCTAGCAACATTTGGTATAAGTACCGATTGCTGATGATATAGGCCTAGGCGGACAGTTACACTTATATACTTTATGCCAACTGTTGGTATCCATTACAAGAAAATAGCTTTTTTAGTAGAAAATAGTTTTCTTGAGCACGTCGTTCGGAAAGAAGTGCTCCACGACGCATTCAAGGGTATAGAGCACCAGGGGCTAGTCTTTTTAAGATTAACTTTCTTTCACAATTTTTCAACTTTTCCCGGAATCAATATATATAAGCTAGCCGCATCTCATGTGGGCCTCTCGACTAAAAGCGCATGCGCTAATCAAAATGCAACATGGAGAATCTAGAACATTGAGGATTAAAAATTCAGGGGGAAACGGATGTGTTTTTGTGCTGTCAAGGCGATACTATCGACCAAATGTTCTGTCACTCGTCGCAAGAAAGCGGTTTTGCTACAGTATTGTATAGACTACAGCCTGCCAATGCTTTGAAATTATTTTGATTGCACAATTCTTCAATGAAATGCAAAACAATTTTTGCCAAAAGAGGACATTTCATAGGAGTCTCTTCCGGTTGCCATAGATTTCCGAGATAGCTTAACGCTATCATCGTATGAAGTGTCATATAGAAACGTAACGACGTAAGAACTGTTAAACGATTTATCAAAGATAGAATGTGTACATTATAATTTTGCGAGCTTTTATCTGATGACATGCTATACATTCTATGACGAGCATTCAAGAATCTTAATGTAAGCATATGAGAATATGAGAGCTTATTATCGTAGCACTAACTTGCTAATTATTTCCAGAATATACTCCTGCTACAACAGAAAGGCATAGCCGATCCTCGCAGGGGACGACTGGTGAAGACTGTCTTAAATTAAGCAATTTCCATCTGCCAATGAACCTTTGCAATCATGATGTTAAAACAGTAAAACATCTTGGCTGGCGAATAGCAAAGGCACTCTATTGTGTGCAAGGAACAACTACTTCAGAAATTCTTGTACTTTTTACAGATCTCTAATTGATGACAGGTAACGTCCACTCCCGATTAAATCTAGAAGTTGAAATATTGGCCACAATTATAAGTGTTATTCTGTCTTACTAGTATTGACGATGCAGAAAGTTCCACGTTGGTGTCCCTGGATATCGACCGCCAAAAGTGATATCCACTCATTTTTTTCGGCTCGTAACCGATGCTGCAACCATTTTCCCTCAAAGCACAATTGAGGGAAAGACTCGATGAAGGCTAGTATTTACTTTTTTCCAATTATTTATGTCGGAGAAATGGCATGGTGGCCTACATAAGGCGCCAAAACGGCGGAAAGAAGAAAGTGAAAGGCTAAGAGAAGAGGGTGGTCAGATCAAGTTTGTTGATCTTAGATTTGAAAGATGGCAAGTTGTAATATTCAGGAAAGTAAGAAGGAGACAAGACGTTTCACAAATTGCATGTTCTTGGGATGAATGATGATTTGTGAGATAGAGCTTGTGAAGTAGGCAGTAAAACTTAGAAACGGTGTGGATGAGTTGAGCTTCTGGTGGTCCTCACACGCCTCAGAGGAACTGGAATAATATCCCTGATCTCCTGAGACAATGCCCGTGAAAGTGTCTTAAAGACGTAAAGAAGTTTCTTTTCTTTAAGGGATTCAATAAATTACATGTTCTTGGGATGATTGGCGACATAAATATCATTTATAATATAATTATCAGTTTTTAAAGTGTGTCTCTGTATTCGGCATACTGTGCTAACTGGGGACACTAGTAGCTCCTTTGCTTTAGGCCTATCGGCTCAAGAAATATACAGTACAGGCCAAAATTTAGCTTTGTATACTTCTGGTCTTCTCTGTGACATTCTTTAAGACATGATTATACTACATCACAATGATGTTTAGATCGGGCCTCTAGTAGTTGTGTTGAAGCACAACTTCACCTGTTTAGCCACATCAGCCGAATATGCGACAGCCCACTGACCAAGGCCGTAAATTTTTGTCACAGATGCTTACCGACTGGCTCAGGACCACAGTTAGTCGGGCACATGAGTACTTTCGGTGCCAATGGAACTTAGATTAGACCATAAGTTTAGCTAATTATATAAAAATTCTATTATATTTTTTCCTCTCTAGATCTACTAACATGGGATGACATGTTTCGATAGGATTTTGATGTTTTCAGCCTAGAGAGATGTGTCATAGAAGTCAGCTGAGTTACTCAGAATGAAGGGGCTGATGGCTGTATCTGCCAGACACACTACAATACCGACAGTCAATGAAACGGGCTTTGTCTCTGATGGAAAACTGAAACTAGCACTGAGTGCCTCTCTGCCTCAACTCTTCCGTAAGGCGCAAATGCAGAATTGGAACAATTATGTATTTGAATATAATGAATAATTGCACAACAGAGTGCCGTCAAAAGATTCTTGCAGTAATAGTAACTGATTCTCAAGCTGGATAGAACGTAAAAAATTGCTTTCAGTCATCAAGAATACAGTTTAAATTGGATAGACAATACATGAGTTATATTGTGGAGAACAGAGGAATGAAACTTCACGTTATCTGCTTAGTAATCGGAAGAGCCATGAACACATTCAATATCCAAAATGCAAAGGCAGCAAAAAAAACTGTTATCCGAAGCTGTAGATATTATTGAAATTTTTAAGGAAGAACCTACAGGTGGAAGCCTTGCTTGTTACTTACCACATCATCTACATAGTGTATGCCGAATGGCTTCTTGACCGTGTGCAGAAAGGTGTTGCAAATATTTATTGTCACTGACCAATTTGCATCGAAAAGTTTATTTTCACTTGTATTGTCAAGTCTTGTCTTTCAAGGAGTGCCTTTTTTCTTACATCAAGTCATCTTTGAGGCTGTCAGCCAAAGGAATGCTAAAAACGGCTTTGGCTAACCCACGCTCAATTAGTGGATCGTCAGTTTCGAAATGAAAAAATTGCAAATTACTCTGAAAAATTCATGACTTATTGACGATGAGCGGGTTTGCAGAAAAATTTAAATTCTTTATAAAAGTTAAGATTAACAGGTGAAAGAAACAAATATAATCACCGAATCTGAAATTGTGAGTTACATAGCAGGAAAACGGATCTTACTATGCAAATCTGAAAATACGGAATTATTAAGGCCCATCTGCGAATTTATCCTCCTCACACATTTACTTTGACTGATTCATTGTGAAGCTAGTACAGCATTAATTTCTTAGTAGTATTCTACATACATTTGCATTGAGGGAGGGAATTTGAACTGAAGTAATGGGCAAGATCTATATGCAAATGTTTTCGTGGCAAGGAAGTCTTTCAACAAACGAAGGAATTCCCCATTCAATCACGAACAGCCGACGAACATCGAAGGTTTGCAAGCACGTAGAAAAATAGATTTATAAAGGCTTCTAAACTAACCCGACTCAAACTTTGCAAACATTGTTCTCCTTGATTTTGTATGAAATTTTTTGCTACTAATAATCTATTAATCATTACTTTGCTTTCACATATTTGTCCAAGAGAACGATCTTTACAAAGAAGCTATTTTTAAACATCAGCAGTTTTCGAGCTTGCACAGGCTGGCTGTACCAAGGTAAATATATCGAAATTGGGGTATTACAATGGAAATACTATGTGCCAATGCAAGACAGAGAAAGGACCAACAAAACATACATTGCAGTGTCCCAACTTCAAAACGACCTGCTCAATCGCAGATCTACTAGAGCTGACCTCCACAGCTGAAGAGTGCAGGACAGAGTAACTGGGCAGGTTTGATGACACGATGATGATGATGATGATTAAACCGGTGTCAGAAATTTCTCTCCATATATGCACTGTTGACAGCCTCGCTGTGAATTTTCGCAATCCCATACCTGAAAGTGCAAGAGAGGTTGATGCCTATGTTGGTAAATTTTGCAACATGTTATTTCAACCCGATGCAAAATTTGACCGAAACTGAGGAAGCGATGTTACCATTATTCGAATCGCAACAACCGCAAGTTCAAAATTGCATTAAACAATTCATATTTTCTCTGTGAAAGCACAGACACATTGTTGCCTCAAGTGAAATGCATCTTTACAGTTTAAAATTTCAGAAATTAATATATAACGCCTTAAGACAGTGCACTTCGAGCAGCTGTTGCAGTATTGTGCAAGCGCCTGCCTCTTGACATTCAGAACTCGCAACAGGTTGATACTTTCAAGTCTGGATTGAAAACATTTTTATTTTCTATTTATTTTTCTGAAATTAAATAATTTTGGACAACTGTTAAGCCATTATCTTCAGACTATATACCAGTTTGTATAGCGACTGCCCCTTGGAGGATGATACGTTTGTCAATGCATGATGAGACAGATCCCTTGTAGTGTCTTGGTTAATTGTAGTAAGGTCTTCAAGGGTAGCAAAAGTGTTCAATTACTACTTTTTGAGCTTTACTGACAACCTTTATATTTCTATTGTAAGGGCAAGGTGCAAATTCACTGGATTTGCTGTGCACTGACGTCCCCTAGGACTCGAGGACGTTCCTGTACCCTTGGGATACTTGCGTCAATCACAGGTCTCCATAGCAAGGGAATTGGTTGGGGCAATTCAAGGATTCTTGCCCCGTTGGGGCCCTTATTGCCAAACTATGTAAGGCTTGCTATTCAAATATAAAGATAGACTCACACGCATTCGCTTGCGGAAGGTTCGCTCGCTGGTGGTTGGCTTGCATGCGATAATTTCATTGGACTGCCAAAACGGCTAGGCCACGAGAGAAAGGGCAAAACGTCAGTGAGTGCACTGCTATTGACTTATTTCTGCATGAACTTTATATGTATACAAATTTATCAATTTAACATGTTCTTGCATCTTAGCTATTGGCTTGCGAAATTTTTTTGGGGGCGAATCTTTGGTATGTCCACGTGTATGCTCGTCAAGCTCATTTCTGCTTTGCTAACTACAGTAATTTGCATCTAAGCAAACCATGCTTAATGCTGAGAAACAATCGTGAGTTTTCTGCGGTGCATTCTCTGGGTATTTGGCGTTGGTGTCAGTTTAGACTCTCGAACCCGAAGTTATTCCCGAGTTGCAGTAAGTAAGAATTGAATGCAACCAAATAATGATACTGACCCTGTCGATATTGCTTTGGCAAAGTAAACATCTCATCCATCTGTAAGATTGATTCAATTAAGGGCGCAAATCGAGCATAGATGCGAGTTCAAGAGCGCTTCTTTGCAAGAGGTGATGACACAGATTCAAAAGCTTAACCCGCAAAGTTTTGCCTCGTTAGGAGCTGGCCTATTCGGCTTTGAGAGAAACATTTTGATTTGCTTGGTGTTGAGTTTTATTTTCTAAAAAAGTACTTTACACATTTGTATATTCCCTGATGAGCTAAAAATAAGAGATTCGCGCGTGTTCAGCAGCGAGGATTTCTTGGTAAGAAGAGCTAGCTACTAATTGCTATTCATCCTGCTCTCGGTTGCAAAGCATGTGAAAGAATAGTGCAAGAAAAAATGGCCCTCTTTATACAACCTGTAATGCCTTAATTTCTTTTTGGCTTTTGCAAAGGATACAGTGCACAATATACACTTGTGAAACTTATAGAAATATGTAAAGAATCTCGAATCTCTTGGTAGGAGAATGCCTGCGCAGGTGCACTTCTTGTGGATCCCCAACACATTGGATTGACGCAATGCCTTGGTCACAAAATACTTATCACAAAACTTAAAGATAAAAATATGAACAGCAGACAAATCATGATAACAAAAGAGCATTAAAAATTGCGTTCAAGGATACATGATCAAATCTTCAAGAATTGTTAGCCAAGGAAGACTTTGCCAGAAAAAGTTACAGTAGCTAGCTAAAGACTTTTATACGGCTAGGAATGTCCTCAATCCTAAATTCCCGGAAGAAGTTATCAATGAAAGGAAAGTCCCTTAAAGCTAGACGACAGGTCACGGAAGCTAGTCAGCGCCAATTCCACGCAATAATTCGTATGGGATAGCAACAGTCACGGACCTTGGAAGCAAACTATGGCAGTCTTTGCTGGTAGAAACAAGAGTCTCAAACTTTGATAGAACTTTGGCAAAGAATAAAAAGGCATAGATATGACAACTCCAACTGTATATTGTGTAGGAAGTACAACAACAACTCAGGGTGCTTGTACATTTGCTTCCAAAAAGTTTGGAAACAATGGTGGGTCACATTGACGCCTGAACGAGGCTGTCCAACTTCATGAAAACATTTTAGCGCGAATTTCAAATCTCACGTCAACAAAAAACATAAATTTTGTGAACAAACCTTCCTCTTTTTCAAAAATTAGGCATCGACATACACATATCTCACCTATTTTTATCAGATAATACTCAAAACCTGACAATGACTAGATTTTGAGAATTGTCTGTTAATGTGAGAGTTGTTATCGAACATTTGAGAGAATTTGGGCAGTCGGATGCAAAAATGGCACAAAAAGTTGGTAGCACTAAATCTGCAGGCTTCAAGGTAGATAAAACACTTGAAAATACTTGATCAAAAAGTCATATGGCTCTAAATTTGTTAAAATATTGATTCATCATTCATCTAATAACTGAAACAAAGCTTTTCAAACATGATTTTGTATTTTGACATTCTTCTTCTTCTAGAGAGAGCATTTTCCGCGTTCGCATGCTCGCTAGGTCCATCGTTTCCACACTTTTTGGAGGTAAGTGTTGATGTTTACATATATTCAACGTCTTAAATAATTCAATATATATTCAATCTAATTTTGAAGTGAATGTTGGCATTGGTTTTTTGAAGCAGTTGCTTTTAAGCGAACAGCAAGTGAATTAAGTATTATCATCATTCTTATATTTAAGTGCGTTTTGTCTGGAATTTACCACTTGTTGATATTTCTTGAATCGAGCTTTGAGGTTTTTGGCTGTATAACGCTAAAGACTGTAAATTTGATAGATATTAATGCTTCGTAAAAGTTGTATTCATTATCATTATCTCTCAGTTTCTTCGCTTCATTCTTTCTTCACCATTAGTGTCGGATGCAATCCAGGTTCTAGGGGTTTAATGGCCATCCATTGTCTATCTAATAGCTAATAATTTTCGAAGGATATACGTGGATCCTAGCAGAACGATCTTTTGCAGTTCTGTGACGTTCGTGTTTTCGGGAATATGATTATCATTTTTACTACTATCATCACTATTTTTCAATAGAAATAGCTGTAATTAGGCAAGCCGAATACGAATTAATTATTACTAGAGAAATTTTTATTCGTATGCTTAATCTATATATCAAAACGAAGTTTGAATACAAAAAAATTTGGTTCTCCTACTTAGGAGAGCTCTATCCTTGCCAAAGTAACGGAACAATCGTCCGATTTTCTCTGGGCGACTTCCTTGCTGTATTTTCTTCTTATTCTCTACTTTTTCTCGGGCATTTGGACCAGGCGATGAAAAAATCGCGATGATTTGTCCAGACGGGCAACCAGTGACTTATAACTCTCAGTCTTTGATCTGCTTCTGGGGTGTATGCTTCATAATCCAATTTCTTCATTTTCGACTTTAAGACTATGAGGAGTCGCCGATGAAAAGGTCTTCTGTACCGTGAAATTAATTTCCCCTTTCTTCCTTGCAATGCAGAATGTAATTCTTTTATTAAACTGCCCAGCATCATAACCTGTGGTATTTATGACTGGAATAAAATGTCAAATGGTATACTTGCGCTGTAGCTGAAGTAGATTTCGATAAAAGTTGAACTCTAACCTTTGTCAACAGCTTGAAAAGGCCAAACGAGTTAAAAAACAGAGCTGAAGGTGATTCTGAGAAGTTATGAGTTTATAAAGTCTGGGCGACACGGTGAGTGTAAATTATTATGCACATTCTCTCCTTAAATCGACGTGTGGCTGTTTCAAAATGGAGTTCACTCAGTTCTTCGTCAAGAAAGTTCAATTAATTGTGCCCTAAAGCCAATAGATAGTAGGACAATAGAGAGAACTTTGCAAAGCAGTTTCCAAGTTTTTTTAGAGAATTAGCCGTTTGTTGCGTTGTTGTATTTGGGCCAAAACAGACCTAGTTGGGGTCGATGGCCCTGCAGGAGAATCCGACTGGATTTGAAGTTCAAGCCTGCGTTTGATTCGAATTACTTGCGGCAAGTTAAAATAGTGCGTTGTTTCCAATTCAACAAAGTTTCGAGTCCGAATGCAACCCCCTGTGATCGATTCATGCAGAGCATAACTTCACCTTTGGTAACGAGTGACTCGCGTGGTTTGGTAAATAATTATAGACGACTTAGCCATCATCCTAACAGAATTAAAGAGAGCTATGCATTGAGTGTTGACTGTATAGAAGATACGAATGGTATGCTGCCTAGATGATCGTGTTTGAGCAAGGATATCCAAATGCATAACCTTTGATTCGCATATAGTCTCCTCTTCTACGCAGTGTTGTCAGGACTATCCATCGATCAACTAATTTTCTATTGGAGATAAACACCAGTCCAATTGCTCTCTACATGCCAGCTTCTCACGCGAACGCTGACTAGTGCTGTCAAGCACGAGCTGTAAACTCATGAATGTATCGACTAAGTTTTTAATCTTCACACGAAATTGGATATATTCTCCCAGCAGTAGTCTCATCAAAGCGTATTTGATTCGAAGAACTTTCGGCAAATTGCACAGGACCAAGTTTCTCAAACCCTGCATTACTTCACGTGTATTTTCATATTCATATTCTAATTTATGTAGACTTTATATCACATGACCCTATGCTGCTGTTAACTGCCGTGACGACTTTACCGAACGGGCAGTTGGCACAGTGGTAAGAGCACATCAATCTGCTGGGTGGAACGATCTGTATATGTCCACGTAACAGGAAACGGTCCCCTGCGTGACGACAGGGGGCGGTATGATGAGGAAAGGAACTGACCACCCTAACTCTAATGTCGTTTCTCGGGATCGTTGCTACCTCTCTAACAAGGTGCTCCCCGGCGCTCGTTTCGACTATAGGACTCAACTTCGCCATATCGACAGGGTTATCCAAAAAAGTGGGATAGTGGTAGAGCACGTTTATCTGTATAAAAGGACCTTACAGCCAGTTCTTACACAGACGCCTTTGCAGGATTCTATTCGAGCAAGTAAAGCCCACAGTACCAATTCCCATGAAATGAAGAACGCAGAATATTAAAAGAAAGGCTCTGCACACCAAGATGCACTGTTGGGACTTTAATCTGGAGAGAGGAGGGAAGGAGAGTGAGCGTTTTCCCACCACACCGAAAAGGAGCACATACAAGAGAATCAAGAGAATATAACGGTTAGAATACTCATCATATTTGCGAATAAACGAAAAATGGTAGAAAGGAGAGGAAAACAGTTCAAATAAATTAACTTGATATAGAACAAAAGCAGTGCTCAAGGCAATTTGAAATTACAACGGGAACTTGAGGTGAAATTTTGAGGGCGTGGCATATTCAGGTTGGGCTATAAAATCATCGCATGAGCGGATTAAGGGTCGCAGCGGTCACACCGTCAGGCTTGGAAGAGAAAGATGTGTAAGGTCTGAGAATGGACTGTAGCTGAGAATAGAATCAAAACTATAATTGTTGACTTCTAAACTAGTACTAATAATGGCATTGTTGCAGTTTGACCCACAATATTGCTAGCTGTCAAAAGGCATGTGATAGATAGAGGAAGGGTTTGCTATGAATAAAAATACTGCGTGTCACTTGATTACAAGGTGTTCGTAAAATTGGAGGGCAGAATTCGCCAATCGTGGTTTCAGTATAATGCGATATTACTGTTTAAAATTGGAAAGGGTTGACTTGGTCATCATGAAGCTTATTTTTGTCTCCATTTTTTACACTTAATTAAACATGGAAATAGAAGACACCCAAATGCACAGGTCGACTGCCAGAACTGATCCACCCCGATTAGATTAAACTCCAAGTCTATTGTTGAGCCATTTCGATACAGCATCAGATTGGAACGCTGCATTTTTGAAGGAGGTGATGGACTTAATTCGGGCTGGCAGAAGCGCACATCTCACTTCAAATTCTTGTTCATCCTAATACATTGCACATATAACATCTAAATATTGTTTATGCTTATAAACGAGCTTCGCGATGTGTCTTGATCCCATTTCCAAGGCTTGCTCTACTTAAGTACCTGAATTAGGGTAATTTAGTCTATCAAGATACGTTTATGTCCAAAGTGAAAAGTCTGCAAAAAACTACAGATATTCAGTCTTACCATTCACGGTGATTCAGTGATTTCAGTGATTCACAAAGATTTCCTACGATTCACAGTGATTGAAACTGATTAAAAAGGAATTTAATACACCAAAGAATCAATGATAACGCCCATCTCCGATTGCATTTCTGTGTTTTGTGGTGAAACGTTCTCGTTGGGACTCAACTAAATTGACTTAAAATCGGTAGGGTATAATTCATACATGTAACAGCAAAATAGCCCTTCCTTGCACAGTGCACCAATAAAGGTGACAGAGAGTACCTTTAATGGAAAGATGGCATAAAGGACAGCAAGAAATAACGGGGGACAGTGACTTCTGAGGAAGCAATTTGAGGAGAGTGATAATATAATATGCTACGATAGAAAATACCGTTTTCTTTAACAACAATGCGTATCGAAAAAATACTATCAGTAGAATAATATCAGAAAATAAGGTCCTTGCGAAACTGCAGCCTGAGCTTCCGAAATGCTATTCAGAAGTAATTGCCCCTCCCTTTCGTGCTGTGAGAAGTGATTGATATCAGTAATCATGGCCATCTTCATCAGACTCATCTCCGTCGGCCGAGCTTGTAAGTCCTGATCCATCGTCATTATCCTCTATACTTAGGCTGTCATCTTCCCAGTGAAAATTCGCATCATCTTGTTTATTGGCTGCTGTGTGAGCCACCATGATTTCCTTTGATAGAGCGTCCAGTGTCAAAGCATCGTCATTATCGCACTCTTTGCGTTCCGCGTCGCTCGAAGGCGGCCGCCGCGTCACCGCGCTGCGCTCGGAGGATTCTGCCGGGTCTGTCTTCAGCATGGATTTGATAGCGTTGGGAACCTCGATTTCACTGTCATCGTTCCAAACGTCAGGAGGTTGCGGACTAAGTGCGAATAAAGTTACAGTTGATGCTCTGTGAAGCTTCAACAAATCATCCCCTTTGGAAGCTGGTGGCAGAGCGCTGAGGAAATCAAAATCGTTCATACTTGATCTGGGCGTCTCCATACTTGAGGCAGCTAGAGAATTGCCCCTTTGACCTGGTGTGACACTTTTCTGACTTCCCATCGTTTGGTTCTTGGACACGCATTTGTTTCGCAAGGTCGAAGCTCCTTCTTTTGATCTGGTCGCTAATTTGCTACTGTTCTTAGGCTTCTCGTTCTTAGACTTCATCTCATCTTTCCTTCTCGGGGTCCCTTTACTAGTGCTGGTTACTTCCACCTGTGACAGGCTCGAATCTGGCCTCCAAGAATCCCCCAGTCCAACAGTTATCATAGGATTGCTGTTCGCTCCATCAATTTTAGGCGACGTATCCTCGCTTTTCAACGACGTATTGTCTATATTTTCTTTCTCAACGCCAGCCATAAAAAACGAGTTCAGGCCGACGTATTTACTTTCTGGCCGCCATACCCTATCGCTAGTCTTGGAGACTTTTTTGACTTTTACCACTGCGTCCTGTCCATTCGCTCCCTTCTTGTTCTTCTCCATGAGAATCTTCTGCCGTGCGACATACGTGTTTGACGGTATGGTGGGAGGATGGGGTAAATGACCATTCCCTTGGTTGATACTGTCGCTAGGCGGGTTTTTCAGCCCACTCGACGCGCGCTGTAACGAAAGCGACGAATGACTTGTTAAGCAAGAACAATTACTTTCCTTGGTCTTGATGTCATTCTCAGGGTCTGAAAAACTCAGCTCAACGATGGCCAGTTTTCCCATTTGAGACAAAGTTCGTCGGTCTGTTCTCATGGTCGAACTCTCGTCCACTGCATAGTTTATTATTGGAGAGCTACTGTCCGGATCCGAGCTGCCATATCTTGACTCATCTTCATCGCTAGGCAACAGCTGTATCTGCAATACGCTCGGGTAATTAGCCTCATTATTAGTGAGAGCTTTTTGCTGGTTCGAAACACTGGCCTGGCCTTTCCCGTTGTGTGCTGCGAATTTGGGCAGCCTGTGTGCCAGTCTCGGCGGCGAAACTGAGCCCGGGTTTGAGACTGGTTTGTTGGAAACTGCACGAAAATTCGCCCTACCCTGATTACTTGGTCTGCTGTAAGAGACGGTACCCTCCGGGTTCTTCCGGTGCTTTTTCAACATGAGGCGATCCGCGTAAGTCAACGAGGAACTGAAGGTAACTTTGATATCTGATACTGTCACAGCACTCAGTCCCGCTTGAATACCACTGTCGACTTCAGTGTCGCAAGATTTTGAATCTAGAAAGGCAAAAACAGTGACGTCAAAACAATCAGAAACGACCGGTGCAGAAGGCAGCTATCAATCTGAAGATATCAACCAACGAAAGTGCCATCAGTAACTAAATACTAGCAATAATAATAAATAAATGAAAAGATAGGTGTAATTAAGATTCCATATACTCCATATAATATATATCAAAAAATCAAAGCTAAAATTTCCATTTTAAGGTTCTTTGTATCTTTTTTGAAAGATTCAGTTTCACTAAGATCAATGGGTGATTTCCGTATAGCACTGTAACCACGAAGTTAAGAACATCCTGGCATACTCTACTTTGATTGAATTACAAAACAATGCAGCTGCAACACAAAGCGACCTTGAAATTCCTCGCGAATACAACCGTCTGTGCATTCACAAACGAGCTCACATGCCTTGGTGATGACCAAACTGGTGGTTAACTACCACTATAATTACCAGTAAAAAGAGTGAATAATGATTTTTTTAAACTTCTTATTTATATGAAAACATTAAACATACCAATGTAAACCTTTTTATAACTAGGCAGTTTACAAATGGCTTCGTTGAATAAAAGAAACGTGTATATAAAGGGATGATTTAACATCTATTTGAAAAGTCAACAGTTCTGGATCCAAACAGTCCTTATTTCTACAACAGAGCATGTAGTGAGTAGATCGGATGATGATTTTTTTTAAACCAGTCATCAACTGCATATTAGAAATACAAAAACACACCTATCTTATAATAGGCAGTGTGTGATTGGCTGTTTCTACTCAATAATAAAGAGAATTCAAACGGAAAGAAGCAAAAGAAAGAAGGAAATACAATGTTGAATTAAGCGAAAAAAATAGTTCAAAGGTCCATAATAATAGGTCGGTAATAGTAAGAATAGCAACAATAATAGTTGCAAGTAAAAAAGACATTTAGACTCCTTTAGCAGATTTTCCGAGCACTTCTTCCATCTGGTGACATGGCTACGTTGCTAACGTCAAACGGAAAGGGGTCCATTGAGGATGCAACGGTAAGGACCTCTGCCTTGATTCTGACTATACTTCAAGGCGTACTTAGATTAACAAGCAGCGAAAGAGCGTCAACACGATCCTTACCATTTGGTCAACAGACCTGAGAAGTCCCAGGTGCTGAAGCGAAATCTAAGCCAACGAGTAACGCATGAAAGCAAATGTGTTAAGAAGGCTGTTTGTGCAGGTAAAATTGTCTCAGTAATCTTCATATATGAATAAATTAATGGCGCAATAATCCGATTGAATCTCATGTAGAAGGTTTTCAGACGAAGCGATTCATTGTGCAAACACCTGATGATAAGGTTTCGCAAGCCAAATTGTCTTACAAGTCCTACCGTGTGTCAGTCATCACAAATGCACATCATCTTTACGTCAGCAAATAGACAAAGACATGCTTATGAAATCCCCTTTCAGTTCCGATTCTTAATATAGGTGCAATAGTTTCCAGATAGGTAATTCCCAATTTTTTCAAGAAAGGAAGAAGAATGAACTGGACTCTTTTTCAACAACGATTGAGGTCACTCAAAGACACAACATGAATTAAACTGTCATCTCTGCATATTTCAGCCCACTGTCAGCTTGTCAATCAGATCATTCTAATTGACAGAAATAATTCCAGACCTCTTCATTTGGCCAACTTATATCAGTTAACATCTGCTATCATGATTCAAACATGGCCAAAAAAATTCAAGAGTTTTGCGACCGATTTTTTTCAAATCATATTATTGGGTAGGAAATCAGACTCGTATCAACTCTTTCCACAGTCTAATTTTCGAACGAACAACTGAAATGATAGGGTAGCAGTGTTGCACTGCAATGAGGTCATTCAAAATGTCAACAAAGATCTTCTGCTCTTCACTGTTGTACATCAAAGTACCGGTAATAGTACAAAACTGAATCGAGGCACGGACCTAAGAGAACGAGATTACACAACAGATCGAATCCTGCAGCTTTCCCTGTTTCTAATCTAAGATCGATAAACTTCGTAACTTGGTCTGGTCTCCCTCTCCTGTTAGTCTTTCGTTTTCTTCTTTCTTCCTCTGGCGGGTCTTTGTATAGGTCACCGTGGCCTTTCCCCAACTAGCTCACTAAAAAAAGGCGGACTGCAGAAAGTATTCTCTTTGGAATAAAGATATATCGACGGTTATGCCTTTATGACAAACAGATATTGGGTATCACGATAGCTCTATGGGGACATTATTGCTCATTGATACTATGGTCAGTGGTTCGAACGCACCCTTAGCTAAACTTTCCCTTGGAGTGAGGGGAGTCGCCAGCTCTCTGTAATTCTAGGCGCATGAATCATGAGGTGCAGTCACACCGAGAGGAAGGACTTGAAGACTGCCGGATAGGCAAAAAGTTTCAAGTATCCGAAAATCTACTTTAGGATGCTGGGTAGAAGTGAGAAAAAGTTGCAAAACTAGGGTCCGATTGCATCATGTTCTCCTTGAAAACACCTTCAACTTTTGATTTGTTTCAATGCTTGTTGGGGAAATGATCCAGTATCAACACCCAATTGATCTGAAGGATACACATTGAAATAGCTTTTGCAGGTTGAATTTCCAGATAACATATTCGATATAATTATCATAATCATAAACAAACCGCCATCACTATCATCATTGCTATTATCAGTAATATTGTAAAATAGAAAAAAGCCTCGGATGATTCTTGCGAATCTCTACTTACAGTGCTGGAAGATCTTGACAACCCATTCAATATAAGAAATTAGCTAATTTCGAAAATCGTCACTATTTCTATACGATACTCATACTGCATATTTTGCCGACAGAGCAAGGGTTGGAGTGAGCCTGTCTTGATGGACCTTTGAAACATCATTTCGCTTAATGTAACACTGTATCTCATCCTTTCTTTATCCGTTCGAATTAGCATTAGTATCCAGTAGCAACAGCCAACTACACACTGCCTGTTATTAGAGGGGAGTGTTATTATATTTCAAATATTCAGTGAATGAATGGTTTAAAAACTATCACTACGCATAAAGAATTTATTCAGTTTGCCGGCGACTAAAGCATTTGTTTTGAAATCGAATTAGAGAAAGACGAGAACTGTTACTTTTTAAATAGGATCAAAGGTGGGTGGAGATAGACGCGATGTAAATATGACCTTGATGATCATAATCTTCATTAATTGTATGTCTTTCGATAGTATGTAATTGGTCTGAATTAGTACTTTCTTTATAGAACTGCAATCACTAATTTGGAATTGGTGAACGAACGATAAATGGCAACTGCAACATCGCAACGTTATACGACTTTGGGTCAAGGAGCGGGACATGCACAGAAAGGTTGGAAAAAGCAGTTGTCGATAAATGGACCACAAATGGAGCACGAGGGTAAGTACGTGCAGTTTGTGCAAAGCAATCAAACAACCGACTAATGTATAAGGTGTCAGAATGGCTCAGTGGTGAGATTCTTGCGCATTGATCCTATGGTCAGTGGTTAGAGTACCCTGTCAGCTAAACTTTCAATTTATTCAGCTAAACTTAGAATCAATTTACTACTTAACTTTTGACTTGCAATAATAATTCATTGTTTGAATATCTAAGAAGTAGGAAACAAGATAAACAGCTTCTCCCTGGCCATGTTCCTAAAGTGGACTTAATGTCGAGGAGTTTCCCTTTGATGGGATTCATCTTCTTGCTATTCTTCTTTTCGACCCTATCCGGGGTCGTTACAGCGCGCTCTAGCTCTCAGATCTCCCGGTCTCCAGTGTCCTCCTCCTCTACTCCAGCCTCTCGCATATCCTCCCTCACTGCGCCCTTCTACCTCCTCTTCGGTCTCCCTCGCTTCCTTCCCCTCGCACCTCCATCTCCAGCACCCTTCTCCCCACGTACTCTTCCTCCCTTCTCTTCAAGTTATGATGGGCTCATCAAGACAATTAAAAACCCTGCGTTGAAAATGAATAGTTCTGTCAAGCAAATGAAAAGCAATCCACATGCAAATGTTAGCTTTGAGGTTGTCCACTCATTTCAGCATGGAGATCTAAAAACAAAACCTACAAGCCCGAATGCCCTATTGACATCGAATACCAGTGAATAAATTTCTACATTCAAGGGCGCAACCTATGGCTGGATGGCTCTCCATGACAGCTTTGATTCGGAATCCTAACCAGAAATAAACATCAAACCACATAATTAATGACCAATCAAAACATACACCAAATAAATACCACAAGAAACACCAAAAAACATACAGTTATACACATCAAAATACACACCAAAATACATAGAATTATACACACTAATACACACCTTGCCATACACTAACAGACACATTGAAATGCATGCAAAATAGACACCAAAATACATACCTTACAACACAATTGCACAAACTAAAGCAATTCAACAACCGATTGAGTTTAGCGAGTAATCCGATTTTCACGGCCAACCAACGCGCACACGACAACGGCCATGAAAAGTGCAGATATCAAACCGTACAAAAGCAAGTTCGGTTTAGAGAGCGACGGGTTCCATCGGCCTATGACGAGCAGTTCTGTGACTGAAGTGACGGGTTTCAGTCATCAGGCATACGTCTCTATTGATTCCGCCTCGATTTCGATCACAAAAATAAACGATTAAGACTCTCACTGCATTCTCCGTTCGAAATGAATGAATGAAGAGTGTATTAACGAAACTTTACATCATCGAGCGATAGTTTCTGCTTCCCTGCGCGATTTGATGCAACAGTTTCTATTCAAAATAGCATCGGGTAATTTTCTTGGTTTCCACGCTTAAATGGCTAAATTGCTTTAACAATGATCCCCAAGAGGCTATGATAAAACCGGAGAACGAAGTTGTGAAGCATAGTAATGGCTGTTTTCATTCAATTGAACAACGACGGTAACGAGTAAATATAGTTTATAACGCATAAAAGGTGACACACAGCTAGCTGAGGAAGAAAACTGACAGCGTATGGGAGAGAGGAAGAGAATCAATGAAGCCACCAGATCTATAGAATATGTAACCAACTAGTGTCTAAGATATGTAACATCAAAGCAAGCGGTGTCTGGCATTAAAGAAGCGAAGCTGATATAAAAAACAATACATATCATGTAAACATCATCATAGTATCAGTCAGTCGGAAAAAAGATACATGAAATTTGCACGTAGCTCGAATGGGTTGCAAAACCAAGATGGGAACTTAACCATAAGCAAACTTTGTAATTTCGTAAGTATAAAAGTCGCAAAGGTGATACGTAGATTGTGAGTTTCAGTCGGCGTGGTATTCATACATTAAACAGAGCAAATTGCGCTGGGAAATAGAGCACCTTACCATGTTCAAAGCTCGCCAGTGTGAGAGCAGCTCTTCAAGCAAGCGACCGTGAGGACGACGTGTAAAGTAGATGTTAAACAGATAATCGTGCACTCATTTGAAGTCGATCAAGCTTAACCAAGACGTTGCGCTGAAAGACGGTTGAAGAGCCGGCATGGTGGGAAGATTACGAGAGTTCATGCTTTCATCGACAACAAAAACTGTTGCTTGACACTAACAATTCTATCGCCAGTCCTTGTTTATCTTCCGAGTGAATCCGTGCCGGGGGTTGCAGCGTCTCACTATGCAGCAGGTATATTGACGGGTACTTTCAAATATAAAACTCCACCGCAGCCATCTTCATGCAATTAGCTACTTAGCAGCCATGCGACTGGTTAATGTAAGACCCAACGATTTTCAGAACGGTTCTTCCGAATAGAGGCATTGATGCAATTCTTCCGTTGCACTTACTTCTTTCGCTTATTCTTCTTCTTCTTCTCTTGCTCTGGGCGTTCCGTTTATGCGTCGCCACAAAACTGCTGGGACTCTCCATCGGACCGGATGAATCAAAAGGTCACTAGCCTTTGATGTTCAGAGGCTGGGATGACAAGGGGCCTTATCCTACTTGCATGAATTCAGGAATCGTGGTGAGTCAATGCCGACTTCTCACAATGGCATGCAGCCATAAAGATAAAGTTGTGCATTATGAATCATATCATCACCAGGTGATAGTAAATTATCAGGCATCTGTGGGTGACCAGCCTTCTCTGACGTCAGAACAGACCCAAAATAATCACAGGAAATGCTCAAGAAATTGTCGCTAAACAAGTAGAAACTGGACTAATGCAACGAATCCTTAAAACAGCGTTTGAAAAGTCAAGCACTGCTTGAATGCAGTTTCCTCATATACGGTATACACATAGCTTTCTTTTGTCTTGGAAATTGATACAGCCCTAACCTTACATCTAATGTTTGACGGGTGATCGTATGTAATTTTCATCTTTCTTTCCCTTTGTCATGGGGTGGTAGTCATTGTCTCTTGCTCCCCATGGCATCGTCTCAGTATCATTGTAAAGTAGTTTTAAGTGTTGTCACGTGTAGCGTGTACTGTAAAATATTGCTTTCTTTCTCATATAAAAAATGCAGTTTCAGAAATAGTGCTTACTTCCATCATAAGGTTGTAAAGACGGAAGCAAAAGCCAACTCTGAATTCATATAGATATGCTGATATTATAGTTGTACTTTTAGATCTGGTTGCCACTACTGCCTGTCCATAGCAAACTTTTCTCTATCGCCACCATGCTGTCTAACCAAGGGCAAGGGATGGACATCTGCTGGTCACATAGCACCATGTAGACCGGTCGGCAAAGTTCCCAGGTTTCTTTTCATCATAATCTCTGATATTTTGTAGACTGATATGTGTCAAAGGAAAAGCTAGATTATACTATGGTTCTCTGCTGCAAACTAAGGTACAAGACTCTTTAGCAATCACGATGGGTGTGTGGCAGCCAATGACTTGGTCTTGAAACACAATAAAACTGATGATCGGACCTTGGTTGCTTACACATTTGAATCATTGAGAAGGGCTTTTTATGTTTAGATCAAATGTTGCTTCATACCTACGGTCTAGTGCTATAGTGCTTTGAACTGGGCATGGTTCGGGATTTTCTGTGATGCTTGCATTACAAAAATTCTTCTTTGAACAAAGACTGTTTAAAAGCAAGACCCACAAGGCTAAAAGACATTTGCAAAGACAACAAAACCAATTTTGATAGATAGTCGGAAGTTCATGGTTGGAAGCTAACGAGGTGTTTCATGAAAAGAAGGGCTGAGTGACTTAAATCTTCCTCTCTAAACATCTGTATTTGCACATCTGTATTTGCTTCACACTCTCTGCTTACCTAGCATCCGAAGGGATATCTTAGGACACTGACACGCTTTTGCTGATAGAGCCGTGTCCAGGTCCTTCCTATCGAAGCAACAGCAAATTGTGACTCCTAAGCTGCCGATTCCTACAGTAGATCTTAGGACTCTGACAGGATGTTCCTATGAAGCAGTGATTTTCCTTTCCTCTGCATGGGACAAATTTCGTAATCCCCACTCCTGAAAAAACAGAGCTCGCGACTCTCCTATGTAAAAATACTGAATGAACAATTCAATAATTTTTGGATGAATTCTACCTAGTATCAGAATGTAAATTTTAAATACTGAGAAGCTTTTTGCTTATCGAGCAGTGTCCAGGTCCTCCCTCTCGATGTGACCACACATTGGCATTCCAACACCTGAAATTACAGAGAGCTGGCGACTTTCCTCGTCCCAAATGAAAGTTTAGCTGAAGATGGAATCCAACCACTGACCATCGAATCAATGGGCAAGAGCTTTGCAACTGAGCAATCCAGATTCCATAACGTTGATACCGATGGATGTAAACAAGTCTGCAAAAGGCCAGCTAGGTAAAAACTAATCAACACTAGAGATATTTTTAAGTCTTAGATGTATAGGTAAAGGCCGTAAATTCTGAGGCACCGGCGCACTGACTGCATTTTAGTAGATCATATAGAACGGGCATAGCGACGAAATTGTGACTACATCATGGTGTGAATGAACGAGTAAAGACGACAAGAATAGATATGTGAAAAACGGAACAAAAGCGTCAAAGAGCAATTAAAACATGTTCAAAACATGCGTGGATATAAATTACTTGAAAGATGCATGGTAATGAAGAAAAATGAATAAATGAATGAAAAAAAGGAAGCATCGATGAAAGGATCGAAAAACTATGACTTTAAAGAGCACTGCACGGCAGCAGCTAATCGAGAAAATAAAAGATTCTGAGAATTAAGAGCCTAAAAGATGCATTGAGTATCTAATGATGTAGTAAAGGACGTTGGGATTTACGGGCAGCCGATGACTCTGGATGCAATTACCATAATCATAATAATGAGAATAATAGTTTCCTTATTAAAGGTTAGCATGCCTAATCTTTTTGGTGAGTTATGTTGCGGAAAGGCCATGGTGGCCTATAGAATACTATAGTAATAGCTCGAGGCTAATTGATGCCAGCCATTTTGATACAACAATATGAAAAAGCAAAACGGAATAACGGAGAACAGAAGTCTATCTAAAAAAACTAAGTGTACAATGAAACTCTTACATAATCTACAGTTGTATATAAGATGATCTGAAAAAGGCATTGCAACACAAAGGAAGTTACCGCATACGCCATACGTAAATCTCTAGTGACCTGAAACGACTGTCACACGATTGACACCATTGACTGTCCCATTCGTGACACCAGCAAAGCGAGAATACGTCAGACCAGTTGGTCTTGAAGAAGAGTGACAAGAAAGACGGATAATGACTGAGTCATGATGGAGTTTCGGGGGGTGCTCTGGGTCGACAAGAAAGGGGAACTTTCTGCTACGGCGCCAAGCAAAGATCCAGATGCAAGTGGCTTCTGGCAAAAGCGAAAACAGATGATATGAACACGTGGAGGTGTTAGCAGCATGTAGCATTGGCTAGTATACGATTCTTTTATTTGATTATACTTAAGTTAAAATGAAACCCAGTTAGAAATGCGCGAATACGGTGCCGACCTTGGCGTAGGAAGATACAAGGTCAGATAGACTCCACCAACAACAGCAGTTGCAATGTAGTACATAATTCAATGATACAGGAGAACTGTGCTTGGCAATATGATGCTACGGTCAAGGATTTCGTACCAAGGCATGTGCTCAAAAACGTGTCAAAGATGGCGAACGCACGAGTGGATTGATATATGGATTCAGAACGTGCAAGCGTGGTAGGATGGGGCTTGATTCGACAAAACGGTACGGTACGCAATCCTTGCACAAACGATGACAGCCAAGACAAGATGGGCCCCCCGACACAATTCATAGAGAAACCAGCGAGAGCGAAACAGGTGGTGAGGCGAAACCTGTCTGCATCACACAATAAGTCGTTATCTTGTAATGGCAAACGCAAAATCAGGATGCACCGATTCGCAAATCGTAGACGTTGTACTATCAGGACATTGCTTGAGTGCTGGTTTACCGCCTTGAATAGAAACCCCAGCATGCGGTGTGCATGACGAGCGTTTCAATGCGGGAACAGGGGAAGCGTATACGAAAGTGCACAGATGCAACGCGAGAAACACGTATCAGTTCTTAATTGAAAAACATCCGCTTATCTGTTGCTACCGATGAAACGATAAGGTATCTTATACCTGCTGATATGAAGACCTTTCAATAAGTTATCCTCCCACCGTTTGCAGTAGAAGGTAATGACAATCGAAGATGAAACATGTAAGAAATTCGACCCGGCAAGGAGTCATTAAGAGGAGTTATGACACACACTTCAGTCTCAGAGGTAGATTGTTCCTCCTTAGGTAAATATGCGAGAGGGAGCGGCTGCAGACGTGCATGTTAGCTGAGTAGTTAGAGTGGCGGTCGGAACATGCCAAGTAAGCTACGACGATCCTTCAATTCTCAATGCAAATAGACGCTGCAAAGACTGCTAAGCCCAGATTGGCATCAGTAGGCAAAGAGCAGGGCTTTTGGAGCATTCGAATAGAAGCTGGAAACACCGATAGTCAACATGATGTTAAACTAGCTAACGTTATGAGAGGAAAATGAGCAGATACTCAATTACTAGCTTAAGCGAAAGTAGATACAGGGCTTCGAGCTTTTTCCTTGGGAAATTTGCCTTTGATCAGGTGGTGTCCCGTTGCCTTAATCACAAATGGTGTCTTTATTGTGAATCGTACAGGATTCGAATTCACAACCCCTGTTTTAAGTCTGTACGCAAAACCACTACACCACGGCACCAATCTTCTGAGAGAGGCAATAATACCAAAACATAAATACCTAATTGCACGTTAGGGATCAAGGTCGAAGAAGTTGAAATGACAAGTGCATCCTAGTGGAGGAAGCTAGGCGTAGTCAAATAAGGAAAGGATAGAATTTGACTTAAAGTCAATTCCTTTCAGCACAAAATCCACAGCGTGCGAGTGAAAGTGATTTAAAAACTGTTCACTAAGCCATGATAAGTTCAAACAGAAGAAAGCATATAGCAAGAGCATTGAATTCATCTTTGGATTATGTGTATTTGCATTGAGATTGGGAAGAAAGGGAAACCAGAAAAGCTGACACGACGGAAAGCAAGCACACAGGTGTTGAATTGATCTCAAATGAAAAACGAGGGAGACGTTGTCAATGCATGCGTTCCAAGCAAACGCGACAAATATCATGCGCATGCATATATCTGTTGTGACATTTGGAAGAAGGCCCGTGGCATGTCTAATCTTGACAAAAACCTGACCATGACGCAGGGGTGCGAATTGAACACATGCCTTTTATGGAAACGCTTCAACTAATTTGAAGACCTATTTATTGAAAAAGTATTCTATTAAGTAGCTTGTTTTGAATTCAGCAAATTTGAATTTTCAATGAAACCTTGTAAATGTTTACATCTTTCAGCATATTTTAATTCGGTTTCGTTCCTTAAAATTGCAATGTGCATATGAGCCCAGTGGAAATATGGCCCGATATAAGTGCTTTTACCATTGTTATTTTATATACGGAATCGCATCCAGGGCGTTGCATTTTAGAGACCGTTGACATGTCGACGGTGAACGTAAATGACTTTCACTGTACCATGACCAATGCATCAGGCGATAGATCATTCATTCATAGAAACATCAAGGTTCCGGGTTCGATACCGCTTCTCTTCCACTCAGCGTACAAGCAACACAGTTCTGTTAATCTACGCTGTAAGGCAATTCATCCATGACTTGGTCGCACGTGTGGCGGTTAGGAGCTTATCTGCTCTTGGTCGGAAATTGCAGGGGCTGACTCCCTCAATGTACAGTGCGTCGGATAGCGCAATTAGGCCAGTCAGATTGATTCGATGGCAGAATACAATCACGCTTAAGCAAAACGCGTTTTCAGACCCTTGTTTGATATTTATATTTGTTCAACAGAAACTGGCCATATACATACAGATACGTGCATTAAAATGCTCACTTCTGCATACGTTTTAGAAATTTCTAGTGAAGCGCGAATGTACACGTCATACATTAACAATTGTGTTTGATAACCCAATTCAGCAGATTCTTAATCTTGATCACATTCAAAGCAAAAACTACAAAGCCGAGAAGCAGAGAAGCGGCAATTGAAGGAAACCAGCTGCATATGAACAGGAATAATAACTCTGGAGAAAGCAATCTATCTCTCTCTATAGACACTTTGTCTTTGGTAAATACAAAACCTGCGCCCATTCTACATGCAGAATACGGCATTCATTCAAAGTTCCTTCTAAGCTGCAGACAATGTTTACAGCTTGTCTAATGGAGTACTAGGTAGTAAGGACAACTAGCACAAATCAGACCCAGTCACTTTTCGAATGTTCGAATGAAAGGGAGCAAAAAACAATAATTTAAACATATATATTTATATATAAACACAGATACATATCTATATATATATATATACATATATTTGTATGTACATTCATATAAATAGAGATATATATGTGTATATGTATATATAAATATATATATAAATAAATTTGCTTTTCAAACTTCATTTCTTGTAATATATGCTAATATATTACAATTCAGTTGTAAATATATACATATATATATATGTATACATAAATTTTCTTTTCAAACTTCATTTCTTGTAATATATACTAACATACAACTGCAAACCTCTCTAAATAGGTAGTTTACAATTGGTTACTTGAACAAAAATAAACGAGAAATGCAAAGGAAAAAAAAGCTACCAGAAAAGAATGGGAACTTTCAAAATGTCATCAGTTCAGCATTGTCCCAGTCCTTATTTCTTCGATAGAAGACATAGTAAGAAGTCCTTATTGCAGTCACCATATTCTTCTTGACTGCGTAATGCCTGCATGTTTGGTCGAATTCTAAATCTTTAAGCATTTCTAAAAATTCCGCAGAGCAGTCGTCGTTCGCTTTGCATTATTCCAAAGATTTGTCTTGAAACCCATATACCTACATACCTACCTACCTACCTACACACATACTTGCATACATACGTACATACATACATATAGTCAACTCAGTCTAATTCTAGGGCAGGGGTCGTAAAAATGTTCGCATTACAGAAAGCTCAAATCATAAATAGAAATTGACTATATGAATATAAATATATGACATACGTATGCAGATTCATGTGAATTGTGGATTTGAACCCGGAAGAAAAATAGCACAAGTGAGGAAGACAACAGGAAACCACTTCACAAAAATTCACTTCCTTAGAAAAAACTTGGAAAGCCTTGTACGGTTTCTGCTACGCAATCGATCGAGTGCGTGATGCAGTAAATCAAGATTGAAGAAACAAAACGCAACCGACATAGGGGATCATCCTTGAGCAGTTTCTTTCACACGATATCACAGCCTACTGTCGTGTTTACATTTCGCATCGAAGAATGATGAGCTGATAACCTGAGACAATGAAAACAAGAGAACATCGTGGGATTATTACCTGTTTTAGGATCGACTACTGGATTCACCCAGAGATCATTCTTTTGCCTCGGCAAACTGCAAGGTTCGCTTCGCCACTCTCTGAGCGCCTCTTGAAACGACGCTGCGCTCTCCGTTTCGTCGTAAGTGCCCTCCAGGAGACGCCCACCTGGTTCTGAATCGTTTTCTTCCGTGTCCTGAGGAGAAGCAAGGTTGTTCAGCATGAAAAATTTGGCTCTATTGCACTGTACCGACTAAAGAATAAAATAAAGGTTCAAAGGTTTTATAACGTGATTTCAATCGAGCGTTGGGAAATCCTAGCAAAGAATCAAATCCTCTGTCAATTGTCGCACCTGAAGATTTAAAAAATTCTTATCCTTTCATATGACTTCATAAAAACACCTCTTTATTCATTAAGCTGGAATCTGTTCTTTCGTTACTTCTTTCCTCTGTTCCTCTGTTAATTCATTCCTTCATAGTTTCAATGTTTCGTTCTATTTTGTTCCTTCCTTCCTTCCTTCCTCCCTTCCTTTGCCCCTTCATTCTTTCACTCGGTTCCGCGGTTACTTCACTACATTGCCATTCGCTACTTCAATCTATCGCTCTTCTCTTGTTCCTTTGTTCAAAAGCCATTTACCCAAACTATTTGCGGGGATTAGCTTGGATACATTCTGCCATTATCAAAACTTTTTTTACATAAAAAATGACGGGAAAAAATCATCGATTGAATAAAGCAATATCCAAGAAATCTCAATTAATTTGCAATAAAGCGCGACTTTAAAAAGGAACTGCAAGTGGTTGGTTGAAGAGAGGAGAATAACCAAACGCAACAAGCTAACGAAACAGTGCCCTGTGCAGTCTTTGTCCTCAGGCAGCGTTGGTGCCATCCTCATTACTTGCCCGTTGAAGCAACAAACAATAAAGACATGGTCTTGAGAAGATATTCAATAGGGGAAGAGTTGCTCCCCGCACAAAATGCAATGATCCATCTGCAAACTTACCGCTCTGTTATCGACAGACTGAGGCTCCTTTCTCGACGACTCGCGCGTTTGAAGTGCAGGTGCTCTGAGATGGGATGAAGACGGATGTGAAACGAGTGTAATAGTATCCTACTCTGTTATCTGAACACGAAACGGATTAAAACTTCAGACGAGAGATGACGATGCGCCACGAGGCCCTCCTAATATGAGAGCACCACCAATTGGGCTTTGCCCATTATGCTTTTTAACTGTACGTGGTGGCAAATAGAGAGCATTAGGCGACGTATCAAATGACATGCACAGTATGCTGTGTGAAACCAATCTCTAATTACATTGAGTGTACGCTGAAAATGTTCATATACGGAATTCAAGCTATTTACTTCACTGTTGGTAATCTGCTGGTCAAAAAGTCTGCAATGTCTTTTGTTAATCATTTTCACATAGCCTTCGAAGGTAGAGAGAAGCTTTTGCTTATCGAGCATCGTCCAGGTCCTCCCCTTCAATGAGACCACACCTTGTGACTCTTACGCCTGGCTTTGTTGAGAGCTGGCGACTCTCCCCACTCTAAGTTTAACTCTAGCTGAAAATCGATTCGAACCACTGACCATAGACCTAATGGACAAGCACCTCACCACTGAGTTATTCTGAAACCTAATATCTCAAATCCATGGTAGAAATTGCTCGTTTTTGTTGACAGACAGCCGGCAGAAATGGTTTTCCTCTGTAGAAGAATGCGCGAGACAAGAGCGCATCTCAATTTCACACAACGCTGCACTGCATCTTGGAAATTCGACCAAACAAACCACAGAATAATTTTCTTTCCTCCACTCAATTGGTAGAGTACATGACGAATTAGCTCAACTGAAACCAATCGGATTCAGTTGAAAGCAAGAAATGGAGATCTACTTTGCAAAGGGGGTAGAGAATAGCCTTCAATGGCGTTTTAGGTTCAAAGCATGCTAAGATTCTATGACGATGCTTCTTATCTATTCGTATCAAATACGGTTATAATTCTTGTAAACTCAAGTTCTAGCTTCCCTGCATTTGTAATCATTCTTAGATGCTATGACGAGCCATTTAACTTTTAATACGCTGAAAACTGTTGAAGAGCTTCAAAGTTGACCCCCGCACTCCGAACAAGCATTAAGGAGGATCTTGTCCACTCTGAGTCACGGCGTTGTGGCAAATATTCGTAGCTCAGGGCAGGCATCTGTTTTCCCCGCAAAGCTCCACCACCTGATTTACGTCATGTAACTGTTGGATGGACAAACAGAGGAAATTCAGAAAAATGCAAATGTGTGCTAGTTGCCCTTACTACCTTCCAAAGATATGCTCTGACCAATATCAACTACCCCAATGGACTGCCTAGAGTACTCGAATTAAATCGCGGCAGAAACCGGAGACAGGGCTCCGAGGTCTTTTAGGAAAGCGGATATCTATCAGATAGTTCCTGTTACCTGCTTCAGCAATAGGATTTTTAATTGTAACCATGTAGGATTCGAAACTATGACAGCACAGGATGGCACAGTAAAGCAACTTCTGTAAAAAATAAATTTTAGAACAATTGAAAAATAATGGAAAGTGTTACCGTTCTTTACTGTGACCAAAATTTGAAGATCTATTTTTTGACGTCGAAGGCCTTTCCTGCAAGTAGAAAAAAACGTTGCAGCTTCATTGATTGAAAGGTAGATCGATCTCAACAATTTTCCAGAAAGGAAAATGCTTTGAAGAAATGACCACACTCAGACCAAAAACAGAATAGGAAAGGCATTTTCTATGAGATTGCATGAGACCGACACTAGACGAAACAGTTTGAGTCTAAGACCATTGAATCTGTGTACTGGTCTAGGGTTCCTTTTATGACGTGTAATTGAGTAGCAACTTAGCGCCTGTGGCCCAGTGGCCTTGCAAAAGAAGCGAGCATGTTAGTCAGTCAGTCGCTCCTTCTTTCACCAAAAGCAACGAAAAATTAAATCTCGAGCAATAATAAGCGAATAATAATAGGCTATATCAACGGAGAACTGAAGATCGAGAGGGCCAAAGTTGTCGGAAACAGAGCAATCAGATTGAAGAAGATGCGACGAACAAACGCGTGGAGTGGAATCGGGTTAATACAAAGGGCATACTAGATTTCGAGCGTAGCAGAAACTAGAGACAGGGCTCTGAGCTTTTTCTAGGGAAGTGGAATTCGTGAGGTGGTTTCCCGTTGCCTTCCTCACCAATGGCGTTCTCAAAGTGACACATGGAGGAATTGACCCGACAACCCCTGTGTTGTGAGTCCGCATGCTTAACCCCTACGCCACGGCACCACAGCGTTAATACTAACACGAAGAAGAAATTGGCATGCGGGCCACAGAACGTTTTTACAGAATTTGACAGCAAACAACGGTAGACTGTTGTTCTTCCTTCGAGTTGCGAATGAAGGTAATAAAAGAGTTGAAAAAAAGCTTCTGGGCACCACATATTTTGCACAAAATAGATGAGGAAGACAATTCAGCATAGTCGTGTACAGAAGAAAAATTTATCCTTAATTGACAGCACTGCCTATTTTACAAGCTGACCAAATCAACCTGTACGGAAATAAAGGATTGATATCATAATTATCGTTATAATTGTTATTTCATTATATTAACAACATAATACAATCTCCTGCTGCATAACATGGAGAAATGAAAAATAAATTTGCATGTAATTATCGATCAAAACAGCTGCTGTCCATCTGTTTACAAAATGTGTCCAGCAATGAAATTTGAAGAACGAAATAAAAGCTCAGATCAGCATGTTCTTTGAGCTAATCACGATATCCTAACGCGGCAGGGCGATAGGTGCTTAGTTACCTGGTCTATTGGCTGCCAACCATGTTTTCGCATTGCTCCTTTAGCATGAAATTGTTTGAAGCACGGAGGGCAATAAAATTCGCCACATTCAACACATTCCTATAGGAAAGAGAAAAAACTTACATGCGTACGACATACATACATGCATACATGCATACACACATGCACATATACATGCATACATACAACCATACATGCAAAATAACTCTGGCAATCTAAATAAATATCCCATAAAATGCCTGATTGCTTGGTTGGAACAGTTTCGACCAACTTAAAAAGATGAAATGCATAATTATCGGTTGATCATTTTCGATGTGCCTGATCATATGTTGATCATATGCCACTGTTGCGGGAATTTGCTACAAAATGAAAGATTTATTTCAAAACAATAACCATTCTGGATCAAAACAACGTGCCTCTCTCTCTCTCTCTCTCTCTCTCTCTCTCTCTCTCTCTCTCTCTCTCTCTCTCTCTCTCTCTCTCTCTCTCTCTCTCTCTCTCTCTCTCTCTCTCTCTCTCTCTCTCTCTCTCTCTCTCTCTCTCTCTCTCTCTCTCTCTCCACGAGACCGATACCATTGAAGGCCCTTTGACAGTCTACCAAAGATGCCTACCAGCTTCGCTTTAACGATATCACATTGGCCACATAAACTACCATGCTGATCCAATCTGACACCTTCATTTGAGCTTTTCTTTGAGTACGTATCTGCAAAAAGGAGTAGCAATGCTATTTGTATCTAAATAGAGCCAACATGGAACAGGTGCATACAAAGAAATTGCGTGAAATATCCTTGATGGCAAATTTCCAAAGCTTCAGCTATCTGCTCTCTACTGTCAACACCTGCCAACAGACTTTGCAACTACACTGTATTTTCAATGAAATCGCAGACCTCCCCATGTTCAAGATTTAGATCTGTGGGCAATTTTTACGATAGAAAATTTCTGCAGTTTGCGTTTATCAGATGCCGGTAAAAACCCATAAAGCAGCGTTCAAACTGCTTGGACAGCATCAAAACACAGTAAAATAAATCGAAAGCTAATTCGTATGAAAAGGTCCTCTATAAACTCTGGGTGAACTTAAGGTTTAGAATCGAGAATCTAATGATTCAGATCAGGTCGTGTCCAGATTAGTATCAGACATTTGATTTCTATCTTAATTGACGGAAAAGAATCCTTTTTCATGTTTTCCAGTCTTAAGGTAGATTAAGGTAGATTCAGCAACACTTAAAGACTATGCTAATCGAGCAATGCCTTAGCCCCTCACTACAACTAGACTTACTAACGACTATCAAACTTCGTGATTCCTAACGCTTATGAATTATAGGACACACTTTCGGCTACCGATAAGATCGAGCAGCGTCCTGGTCATTCTAACAGATTTGGCTATGCATCATGATTCAAAAGTCAAAGTCGAAGTTCCATCCCTCATCATTTTTGGTGAATAGGGCGGCGTCCATCTCCGTTTCATTAGCCTTTGGGCCACACAGCTGTGCAAGCACAGTGAATGCAACAGTTGGGGACTGGCCATCTGTTAGTACTGTGCGTTTCACTCCCATGCTCTTTCCCAAAGTGCAGAGCGCTAACCAGGGAAATAGCATGTACCACTTTTAAGTCTTTGGTATGATTCGACCGGGTATCGAACCCCGACCTACCGCATACAAAGCGAGTATTCTACCACTGCGCCACGGACGCGTTGTTATCAACTTAAGTGAAGCATTATTGTAAGACATAGTTCTATTTTGATTTTACAGTAAGAGCAACACTTTGTTTCCAACTCATCTAGGTTTGCCTGGCAAGTACTGTGATCGATCAGGCCTAGCCGAGCCAGCTGGCAATTGCTCAGTCGGCTATTACTGCCCGTCTGGAGAGATCAATCCAGTACCCTCGGACAAGATGTGTCAACCTGGTCACTACTGTCCCATTGCAAGTTACAAGCATAACGTCTGTCCACCAGGCACTTACCAGCCGTACGCAGGGCGTGGCTTTTGTTTGGACTATCATTCTATCATTGAGCCACGGACCCTGTCGGCATCATGGTTCCAGAGAGGTAGCAACTCTCTTCATTCTAAGTGACAGTCACGCTCGGGACTTGGCTGAACGGAAACTGAACAGAGGATCTATGAGCAAGCACCATACCGCAGACATGTCCTGATACCTAAAAGACACACTGACTCCAGAAATAAAAAGGCTTTAAGCAATATCTTACCAAGAGGCTTATCGGCTAAAATCTTCAACTTTGGTTGACCCTGAATAAAAGAATAAAGATTTTCAACAAAAATAAAAGTTATAGCTCTAAATTTTTGAAAGACAATGCAGCAATACACAGACACACACAGACACACACAGACACACACAGACACACACAGACACACACACACACACACAGACACACACACAGACACACACACACACACACACACACACACACATACACACACACACACACACACACACACCTGCCTGCAAAACCACTTCATCTATAGCTGGTTCAACCTCTTCAACTAAAATTGAACGCTCAACATAAACAAACTACAAGTTTTTACCTTCGGCTTGGTTGGTTTCCGTTCTTGTTTCGTCAAACTCTGTTGGTTTTCTTGCGGTAATCTACTGGATTTCCACCGAGTACCTCCTAAACGCCTGCAAATGGATAATCGGAACTAAAGCAAGAGTCAGTCCAGACATTAACATACATGCATCGACCTAATTTGAAATTTGAAAGACTCCATTCCTGAACTTCTAAAAAAAGTGCTCATCTTCAGCGTTGGTCACGAAGTCATCAATCAATTCGCTTTCAAACTCATGATGACTGATACAGCTTGCAGCTATTTGAATTATTAAAAAAGCTCGTAGTTGCAAGAATATATTCGCATTTGAACAAAAACTACAGGGTAAAGTATTGAAATTTTACATTTTCTTGGACGTAGGATACGTGATGCAATGCCATCCTACATAAAAGAATCCCGGACACTCAATAACTTAAAATGAACCATTAAAAACTATGATTTTGATTGTAACTGTGTACTGTGTATGTATGTAACTGGTGGTGACGTAGCGGGGTGGTTAAGCATGCGGACTCACAATACAGGAGTTGTCAGTTCGATTCCTCCATGTGTCACTCTTAAAAAATACGCCATTGGTGAGGACGGCAATGGGAAATGACCTCATGAATTCTACTTCTCTAGAAAAACGCAGGACCCTGTCTCTAGTTTCTGCTACGCTCGAAATCGAGTATGCAACGCAGTGTATTATTTATATTGTATTCATGTTGTATATTTGGGTTTTTAAAAGTGTGTAATTTTATTATAGTAACATGTATTTGGGTTCTGGTCGACTTAACCTAGAAAAAGCTAGAAAAAAAGCCAGCTGTAAACCAAGAAAGAAAGACGAAAGACGCTTCCAACGCATCGTTTCCTTTTCGTTACACTAGCTTCGTCTTGTCACAAGAAGAATTTCCGTTCTTCCATCTCATATCACGTTCTCCTTCTTGCAGATTAAAAGGAAAGATTACCAACAGAACCTTAGAATTCAGATGCTGATTACTGCTTCACCGTGGCTACTCGGGCAAAGATTGGTAAGTTTTCAAAGAGATTCGATACGTAGAATCGCCTTTTTTTCTAGTCTAGTTTCACAATTATACACCTTACAACTATAAGGCAGTGCAGGACTGGCGTCTGTAAAACATTAAAGAAAAAAAAAGTCTAAAAAATCATTAAGTCCATCAAATCAGGATTTTCCCATTCCTGGTTTCGTCGACAAAAGATGCAGTGTGTCTCACCAAATCTCTCCAACCTCTTTCCCGTTGTCGTTTAGTTGGATATCTTTCCATCTTTTACAGATAACTTCCCGGGTATCGCTCTCAGGAGATCAGGGATATGATTCCTGTTTCTCTGAGGCGTGTCAGAATAAAAAAGAAGCTCAACTCATTCACACCCTTTCCAAGTTTCACTGCCTCATCCACGAACTTTTATCCCACAAATCATCACTCATCCAAAGAACAGGCAATTTATGGAACATCTTGCCTTCTTGCTTCCCAAATCCTACAAGTTGCCTTTCAAATCTAAGGTCAATAAACTTGATTTGATCTCCCTCTCCTCTTAGCCTTTCGCTTTCTTCTTTCTTCCTTTGTTGGGGCTTTGTATAGGCCACCATGGCCTTTCCTCAACATAACTCACTAAAAAAAATGTGCACCGAATGGTGATGGTCAAACATTTCTTCGTAATGACTTCATGCATAGCCTTGTGAAAGGCTTTTTGCAGAAGTATTGCAAGAAAATCTTTAAGAGACACATCAAACACTCCTATGGTTCTCACATAATAACTTCCGTAACGGACCAGGGAATAGTTGTATTGAAGGTCCTTTACAAGAGCGCTGCATTCATGACTGTTAACTTGAGTGCTTGTTTCGAAACTTAAAAATTGTCCAGGGTATACAGGACATTGCCACTTGTAACTAGAGGGATATCAGGCATTAGAGATTTCCTCCTTACCAGGGATGGAGACCCATGCGCAATTAGGCTGACATAAGAAAAGCAATATTGAAAAGAAGAAAGCGATTTTGCAAGGAAGAGTGGCACAGGGTGGTGACGCCGAGTCCACCGATCGTCGTTTAATGATGATACTCATGTTGAAGACAATCTTTTTTAAAACCATTCATCAACTGCATGTTAGAAATACAAAAACAAACCTCTCTTATAACAGGAAGTGTGTAATTGGATGTTTCTACTTAACACTAATGACAATTCAAATGGAAAAAGAAACAAAAAGAAAGAAGAAAACACAATGCTAAATTAAGCAAAAAAATAGTTCAAAGGTCCATCAAAGCAGGGTGTATCCAGTCCCTCTTCCATCGGTAAAATATGCATTCGTGCATCGTATAGAAATTTTCATTCTTTTCGAAATTAGACGATTCCCTAAGTTGTATGGAGTGTTGCGGTCATTCAGCATAGCAATTAAAGAATCACAAGACTTGTCCAATGCTCCAAGAGTACTCATCGAAGCATGATAACGATAATAATAATTATAATGAATCTAGACCATTATCTCCACAGAGTAGACCGTTACCTGGTCGCGACTTCACATGTTAACAGAGATAGTCTAGTTAAAAATCTTTACAATGTGATACATCTTAAAAGAAAAATAAGAATTCCATCAAAATTCAGCTTCAGCTACAGTTGAGACAAAAATTGTCTCCTTTTGGCAAAAAATTCAGAAAGCGTTGACATCATCATCTATACATGTAAAATTGAGGAGTAGAAAAAAACTTACTCTCGCTCTTCCCGATCCTTCTGCATCATGTGGCGCAGGGCGACGATTCGCTCTTCCATCTCATTATTTTCCCTTTGCAACTGCTCCGACTTAGCTTGCAGTAGCTTGGACTTTCTAGAAGGCCGAGTAGAATCACATGAAACTGCTGGATGATTTCAGGTGATATAAACTGGGTTAGCACATGTGCCAGGCTCTGACTTCATGATTGTTTAATGTTATGAAACGCAAACATGGCGCTGAACTTTCGCTTGAATCAAATAGGACGCCATACACTAAGAAAACTAAGATAGGGAAGGAATTGTTTTGAAAGAATCAATTAATAACATCGATAAGTCGAATGTTGAAAAGGCAGTTACCCTAAACCCCCGATTACTTGTATGGCTACGCCCCTGCTGCTAAAATACCAATTAGCAATGATAGAAAGATTACGGGAATGGTCATTAACGGCGAACATTGACGGGTGATTAAACAAATTATAATGATTCCAGATTAAAGCTTATTATCTACGGGAATTGACGACTTTTAGCAAGCTCCTGTTTACTAAGCATGTGCAGGAAATGAAAATTTCTTCATTACACTTAATCATATCATATATATAATCATGATTACCTGTCAAAACTCTGCAATTTAATTTTCACAGCTCCATTATATTTTAGTCTAAAATGTGACAGTTACTTTTACACTTTCAATTCTTCATTAATAAACATCTTTTAAAGTAGCGACGGTTTATTGATTTAAAACATTTAAGGATAAGATTTAGTCAGCTAATGGTATTACCGCTCTGTGTCACCTGTTTCCATGATGTCAGTGAAGTGATAATTTTACAGGAAAATTGAAATGCATTAAAGAACACCACGTACAGAATGCGTTACGTAATGGCAAAATCGCTGCCATATTGAAGAACTCCCGCGGTGATCGGCAAATTTTCCGCAGCCGATCGCAAAATGGAGTCTGAAAGGTCCACAGGCAGTTTAAGAGGTGTCTCTTGAAAGATGCAGTGAAAAGGTGTCACATAGGCTGTAGCATTGAGAGCTGCTTACGAAATGTCGCAGTGGCTGTGGCTGTAAAACTCTTTGTAATGAAGTTGCCTTTCAATTTGAAAGTATCAGAACTACAAACAAATGCGTTGACAAAAACGCTACAGAGACTCTGAAACCCTAACTGCCAACAAAGTTGACGTCCCGTCTTTTTGCACGACCTGTCAGAGACATTTTAGCTACCTATCTATCTATCCATCTATCGGATAATGAACAATGACCCAAGAAGGATTATTAAGGACAATATTTTCAGTTGATAGCTGTTAGTAGTTAATGAACAAAACCCAATGCTTTCCACTTTTTAAGGAAACTTTACTGCTAGAGAGTTTCCAACAAAACGAGGCTAGGTAGTGTGATGAGAGGAGAGATCAGTGATTAGGGGTGATTGTCGGTCGCGAATTGACCTTGTTGCACAGATGCGCATCCACTGCGTCCCTTGGAGCCTTACTTGCTGTTAAGTGGCAGCAATTATCTGGTGGTGTGGCCGAGTGGTTAAGGCACAGCGCTTCGAATCTTGTGAGGTCTCCTTGCGTGGGTTCGAATCCAGTCGTCGGAATTACGAACCATATGCCAACAGTCAAATCAAATGTCATCCTTCCGAGGTCGGTAAATGAGAACTCAGAAGTAACTCTGAGGGCACAAGCACTGGAAATACATTGATAACAGCTAATCTAAAGTCGAAGTTTTTCATCCAGTATAATAATTCGCATTTCATTTTACAGATGGACATAAAGAAGCTTCCTTTCTTTAAGCAGGAAATGAAGTCCACAGAAAGGGTGTAGAATGTCCATTCACCATAAATGTAGGGTCCAGTCTCATAGATATTATATTCCTGGTCTAGGGTAGCTGGACCGGAAAATTTTTGGTCAAGTAATCTGTCAATTCAGCATCCAGTAAGGAATTTTAGCAGGCCAAGATCTCCACACCTTTAGGCAGATGCTTTTTGTCATTTTGTCGAAAAGGAAATAATTCATGTGTCGCAAAAAAGATTTATACTTACATTTTAACTCAAAATACCTTAAATTATTCCTTGCCTGAAATTAAACCCTTTTTTAACAGCCTGAATTTTATCAAATTAAACAGGTTTAGATCGCAAAAAGTTACTCTCTGCAAATTGCAAGCAGCTGCACTCACAAAACATAGTAAGTATCATCTTCACTGAAAATGACTTTAAAATCCTATTTCTTTGAGAGCAAAATATCTACCAGGCAACATGTATATATTTATGAAAGTTTAGCATTAAAATGAATATATGATGCTTAGAATAAGCTATAATCAAGACTGCAACAGAGATTTGAAATGTTGATTGCTAGCTACCTAAGTTTGGAAGAGAAGCAATCAAATCTTATACTTTGATTAACAGAACACTGAAGATGTCAGCTTCCAAGCATTCAAATACACTTAAGAATGATTAAAGAAGACTTCAACATGCCTACGTGGGAAGCTCCTGCTTGCTCCAAAATCCATGCTTTTTACTAGAATAAAGAAAGGAACTAATTGACGCTTTCTGGAAAATCATGAGAGATTATAGGGCACAAAAAGAAGACCTTGTTAAAAACAAATGCCAATCACATAGGTATCATAGGAGCAATGCTTGTGTTGGAAATGCTTGTGGTTGAAAGAGGAAATGCGGTAGGTGTATTAATCTTTTTTAAATACACGTTAATAATAAATGATGGCTTGTCAAGGATCCTAAGGGCAACACATTGTATTCAATTTAAACTCTCAGGTTTTGAAGATAAGATCTGGTAATCAAAATGGGATGAAATAAGCAATCCACCATCATAGAATGATATCGTGTGATTTCAGCATGATTCAGATCAGAAAAAGTGGAAAGCATGTATGAGCGGGTAAGTGGCCAGATCGCAGATTGAAATTCAATACCTATTTTGATATTTCTAAGATTATCTTGCAACTACATGATCTGATTAATTGCAAAAATATCTAGAAGAAATACCTTTGTAAGTTAAAATAGACATTGATTGCCATATTACACATGGAGATCAATCTTTATAAAAAAGGTGACCATGATACATGAGCAGTCAAACTCAGTAATGCTGGTCAGATTATCAGACCACAGTCCTATTAACATCTATCATGACTCCATCATGATTAAAATGGTATTTTTTGTGCTTGCTACCTAGCACTGGAATGTAGATTTTAGTACACTGAGCTGTGCTTATGAAGCAGTGTCCTAGTCTTTTGTCCTAATTTGGCTATACCCCGTGATTCATTTGCCTGGGTAACAGAGAGCTAGCGAATCTACTCAATTTTGTGAAACTTCAGCTACATTTTCCCCATTCATTTAAAGCAGAGGAAATTTAAATACAGTACCAAATATGTTACTAATAGGAAAAAGCAAAACATTTCAAAATCGCTTAAGCATGATTCTCAACTAATGGTTTCATGCCATCTAATGAATTGTAAGCTTTAAAATAGCATTGATGTGACACCAAAATTTCCTTTAACTTTTTAGAATTCATGCACTCTAGCACACAATACTTTCCTATCGTCAAATCTATATGACGATAGCATCACTCTATGTAATTTGAATGAACAAAAATAAACTTTTCTTGCCAGTAAAGTATGTCTGAATGATTCAGTCACCTCAATGAGATAAATCCAAGCTATGAGCATGCTTCAAATTTATTGAATAAAAAATCATTAAACTTCTTAGTGTTAATACCAGTGTCTATTTCTTTGGCTAAATGTAACAGGACTTCATATAACATGGTTTAGTATCGAGATGATATAAAACCCGCAAAGCCAGTGCAACAGAAAGGATTGGTTGCTGATAACAAGAAATAATTGAAGCTCAGAAATAAATCAATTGCTCACAGACCCTATGGTTAGTGGTTCCAGCTCGGCCATAATTACAGCTAATTTATGCCTACTAAAAGAACTAATCACCAAAATGAATTTATATAAACAATTATCAGATCCAAATTAAAGTCTAATTACTGAATTTAAGATATCGTTAAATTGAATAGATTGCACTTTGGATCTAACAATAATTTATAAAAGTTCTTTTTAGTTTTTAGTTCTTTTAAAAAGCGCGAGCTAGCTGTAATTTTAGCTATTAGTTAAATGCCTACCAGAAACAAATTGAAAATGATAATTATTATCATAATTACTATTGTCACTCTTTAGGAGGAAACACTCGTAGCATAATCCGTAATTATTAGATTTTTAACTATTTTATTCATTTTCTCTTTCTACTATCTTATATTTCTGTAAACTGTTCTTCGCTATTGATTTTCTTTATCATTGTATCAAAGCAGATAGACAGTTATACACTACCTGTTACTAGAGAGGTGTATAATTGTAGATTTAAACTATGCTCAATGAATTGAAGTTTCAAAAAATCAAGCTTAACTGGCGCGTGAGTGAAAAATGCTGGCTTCCTATGATTCCACGAATTGGGAATTCCCAGTTTCTTTTCACATTGTGAGGATGGGTCAGGACACTCCTTGAAATGCATAGCTTCTTACTATCCTATATCTTTTTTGTAATGTTTGGTATAAAGCAAAAAGCATTCATCTTCAAAATTACCCCATTGCAAGAAAGATGAACGGTAATTTTGTCAACCAAATTTCGTTCGTTGCAATTTGATAATCTACTCAGACAAATTACACGACAGCCTATTCCGGAGGCTTGCATTTCCTATTTCATTTCGCATGAATGATGTTGCGAGAGTTATCACCTTTCACACTTTTTGAAATTCACACTTTTTGCAAACGTCGAGTCAAAATCGATAGGCCTACATAGAGTTCCCTGTTGGAATCATATTTCGCAAAAATCCATTAAGGAAGACAGGAAACAAGCCAACGGGAAAGCCAGAAAAGCACAACTAAGGAAGAATGTGTAGATTGAAAAGACCAGACCATAGCATAGATCAAAAACGGTTTACCTTAGCTAAAACTGCTTGGATGAATGTCCACCGCTTCTTGACTACTAGACAGGGTAAATAATTAACGACCACAACAACCCTACTGTCGTTTGGCGCCTTCACAGAGGGGTCGATACAGGCTATACATTCAGAGCATCAAGGAGTCCTTCAGCATGGTGCGAAGGGTAAAACAGGAGACAAAATTTCCCTCTGCGTGTGTTCGACGACGAATAAATGAGGTCAGTGGCAGGAAGGTGACCAGAACATCATGAAGAAACGGAACCGGAGATTCCATTTTGCCGGAGAATCCTGCAGCAAGGTAGATAATTAAGTAAAAGATACCTTTGCCCATCACAAAAGAGAGAACATCGAAGACCTGACCTTAGATATCATATTTTTCTAAAGATCCCCTAAACTGAGCTAAGGGAAGAAAAACTGAAGTGGTTTGGATGCATGAGGAGTGAAGGGACCTGGTTGTGCGGGAAGAAGAGAGCTCAACCAGGAGATCGGAAAGGCGAAGAAGAGGGAGGCCGAAGAGATGCTATATGGACAGTATTGGGAAATACATGAAGGGAGCAGGAGTCGAGGAAGAGGACGCGTTGGGCAGGGTCCGCCGATGGAGAAGCAAGACTCGCTGAGGCCACCCCGCCGAAAGAAGAAGAAGAAGAAGAAGAAATGGTCCTCTAAGGGCTACATTGTGATATGTTGGCACCACCCACCTAACGAGAATACAGACATTTCCACCTTTCAAGCTTTAACCAGAACAAGAAAAAAGCTAGGTGCAGAAGGCAAGGGAATTATTCTCACTGGTGATACCAGCTGTGATTATCAACCAAGCCAAATCAAGCCAAAAGACAGATTGACCCATGTCTTTGTCTCCGTTTCAGAGCAAGAAGATGGCTTGGAGGAGATAGTTTGATCAATTCATCCAAGGGCATTGATTGGGAAGGCGTGGAAACGCTGCTCTCTTTTTGGACCATCTTGATACTTTGTCAAAGAAGTCGAATTTTTGCTCTCTTAAGAATGTCTCGGCAGTCCCAACCTACTAAGTGGTAAAAGTCAGCTCTGAGTTGTCTTTGTCGAGAGCATCCCTTCTCATCTCTTGTTCTTCTTTTATTGGAGAGAGGTGCTCAAGAAAGACACGTAGTTTCCAGTACAGCCTTACTCGTTATGCGATTCGATTCTATTCTAACAAATTGGAAGCTGTACGCATGGTATATCTATCAACAGTAAAATCGTGTGACAATTAAAAGTTGTACGATGTGTGTTCTGAAAGGTTCAAGATAGAATAATGTGCATGGCAACGGTGCGTATGTAGTGCAATACCAAGGGTTTTCCCCAACAATCCAACAGTCTCTTCCTGATCTTGCATTGAGCGTAGAGCAATTGGCCCCGTCAGCCAGAGACAACGTATGTGATGCTGCAGCAGAAGGATTATAGCAACGCACCTGCCTCACCTGTTAAGAGGCTTGGGAAAGAAAACAAACAACAGAAAAAAATACTTCTGGCTTCGTGGTAAATTTCCCGGAAATATAATTCTGAATCAGAAATTTTTGCTGCTGACTGAGTCTGTTCATTGAATGCATGGTGTGACAATAGTAGCCTAAAAATTGAAGCTCAGTTGATCTATATTGTTCCGTGCTAAATTATGGCAGCAGCTTTTAGTTACGCCCGCCTCTGCAACCATTTTGAAAGGGATGCCAGATCATTAGAAGGCCCTGAAAGGAAAACTTGATTGAATCATTGAATCAAACGAAAAGCTTATAGTTTTTACGAGAAGTTGAACTTTGCTATATGCACGCGATTTATATCCAAAAGCGTAATCACTACCACAAGCAAGGATGTGCTTATGGTGTAAATAAACCAGTTAGAGTTTTGAAATATCTTTCTTCATACGATTAAATAGCCGGGAAGAACTTGGAGACGTCTGAACATGCAATGCTCGACAGACACCAGAGCGGAGATAGGTACCAGGAGCTAAGCTAAAATTTTGAGCAAATATTTTCACAATAATCACACAATTATGTATCATACATGGCCATACATAGAGACATACATAAAGAATAGAGGCTGCAAAAAGTCATCCATATTTCATGGTCCTGCTTGTTCCCAGTTGAAACACGAAAGTTGAACTCTTTAACTATTTTCAAGCACAAGTTAAAGGAGGAGTTATTCAATCAATAGGCTTTTTATTTATTTGGACGATTGACGATTTTTAATGATCGGATAATTGGATATTCAACTTTGCAGAAGAAATATTTTTTCTTATTCATAGCGATGTATAAGTTTTAGTTTAAAACAGGTATGTGTGTATGTAAGCATATCAAAAACACTGATCCTAATACAACGTTTTTCACAGCGCATAAATCAAATATGAAATGAAATCAGTGAATTGAATAAGTTACCTACATAATAACAATAATAGATAATGTTTAAAATTGGTACTAATCGAGCGACAGTTCAATTTTTTACAACAGGGCCCACTATGAATTAAAATTGGATGTTGCTAATATTACAATTCAAAGGATTTTAAGAACCGATGTTTAAAATAAATGCATGTTAAAAAGTCATTGAAATGAAAGTCAAATTAAAGTGCCGTTTTAAAAAGAAGTAGACTGTTTAGCTTGGTTATTGCTCTTGTAAGATTATTCCATATTCTGATGCCCCTTGCTTTAAATGTTTACTTTGCCAGGTGTTACTTTTCTGTGGTCCATATAAATTTTTACCCTCTGCTGCTCTTGTACTATAACCATATACATTAGTTGAATACTGGAAGAATTGCTTTAGGTATACTGGGGTGAGATCATTCAAGCTTTTGAATATAGTTATTGCTATCTTTTTCTGTAAATTCTCGTGTAGGCTATTCTCTCTTTGATCGCAATTTATACCCCGTAATTCTGGGGACCTCTTGAATTGCTTTGCAAATCTTTTGAAGCATGTCTTGCTAGCAGAAGACCAAACTTCACCGCAGTAGTTGCAGTACGGCATTACGAGACTGTCGATAAGGAGCTTCTTTGTATGAGATGTTAGGTGAGGAAGCGCTCTCTGACCTTCGCAGTTTGACGCCCGCTTTTGCATACGTTCTTTTAACATGCTCTTTCCAGCTTAGTTGACTGTCAAAATATACTCCTAAGTATTTGTAAATTTCTGTTCTTTTGATTTTCTCTGTTCCAATCTGGCTTTACATTTGTGTATGAAACAAGGGTTTTATTCTATTCTTTATGCAAAGTTAAGTAGTTAAACAATGGATTTTAAGTAAAGGCTTGAATTTTCCAAAGCTTGGAGCTTGTTTCAAAGTTGGCGGTAGTACGTTGAAATCTTTAATGCTCCTGTGGTAGAAAGTCACGTGTTGGCTCGGCGAAGTTGACATTGGCACATGGAAGTTATTCGCTCGTCTTATGCGATAGCAGTCCCCTTGGCACTGGAAAGGAATAATCTGTATGAATGTATTTGCTATGATTTTTATCATCGTTATTGTCAAGTGTATAATTGAAGGTTTTAACTATATTTAATGAAGTGAAGTTCCAAAAAAATCATCATCGTTAAAGCAGGCAAGCCATGCCTATACACTAGTGAGTGACTTGTTGCCTGTAATGCTATCTTTTAGTCGATACATCTACCTTTTATATTCTAACTATTCTTATTTTAGAAGCTTCATTGTATTTTTGACTGGAATTTACCAATGAAAGCTTCCATCATTATTACTACACTGTTATACATAAAGTAGCCCCAAAACAAGCACTGCGCCATTATTGTTTCGCCTCACTTTGGCGGAATTTCAATCATTTTCATCACGTGATTTATATCCACGCCGAGGCCATCGCTTTGCTAAGTGAATACACGAACCGCGAAGATCGCAACTGGGCCGATGCAATTGTTATATTCCTAGCAAGGAGGACCCAAGAAGAGTACTGACAACCTTCAAGCGTCATAATTCGGAGCATCGAACCGTTTTGGTCATGTCGGCACTCTCACTTTATGCCGAAGTCTGCAGAAGTTTGTTAGAATTCAATCCACTTGACGACATCGACAGTCAGGCCTGGCATGAAACAGTGCGGAAGCTCAGAAGACTCAGGCACGTTCTACAGTGCCGCATTTGCAAAGTCATGCGAAGAGAGCCGTACGGGGCTAGCGGCTGTAATCATATTACATGCAGAGGCTGCAAGGACAGTAAAAAGGGATACTTTTCAGGCTGTCGACACTGCAAAAATCCGACGGAATTGATGTTAGATAAACAAACAATAGCGGTATTGAAGTGCTACGCGAAAATCTGCGAGATCCTTGAAAGTTATCGTCTAACGGGAGCGAATTCGCTCAGAAACGAGAGGATAGATAAAGTTTGGGAATTGGTTTGTGAAGGTTTATGTTTGTTTGAGACAAAAGATGAAGAAACAAACCGAACTAAGCCAGAGATGATGAGTTTAGGAGACGGAGATTCGCAGCATTGTCCCTCAAGCCGCCCAGATCGACAAGGTCCGGTCAGTGACGTAGACAAGGTTCCTAATGAAAACAAAGTGCTACAAGATGGCGGATGTATTAAAGATGGCGGACACGTTAGGCACGGTAGCTCCAAAGAAGATAATGAAAAAGACAATTCGGGGGAAATAGAAGAGAAAAAAGAAAAGGGCAACAATTTGCAAGATAAAAAAATAAATCTGAGTAACTCTTCAGCAGATCCAAGTACAGACAGCTGCAAACACAACTCTCATTCAAATAAGGAAACCAATGAAAAATTGGTCCCAAAGCTCTTTGCAATGAAGGAGAAGGATTCAAATGATTTTAAACTTGTTTCAAATTTTCCATGTAATAGAGCGAAAAACGAGCCAGCTAATGTGCATCAGAAACAAATTGAGAATGGGGAAATTGTGTTAGAAGCAAAGAATGGATTTCTGTGTAGCAAGAACTTTGATAAAATGGATCAGAACGGAAGGAGTCTTAGTAAAGTTTGTAAAAGTAAGCTCTCTCCATTGACCTCCACTGACAGTGAAAGGAAGTTATCAGTATTAAAAAAAGGGAAAAATAGACGGACTGACAACAGTGCAGAGTTACAGAATCAAAAACATAATGTAGCTAAGGAAGAAGAATGCCAGGACGCTAATGGAATTTTACACCTCAAAAAAGTCAGAAACAGTGAAAACAGTTATGTTACCAACCCAGAGGAAGTGCATGTCAAAGAGGATGAGGATCTCCCTAGTAAAAAAGGCAAATTTGAGAATGGAAAAAGACAGTATGGATTTTTACGTAAGAATAAATACAAGTGTTCCTGTGGAAGTGCAACGGGCATGAAGCACTTTGCAGACATTTGCAACCACAAGCGGTGCGTGTGTTTTGCGGCCGGCGTGCCGTGTGTATCCTGTAAGTGTAAGTTCTGTTCCAACCCACATAAGTCTCACTACAACGTGAAATGGTCGTCGATCGGAGTTGATAGTGGCCTGGAAGCTGTCAAAGTAGAACAAGGCAAAGACGGAGGCTCATGAAATATTATGTTTTTAATACTTTTGTAGATTTTTACCCATTGTGTATAATATGAATACTTAACGCCATGTTTGACTACCTCTTTGGAAAGTTCATTTGTTGTATAATTTCTTTGAACGCCTGTTGTCATTTTGGATAAAAAAAGTGCGTCGAAATTCATTCTGTTGCAGCACCTATATGAATTCTTGTGTAGATAGACTTTGTGCCTGTCTTCTGCACAACACTCTTTCCGTATATTTGGAAGCACTCAAGTCAGTTAAATGCGTACATAGCAAGGATGATGTATATTGTATGAAATATTTTTGCTTGTATATGATCTCCAGGTGCCCAATCAGTGGCATGGACAGTTCTGTGTCATTTCTGCTGCTGTTCTGCACTCATTTCTTTGATCTCAAAGTTTACTGGTGATTCTTCTTAGTTCTCATACAGTCAGTCATAATTTTTTCATCATTTTACTGGAAAGTCCCTTAATAGGAATTGCCCTGGTGATGTCTTTGAATGTTGCTATGATGGTTTCTTAAAATTTACCCTGTAAATCTTTCTGACTTTTCACAACTAAATTCCAACTCTTTCTGGCTTTTCAGGACTAAATTACACGGCCTCAAAAGTTGGTCATGCCACTAAACATTTAGATTTCCAAGATGAGAACATCTGATTTAAAGTATTGCTCCAATGTAAGATATGTAGCTGAATTCAGTAATGACACTCTCAACAACAAAATAATCTAATGTTGGCGGAAAGCCTGTTAAAAAACATCGCCCGCACCTTGCCACCTTTCAAATAGAAGATACAATAAATGGAAGATTGGGACATCTTTTTTATTCCAAACTTAAAGTAGCTGTGAAATAACAAAAAGATATAATTGCAAATGGAAAAAAGTATTAGTCGTAGGAGTTTCACTCTTATAATCTTGATAACGATTGCTTTTCATAATGCTTCAAAATTGCTTCCTACGCCTCGTCGCTTGACTCGTAGATTATAAGAAATGATAAGAAATACTACAAAGTTATAAGAAGCATAGATACGATGGAATCATGCCGACTTACAGACGAAACAGAGCAGAAGCTAGTGACGATTTTAACTTATTCACACTCTTTCCAAGTTTCACTGCCTAATCCACGAAGTTTTTTTCTTTAGTCAAGTCTTTATACTGGATGAAACATTTCAGCTTTTTGATTAACTGTTGTTCAACTGTTATCAATGTGTGTCCCGTGCTTTTGCTCTCAGAGTTACTTCTGAGTTCTCATTTACCGACCTCGGAAGAATGGACTGTTAAGTTGGCTTGTGGTTAGTGGTTCCCACGACTGGGATTCAAACCCACGCGAGTAGACCTCGCATGATTCGAAACGCTGCGCCTTAACCACTCGGTCACACTCCCACACCACTCGGCCACACTCCCACACCACTCGGCCACATACAACTCTATCCCACAAATCACCATGCATCCTTGGAACATGCAATTTATGGAATGTCTTGCCGTCTTGCTTTCCTAAATCCTATAACTCGCCATCCTTCAAATCTTATATCAATGAAATTGATCCGATCTCCTCTCAGCCTTTCGCTTTCTTCCTCTTTTTGGGCTTTGTAAAAGCCAAAATGGCCTTTCCTCAACACAACTCACTAAAAAATTACATAAATCTGTTGTTGTTATCTCTAGGTGATGCACCTAAAGAACATGTAATTGAGATTTTGAACCACAATTTAGAAAAAATGTGCATGACAGCAAAATCCGGCGTAAGAAGTGAAATGGTGAATATATGCTAGCTATGCTTTTCTGGAACATCCCCTATACGAGCAATTACGAAAAGAGTTTAGGAGATGCTTATGTTTTTGAAGCTTCCACCATCTACCCTAAACTACGTTAGAACTGCGCATATGATCAAACTGCTAGGGAGCGACCCCTTCACGAGTGATTACGAATTGAGTTTAGGACATGCTTATGTTTTTGAAGTTGTCAACTTTTTAGCGCTTTTATCTCTGTCCGTTGGTGCCGACGGTGTGTTTCGGTAGATCTCGTCATGCTTTGCGGTCTTCTGCCAATAGTACCAGTTGCGCGATTGACATGTGCGTCCAGCCCTTATGCTATCTAGCCATTGACGTCTCGGCCGTTCCATTTTCCTGCCAAACCGGTCATCCTCAGTTTGGCACACGGGACCGAAGAGCCCCATCTTGCGCTGGATAATTTCTTGCGACAGGCGGCACTTGGGTTGCATCCGCCGCATAACATCTTCATTTGTCACTCGATGGAGCCAGCGAATGTCAAGTAGACGACGAAAACAGTCCATCTCGAATGCATCAAGCCTACGAAATTCTTCCTTTCGGATAGTCCACATTTCAACGGCGTAAAGCACAATGATGAAGACACATGTTTGTAGAACATTGAGCTTGGTCTTTATTGAAATATCTCTGCTCTTCCAGATTTTCTAGAAGCCGTTGGTTGCTCTGTAGCCAAGGCCCGTGTGGTGCTTACCTTTTTATGCGCTGGTGTTACCTGCTGTCAGGAGCGATCCAAGGCAGACAAACTGATCAACCACTTAGAACTCATTTCCGCGGAGCGCGAGTGGAGCATGCATGTCCTTACTGCCGAAACACAGCGCTTTCGTTTTGTCAACATTAACTTCTAGATCGTACTCGAGACATTCGCTTCGGACCATTCCGAGACCTTGCTCTAGATCAGCGCGATTCTGCGTGCATGTTCTGCGATAAAGGACAGAGACGGTCGCCTGCTGCAGACGAAGGAAGAGGTTTCTAACCGTTGGACATAGTACTGCACCGAGCTCTTTAAGCTAAACCGTAACGGCTCAGGCGTTGAAGGTGAGCAGCGCGAGGTCACTCCGCAGCACACCCACACGAAGTCATCACTATCGGCCCTAACCAAATCTGTTACTTTAATGTACTTCTCATATCTGGATGCTACGTCTCCGATCGAACTATTAGACTTTGTTACCTTACCTCTCTCTGGATTTAATCATTAAGTGCAGGGTACTGGTGGAGGGGAGGAGGGAGGTCAGGCCTCGCTAAAATTACATACCTCGTAATCAAGCGATTACCACATTGTTCTGAAATAAAATGGCGGGGCTGTTGAGACACGTACACAAGCTGTCATTTGCAAGCCCCTCCAAGGGATTCATTTTGAAAAGACTAGGGGCTGATACCGCCAAGATCTGCTCTGCAAGAATAAGTTCAGATGTAGCATTAACTATTGCTGACTATGTTGAGCAGAAGAGGGAGCAGGCCAGACTTGGTGGCGGTCAAAGAAGAATTGACACCCAGCATAAAAAGGTTCATTTTACCTTGCCTTTTCGTGTCTATGAATAAAAATGTGCTTTCGAACTGAACTTCTAAGGCTTAATTGATTTGAATCTTTGAATGTATGCAAGGTTGTACAAAGGTAAGGCAAATCTGCGCCTTGGATCATCGTCGCCTTCAATCGTGGCCTTCAAGGCATGGCGATATTGGTGTGCAAGTATCCATTCACAACTGTGTCAAAGCAACGCCCCCAACCGACTATCATGAAGATCGAATCTGATGTCTTATCTTTGTAAATATCATGGAAGCAACTGGAAAGTGTATTTTACGTTAAATCATAATCTTTGCAAGGACCCAAGCTGTAATTTAGGTAGCAGCAGCATTTTTAGGACCAGTTAGGATCTATCAATTGGTGATTCCTAAAATGCACTCAGCTGAAAAATTAGGCAGCAGTCTATGACATGCTATAAGAAATGCAGAATTAAATTAATGCTCATGCTAATGATTGTATTAAAATTCAAATTTAACCCAGAAGAAAATTTTTGGGAAATGTGATCAGTTCTGTGGATTCAATAGATTGGTTTGAAACATAGTCCCCCTGTTGCCAGCCTTCCCTGTTTATATAGGCCGCTTGAAAGGGCCTCTAGATGTCACTGGGCACCAAATTTTAAGATTGCACTTATCCACCCTGCAATTCTATGAGTATGGAATATTTTACAAGTAGTAAGCAATTTCAAGTGGTGCCGTGGTGTAATGGTTAAGCGTGTGGACTTTTAGGAATCACCAGTTTCAAGGTGTGCGTATGAAACTGGTCCTAAAAAGCTGCTGTTCGATTCAACCCACATGGACAATTCTTGCCTTGCTTTCTTGTTTAACGTGCAGAGAACACGGAGTCAGAGAGACGACGATTAGCGCTGTTGTGCTTGAATGACTGACTAACTGACTTATTGAAATGAAATACATGTTTATATAGGCGAATAAGGAAGAGCTAAAATTACCAAACTCATCGAATAAGAATAGGAGCGGAAGATTGATTGTGAATGACGCAAGTAGATGAATAGATGATGAGCTGATGGGAATTATGACAGGAAATAACAATTGATTGGATGAGTAGAATTGTATTGTTAAGCAAGGTGGTAATGGCAGCATAGATAGAGATTTATGAGGGTAGAAAGCTGAGTCATTACAGACTCATAGCCCAGGGGTTGAGAGTTCCAATCCTCCATGTGTCACAACAAAAACACCATTGTTGACAAAGGGAACAGGATACAGCTTCCCTAGAGATGCCTTAGAACCCTGTCACTGGTTTCTGCTATGCTTGAAATCGAGGATGTGACACAGTTTTAAAGCAATCTTGGGCATTTAATGCATTTAAAAGTTTTTACTTTAGCAAACTGGGCCACCAGAATGTTTCCTGTAGTGCATGGGGGATTTCTCGCCAAATTTTTTTCCAAGTAGGCCATGTCATCATATTTGGTGCTCATAGCTTTTTAGAATCCTTTATTGTCAGCTTTTAGTTAGTGTGCTACAAGGGAGCCATCGCAACTGGGGTGATAAGATATTGAAATGAATTTTATTTGTATATCAATGTTGGAATTAGGTCAAGTCTGATAAAAGCAAGTGGGAATAATAGTAATGGTAATAAAAATATTTATACAAGTTATACTTCATCAGTACTACAAGCACTGTTATCAGCCCTGTTTAAAAAGAAAGCAAAGAAGTTTAAAGAAAAATAGACTCTTTTTATACAATGTAAAGTCTTGAATGTCTTTCGATACTTATCATTAAAAACCTAATTTAGATCAACAATTAAAGTCCTTGCATTTGTTTTTTATTTTTATCGTAAACAAATTTTTTATGTTGTAATGCATGGCTCTGTGGCGTAGTGGTAAATCATGTCACAACACAGGAGTTGTCAGATCGATTCTTCCATGTTTCACAATGCCATTGGTGAGGAAGGCGATGGGAAACCACTTCATGAATTCCACTTCCCTAGAAATACTCAGAGCTCTGTCTCTGGTTTCTGCTATGCTCAAAATCGAGTATGCAACGAAATTTTTTTTAATGCATGGTTGTCAATTTTTCTTTCAGGGAAAATTAACAGCACGTGAAAGGCTGGGTTTATTACTGGATCCAGGATCCTTTGTTGAATATGATATGTTTATGGAGCATAACTGTACTGATTTTGGAATGGAGCAACAGAAGGTGAGTTGTGCAATCACCAACTTGAAAAATGGTAAATTCTGTACTTGTTAACAATTAACCAAATGAATATCCACAATAGCATCAGCTTCATTTTTCAAAACCTTGTTTTTAAGGGCATGGAATTTTGTTGTTTTAAAGCAGAATTCTTTACACAAAAACAGAAATGTATACATCTCACATGCTATGATAATAAAAATCCTCTTAATCAAAGGGCCTTTCCAGTGAAGAATGTTTATTTTAGAGTACGGTGTAATCAAGTGCTCGTATTTTGAATCTGTAGTTATTTTTCTTATATATTTTCCTGTTTCCAAGCTATAAGCGTTTTAAATCAGACTTCACAGAAAAAAACGAGAAGAAACAAAAACACCAAAATATACTTAGTGAAGTCACAGAGTATATAATAATAAGCCCAGAGTTGTGAATCTCAGTATTTGTGACATCTTGCAATTGAAGCTGGCATCAATGAATCCATTATTTTGTTCATAATCTGATGAATTCTCGTGAGAAAAACAAAGGGCTGAGAAAATGTCTATCAGCCTGGTCCCAGACTGTCAAGGGGTCGGCCGTTTGGGTCCCAACTGTCCATCCTATTCTGCGCATCTTTCTCTAGTTGTTGGGACCGAATCATTGAATTGGAGCAAGTTTGTATGGCCGGATGTCCTTCCTGACGCCAACCTCTTGGTCGCCTCTTACGACACGCAGAGGGTACGTTGAGCCTATTCTAACCCAGAACTCACGCAGATACCCGGAACTCACACGGAACTCAAATAAATCTAATTCGCAAATAGAAATGTTTCACTGGAAGTGATACTTCTATCAGTGAAGTTATTATTCTATTGCAATACGGAAAGAAGATTATCAATATAAAGATCAATTTTGTAACCCATTGCAGTATATTGGAGACAGCGTTGTGACTGGATATGGCAAGATAAATGGCAGGACGACATTTGTTTTTAGCCAGGTATGAAGTGAAGTTTCTTTTTAATTTAGATTCATTAACCGTGACACAGTGGATAGGGTTTGTGACTTAACAGAAGGTAGAGTTGAATCACATTACCAATACAATCATTTAGGATAGGTACCTATCCTGAGGAACTCATTAGAGAGGTACTATCCTGAGCCATGGCAATATGAGGTGCAGTGACCCAGTTCCTCTCCTTGCCATACTCTACCCCTAGGCCACCCCAGTTAGCATACTGCTGGGGGGACCGACAAAGGGCAAAGAGAAACATGCTAAATAAAACTCAAACGTGGTACAGTTGAAGAGATAAGGTTGTGCAAGTGATTTAGCACTAAATTAAGTGACTGCATTTCTAACAGAGATGATGTGAAAAATGTGAATACTTAATTATTGGTTGGAACATTAGGAAACTATGCAGTTGTTGCATTTTTCCTGCATTTGTTACAAGGTGCCTTCCTAGTCTGAAAATCATGAAACTTCAATTATGATATCAACAATTATTAGGTAAATAACCTTTGGTATGCACATCCTTTGTAATGGAATGCAAAGAAGTTGCAAAACCAGAAATAACGTTACTAATGGTGCAAAATTGTACTGTGGTGCCCACATGCTTCCTGGCCTGATTTGAAACATTTGCTTATGATAGTTTATGCATACCATAATTTCCCTATTTAATCTTTTCTCTAGGATTTTACTGTCTTTGGCGGTAGTTTATCAATGGTTCATGCCCAGAAAATATGTAAGGTAGGTACATTTGCATTGCATTTTGTTGAACTTTACTTCAGTAATTTTTTTGCTTTTTATCTCATACTTGGTGTCAACATATTGATCCCATCAATTGAATGCGTAATTCTGTGCCTTAGGTAATGGACAAAGCCATCTCGTTGGGAGCTCCAGTCATTGGTCTAAATGACTCAGGTGGGGCCAGAATTCAAGAAGGCATTGAATCCTTAGCTGGTTATGCACATATTTTTCAGGTAATGATTTCTAGATACCATGCGACACGCATACACACACATAAACACACACCCACCCATGCCCAAACCCACACACCTATGCACACACCCAAAAACACACAGACGTACACCTACCTACACACAGACACACACCTGCACACACATCTGCACAAACACACCTAAGCACAGACACACCTAAGCACAAACACACACCCTACACACAGACACACCTCCTACACACAGACACACCTGCACTCACACACACACGGGCACACACACACCAGCACATACACACCTGTACACACACACACGGACAGACACACCTGCACTCATACACACACTTGCACACAGACACACCTGCACTCATACACACACTTGCACACAGACACACACCTATGTGCAGACACACACCTGCACTCACACACACACATACACTAACACAAACACAGATGCACTAACACACCCACACTAACACAAACACACTAACACACCCAGACTAACGCAACACACTAACACACCCAGACTAACACAAAAGCACTAACACACCCACACTAACACAAATGCACTGACACACCCACACTAACACAAATGCACTAACACACCCACACTAACACAAATGCACAAACACACCTAGACTAACACAAATGCACTAATGGCCATCTTTCAAATCTAAGATAAATAAACTTGATCTTATCTCTCTATCTTCTTAGCTGCTCGCTCTCTTCTTTCTTCATTTGTTGGGGCTTTGTATAGGCCACCATAGCCTTTCCTCAACATAACCCACTGAAAAAAAAAAAACTAACACACCCACACTAACACACCCAGACTAACACAAACGCACTAACACACCCAGACTAACACAAACGCACTAACACACCCAGATTAACACAAATGCACTCACACCCAGACTAACACAAATGCACCAACACGCCCAGGCTAACAAATGCACAGACACAGACACACCTATGCACAGACACAGACACACCTATGCACAGACACACACACCTGCACTCACACACACACGCATATACACAGACACACGCTCACACAGACACACGCTCACACAGACACACACTCACAGAGTATTGTGTTGGAGTATGACTTCCTATTCTTCAGAGTGGGCAATTCGAGGTCTCATCATTAGACAAAATGATATGGTAGTGCGCAAGTAGAGCAAGGCAGAAAATTCTTGCTAGAAAAGGACACCATATTAATCTTTATGCAGTTTTCATTAGTGCCAGCTAGTTTTGGCCTTAATGTATGGTGTCTATATGGATATACATATGTTTATATATCTATATTTATATAATTATGCCAGATATATACATATTCAGTACACCATCATGTTTTCCATCTGTACATAACAGGGGTGGGCTTTGCATAGTCTCTGTTATACATATGCCAAAAGGGGAAATACAGTCTGTTCAAAGATTTGATGACAAGGATAAAAGCCTTGATAATGGTGGCCAAGTTGATGAGCAATATTTTTATCAAGTAAGTCTATTAGCCAGGGCGTCAGGCCGTCTACCTTGGATACGTCTTCAATCATCTACGCAGCATTAGCCTTGATTGCACTGCTGTGTGCCTCAAAGGCTCAAAATCTGGAGATGGTAATTGCAGCGCTGAATTGATCATTAATGTATGTTTTCGTTTCAGAGAAATACATTGGCGTCTGGAGTGATTCCACAGATTTCTCTGATTATGGGACCCTGTGCAGGAGGAGCTGTATACTCTCCAGCCATCACTGATTTTACATTCATGGTTAAGGTGGGTTGCATTCTGAATGGAAAATGAATTAATTCGATTAAAAGAGGGTGATGTTTTCACCGGCCTGACAGCAAGGGAGAATGTCCCTTATGAGTAAGAAAGTTATTTTTCTGTTGTTGAGTGCCAAGCCTTATCAGCTACTGTACTTAGTGCACAAGTCAGATCACTACAAATGTGCTGCGCATATGCAGGGTGGGGGAGGAATGTTATCGAACCCGGAACCTTGAGATTCCTAAGCGAGTGCTGTATCACTTTAGTCAACTTCATTTCATTTATCCAGGGTGAAGTTTACCTCACTGGCCTGCCAAAATGGCTTGCCGGAATGAATCTCTATATAAAGGTACAAATTAAAGCAAAAACCTATATTAAAAATTAATAAGAGAAAGAAATAAACGTATCTATAAAGGTGAATAAAATAAAAATGTATATAAAGGTATAATTTAGAACAAAAATCTATATTAAAAGGTGATACGAAATGAAAGAAATGTGTATATAAAGGTATCATCTAAAATATATTTTACAAAGTCAACATTTCTGGATCCAGCAGGTCTTTGTCTCTACAGCAAGATACATAGTAAGTCGATGGGATGGTAATGTTCATCAATCTTCTTACTATGATTATCCTCGCATTTTCGTCGAAGTCAAGCTCTCATCATATCTAAGAGGGTATTCGACGACTTGCTCATCACACCGATTGCTCCTATGGCAAGATTTACGAACCGGACTTGTCTAAATTGATAATGACGATAATAGTGGTTATGATAATAGTGATTGTAATAGTGATAGCGATGATAATGCTTTATTTCAGATTGTTAAATTAGATAGTTATATAACCAGTACAGACCAACTATTTGATTTACAGTCAATATACTAATATAATCTAATCTAATTTAATCTAATCTATTATAATCTAATCTAATCTAATTTAATCAAATCAATATACTAAAACCAAAAGGGTAAAAACGGGAAGAAATCACCTGCTTACTTAGCATCTAAAAGGCGAAGCCGTCCAAGTTTCTACTGTTTGCGTCAACATGCTGTTGGCATGTTTTATGGTGTCTGGAAGCCTGTTCTTTTATATGCATTGTCAATGGATACTGAGAAGCTCGAAAGCGAATGGTACGGAGATGGGCGCCTCAGGGAGGACCTTTAACTTTTATCATCGATTTTAAGAAAATGGGAGTGTGGCAGCTGGAATAATGTGATGATTATTGAATGCAGTCTCTCGTTAAATTGGACAACTCTTACATCAGAATTTGTTAGCCATGTCACTCAGTCAGTCACTCAGTCAGTCACTCAGTCAGTCACTCAGTCAGTCACTCAGTCAGTCACTCAGTCAGTCACTCAGTCAGTCACTCAGTCAGTCACTCAGTCAGTCACTCAGTCAGTCACTCACTCAGTCAGTCACTCACTCACTCAGTCACTCAGTCAGTCAATCAGTCAGTCAGTCAGTCAGTCAGTCAGTCAGTCAGTCAGTCAGTCAGTCAGTCAGTCAGTCAGTCAGTCAGTCAGTAAGCTCCCTTTTCATTCGTTTTTTTTACTTTTGACTCTTTTGAAAGTAACTCTGGTTTGTTTCAAATAATGTTGATTGTGTTATGCTTCACAGGACACCTCGTATCTCTTCATTACTGGCCCAGATGTCGTCAAGGTACGTGAATTTAGCAATATGTCTTCTGCATATGTATATGGTGGTGCCGTGTGTAGTGGTTAAGCATGAGGACTCATAACACTGGGATTGTGAGTTCAATTCCTCTATGTATCACAATAAAATACCATTGGTGAGGAAGGCAACGGGACGCCACCTAATAAAATCCACTTCCCTTGAAAAACTCAGAGCCCTGCCTCTAGTTTCTGCTACGCTCGAAATCGAGTATGCTACGCAAGTTAGATGTATATAAACCCAGAGAAAACATTGAGGAAGGCTTAAACTGAAATTCGCAGGATATTTGTTGGGAGCTTTCAGGGCTTAGTGTTTGGCTGTGTTTTCGTATTGTTAGTTTCATGCAGATACTACAACATTTAAATCTTGTTAGTACCAACAGCGTATACGCTGGGGACAGGGCACTTATGAATTACATCAGTTTTAACTATTTCAAATGTGCATTATGTGTATATATGTTCATCTCATCATTGTCATAATTGCCATGATTCATTAGAAAATATCGCAGATCGTGGTTTCTTTTTCTCTTTCCGTCTTCCATTTGGCGCTGTCTCTTGCAATGTTTCCTGCTTCTTCGATCGTTCTCATTTCTCTTTGCTGTAGATGATTATTCACGATGTTTTCCAGGTTCCTTTTTCGCCTTCCTCCACTTCGTTTTCCCTCCACTTGCAGCAACTTCAATGTTTCATCGTTTCACCTTGTAAATTGTCATCAGTCATCATTACTGTCATCATGATAATGTTTATCATTAAAATCATGATTCTACTGTGTATTTTTCGCACACCATTCCATCGTAATTTGGAACCAATCCAACCAATGCGGGGATTTGTTGTTCTGCTAAATATCAGGTTAATTCCTTGGACCGTAGATGTCTAGAACGATCTGGATTATCTTTGCCGTGTCTGACACACGATCTTTCTGTACACAATCTTTTTGTGCCATATCAATGGTCTCGATATTGATTCCATCTCTTTTATCGGTATCATAAGCCTTATTTCAAGATCTTCAAAGCTGTATATGTACCTCTCTTGTTATCTTTCGCCTTTCATTGTTACTGGTGACAGCCTTTTAATGATTATCGACAAGTGAAATTTGTATACTAATCTATCAGTTGTGTAGTCATATTTAGACAGTCCTCCGATTCTTTTCTGGAAACGTGATATAATGTATCGACATCGACTCGACCAACGCCACCTGGATTACATCGTAACAGAAATCTCCTTCATCATCATCTGCACCACTTACTACATCTTCTGTCTCGGAAATTTATCACGGCTCAGTCCAGAGCTCTGTTGTTACTGATAGATATCTTCTCCTTTTTTCTACATATTCAATATCGTTTTTAATTGTAAGCCAGAAAAATAGATATTACTTATTGTGAGATTTGTGTTTATATCATTTAAGAACATAATGAATTGACGTAGGTTGAAGAAACAAAAAATTTATGATTTTGATTCTGCCTAATCCGGCAAGGGAGATGATTTCAAAGAGCTTGCTGAACACCACTGCAGTATCGATGTCCTTTTGCAATACATGCAGTGCTAAAATATGTACCATGAAGTGTTACTAGACTGATATTCAAATTGCAAGGACTTTCTTTACACAGACTGTGACTGGAGAAGATGTGACGCAAGAAGAGTTAGGCGGAGCAAAGGTACACGGGTCGAAGTCAGGTATGTAATCAAGAGATACTGCTTTTACGTAACGTCACAGCAAATATAAATACTTTGTCCTTTTTGCATTGTTATACTGTTGTAATAAGATGTTGCCCTGCCAATTATCACAATCATTATGATTATTAGTTATTACTCGTTCTGATGTGCTATTATTAGCAGTATTGTCGCTTTTCTCTCCATTCGTTTCATTTTACAGTACACATTGATAACAGCATGATACGCATATTATACATTATATATATTTTAGAAATCTGCATCCTTTATAAAGATTTTCAATATTATTATAGTAGCTATCAGTGTCGCATTATTATCCATCATTACCATTTGTTATTATTTATTATAATTTATTATTATTTACTATCATTATTCATCATTATTATTTATCATCATTATTTATCATTATACTTTATATTTTTCATTCACTATTATCATTTTGTATTTCTGTTTATTGTTATTATTATATATTATTATCATTTAACGTTATTATTCATTATTGTCATTTATTTATTATTTTTGCTTATCGTTATCATTTACCACTATTATTTGCTATGATCATTATTTAGCTTATCATCATCTTATTAAAAACAATTTATTATTATTTTTTCATAAAACCGCAAGAAACTGTACAACCCTGTGGTCATTGTGCTTGCAATCCTGTCGGAAGCATTTTTATATATTATTCCCACAGCTAAGTCTGAAGATTTTGAAGTAAAGATTTTGATCCGAGGCAACATTGGAAGAAAGAAGATATATATTTATGAAACGAAATGGGGAAGCTTACCCCAGGAGTTAAAAAGAGCTAGCGAATCCCTTTACTCTAAGTGAAATCTATTGGTGCGTTTTTATAGCTTATCATTCATTCGTGTCTCTAATTGCATATTAAGATGGTACTTTCCGTTTAGGAGTTGCATCTGGAGCTTTCGATAATGATGTGGAAGCAATATCTTCGTAAGTAGATTCCTTCTGTGTTCTAACCGAATTCTGAAATAAGATTATATGCACTCAGAAGCCGTGCTCATCGAGAGGTGTCCTGGTCCTTTCTCTTGATGTGCTATGACTGCGCTTCCTTACTCCACCTCCCTGGAATGGCAGAGCAGTAGCGACTATCCTCACTCTTGATCAGGGTTGTCCAACGCGCGATCCGCCATGTTGTCTGATTTGGTGCAACCCGACCAGGGCTTCGAACCCTGACCTACCTCATTCAATGCAACCATTCTACTACTTTTTGTTACTGGTTTTGGATGTAGTGTGCGAAGCTTTAGACTTTTGTGATCATTATGTTAAGGTCTTGTTCGCATGTCACATGTTTGATTGTCGTATCGGTGTTCGTATCCGGAAGCCGTTGCCCTTGTCGACTTTTTATTTGCTATTCCGCAGTGCTCCTTTTTGTAGCTTTCAATACATTGTACGTTTAATTAGATGTTAGTGGAGTCAGCTGTTAGTTGGGTATTCGATCTAGAGGAGACAACCAACTGACTGACTGTATTGATGATCTTCTTTAGCTAAGGCCTAGGGGCCTTCGCTGTCTCTTCTACTCGCTGTCAAAGAGCACCTAGAACGTTACAGGTACTGCCTTAATAAAGATGCATGGGGTTTATTCGGATTGAAATATTCACTGATTATTACAATGGATATTTTCAAGGAGCGAGTAAATGGACTAAATTAAGTGATTTGGTGATAAATTCTGTTTTGACTTTTGGCAGATCTTGTGTAAAAATGCTTGTTTCAAGTATGCCACGGTCGACCAGATACTGTGGATGCCAAATACTGAACCTTAGTTTGACCTTATTTGCTAGTCTTGTTAAGTGGTGCCGTGGTGTAGTGGTTAAGCGTGCAACCTCATAGCACTGGAATTGTGAATTCGAATCCTGCACGTGTCACAATAAAAACAACATTTGTGAGGAGGTACCTCAAAAACACTTAAGGGCCTTGTCTCTGGTTTCTGCTACGGTCGGAATCGAGTATTCAATGTTATTCTTGCTTTTAAAGTTGCTTGAACAAGTTGTTCTTGACAAAACAGACTGTAACTTGCTATGCTTTTGTTTAAATTGTTCCATCATTTGGAATCAAATCCCCTTTGCTTAATTTCTTTGATCATTTTTAAGCTATTTCTGAAATTACCTCAGAAACGATTGCAATTTTCTACTCAAAAAAGCACCGTCATTACCTATCCTTGGCAGTAATCAGAAGCCATGACGTACGATGTCCCTCTCATGGACCCGAGAAGTGACTCGGACATTTTATTTTCATTTAGAGTTGTATCTCATCTATTAGAATCGATGATAAATCGACGAGGAACAATCTTGTTTCATTCGATTCGTTTCTAAATGAACGGTTGACGCCGTGTATAACCGTTACATACGATATCCCTTTCATCGCCCCCGAACCAGTTTATGCCGTTTTTATTCAATTTCCATCCTTTGAATTTCCATTCAGTAATGAATTCTTTTGATTAGCGATGCTGCTTCTTTATTTTTTTAATCTTTTTGTTATTTTGCCGTCATATTATCAAGAGTGCCGGATTTTAATCGATGATGATCATAGCGAATTTCATTGGAATGTCAGAATAATGTGCCCAGTTTGGTATCTGTCTCATCTCTATGCAAATCTAACCGGTTTATTTTTTTTGCAGCATCCGAGAGTTCTTTGGTTACCTTCCTCTCTCAAACCGTGATCCTACACCAATTCGTAAATGCGACGATCCGAGGTAGATACAATTTTGCTAATTTTTGATGCATAACCGAGGGAATTACTGACCATGGCATTATTCCAGCTGTAGGGCCCATGCTGCGACTATGCAAGTTAATACGCTTTGCGACCTGATCTTATCACTGACTGATTGGTTTAAATTGGTTGCTATGCGTTACGGGGTAAACAAACTTGAAATCCTCCAGGCGAAGTGTAGTCGAAGGTCGAGTGGTGTCAGAGAAGGTTTGAAATGTCGAAAAATTGCTGCGTTTAGGGGTGTTTCTCAAATGGTTTTGATACCAACGGATCTTTTCATCCTTTCCGAAATCAGAGAGCTTGAAGAAACAATGGACATTGAGAATAAGGAGAGCTAACTGGTGACCTAATTCTACTTCAGTGGTCTGTTATTAGCATTTTGCAGAATCAGATTTTAAATCATCGATAACTGGCAGACCCCATTAATAGCAAATGTGATCCCAAATTTTTAGTAGATTTAACCCCTTCAAGCAATTTTGTATATGTCAATATGTATGACTTTGAATTTCAAAATTTTCTAAGCAGGCATGGTAGTGAAAGTATTTTACAGTAGGTTTAAATGTCCAACTTCTTTCTCATCGTTGTTTGGTTGGAAATATTTCCACCTTTTACAGATACTTTCATGGGCATTGCTCTCAGGAGATCAGGGAGATTATTCCAGTTCCTCTGAGGCGTGTCAGAACCACCAGAAGCTCAACTCGTTCATACCCTTTGAAATTTTCACTGCTTAATCCATGAACTCTATCCCACAAATCGTCATTCATCCCTAGACCCTGCAATTTATGGAATGCCTTCCCTCTTTCTTGCTTTCCTGAATCCTGCAACTTGCCATCTTTCAAATCTAAGAATTCCATTGTTGGGGCTATGTAATGGTCGCCATGGCCTTACCTCAACAAAATTGATTAAAAAAGAGCTAATAACAGTTTGGTAAAAGGTGTTCAAAATAAAACTTCTCTAAAACTTCAATATTGGCAACCATGCAGCATCTTTAGGTATTTTGCAAATATGCACATCTCTTTAGGGAATAAGCAAATATGCATTCTCAACCCCAGACGTGTTACCTACTTCTAACGTGGGACTTATCACCCATGCCATTCCACATTTATGACCAACATCCATCAGAGATGAGTGAAAATCTAAAATGTCTTCATCGGTAACAGGTCTATTCAATGCCGTATATTCGGGTTTGGTTTCTGGGAACAGATCACTGAAAAGAAGTGTTCCCTGCCTCGGCTTTTTCGTTTGATGTTTGATCCACGAGGCAGGAATATCCCTTTTCAACATGCTGATTTTCTCAGGATAAATCAATGGAACCTCAATGTGTGAGCAAATCCAGTTACCTCGATAACATTCACATTGTGTTTCATCGACCCCGTCTGAAGTTTTCAACTTTATTGTGACTTGGTAAGTCTTATCTTTCATAGTCGCTTGCATCTTAGCGGCAATTGTCAGACAGTCCAAGCGAAAATACAAGACTATACTGGATTTAAATTGTCCTTCAATCCTACGAAATGCATTAATATCGTCTTGATAATGATTTAAGATGTCCGGGAGAGAGAGAGCGAATCCATAACTGTGTTTTAGTTTGCCCGAGGAAAGAAAATTCCCACTGGCATGTGAAAATGATAGAGTTATAACGTAATAGCCAACCGAACACCAACAAGGATTTTTCGTTTACTCCGTAACCCTTAGTAACGAGAGCTGAGCCTCTTGGTCGCACAGCGTATGGGAGTGAATACACACACAACAGCATTGCGTCAAACGCGATGCATTTCATTTGTCTTTTCGGAAGGTTGTTGGGGATAGCAGTATATCCAGCCGCCCACCGTACCAATCATTGTCATCCCCATCGTGATAACTACGCAGCGACTGCGTCATCTTAGAGTAATTTTACAAGGTAGTGCCTTGTTTTCAAATGGATTTGAAATCTAACCCACACCTGCACCATCGAGGAAGCCCCACTATGTATCACAAGATGCGTTATATAACTGCGTCTGTTCAAAACTGCTCATCGAAGCCGAGCCGGATGCTGGGTCTTTTTAAGTACAACTAAAGACAGTTTTAACAAGGATGCATGTTTGACGGGGTACAGTGTACGAATTTGTAACGAATTGAAGCGTGTTTCGCCGTCTTATCTCTTAGGTTCGATTTTATTTAGATTTATTTTGAAATTACTCCTTTTCTTTGGCGACCAAGTAGAAGTCGGTTCTACTTGCACACTTTGCTAAGCGAAGCGCCTCTAACCATTCTGTTGGTTTTTCTTCTCATGAACGACGTAAAGCAATTTAGTCACATTTTGGTTTTAATTTCACGAAATTATGCAATTAAACGATAAATCAAGCAACCTATCAATCAATAGGGGCCAATGCTTAGCAATCCTTAAAGTTGAATATGAATACCGAATTACCGAACTAGTAGGTTCACGATAGCGGGAGAAAATTGCGTGGAGAAAATTGTGGCTGGTAGAGTTTCTTCTGGAAAGGAAAGGTCTGTCAATCGAACAACGTAATTAATCGACGAGAAAATCAGAAGGGCTGTTTTGAAAGGGGACGGCGATTGGTTGTGGTACTTTTGATATTGAGTTCCCAAACCTCAAAGGTTTTTGGTACATTTGATACTAGATAAAAATGATAGCAATAATTTCTTTAGTTAAGGTTGGTGTACCTGATAACTCGAGACTAATTAATGCCAACCATTTTGATACAATATTACTAACGAACGATACGGAATAATGAGTTATCAGTAATTTCAATTGAGTTACTATTTATGGGCCCCTATAGCTATGGGCCCCCATGTTAGTGACCCCTCTGATCGACCACCCCTCTCCTCTGCACTAGCCCTGTCTCTGGTTTCTGCCTCGCTCGAAATCGAGTATGCAACGCAGTTGCCATGAGCATATCATTCCAAACTCAAGCCTCTTGGTAGTGCTTCGAGCATGCTGTTTTCTCGTGCGCAAGTTTCACCTGGAGAAGTGTATCTATTATGAACATCGATGCTATTCGTTATTATGCATTTCGAGTCGTAATTCAGCCACAAATCATTTAACGTGATGTCAATAATTTCCCTATTGGAGAATTCATAAGGATTATAGTTTTTGAAATTAGTCTTGCATAAGTTGTGTCGTAAATAACCAAAGTTCGACTGATATAGGATTGCAAGATGCTGCCGTCGTTAATCACCAGCTGTTTCTTGCTCAACTTTGTCCAACCTCAACTCCACCCACGCTTGTTTTTTTCGCCTTCGTCGCCGTTTATGAGTCGTTTCGTATCAATTTAGTTACGGCCACGGAGGGCAGGTTTATGTAATTGCCACACGTTGGTATTTGCCTTGGCCAAATATTCATTTCTGGTATTCCTTATGCAACTTATCTCTGCTTGTTTAACGCTTATGTAATCCCTACATTTCACTGAAGGAATCACCACTGAGTGTCATAACCACAACACCGTCATGATAATAATAATAATAATCATCATCGTAACCATCATAATAATAACAATCATCATCATCGTCACAGTGACCATTGTGATTATCACAGGCTGCATCATCCTTATCATCATAATCATAATTGTAATCATTTTCGTCTTGTTCACCAACATCATCATTATCATTATCATCATATGCATCATTGTCGTCATCATCATAATCACCAACACCATCACCATCATTATCATTATCATAATCACCAACACCATCACCATCATCGTAATCATCAACCACATCCCAATCACTATCATCACAATCATAATAATAATCATAATCACAATCATTATAATAATCACCATCATCATAATCATCAACAACATCATCACCATCATTATCATTATCATAATCACCAACACCATCACCATCATCGTAATCATCAACCACATCCCAATCACTATCATCACAATCATCATAACAATCATAATCACAATCATTATAATAATCACCATCATCATAATCATCAACAACATCATCACCATCATTATCATAATCACCAAAAGAAGTAACTATTATCAGTGACGACACATAGTCAAAGATAGCAAGTTATATAATGAGAATGAATTCCGCCTCCCTTGCGTCTTGCGCATCATTTGTGGTTGCGTGAACTAGACAAATATTTCATTCAACTGAACACAATTGGATGACGACCTTTGCTTACGTCAAACGGAATAAGTTAACACGATAAAGGAGTTGTTGATCCAATCGGCCGAGTTAGTTGCCATCAAGATCACCGCACAGCAAGACAGGTAGAACGAACGCGAACCAAGTGCAATGGGGATAAAGAAAGCGAACACCTTCGAGAGATCTATCAGGGCCTGCATAGGCAATCTAAGCGTTGAAAACTGCAGGAAGTTACTTGACCATGGCTTCGAGGAACACGGCAACAGAGAAGCTCCAGTCTTTATTTATATTTGTCATGAGAAGGCTATTTGGAAATCCACGGCAACGAAGCTTGGCATTGACCTCGAGGCTAAGTGGAACGAAGAGGAATTGGCGGATTTGATGGAGACGAAAGAGCAAGATTATCGTTGCAGTGGCATCAAGGAATCATGTACTGCGAATGGCCTGAAAAAGATCATAGTCGATGGGGTTCTTGAGCAGTTTGCTTTGCTCTTCGTTGAGTTCGGGTACGATATTGATGCCTGTGACTTCAGTGGGAAGACAGCGCTGCACCTGGCAGTGAAACACGGTTTTATGTCTACTGCCAAGCTGCTCGTCAAGTCAGGTGCCAGTCTCAGCAGGACTTCGCCAATCGCAAGTTGGATCCGAACCCAACTGCCTGCCCTGTATCACTCTTTGTACACACTGGACGTTGAAATGACGCAGATGGTTATGGCACAATCGGTCGTGACTCGGAGTGACTTAGAAAAGCACTCAGTTTCTGTAGATGGCATGGAGAAGTTTGCCTACTTGCCCAAAAAGATCCCAGAGCGCATTAGACAACACTTGCAAGCAATAACAAAAGTCAACCCAAGGAACTTCCTGTTGATAACACTGGTCATCAAAGCATACGACAACCCGAACATCAACTCTAAAATGCTCGCGGAGATGGTAGAGGTTGGGCGGTGCTTCGCTCGCCTCTTTAACAGAATGAACCTTGATCACGTCGCTCCCAGACCATTAGTTGGTTTCCAGCAGAGCTCTCTTGCTTCGATGAACAATTTGCTCAACGAATCTCGTATGGATAGATTTTTTCCCCAGCTGATCAACTCGTTGTATGACGTTTGTGAGTGACTCTGTTGAGCAAGTTAGGTACTGGGTATGCCCAGATTCAGTGCCCCTCCCCCTATCGCCTGCGATACAGTGGATCCCCCCAGGTTTGCAATTCCAGGTCCATATGTCAGTCCCCCCCTTTATTATGCTTCCAATTTGATCCGCTGAGGTTGGTTGGGGTCACGTCGATGCCCTTTCAATCAATCACCCATAGAAGAGTCACCGTGACACTTGAAACACGCGAGCTATGCCATTGACCAGTTCCGAAAATTCTTAGTCTTTGACGGACGATGTTTGTCACCGTACACCCAATGCTACTTCCCTTATCAATAGATGCACTCTTTTCAGGACTTAACCTTAGGTAATATTTTTCAGAGGCATTTTCATTGATTTGATAAGCAAGGTAACCTTACGCGATTCTCATCAATGTACGGCGTATCATAATGTGACCCTGTTCATATTTCTTGAAACGCGAATTTCTTGTATTGCATAACTTCCGTTGTTGGGTTATGAAATATAGATGGACGCTGGATGCTGTCGTTGGTAATTCGATCTTTCTGTCTGTAGACGCAAGTTTGTAGGAGACCGCGTGATACCTGTCAAGCTGTATAGAACTTGGATGTCGTGCTTTGTTGGGCTGTTATATAATTACGATGTCCATCGAAACGTTATTCCGGCGTCACTATTGTGATCGCTTGGAAGTGGCTCTACAAGGAAGGTGGCATGGGGGTTCCTTCGGAGTTCCACGGTGTTCCTTCGGGTCACATCCTACTGGTCCAATTCCCACAATTTATCACACTCATTATTGGCTAGCTTCTTCTTTGGATTGCGTTCGTCAGGGCTACGGCCAGACCTGCGTTTGTAAATATGTAAAATAGATATTTAACTATTTTTAATATGTTGTGGCAATTGAGTAGAGTTTTCTTGATGTAAAGGAGATGCTTGAGTCATTCGCAGTCAGTATAGAAAGTGGGGGTTTATGCGCAACCACCGAACTAGAGTTACATACGGAGTTCCCTTGGCTACGCTATATTCGATCTTTATTCGTATACTACTCAGCGCTGCGCTGTGTTTTGGCAATACAGAGTGGAAGTACAAGCAGTTATTTTTGTAATTAATTGTTCTTTAAAACCATTATAGATGTCTTTTTCATGCGCATGTTTGATTATAAAGTTCTTTGTGTTCTTATTGGCTCTACACTTAGCATCGGTGGCCAGGCCCCGGAGCAGTTAGAAGGCTCCCCCCCCCCCCTCTCTCTCTCTCTCTCTCTCTCTCTCTCTCTCTCTCTCTCTCTCTCTCTCTCTCTCTCTCTCAGGGTCTCTCTCTCGCTACCACTTCTCTGAAACCAATCCGGTCACCCGTACGCCGCAAAAGTTCCACCGCACTGTATCCCGTAGCCGACGCCAGTCCCCCCCCATGTAGTCCAGCCTTCTTCTTCCGCGCCCTCTTTTCCCCTCGAACTTCCCTTCCAGAACCAGCTTCTGAAGCCCTTCTTTCCTGACTGCATGGCCCACAAATGTCAATTGCCTCCTCCGTATGGTCACCATCATACTTCTTGTCATACCACACATTTCAAGCACCCGTTCATTGCTCATTTTCTGTACCCACGATATCATCATCATCCCTCGATAGCACCACATTTCCATTGCTTCTAATTTCTTTATGCAGCTTTTGTTTATAGTCCAGCTTTCGCAGCCATGTAGTAAGGTTGACCATACAAAACATTTTAGCAGTCTGATTCGGAGAGCGATGTTCAGTTGCTTGTCTGTAAGGATGGATCTCTTCTCAGTAAAAGCTTTTTTAGCCAGAACTATTCTTCGCCGTATTTCTTTTTCGCATCTGCAGTCGGAGGTGATTAAACTACCTAAATAGTCGAATTTCCTTGTCTACTCCAGTTTTTGTCCATCCAGGAAGATGTTGCCGCAAGGTGTCTCAATCTTTTTGCTAAAAACCATGATCTTCGTTTTCTTTTTGTTTATAGTCAGACCTCTTTTAGCGCTTTCACTTTGCAGTGATGTGAGAAGCTTCTGTAGATCTTCTGCGCTGTCAGCCATCAGCACTGTGTCGTCCGCTTATCGTATGTTGTTCTTCGATGAGCCATTAATCTTGCTTACCAATGCAGAAAGCTAGGAAGTCAATGGACATATTTATATTTGCCTAGCTCTCATTTGCTTGAATAAAAAAACACGAATCATGGAATAATCAACCAAATATGTTTTAGTTGCAAAGTACAGGATCAGTTATGGGGCGAGTGCCACTTGAAAATATCGGAAAAAGGAATATTTTGGAAGCCACGCTGGGGCTTAGTTAATGGGACAATTTCCTGCTCCACCTATTTGCAGTACTGCTGATTCGAGTAGCACCTGAATTTAATCTTTGATGGTGTATTATCAGCAATGATGTCTACCTACATTTTTTTTAAGGAATGAGGGAGGGGATATAATGCCCCCATCATTCACGTGCCTGCATGGCTAATCTCTCATTGAAAAAGAGACCATTCGTGAATCATAGGCTAGGTTCGGCTAGCACGAACTTGTTGCAGGGCCCTTTTTGAAGCAGCTACGGCTTAAGTGCCACCCTTTGAATATTCAGTACAATAGTGTTGATAATGATTATTCGCTTTATTGCAGAGATCGTGTTTGTACCCACTTGGATCACATTGTTCCTCTTGACTCGACGAAGGCATACGACATGAGAGACGTTATTTATGCTGTAAGTTTGATTAGGTTCATCTCTGTCCAAGAGCCTTTTTGTGGTTTTAACAAATTTTGCAGCACTCTATAGCCTAAAACTTCACGATCTGGCGGAGTCTGTTGTTTATGGTATGATACTAAAAAGTTATCGTCATAGGAAAGAAGTCGTCAAGGCACGAATAATAGCCTATTATTTCAACTCTTTTCTCCAGATTTGCTTCTACTCAGACTTCCGATAGGGTGTGAATTTTTCTCGTTTGCGAACTGTAATTTTCAACACCCTGCCTGTCCACCGAGAAGGAAGCGATTGTTGTAAGCATCATTGTAGCTTTATCTCTAGGCGATATATCAAGACGTCCTATCGGTGTTGCACAGCTAAACCTTGACGACTGATATTGATATAATATTGCCTATACTAATATTGACAAAATGTAAGGAACATGCAATCCCATGCAAACGCCTTGTCTCTACAAACAGCTACCAGTATAAGGGATGCCACATGCACGCAACCAAGGTTCACGCTACGCAAATAGAAGATTACCGCATGCCCCCTTGTAAGCGTCGCTGTGTAGTATCATAAAGGGGGGTCTAGGCCCCCACAGTGTTCAATCTCAAGTCACGTTGTGCCAACACTTAGTGATTGCTCGTCGTTTGGGTGACGCGTCCTTCACATCTGCCATGGGGTCGTGGGAGAAGCGTCTTCGTGCGCGGCCATGAGTAACCAACTGACTACATCAACTTTGTGAACAGCCGACCACCTATTTACTGCCAATAGATATGACAAACACGGGGGTACACGCATCGACAGACGGATACCGAATCGGTCTTATAAAATGTCAAGCGTTAGTATGGGGCTTGCAGTATGGACCTCAATGGCGGTCAACTCTGTCTAATAGGAACTTTCTGGGGGATCGGAAAAATGCTCGAATTTTAGAGATTCGAATTATAGAGGTTTTTAGTTAGGGGGTTTTCAGAGGACCTGAGAATTTTTTTCGGGTTATAAAAAGTCTAAATTATAAGAATTCGAATTAGACAGAGTTCACTGTAGTTGCTTTGATTCAGGATTGCAATTATGAAAGTTATTGAATTGCTGGTTACGTATTTACAAAGTTGATTTATCAGAGAGATTTTATCTCAGTTCACCAATATATTCACTGTACATACAAGTCTTCCTTTCCTTTTCACTTGCGCTTTGAAGAATTCAATCAGTGGTAGAAAATTTCTAAGGCTTTTTTTTTGAGTACCACATTTTGATTTTGTAGCAATTCTCTTTCGTAGATTGCAGACGAAAGAGAGTTCTTCGAAGTGATGCCTAACTTTGCCAAGAACATCATGATCGGTTTCTGTCGGTTGAACGGAAGAACTGTTGGTGTCGTCGGAAATCAACCACTTGAAGCAGCAGGTTCATTTTTTCATCCTTGACATTTAGCCAGCCCCCCTCCATGCGACGCACCCGGATGTGATAGAATCTTAAGACCACTTGCCAGAACCCTCAACTGGCCTCGTTGTAAGGTCTTGAAGGAAAGCCTCATTACCAGGTCTTTAAAAAGTCTTTGTTACCAGGTCATTAAAGAAGGCCTATAGCCACGCCACCGCAAAGCTTTGTGACCAGGATTCTGTGACCACCAGGACTCCAACAAATTCTCTTGGCCAGGCCTTTGGAAAGTTCTTGTTCACCTGGATACAAATTGACATTTCTCACAATTAGTATGTTCAGGGAGAAGTACTTTTCCTTTTCACCAGGTATGAGAATGACATTTCTCTTGTGTGGTGTAAAGCCAATTCCATAGTGGAGACAATTTATCGCATGTTTATCTCCTTACTTAGGTTGCTTGGACATCGATGCTTCGGTTAAAGCAGCCCGTTTTGTGAGATTCCTAGACGCGTTCAACATACCAATCGTTACGTTCGTCGATGTGCCAGGATTTCTGCCAGGTAAAGCTCGCTTTTTCTTTATCAATATTATGTCAAGAACCTTAAGGATCTTTACAGTATCGTTTACTCTTTCCTACCTGTCCCCACTCATATTAAGTAAAGTCGAGTCGCATGCCCGAAATGAAGTCTGGGAGCATCTTGCAAGAGAGGTGCCATTATGAGCCAGGGCATTGTGGGGTAGGATGGCCAGTTATTTTCCCCCACCCAGCTTTACGCCAAAGGCTCATTTATTGATGGATGCCTCGAACCGGTACCTTTCGTACAATGAACGTTTTTCTTTTTGTGAGTTATGTTAGGGTAAGGCCATGACAGCCTATACAAAGCCCTAAAATAGAAGAAAGAAGAAAGTGAAAGGCTAAGAGGAGAGGGAGATAAGATCAAGTTTCTTGATCTCAGATTTGAGATGGGGCCAGTTGTGCGATTTGAGAAAGGAAGAAGGAGGCAGGACGGTCCACACATTGCACGTTCTTGGAATGAATGATGATTTGTGGGATAGAGTTTGTGGATTAGGCAGTGAAACTTGGAAAGGGTATGAGTTGAGTGTCCTAACCACCATACTAACTGCTTCTCTCGCGGCGTTACTACCTCTAAAGCAGACTTGTTGCGCCCTGAAGCTTAAGTTGCCATGTACTCTCAATTAGAGACAGAGGTATGAGCGAAAATGGAAGCTCGTTGTATTTGCCATACGATGCAGACAGTAACAAGCACACCTCTTTTAAACTTGTCAGGGTGCAATTCTCATTGGTAAAAGATTCAGAACATCAGGATTCGAATTATATGCATACAAAATAGTCTTACAATTTAATTATTTTCATGACATGTGTCATTCAATTCGCACACTGGTTTGGATTTTTAAGGTATCAACCAAGAGCATTACGGCATTATTCGACATGGTGCAAAGCTCCTGTACGCCTATGCCGAAGCAACAGTCCCCAAGATCACGTTCATAACACGAAAGGTAATTTCATCTTCATTCGATGCAACTATCTCTTTTGCTTAATGTACAGACCATGTTTTTCTTTATGCAGTTTTCTACTTTGCCATTTACTGGCACCGTCGTGTATTGGTTAAGCGTGTGGACTCATGATACAGGGGTTGTGAGTTGGAATCCTGCACGTGTCGCAACAAAAGCTCGATTGGCGAGGAAGGCAACGGGAAGCCACCCCGTAAATGCCACTTCCCTAGAAAAAACTCATAGCCATGTCTCTGGTCTCTGCTACGCTTGAAATCGAGTATGCGACGCAGGTTTTTCCAGTTTGGTGCTCCGCTGTAAGCATTGTTCAAGAGAATCGATTGTAAATTCGTAGATACGCTACATGCGACGAAGTTCTGTCCCTGTATAGGTATCTTTTGATAACTAGGCCACTTCTCAATAGTATGGCTATGGAAAAATTTCCCTTGCAATGAGTGCCAAAAAATTAAGTAGTTTCCCTGTAGTTTGTGGCTCAAACCACTGCACGCCGTGATAATTTTCTTTCCAGCCCCTTTTGAAATCTCCCTATAGTGTGGAATCTTCAAATCAACTGCCCGTCGATTTGTCCCTCATCTTCGTTATTTAGCCTCTCTTCCACTTTTCTACGTATCCTGTTTCTTGCCAGGAAGTATTCTATATGCATTCAGGCCCTGTGGCAGAGTTCAAGGCCTGCAGGTCTTCATGACTGAGTTTGTATTTTACCTGATCATAAGGCAATATTTAGTCCGTGATTGTTGGAGGTATTGATAAAGTCGTAACCTACATGACGTCTTCTTGCCAGTGGGTTACCAACCGTGGCTTTGAGATTTGTGTAGCTCGTACTTGATTTCGAGCTTAGCAAAAACCAGAGACAGAGCTCTGAGTTTTTTCTGAATTGTGCCGTGGTGTCGTGGTTAAACATGCGGACTCATAACGCATTAAGTGTGAGTTCATATCCTGCACATGTCACAATCAAAGCACCGTTGGGGAGGAAGGCCACGGGAAACCACCTCGCAAAGTCCACTTCCCAGAAAAGACACAGCAGTGTTGAGATACGATGCTGAAATACCCAAGGAATGTTATGGGAAAATATTCGTTGTCGTGGCATTGAATAACTTACGATTGAGTATTTCCCGTCCTTTTTGCAAAAAGGTTCGTTTAACTTCAGTGTAACTACACACAGCTACACCTTTAGAGGACCCTCATGAAAAGCACTTTCGAGTGACTGAAGCCTTCATCTGTAAATATTTGCATTATTATTATTATTGTTACACTGTAATCAAGACTTGAAGCGACACCTGAAAATTCTCATCATCTCCCCCCTTCCCTCCCCCATGCTGGAAACTTCCCATTATTCAGGCACCCATGTTATTATCTAAGTAGGAAGACATCCTGTGCTCGAATCAAATGGTGTCTAGTTAGTAATATTATAAGGGTAACTCCACCGCCAGCCCCCTCCGTTCGCCATTGCCCCACTCCCATTCTCAGTAGGCTCCTCCGTTCGATGCAACATATTTGTAAAGTTTCAATTGAATTATCTTATCATCTCACATCAGTCGGACACCTCACAGCCTAGCAGGAATTCCTTTATCCAGCTATTTCTTTTTTGCTACGAATAGAATAAACTAACGATCAAGTTCCATTGGATAGGCTTATGGTGGTGCATATGATGTCATGAGCTCAAAGCATTTACGCGGCGATACAAACTATGCTTGGCCTACAGCAGAAGTTGCCGTCATGGGTGCAAAGGTACATCTTGTTCTGTTTCGTAGATTATTTGGTAACTAGCGGTCCCTTTTGTGAAAACTAACTGAATTCTCTACTCCACGGCATTACTTCGCCCAATGATTTTGCTTCAGACAACAACTGATCGAAAATCTGAAGCGCAATTATGCAACTGTCTAAAGTTCAACGGTCGTTTGGGGCGATACATTGGGCTCTACTTAAGTCGTAATTATCTTTTGTCGTGATGTCTCACTTCATCACGTAGTTTGCGGTGCCGCAACACAGATTATTGCGAAATAGGCATCTTTGAAAGTCGAACCCATCCTTGGCATCACAGTGCGATGTTAAACCATCTATTTCCTTGTCGTTTTTGACCTGCTTCCGTTTCGTCTATGAGCAACTTTTTATCCTTCTTGAATCATTTTCCGTGGAATAAGTAAATTAAAATCCCAAATTTCTCGTGTTTGCAATCAGCTTGGAAGTGCTTGACGATTTATTGTGATTATCAGCACTGAGACGAGATCTTCCAAGCAATCCATCCACTGTAGCTTCCCTCCTGCCAGGGAACTGAAAATAACTATAATTTATATAGGAGTTGGTATATTAATCTGTATAGCAACTAAGATTTCATGTGGCTTTCTTGGTTTTGCCTTTCATCAGGTGATGGAAATACACATCTGTTCTTTCGCAAGCCCTCAACAATTGCTCCGATGGTGTTGTTAGTGGTAGAGTTGGTCTAAAGCCCTGGTCAAACGATCCAGCATTTCACCCAACATTCCCTTGTTCAGTAAAATTTTGGATAGTTTGACCACCATGTTCAATCGTTCAACATTATGTTGAGCGAAGGATAGAATTTGCTGACGATCAATAACCAACCAATATTTCATCTAAAATTTATATCATTTTCAAATGTTCAGTGAAACGCTGGATCGTTTGACCAGGGTTGAAGATCCATGAAGATGCGATGATTGGAATCCCCAACATATTCTTGCAATAATTGTAGTTTCCATGTTTCTGCCTGTCCATGGATTGATAACCCTTGCTTTCTACCTTCTTAGGGTGCAGTTCAAATTATCTTCAGAGGTCAAAATAACATAGGTATGTTGATAGAACTGCTAAAGATGCGTTTCTTTACATTTAATTCTTAGTGATTAACTCATTGCAGTACATATCAATTGTGAAAGCGCCACATTACTACGATGTTATTGATGAGACTGCATGGTCATTTAAAAAAGTGCAGTCAACTTTGTCTAATTCGAACTCATGTAATTCGAACACTTTTCGATCCCCAGAGAGTTCGAATTAAACAGAGTTGACTGTATATACGTTCCATGGTGGTATTTGGCACCGTGTTAAGAGGACATTTCCAATGCTGGATGCTCTCAATCTTTCCACCCAGAAGTTACTTGGTACCTTGCGTAAGGCAAGGGGTAAATTGAAGCGAGAAAAGGAGCTGGCCACCGTACCTGCCAATGCTGTCGCTCAAGGTGGTACTTCTAAGAGGAGGCTTCCTCAGCGTTGCCATTCCATATATGCCTTAAATCAGGAAATCTTCGTAGTATTTTCAATGGAATTTCTTCCCTCTTGAGTGGCTTAGTGAAAAGTTTTATCATGGTATTTCATATTTATATTCATACTTCATATTTAATTGTTCTTAGGAGGGTGGCCCCTCAGCATAAACCGTTTTTCAAGGGACCCTCCGACGGGAATAGAGGCCATCTTACACTGCGAATCAGACAAAGAAATGAAAGCAAGCCCAAAAACAAAAAACCTTTGAGGTATCACTGCGAGGTTTTTTCTTGACACAAATGCGGATGAAGCACCCACCCTGTCAGTGGAGATAATGATATCGTCATTCATCGACGTATTGCGACATTGTCCAGTTTCTTATGTGTCCCACCTAGCCTTAGTTAAACCAACGAGATTGATCTGAAGTACGTCTTTTGCAGATGCTTATGAAAAGGATTATGTGGACAGATTTGCAAACCCATTCCCAGCAGCTGCAAGAGGTATGTTGGTTCTTAATCAGAGTTTAGGCAGTGGAGAAAAGGATATTGTAGTATTGATTTATTTGAATCAGGTTAACTAAGAACAGTTTATCTCTGAAAGTTTGATCATGGTGAAGGGAGTCATAACTAGCTTTGATCAAAATCACGAAATTGGAACCAGGTTATCGATATCAGGATAATTAGAATAAGGCTTTAGAAATAAGTTTGATCGGAATTAGTTCCATCATGAATAGATGAATCATAATCAGGTTAACCAAAATCAGATTTAGCGAAAACAGTTTGATCGCTGTTAGGTTTTTTGAATCGGGTAAATCAAAATCAGTTTTGTAGGAATCAGTTGGCACAGTGGGATGACTGTGAATCAGGTGATCGAAATCAGATTGATCAAAGTCAGTTTAATCACAATTAGGCCAATAGAACTCGCTTCAGTCGAAATCAGATCAATCGAGCACAGCTTATTTGAAAAATTCTACCAGGTGCGAACTGTCATACCCTGAGAAATGGCAAAGAACTAGAAATATGATAAGAAATTGCAAAGGACTTTGACACAGCTCATGAATCTATTTCCATACCCGTAGGATACGTGGATGAAATAATCGCGCCTCGTGACACGAGAAAGATCATAATTGACGATTTAGAATTACTGGAGACGAAGAAATTGAGCAATCCATGGAAGAAGCACGGAAGTATTCCCCTGTGAAACTTTCCACGGAAGGACAGTGTACTGCCTTGGTTGCTTTTGTAGTGACAAAGCTGTTAGCTGATGCTGTCATTGATTGAAGAGAGAATTATTTGGAGGTATTTTCCATTTAGTTCTCTGTTTGCTTTTACATAATTAGAATTCTTGTCTTGTAGAATTGTATTCATTTTCAAAGCAGTGAGGTCCTGTTTCAATACCTTTCGTGCGGAATAAAGGTTTTTCGTATAGGCATACATGAAGAGAGACGTTGTTAGCCCTTGAGCCACTGTTTTTATAGGCAATACTGCCCTACAATGATACTTCATATGTTATTCCCGATGTTGTATGACAACAGCGCAAAGAATAAGCGAAGTTCCTATGGAGGGAGGGAAGCTGATTGGATGGTAGTGGACAACGTGTTCCCATGTGTCAGCGACTTGAATTTATCAAGCAGTTGTCAGTTTTCGTTCTTCCGACGGAAAAAACCAAATAGCAAAGTTCTTTAAATAGCTGATAGAGAATGATGTTCTAATTTGATGCCTCTGTTTCGTTATCTTCCATTAACGCAAGTGTCCTCTGCCAATTTCACCATTTGCAATAATGATCGTAGCATGTGTTACTCATTTTACAGTTATCTTCGATCGATCCCATTTCTATCCAAATGTAGATTTTGCTTATTTAAGATCTCGCATCAAGCCTCTTATTTATGGCATGTTGAATACAAATAAATGCATTTTCGCTACTTCCTAATAGCTGGCATTCTCATTATCACAGATCTTGAAAATTTAGTAATTTTATCAGGCAAATACGTTCCTTCGTTTAATCTTTATTCAATTTTGTCTATTTCTTATTCAATTTTCATGTATTTTATATTCAAATTTTATTTAATTTCTATCAATTTTTTACTCATATTTTATTCAATTTTATCTATTTATCTATTTTTTATTCAATCTTTTTTCCATTTCTATCTATTTTTTATTAAATTTTAATGTATTTCTTATTTAATTCTTATCTATTTTAATAGGATAAAATACATTTAGTAACAAACTGCTTTACGTCCTGGGTAAAAGAAAGACATAAACAACCAAATTTACGTCTGGCGTACGAAGCCAATTTTTTGCAACGGGAAAGATTCCTTAATCTTCATTTTTTGCAACCACAGGCAGTTCATCAACGTATCAGATTTCGAAAATTCCCTCCTTTTTCAGTATTTCCTGGCTTTGACCCTAAATGGTGAATAAGCGCGTGCGTGGTAAACCCGATTGTCACTTCCTAACCAGATTTTACCTTTTCTCGCCGCTGACGACCAAGACAAAAACCTTTCTGTTTGCGGTGATCAAAGACAGCAGTCTTTTGAGATAGGAACTCAACAGCTGATCATTGCACCTGTATTCGACATGTGATTGAACAGAAAAGGGTCGAGGAATAGTGTGGTCGGTAGTCTTTCCTTGGCGAAATTTACTTTCGCATGCAAGTGTCATAGGATGTGATCTGATTCATAATTCCACCAACTTTACTCCAAAATAATGATCAGCTTCTAGCGTTAAACCTACTTTAGCAGGGTGGACGGTATTTTGGATTGTTCGTCTATGTCCACACATCGTATATGTTCTGGTGCTTTAGCCTTCCAAGCTCTGCTGCAGCGGTCCACTCCATCCCCTCTATTTACCGGGGCTTTGGACCAGCACTGGGAGTGCCAGTGGCTGTGTTCACCGTTGCTCAAAATATACCTGTGAACTCCCTTTTTGTGCCAGCTTCTGCCAAATCTCGATATGTTCCTTGCCATAGTCTTTCTTCTCAGTCGTACTTATATATTTCGTTTCTTTTCTTCCATTGACTATTACTGCATATGCTGTTCGTTTCCCGCCTAAATTTCGACTAAAGAAGGTAGACCATTAACCAGAATTGAACGTCCTAGCGGCAAAAATCACTGCTGCATGTATCGCCGTTTACACTGCGACAAAAATAGCTCGTTTGCACCAGCCTTCATACTAAAGAAATTTGGTTGACAACCAATAAGCCTGTATAAGCTTTCTTTTTGATCGATATTGGCTGTTTTTGGACACGTTGATGGTAAACTGGATGAAGTTGAAAGTTGGATTTTTTGTAGAGATGGTAAGGCTGTGAATCAGTACATCGCTCGAAATTGAAAGCGTTTCGACTAATTTTGTCTTTCATAATCAAGCCCATCGGGCGTTTAATCTTATTCTTTAATATTTTGAATCTTTAGAGAAATATTCCGAAAGTTGGGAAGATGGACATCCATCTCCTAGCTTGAAAGTTCTGCACAAAAAAGCTCCGTCAGATTGCAAATCTTACAAAGAGATCTGATGATAATGTCAACAATTCTATCCTACAAATCTAACAATATGTAATTAAGTTTAAATAATATGTTGCCTGTAATATATTTACTGACAAATCAATCCTTTTTTAACGACCAAAAACGGTCAGTTCTAGGTGCTATCGTGACGAGATGGTCTATTGAAAAATAACAAGTTGCTTTACATCTAATGATATCATTATCAAGTTTTGAAGATGATTCGCTGCAAGTTCATCTCAGTATATATATTTCATCCAACTGCCTAAGTCTAATCTGTATGTTCCTCTTACTAAGAATAGAAAAATGTGAACACCATACGGTTGTTTTGAACAGATTTATTTTAGTTGAACATGTCTTACAAATATATCGGATATGTTTTGAGTAATCTGCTAAATAGTCAATAGTCTTACTCTTCCAGCAAGTAAAAACAGTCGGCTTGGAGTGACCTGATTGAAATCGGCAGGACAAGCAGCTTCACCGTTGCCCGAGAAAGCATTGTTACTGATGACTTGCTGTAGGACTATGATTCGGTTAAAGTTTATCAGCCAGGCAAGGCAAATTTAAAGTGAGTAAAATTCTGAAAAAAATAGTTCTCTAGATGATTTTATAAACAATAATGGATAAAAATCCTCGTGGGAAAGTCATTCGTTGCGATTTACAGCCAAAATTGACGTAGCAAAGGAAAAGCATCGTTGAAAACGTCTAGTAGAATAATCCACCCCCGTCGTCTGAATCTGAATCCTCTCCCGTGCCTGTGAAATACGTCAAGCTTCTGTTCAAACTCGTTTCGAGGCCATCTCCTCCGCCGCCGCCTTTCAATGCAACGATGTCATCCTGATCAAGCTCGTCGTCTATTTCGAAATCGTCGTCGTAAATTCTGCAATGACAAGAATTCATCTGTTCAACCATGAGAGAAACAGAAGATGGGGCCTGCAGAAGGATTGCTTGATGGCCATGCCACGAACTACACTTCAGCTCCAATGTTTATAGCAACTTATCCTACTCTTCAATAAGTAGAACTTGTAAATATTTTAAAATAGTTATTATCATTATGTTTCTATATATTTGTGTATATTATATGTATGTGTGCACATATATGTGTCCATATATATGTGTATTGATCCATATAGATGCACACAGACATATTTATATATGATGCGTGTGTGTGTGTGCGTATAGGTGTGTGTATGTAGATGCACACAGTCATATGGGTGTGTATAGATGCATATAGAAGTGTGTATAGATGCATATAGAAGTGTGTATAGATGCATATAGAAGTGTGTATAGATGCATATAGAAGTGTGTATAGATGCATATAGAAGTGTGTATAGATGCATATAGAAGTGTGTATAGATGCATATAGAAGTGTGTATAGATGCATATAGAAGTGTGTATAGATGCATATAGAAGTGTGTATAGATGCATATAGAAGTGTGTATAGATGCATATAGAAGTGTGTATAGATGCATATAGAAGTGTGTATAGATGCATATAGAAGTGTGTATAGATGCATATAGAAGTGTGTATAGATGCATATAGAAGTGTGTATAGATGCATATAGAAGTGTGTATAGATGCATATAGAAGTGTGTATAGATGCATATAGAAGTGTGTATAGATGCATATAGAAGTGTGTATAGATGCATATAGAAGTGTGTATAGATGCATATAGAAGTGTGTATAGATGCATATAGAAGTGTGTATAGATGCATATAGAAGTGTGTATAGATGCATATAGAAGTGTGTATAGATGCATATAGAAGTGTGTATAGATGCATATAGAAGTGTGTATAGATGCATATAGAAGTGTGTATAGATGCATATAGAAGTGTGTATAGATGCATATAGAAGTGTGTATAGATGCATATAGAAGTGTGTATAGATGCATATAGAAGTGTGTATAGATGCATATAGAAGTGTGTATAGATGCATATAGAAGTGTGTATAGATGCATATAGAAGTGTGTATAGATGCATATAGAAGTGTGTATAGATGCATATAGAAGTGTGTATAGATGCATATAGAAGTGTGTATAGATGCATATAGAAGTGTGTATAGATGCATATAGAAGTGTGTATAGATGCATATAGAAGTGTGTATAGATGCATATAGAAGTGTGTATAGATGCATATAGAAGTGTGTATAGATGCATATAGAAGTGTGTATAGATGCATATAGAAGTGTGTATAGATGCATATAGAAGTGTGTATAGATGCATATAGAAGTGTGTATAGATGCATATAGAAGTGTGTATAGACACACACAGAAGTGTGTATAGACACACACACACACACACACACACACACACACACACACACACACACACACACACACACACACACACACACACACACACACACACACACACACACACACACACACACACACACACACACACACACACACACACACACACACACACACACACACACACACACACACACACACACACACACACACACACACACACACACACACACACACACACACACACACACACACACACACACACACACACACACACACACACACACACACACACACACACACACACACACACACACACACACACACACACACACACACACACACACACACACACACACACACACACACACACACACACACACACACACACACACACACACACACACACACACACACACACACACACACACACACACACACACACACACACACACACACACACACACACACACACACACACACACACACACACACACACACACACACACACACACACACACACACACACACACACACACACACACACCTGCAAAACAACTTCTAAAACAACTGCAAAAAACAACACTGACTCTTCTTCTATCAACGACCAAGGGTTCCAACCACACCACTTCCCCATTCCAAATTCGCTATGTCACCCATTAAGTTCTCCAAACGAAAAGTACGCCATTGTCGAAGTACGAAAGTCGTCCCATTGCAACCACTTCACTCATATCTAAGGCAATGGAGACCATCATCACCAAACAACTTCTTACCTTCCTAGAAACAAACAATCTTCTCTCTGATCACCAGTATGGCTTTCGAAAAGCCAGGTCTACTGGCGATCTTCTTGCTTATGCTGTCCATGTCTGGTCCTCTGCTCTAGAATCCTGCAGAGTGCAGAGTAATCTCTCTCGATATCTGCAAGGCCTTTGATCGCGTTTGGTACAAAGGTCTTTTCGCTAAACTACCGATGTTTGGTCTCCGCCACACTCTTATTAAATGGATTGGTAGTTTCCTCTCTGATAGGTCGATTGCCGTCAGATTGGATGGCTTCCTCTCTAATCTGCAATCAATCAATGCTGGTGTAACCCAGGGCTCTGTAATCTCCCCTGTACTCTTCATCCTCTTCATAAGCGACCTACTCACCTCTACGTCTTCTAGCATTCATTCCTTTGCTGATGATACCTTCCTAAGTTCTTCATTTTCGTTCAATCCAAATGACCATGAACCACCAGAAGCTCAACTCGTTCACACCCTTTGAAAGTTTCACTGCCTAACCCACGAACTCTGTCCCACAAATAATTATTCATCCCTAGAACATGCAACTTATGGAACGTCTTGCCTTCCTCTTGCTTTCCTGAATCTTACAACTTGCCATCTTTCAAATCCAAGATCAATAAACTTGATCTGATCTCTCTCTCCTCTTAACCTTTCGCTTTCTTCTTTCTTCCTTTGTTGAGGCATTGTATAGGCCACCACAATCGCCTTTCCCCAACATGACTCGCTAAAAAAAAAAAACACACACACACACACACACACACACATTTATTGACTTAATCTTAATTGAATTTTATCTTGTTATTATTGAATCTGATCGAATTTTTATAGAGTTAAGATTCTATTAGTATACGTTTAGCTTAAGATTGTTAAACATTAAAATATTGTTACTATTGAGCACTCTTGGTGGTTTTATGACTTGCTTCTTGGACAGCGTGGGTGAGCATAGCTTCTTACTGTGCTAAAATCTACATTCGAGTCCTGGGTGAACATAGCAGAACACATAAAACATGAGGAATACATCTCCTTCCCTTTGCGATTTCTGTTTTACGTCTTGGGTTCCCGTCTCACAGAAATTGGGAAGAAACCATAAAAGGTCTCCTTATTTGGGTTTACTTTGGAAATAAAACGCATATCTGGAGATAAATCGATGTTGGTTGAAAAGTTTAAGGCTATACAAATATAAGTTGAAAAGGCTAATGGATTATAGCCTTTTTGGTAACCTTGGATGAAATTAGAATACGGCCTAGAATGACATAAAGATGCCGCATTTTATGGGTAATATTCTAGGTCATCAACTTTTCGAAGTAAACTATTGATCGGTGCTAGTAGGCCCATGAGTGAGTGGAGCCTTGGGGCTGAAAAATTAATACAATCTCGCACGAAAATTCAGTGTTAAAAATTCGAGAGCTGAATTTGTTGGTGAAAATGAATCCTTTTTAATATTTAAATAGAAATAAAAAGAACTTCATCTTTCGGAATAAAAACACTTTACATAGCAGAGGGTAGTTTCGATCTACCGACCTCTGGGTTATGGGCCCAGCACGCTTCCGCTGCGCCACTCTGCTGACCTAACCAGAGTGCGAGATTTTGATGTAGTTCTACAGATTTCAGAATGCGCCTTCACAGTGAACAACCACCAGTCCATTTGACCATAGCCATGAGTAGGTTTCGACAAAATTCAGCCTGCTTCTTAAATATTGATTTTTTCGCATTGAAAATCCCATAATAACGGCTTCAAACAAGTTCCTTCTCATTTGCGAAGATCCTAACACTTTTATCTAAGAAACTTTGCAGAATCTTTGTACACGAATTTTCATAACTCTTTCCGTGCAAAACTTTTCTAAACCATTTTTTAAAAATGGAAACCTAATTTTTCTAACTTTGCGATCCCCTAACCTCCCATGACAAATTATTTCCGATTCATATGCGAAACTTAATAAGTAATCTTGCAGATTTGGAAAGGACACTACTAACTACTTCTGTAAAGATATTAAAGAGCATTAAAATTACGGTTTGAAGAAGCAAATTAAAGTTGAAGAGCTTGACCACATAGCAGCCGAAGTTCATTCACTTTATCAGGGCAGAAAAAACCTTGTACCAAATTATCCTCGGTTTGGAAATACTACGGTACAATTCATCATTGAAAATTTGAGTATGCACTGCCTAGGATATTCAGGAATTCTGAAATGCGCAATAAACTTTGTAGCGATGCCTTGATACGAAAAGCTGACCATATCAAATTCAAAGCCAAAGTTCCTTCCTTTTTAGCGTTTGGTGAATAGGGTGGCGCCCATCTCCGTTTCCCTAGCCTCACCGCTTCTTAATGCCATGCAAGAAGACTGTTTGACTACACAGCCACCCATCCTTATTTACGATCCAAAAGATTTTTTGAGGGTTCACTTCAGTTTGGAAAAACTGCAATTTTACGGGGCTGTGGAAGGTCTGCGTTTAACTTGATGGATCCTCTTTGTAAATTTTCTATCTTACATTCATTCATTCGTTTGTTCGTTTCTTCATACCAAGCCCTCTGTAAGAAACTGTGAAGCCGTGTTCTCAAACTTAAGGAAACTTTGGTACAAGGACTTGTTTTGGTCGAAAAAATCAAGAAGCTTTCTAATGATAATGATAATCGTTATTATTATTTAATAGTTGTTATTTCTGCCGGCGTCTTTTACTACGACTTCATTCTTACGCAACATCATCATCTCAGCTAGCATTTCCTCCGCTTTCTTGTTAATGCGTTAAGTTTAAATAGAAGCACGTAATTCAGTTCAGTTAGTCAGCCTACAGAGCAACTCATCGTCTCTCTGGCTCCTAATTCTCTGCAGGTTACATATATAATCAAGGAAAGCAATGACTGTCTGTAGTAGTTGAGACAAACTGCATTATATTAGGACCATCAACAGAAAATCACACATTCCTAGAAAAAGTTTGCTGTTATGTTATCAACCTTTTGAACTTTAATTTGCTTCTTCGAACTGTAGAGCCACGGTAGCCATTAACAACACTAGGAGTCGGAAAAGAGGGGGGGGGGGGGGGAAGCGGAAATTGCAACGCGTCTTTTTGTATAGAATTTGGACTTCCAAAATTCGTGTAAAAAGACTTTGCAGAGGTTCTCATAAGACATCAGTGAATATGAAATTCAAGAAAAAGACTCACGCATCCTGCGAGGCGCCTTCCTCGTTCACCAAGATCTCGTATTCCTGCATTGCGTACTTCTCCCATTCAGTGAGCTCATTGCCAAGGCCAAGCTCTTCCGCATCCTACAAAGAGGTTGTGTCGTGACGTCAACTTTGGATTGGCATTATGCTACCCAAAGGAAGCATTGAAGCAGTTTGGAGAAACGCTTCAGGTTGAAACAAAATTTCAAGCAATCCGTAAGGCATTGCTCAACTCTGATTGCATTCATCATCATTATTTTTATTAGTGCCAGGAGTTTGCTGGCTATGCGAAGTTTACAAAATATCCAAGGACAGTTATCTACACACTTACTTCTCATTTATTTATTCATTCATTTATTCATTCATTCATTCATTCACTCATTCATTCATGAAAAAGCTTGGAAAGCTGGCGAATGAAAATATGCATTAAGTGATAAGCTTACTAAAGATTCCGGTTTCGATCGATGCATCATCGGATTATAATCGCTCTATTTTGGAAATCAAATTGAAATATGCTCGAATTCTTGATGGATTGAATATTCTCGCTCGTATAGCAACAAAAATTTTCCTGCTCGCACATCTCTCCCTTTTGCTTCCATAAACTTCATTCCCGCTCTATACAGTAATTTATCATTATACGAGGAAATTGAGACTAGAAGAGGCTCGGACAAGACTGAGGAGAGAGAGCATTTTTCAAGACTTACTCGTGCGGATTGAAACGGATCTCTCTGCTCGTACTCCAGCCAGCGATCCAAATTGAAGAAAGTATCGAAGAATAAGGCGACGTTCTTGCATTTCTTCAAGTCACGAATTGTTATTTTATCTGAAAAAATAGCAACAACGATTAGATACAAAGGAGAAACTTGGGACAGGCAATCATAGCTAAAATGTTTTTATTCATTTGTCCTTTTATCTTTTAAACAAGAGACATGTCAAGTTGAAAATATGGCACTACATCGTCAAAACATTTACGTCACTTTAAGCTCTTTTGCTTACAAATTGATTGAAATCATTAGGTTTATCTTCAATAATGAACCGATAGCTTGACTGCAGGTTCCAAATCAAATCATCAGGACATGGTTCATTAGACAAAATATGTATCAAAGGAAGAGCAGTATGAATACGACGAAAGAGGAATTGAAAAAGTTAGCAGAACGACGACTGAAATGAGCTAGTCGTTCTACAAGGGGGGCGGTAGCAAAATACAATGGTCAATAGAATGGGAGACAATACATATTAGAAGAGAGGTAGATAGATAGGCATAGATTGGGATAGATAGATAGGCATAGATTGGGATAGATAGATAGGCATAGATTGGGATAGATAGATAGGCATAGATTGGGATAGATAGATAGATAGATAGATAGATAGATAGATAGATAGATAGATAGATAGATAGATAGATAGACAGGCATAGATAGATAGATAGATAGACAGGCATAGATAGATACATAGATAGATACATAGATAGATACATAGATAGATACATAGATAGATAAATACTCACTTTTGTTTTCGGGGTTGACCATATCGATTATCTTAAATGAAAAGATGAGCATTTTGCCAGTGCGTTCCAATGCATAGTTAATTCAAAATACTATTCATTCTTCTGCAACAAGCGGAGCTAATGGTCTAGGTTGGAGTTGGAAATACCGTTAAGGTATACGATTTGGATGGGGGCAAGGATGAGCACCTTGCTAGAAAGGTGACATCCTGAGCTGAATCGTCATGACATAAAGTGGCGACCACATGTCCCCAACTTCACACCATCAATCCAGTTCCTAGTGGGTGAACAAATCGAGGACGTTTTAAGTAAAATGCGAGAGCGTGGGGTCGAAGCATTGACTTTCATCACCACAGGCGAGGGCTCCAAAGACAACACCAACATCATCTACCTCGAAGGTGCGAATGCTAATAAAGATTGTCACTGGTGTGAGTTAAAAAGGAGATAGAATTTTCTCACAGGTTTACAACACCCTGCTGATATAGGATGTAATCAAAATGATTTTTTATGGCCCCATCAAGACCCCCAGGAATTTCAACTAGCTACTTACAAGGCAAAGGCAGTCAGGAAAAGCCAACGTCTCGATTCCTAAACGCTGCATTTTGCTCAGTTGCTCGTTATAAAAGAACTCCATCTCATACATGGATATCACCCCGTCGCCATCTAAGTCCATGCACCTGAACCAGTATTCGATGCTAAACAAAAAAAATCGAATATAATCAATATTGAATACCATAAATTATATGTAATATAGGTCGGGCATGTAGCCGTCTCAATGATACTCGCCTACAAAAGCTGCTACTTTATTCCCAACTAAATGAAGAAAGTCGCAGTATCAGTGGTAGCAATAATAGTAGAAGTAGAAGTAATAGTAGTAGTGGTATTAGTAGTAGTAGTGGTAGTAGTTGTAGTAGAATATTAATGGTAGAAGTAGTAGTGGTATTAGTGGTAGTTGTAGTGGTATTAGTAGTAGTAGTAGTAGTAGTAGTAGTTGTTGTAGTAGTAGTATTAGTAGTGCAGTGACTCAGCTTTCTTACCCTCATAATTATCTATCTACATGGTCATTGCCATCTTGCTTAACTACGCAATTCTATTGATTCAATCAATTGTTATTTCCTGTCATAATTTCCATCAGCTCATCATCTATTCATCTACTTGCGTCAATACCAACCAATCCTTCCGCTCCTATTCTAAATAGATGAATTTGGTAATTTCATCTCTTTGCTATTTGCCTATGTAAACATGTATTTCATTTCAATAAGTTAGTTAGTCAGTCATTCAAACACAACAGCGTTAATCGTCGTCTCTCTGACTCCCCGTTCTCTGCACGTTAAATAAGACTACAAGGCAAGAATTGTCCATGTGAGTTGAATCGAACAGCAGCTTTTTAGGACCAGTTTCATACGCACACCTTGAAACTGGTGATTCCTAAAGTAGTAGTAGTAATTTTTACAATAAATGTATGGTACAATTAAGTGTACGTTAGACACTGTGGGGAAGCAACAAGTTTCCAAACACAGTACTACAACTTAAATTGAAATTTAACACATTAAAGTCCACAAAATGACTTGAATATTTTTAGAGTTCTCATAATTGCAGCTTTCTGAGATAGCTGTAATGCTTTTGTGGAATTTTCTTTAAAAAGGGTCTTAAAGTTCTTGATTGTAGAATCCAGGACCCTTCCGGTAGCTCCCACTACAAGATCGATCATTTTAATATTTTTCATTCCGTTCAGTTTAATCAGTTCAGAACCAAGCTGGCTGTATTTTTGGTTTTTATTTGCTGTTCTTTCTACCAGATTCATGTCCCCAGGAATGCTTCCTTCAATTATTAAGATCTGCTCTGCGATATTTTCCATCACCATAATGTCAGGCTTGTTATATTTCACAAAGGAATCAGTTTGGAATTCAAAATCCCAAAATAACTTGCAGAACTCATTCTCCTTAATTTTCTCAACATAGTCGTCTCTGAACCATGGTTTTAACTTGGTTTCGAACCCGTACATAACAAGAAGCTTACTGTAAATTACACGCATCACGGCATCGTGTCTTGCATAATATTGGGTTCTTAGAAGCACTGGGCAACCACAGTGAACATGTCCTACTGTCTCCTTGTCTGTCTACCGGCAGCTTACATTCTTCCTATCCGCTAATCCGCCGAAAGAAGGCATCTTTGCACGTGCTTTTTTCAGATATGATAGAAATAACAAATCTGGCAAAAATTAAGAAATATATTGCTTTACCCAGATTAGTTTTAAAATTAGCTTCTTATGTTATTTCACTTAGCTCTAACCTGCATTCATGTGCGACCTCCAAATTTTACCTATTAATTGCATCCAACGCATAACATTGAATTATTTAGGGGTGCAATATAAAATTCATCATTCATCATTAGCATCAAGACAAACCCTGCTCAAAGTCTGAGAATCTGTGGGAAACCATGTGCAACAAATCGATCGAAGAAAGGAAAATGCGTTTATTCATGGGTAGGTTTTTATCATTGGACGTAAAAGAGAGGGATCCAGGTAGTCAAAAGAAGCAATTATTACCCAGTTGGCTGCTTCTTATCAACTTCGGCAATCAAAAACCAAACGAAATCTGCATAAGTCATGTTCCCTTCTTGTACTTCTTTCCCTCTGCAGAAAAACACCAAGCACATTAGGAACAGGGGCTTACATGATTTGTATAGGTGGAAGCTTCAAATTAAATCAGGAAATCATCAACAAGGATGGTGCAGCAATTGTTGAAATGGAGATCAGGAAAAGGCAGATGAAGTGGACATATTGCATTCTATGGAACATATTGCATTCTATGGAACACATTGCACCCAGCATCGGAACAGAAACTACGTTTTACGGGATCATATTGGATTCATAACTCATAATTATGTCGAAGAAGTAAGAAAGCGAGTATGAAGCTTATGATTGCGAGGGAATGGTTACGAATAAATACACTCTTTTAAAATATTCAATTCCTCGAGGACGCCTGTAAGAAAACAGATCTAACCCACCCTTTAATGGCTGAGACGTACTGCATTTGAAATTACGATCTTTCAAATTGATGCTGCCATTACGATCTGTCAGTCTGTAACGAAATGCTGGCAACTCCTTCTATGAATATACATTCCCCTAATCTCGTCTCACACAGTTAAACATTTAGCACAATAACATACCTCATGACGCAGCCGCTGAATATTCTGTCAACTATTTTCGATGACAAAGCTGGAAGAGAGCAATAATAATGAGATGAATAAAAACAAATAAACGACGAATAATTAGAATATACCAGAACTTTGAAGAGAAAGTTCGACCGCAAAATCGGAGAGAAGATCAGGAATCCCTTTGGTGGAGAGCTACGATACTTGGCCATGTTATTTATTGTGGGGTAAGGCGGACAGTTTCGATCCGTTACAACAAGTTACTTCAGTTTCATCCTAGGAGGAGTGTCCTCTATCTACCTTCTATCTGGGTAGAAGGCATGAGGATAACCTCAAGAGTTTAGTATCGTGTGATTTGGTAACTCTGTCAATATCCATACAAACAACAACGATTGTGGCTGAAGAAAATAGGCAGGAAACTAATTTTTTAGTGAGTTATATTGAGGAAAGACCAATGGCCTATACAAAGCCCCAACAAAGGAAGAAAGAAGACAGCGAAAGGCTAAGAGGGAGAGATCAGATCAAATTTATTGACCATTAGATTAGAAAGATGGCAATTTCTAAGATTCAGGAAAGCAAGAAGAAAGAAAGACGTTCCATAAATTTCATGTTCTTGGGATGAATTATTTGTCGGATAGAGTTCGTGGAGTAGGCAGTGAAACTTGGAAAGGGTATGAATGAGTTGAGCTTCTGGTGGTCCTGACAAGCTTCAGAGGAACAGAGGTACTTGATGCATACATGCTGCTGGGCGGTGCTAGTTGAAGGGAATGGAAAAGAAAGGTCTAGGGTGGAGACACTGGTGTATTTGTGTAATTTTCAAATAAAATTACCCAAATTTCCACTGAGGATTTCTACAGTATACGACATTTGAAATGGATGGCATTTTTTGCAATCAGGTCTTGGCATGCCGTGCATTCGCATAAAAGCTTTGAATATTTCGCATGAAAATTCAGATCAATGTTCTCATAAGTATCAGTAAAGCTGGTGTAACACTGCGTAGCATACTCGATTCAGAGCGTAGCAGAAACCAGATTAAGGGCTCCGAGTTTATTTTAGGGAAGTGGATATTATGAGGTGGTTTCCCGTTGCCTTCCTCACCAATGGTGCTTCTATTGTGACACGTGCAGGATTCGAACTCATGGCCTCTGTGTTATGAGTCCGCACTACTACACGAAGCCAAGCTAAGACCCTTATATGATGATAGATTGGATACGAGGTAAAATTGATACTTGATATGAATTTCCTGAGAATGAGTTGAAGCGGGGTTGGATTCGTAGATGCGGTCAAAGAGGATATGGTCACGATGGGAGGTAAAATAGAAGGACATGCAGGGCTTGAAATTGCGTAGGGTTGGTCCAGTGTGGCGATCTCGAGCGGGAAAAAGCCGAAAGAAGAAAGAGTGGAAAGGGTATCAACCTTTAATGTGTGTGTGTGTGCGCGCGCGCGCGTGTGTGTGTGTGTGTGTGTGTGTGTATGTGTGTGTGTGTGTGTGTGTGTGTGTGTGTGTGTGTGTGTGCGTGTGTGTGCGCGCGCGTGTGTGTGTGTGTGTGCGTGTGTGTTTATGTATGTTTGAGGTTTGCAATTCATGACAAATAGACGGAAGGCAAAGACATATGAAGCTTTTTTAAGCCACTAAAGGTACAATTTATGATAACGAGGGCAAATATGAATAAAACAGGAATTAGAAGTAAAATACGAATTCTTAAATCATTGATTCATTGTCGGATACGTTCTGCTAAGCAATTTGAAGGCAAACTAATTAGTTATGGGCTAACCTCCATTGTTATATCTTGAGAGATCCTTCTTATCAATGATCAAATTGTGATCAGTATCTAGCTCCCAAAATTTGCAATAGATGACGTAGAAATGCTCGTAGGAGAAATAGTCCAGCACCTGACAGAAGAATCAAGCAAAAATCAGAAACGGAAAAATAAAATTGATAATAAAATAGCTAATGTTTAAAGAGGCTATCGTGTCTTAATCGAGTTAAAGTTTAAAATTTTATAACAGGGTCCACTTCCCAATACAAGAAGAATCTAGATTTTAGGCCGGCACGGATAAATACTGAAAATGAAAAGAGAAAATATATTCGACTGATTACAGATTGGCGGGAAAGAGAAATAGCGTCCACTGGGTAAGATAAGCTACGAGTCGAGTCTTCCTTCCTGAGTCCATTATCACAGAGGTATCAGTTAAGCCCTTTGTCGTGCATTTTGCAATTATGCAATTGATAAAATCCTTCCTTTTGGTGACGAAAGATTGGCACTAATGTCAAAAACTACGATGCTTGAGGCTACATCAAAGTATGTGCAAGCAACTGAGCGCTTCAATTGAACCGATGCCATCTCAAGCTAAAAATATCCGCACAGGGAGCTCTTCACAAATCGAATTCTCTGTTCACTCCCCCCTAAGTCTTTATTTCTTTTTTTAAACGTAGGGTTCGCTCTGTGAAGTGGTTACAATGGCGGTTTATTTCCCCTTTTTCTGTGTAATTTCTGTAGTTTGAGTATTACATAGAGTATCAATATCTGTAATAGTGGCAGGGTTGCTATGCATTTCCATGCCCTCTGTACGCTAGCATTGTAGAGTATTTGGTCGTAATGCCTTGTAAATTTTAACCTTTTTAACGTTCAAGGAGACTTGAACATCTGCAGAAGTAACGAGCAATTCCAAACGTTAATAGCAGATGCAGAACATTCCTGGTCGTATCAGCTGTTGGCGTCCTTCATTTCATTCAAAAATCCGTCAGAGTTTATGAAGCCTTCCTCGTCCTACTCTATTCAAAATGGGATGGATGGATAGGAGTCAACCTGTTGTCAGAGGCATTCTCCCTCCTGGAATGATTTGTGGAACAATAGGTTGGGCAATAAAGAATCACTGCGAGTGTCAGACAACGCCTAGGATCGAGTTGCCAAGCCGTAGCCAGACCACCCACCCCGACTCGGCTCAAACAATGGCGTGTGGTTCTCGAGGTCCCTGGTCCATCTTTCCATATTTTTCGCATCATTCGGTCACGATTTCGTCATCACATATAAAAGTCGTCCCCAGAAATACGAAACTGTGGGAAAAGTTTGATAAAAACAACACTACAGTCAAATTTGTCTAATTGGAACTCGCGTAATTCATTCTTCTTCTAATTCGAACAAAATTGTCAGGTCCCTTGAAAATCTCCTAACAAAAACCTCTATAACTCGAATCTCTGTAACTCGAACGTTTTTTACGATCCCCCAGACGGTTCGAATTAGAGAGGGTTGACTGTATAGTTGCATGCTATTTGGATTCCCTGAGGCTCTAAATCACGCCCCGTGACAAAATCACAAAAAGAAACTCAGATAACTGAGCTTCGGGAGATAAATGAGAGGAGAAATGGAGGAAAAGGTAAGAGCATCAACCTGGTTAATGTCGTCCTCCTCTTCAAGCGATATGAGAACCTGCAAAATTTTGGATTATGTTGGTTAAAATCTAAATGAGCGATGGCCCCGTTACACACAGCTAACTGCCACACTGTGCCCGCAAATACTTAATAAACCGTTTGTTGCACTGACAATTCGAAACTAAGATGACATTAAAACGGTATAACACATGTTGATACCCTCCAACGACAAAGTCAGTTGGAGAACAGTCAGGCAATTTCAAAGGCAGTCATTCGCTTTCTAAACGCAGGTGACATTGGGGCTCATTAAACATTGCCAGACCAAAGCCAACTGTCCTTTGAAATAGAAAATAGCGCCAATGTACTGGATAATCGCTGTGCTTAGCTCTTCTACACATGTCGCTCTTCCTGAATTTCTCCTCACTCCAATCATATTAATAAATACACACGTATATCTAAATAATGCATGACACGTATGAACTGCTATGTCAAATAACGGGCAAAACTCGAACCAAGGGTTACTCAAATGCTGCACTTAGAAAACCCGAGCATAAGGGGAGAAGTTAAAACTTTTATCACAATCTGGTTAGAGAAGTATATGAACACAGCCGTGTATATACATGTATACATGTACAGCCGTTTACAGGGGTTGCTTATATTTCTGTCTAGTTTCCAGATGCCTTAGGAATGACTGTAAATATAAGATGTTTTCCAGAAGTTGTGCTATGAATTGATTTGAGTTGACTGCTTTCAGGGTTGCATTATGATATCCTATGCTCCACTCTTCACTGTCAATACCCCATTATTACCCTTGGTGGGGTAGAAATAAAACTGGATAAAAGGAATTATGTTCGCTAAGCTAAGCATGTGCTCTTCCATACATAGTTACGAAGCCGTGATATCCTTCAAATCGGAGTCTTCCCGAATTTCCAAAACGTCAAATCACAACAGGCAGGGCCAATTAGTAATGATGATTGGTGCACATTTTGACAGATGTACTTCATCAAAGATAAGATAAATTTGCAATCAACTAAGGACATGTTAATAAAAAAATAAACTGATGAACAGTAGATGAAAGCATCATAAAAATATGAATGCATATTAAAAGAGCTACGAGTCAATGGAAAGGGGGGAGAGACGAAATAAATGTATACCAAAGAGTAGAATTGGAGGGACTGGTGCGTGGAAAGACAGAGAAAGGGAGACAATTGGATGTGCTACTGAAATGGTACCATGACCGTTGACGGTAGGGAGATAGGGTTCCACGGTGAAGAAGGAAAAGTTGATTTACAATCACCACACATTGCAGCCCTAAACAAGGTGATCGGAGGCAATCCGGTCTGGGAGCTCGCTCAGGGGTTGGTTATTCACATTGCACGATGCTGACTTATACCTGTTGAAAATTGCTCCTTCTAAATTCTGGTAGCGTGATTTTTCCACTCCAGGATCGATTAATACTGAAAAATATTCTTGAAATCACCTGCAAAAGGAAGTTTAGAGCAATTTTAGAAACGAAATTGGCAGTGGTAAACGGTACATGACACTGTCGATTTATACGTTAAACCATTTTTTTCATTTATAATTCTACCTAGATGTCAAAGGTAGACGTTTTGATACTGAGAAGCCTTTTACTCATCAAGCAATCTCCAGGCTCTTCCTCTCGACGTGACCACACGTCGTCATTCATACGCCTGCAATCGCAAAGAGCTAGCGACTCTCCTCACTCTAAGTGAAAATCTAGCTGAAGGGGGATTCGAACCACTGACCACCATTCTGCTCACTTAGCATTGCAAAAATTCTTCCTCGTATTGAAATAGCGGTTGGAGTCAGAAAAATCAAATATTTCAAAAGCACATACTGTGGTGACGTATCGGGAGTGAAATTCTGACGCCTCCTGCAAAAACTGTAGTCCTGAGTGTGTTTCGATGACGTCCTTTAAAAAAAGTGATTCGAAATAAAACACTAAGCTTCAATCGTTCACTAAAACATCGAGAGGAGCACTCTGGTGAACAGCGAAGGACTCTACCTCCTTTCGATTTGCATTAGAGCAGGGAAGTCTCTTCGTTGAAGTGCCGCATCACATCTACCACTACTTCCAACAAATTTTGAGCATGGATCCCTTGTTACGGGCATCTTGCATATTATAAAGTCAACTCTGTCTAATTCGAACTCCTTAAGGGATCGTTAAAATGTTCGAATTACAAAAAGTTCGAATTACAGAGATTCAGGTTATAGAGGGTTTTTTGTTAGGAGATTCTTCGGGGACCTGAAAATTTTGTTCGAATTAGCAAAAGTTCGAATAGTACGAGTTCGAATATATACAGTATTGTTGATGGACACTGAGAAGCTTTTTGCTTATCGAGCAGTTTTCAAGGTCCTTCCTCTCGATAATAATAATAATAATAATGATAATACGAATATTTATACAGGAATCGATACTTCAACAAGTAATGCTGTTATCAATGTGTGTCCTGCTTTAATAAAAGAGAGAAAGGAAAAAGGAAATACCTAACCTACAATCAAAATCTCTAAAAACTTACATTTATATCAATTGACGATGATACATGAACATTTAAGATCTATTCAACTAAAATATTTCTTCAGAAGTTTACCGTAATCGCTGAAAGATTCAGCCTTTCTGATTTCAATAGGCAGATCTTTATAGATTATAGCACCCATGAAACGGAAGGACTTGCGCGCATATTCAGTTTTAATTTTTGAGAGTTTAACGAAACATTGGGAATTTCTGGTCTTAGTTTCGTGTTTCTGTACTTCAAAGTACCCACGAAGATTATCGCAAGTTTCACCATCTGTACACTTGCGGACGAGTTTACATGCTCGGATGTTATTTGCGTTTATTACGGATGAAATGTCTGATTGAGCTGTTGCATTTCCTTGTATTACTTTCACGGAGTGATTATAAAAACGATGAAAGTCTGTTGGATTGAGTAGTGGTTAACTTCAGCTGCAAAATTCCACAGTAGGTGAATGTAGCAGCTGAAGGTAACCAGTACCCAATCCAACAGTCTTTCACCATTTTATAATCACTCCGTGAAAGTAATACAAGGAAATGCTACAGCTCAATCAGACATTTTAGCAGACCTCATGATTTGAGCACACCTCATGATTCCTACACCTGAAATTATAGAAAGCTGGTGACTCTAAAAATTCCAAGTGAAAGTTTAGCCGAGGGGGGATTTGAGCCACTGACCATCGGATCAACGCGCAAGAATCTTACTAATGGGCCATCCTAACACCTGTTTACATCTGTTTGCTCGGATAAAAATATTCAAGATAAAAAAGCTGTCAATTATCAGTGAAGTATCTTTCCAATGTGCGCCTAGAATTACTAATGTGCTGATTCAGCAAAGTTGCTGTACCGAGTCCTAAGGTCTCCTCTATTTTCTAATAGACCCAAAACGCCATCAAAATCTCCCGGTGAAGGATCTTGGCAAGAGAGAGAGAGAGGGAGAGAGAGAGATGCTTGAGAGAGAGAGAGGGAGAGAGAGAGAGAGAGAGCCAGAGAGAGAGCCAGAGAGAGAGAGAGAGAGAGCCAGAGAGAGAGAGAGAGAGGGCAAGGACGTTTCAAGTAAACAAACCTGAATCAAACCAGTGAAATCTTCTCTCCTGAGGTAATTCTGAGATTGTGGCAACATTAGGGTGAAAAGTCTCGATGCTTGATCATGGCATGTCTCTGTCAAGCTGAAACAATATTGGATTGAACATGGTGGACTGAATACGGAAATAAAATCAATACTATACGATATAAACTTTAATACAAGATAAAGAGGCCATTATAATATTGTTCCATCAGGGCTCTTCTGTAAAGAGAAAACTGTAGTCGATTTGATAACGCACATGATTAGCAACTTACAGATCTTTGTTTATTTGCTATTCAATTCGAGATCAAAGCCACGCCACAGCTGTTTTGGCTTGCTTTAAGGGTCTCTCTAGATCGTGGATAATTGCCAATATTTTTCCGATATTTTTCCTTGCACCTTTGCCTAGTTTCATAATGCTTCTTTGAAAGCTGGCAGGAACCCGTTTCCGGATTACGGAGTCTCTTGACTCTTGGTCATAGGCTAACCACGATTCGCACAGACATGAAGTCAGTAAGGGAAGTGGTCTGGTTTTTTCTATTCCTTCATTCATTCGCCCATAATTGCTACTGCGTTCAACTGTAGGGATAGCGTAAAAATGTTCCGAATTTCCTTAGCTTCAATCTTGAAAGGTTATTTATTCGAAAACTTTCCGAATGCCCCTGGTCTAACTACAGGTTATCAACCGCAGAAAATAACAAAAATGCGATAAATTATAAGATAAATTCCAATACATAATTTGCATATATTTGATAAAACCAAGGAGCAAGCAAAGACTCAAAATATGGCAACTCTCACCTCTCCCAAACTGTTGAAAATTCCTCAAAGGTGACATGTCCCTTCTTTGCACCACCACATGATGCATAAAGTGGATACTTCCAATACAACGGGAGGCCAAGTATCTTTAAGGAGAGAGAAAAATTGCATCAGCTACGCATAAATCATATCAGTACAGACAGTGTCCTCTCAAAGAATTATCAAATGGCTTATCATGCCAATATTGTTGCCTGACATCAGATCTGAGACAGATATTAACTTTGTCTCAGTAATTTTTCCTTCCAGGGCTGTTTAAAAATCAATTGGTAATAATAAAAATAATTTCAATTATTTAGGATGGTAACCCACTCAGAAATGCTGGTTTACAAGGGGCCATCTATCTACAAACAAAATAATTGTCTAACTGATTTAACAAAAATGGCGACATATAAAAGCGAAGGTACAAATGCTCATTACTAGTAGAAATCCAAATCAAGGTGAAGCTAGTAAATGCCCTTCAAGGATAGAACTCGAATGAACCATTTCACTTTGCTTCAAAATACTAACACTGATACTGATACTAATTAAGGAAGGGTGCAGGGTTTCAACACGTTTCATTTCCATTCAAAATCTGAGAGTCAATCTATGAAGCGAGCTACCGAGGGAAATCAGAACTGATCTTCTAAATATTCGTTTATGAAAACCTTCAAAAGCACCTTCACAACATCATATGAACCATTTGCGTAACACAGTTTTTTCACTTCTTTTCTCTAACAAATTCCAAAAATCAGACCAGGGGCTCTTATTGCATTAGTTAACCTACTTGGAGTTCCTCCTTAACATTCTGCTACATTCATCGAAAAAGCTAAGTCATTGCAGTTTATTATTAATGTTTAAATTTTTGTTGTATAAATGCAGGAAATTGAATTAAATTTGAGCTTTCATAGCAACATAGTAGAAGTAGTAGATGTAATAAAATTCAACCAAAGTGAATTGAAATGGTTCTATTGAACTATGATTTAGAATTCGACTCAATATAATAGAGAATTATAAACCAATCACTTGGCGTGTGGACGCTAATTGGCACCGGAGACCCCAATGAATGGCATTCACGCTAGCAGAAGATTATTACATAACATTGCAATAGCCAAAACTGAGGGTGAGCAACAATCAGGTCATTTCATTCTGTTATCTTTCAAACCTACTTCCACAGGGATCTGCCAGAAAATTGGGTCCAGTAATGTGGGAGCCATCTACACCATCAGGATGATTTGGCATCAGTTTTTATGGCCCAATATACTTACTGCTAACAGCCACTTTTAGTTGGCTTTCAAGACAGGCAAAGGATATGCTTATCTTAATCTACTCTGGGAATTAAATGGGAAATTATCCTTCAAACCAATACACGGAAATTGATGTTCGTGTTTTTGGCACAGACTTGCAAAATCACATTGGTGACAACCCTGCTCTCAGGGTAAGGTGGACAGAACATAGACTTAAGACCTGAAGGATTAGAGACACTTCAATCTCCCAGGCCCAGCATTTAATAATTGCATATGGGCAATTATAATTAGTGGGCATAGCAATTGAAAATTAGTCACTCTGCATTGAACCAGCTCATGTTGATTGTTCTATAAGACTTCATCTCTACGGTAAGCATGTCTCTGAAAACCCTGACTCATGCAGCCAGCAGGTCGGATCTTAAACAAAGTTCTACGAATTCAAAATGTCTGATTACCACAATATAGATATAAATGCAGCGTTAGGTTAGCATTTGCCATAAACATCTAGCAGGAGAAATTCCAGGTGATGAACTTGTTTTTTCTCTATTAACTGCGGCAGAACATTTTAGAGCACTTACTTTAAATGCCCTTATGTCACTCAAATATTCCAATGGACAGAAAGTACATCAATAAATGCTGATAAGGATACTAGTGCCTTTGAATTCACAAAAAATTCCCTCTTCAACACTTTCATGATTAGACTCAAGAGCTGATTAGCCTACTCATTCTAGGCCCTTCTACAACATACTTTGCTGCTTTACTAAATTCCTTACTAGACTGTTTGGACACTTGAAGAGAAGAGAGGAAGAGTACGTAGGGAGAAGGGTGCTGGAGATGGAGGTGCTTGGGGGAAGGAGGCAAGGGAGACCAATGAGGTGGATGGATGCAGTGAGGGAGGATGAGGCTGGAGTAGTGGAGGAGGGCACTGGGGAGCTAGAATGTGCTGTGGCAACCCTGAATGGGGGTGTGCCAAAAGAACATGAAAAGAACATTAAATTTCTTATTAGAAAAGATTATGAGCTCTATCACCTTTTACATTGCTATGAGGTGACTTTGGCTAGGTAGACTACAATGATAAAAACTGAAAATAATCAACTTGATTTATCAATGCCTAAAAGAATAACAAAAAAGCCAGGCCTGATGTTACAGAAAGTAAAGTGGACCATTCCATATTGTTAATCTAGTAAAAACCACAAGGAGTATTAGGAAAAATAAGTCGGTCAATTATTCTTGATCATAGCCCACAATCATTATCATCATAATAATCATTACTATCATCATAATCATAATCATCATTATTATCATTATCAACATTATCACTACAATCATAATCATCATTATCATCATTATCATCATTATCATCATTATCATCATTATCATCATTATCATAATCATTATTACCATCATCATCAACACTATCATTATAATCACCATAATCATCATGATCATTATCATGATCATACTCATCATTAAAATCATTGAAAATATAATAGTTATCAATTCAACTGTAACTATCATCAGATCTGAAAGTTTCTAACAATCATCCTTGACTATGAAAGCTTTGCATAAAGATTCCTACATACCTGAACCACGTCAACAAAATGAGAGATATCTGCTTTGCCATTAGTAGCCTTTGCAAAAATACGACTTATCAGTCTGACTTTGGCTTTCTCATCAACAAAATCATCCATAGGCCTTCCAAACGGAAAGTAGAACTGTGGAAGGTTTTTCGCACACCCAGGAACAACTTGCTTCTTTTTCTGTTTACTTGCTCTACTCTTTGTTGAGCTTTTCCTTAAACACGGTCCATCTGTTTGCGACGATGATGATACAGACGACAGCGTTCTTCTCCGAGGGCTCAGTGCTAGTTTTCCGGGGGGAGTGGAGGATAACGGAGGGGTGGCTGGAGGTGATGCTGGTCTTGATCCAAGAGAGTTTGTGTTAGTACTACATTTAACCAAAGTTTTCGGACTTGATGGCGGAGATTCCAGGTTTTTTATCTTCCGGAAGTCCTCCTGTAGTTGCTTTTGGGTCTCTGGCTTCAGAAACCACTGAAGGAAGAGCTCGTCTGCCTTCAACTTCAGTAAAGGCGTTAGAGTACCCATCGTTCCGATCATCAGAGCAAATAATATATGACAAAGTGTCTTCCCTCTTAAAAATTAGCAATTGTATCTTAAATCCATTTATAACCACATCACTGAAAATAATACCGATCTATTTTCAATAAACGTAATTGGCTATTTCTCTTCCTTGGTTTGCACCTTCCATTCAGAAGCATACGTATTCTCAAAGCCTTCCAATCTGAACTGATAATTGTGCTGGTATCTTCCAATTTCCCCGTTTAACCAGGCGAATATCTTGGTTGATACTTGGCCTAAATTTACGGCATGAAAAGGCTAATCTGGTAACTTCCTCCTTTCCGATGATATAAACCTCCACTAAAACGATGTTGAAGACTCCTTTAGATTATCCTTTAAAAAACTGGCTTTGTATTCAGTTGCATGAATAAAATCAAGATGTAGGCAGAAGAGCGATAACAAGATGTTGTTCGGGACGGAATCAGACCTCGCCCGTATCCGCCATTTTCCTTGTTTGAAATTTTGGCGCGAAGACCGCATGCGCAGTGATGAGTACTACCCTCGCTCGCATGATGAGTTACCTGCAAAAGAAAAAAATGTGAGGAAATTTGCGGCTCCATTTCGTGATTCAACTTTTTAGTGCAACTCAGTTTTGCAATTTCTGTGTTTTGAAAATTTCAAAAGTTCCGTGTTGTTTCAGTAGGAAGCTTCATGAATGAACTGGAGGGAATATGAAAGGCAAGGGGAGAAAAATGTCGACCAATATATTCCGTCACAGTCCTACCCTGTTACAATGAGTCCTAGGCAGCCCTACCCTGTTTGTTGAGTGGGACCGTCCTCGAATGAATGCAAGAAAATCTTGCTAAAACAACGCCATTGATTAGGAATTCAGATTTCCTATGATTTCTGAAAAAGGATCAAGCAAGACGTTGATAAACTTGGAAGAATCCAAATTCCTATTCTTAATTAAGAATTACAGTAATCACAACTTCGATTGCTTATAATTCAGATGTACGTATTTTCGCATTTCATGAAACAAGAAGCACATATGAAGGACATTTATTTTGATATTGCGATGTACGAGGTAACTTCATCTTTGATGCATTCTGCCTAGAATCCACAGGTACTATGGTTCAATGGAAGAGAAGCTATGCCTATGCCGATAATTACTGAGAAATGATAGCTCTATCCGTCTACCGTCTAAGTGAGAGCTAAACTCTCTGTACTGCTTTGCAATTTACACATTGTGAGTAGGCTGGCATATCGTCAGCAAAATACTGGACGACAGAAGAAGTAAAGGAGAGCAGATCATTTATGAAGAAAATGAAGAGTATGGGAGAAATGACAGAGCCATGGGAAACACCAGCATTGATTGTGTGAAGATTAGACAGGACGGCGTTGAAATACTGGCAATCGACCCAACAGAGACGAAGCTATCAATCAATTTAATGAGGATGCGGTAGAGACGAAACATCGATAGTTGAGCGAGAAGGTCTCTTCAGTTAACTGTCGAGGTACTGTATATCAAATTGCCTCATTCAGATGCTATTTTCCACATACATTAAGCTGCTCAGCTCCCAGTAACTTTCACATGATGGCGGCACAATTAAATCGATGCTTACAGCGAGTCTCAACACATGCTTGCAAGTTGCCTATGAAAGATGATTCAGGGAGCTTCAGGGAGTATGTAGCAAACACCTGCCACCCGGACAGCTAGAAAGTCTTTCGCTTAGAACGAGTAGCAGATGCTTTGGAACCTTATGTGCTTCTGCGTCTTCTTCCTTTGAATAGACAAGTGCGCTGGGAACCGGTCTGACACGGGCAGTGAGCAAAGATGCGCTCCATTATCCACCCGACATCCATCATCGGCTGCAGTATTTCTCTGATGTTCTGTCTGCTAGCAGTGCTCGTATTAGGCTGTTACAGGTGAGGAACAGTGTTTTCAACTAGCAAATACGCTTTTGTCCTTGAAATTTTTGGCTAAAGCAAGCCGTGGTCTTCGTTTTGTGTATTCAGACACACAAAGTGACAGATGTAAAGTTCAGTTAGATTTCTGTAACCTTAAAGGAGCATTGTCAGGAAGACTTCGCTTGGGCTTAGCCAGACACCCATTGCTTGTGATTTTCTTGAAGGTGACTTTGCTACTGGCTGCCTATGTAATTTTTTCCTAGCGGTCATCACTTCATCGACCAACATTAGGAACAAGATAAAGTAACAAAGCAAGAAATCAGTTACCCCTAAAAGTTACACGATTCGAGATAAAATCAACGCTGTGTCTTCATGTGAGCTATATGACATTTATATGACTAATATGCACGAAAACAATTTTAACCAAGGGGCAGTCTTCTTGTCGTGTACAAAGATAGCTGTCCGCAAAAACAGTTTTACAAACACAGTGCTTTGCACGTTGCATTAAAACGTATTGCGTTGAAAATGTTCTTTATTATTTCGCTATCTGTTACGACACCTTTCCACAGAGCGCTTAAGAATGATTGGTAACTAAGTCTTTGCCCGAAGACAAAGTGCGATTGACTAAACCAGACGGGTCTCTGATGAATATGCTTGCATTTTTGTCAAAATCTCTGCTGAATGGTTGCCTTCCTCTCCTTTTTCTGACTGCTTATCCTTAAAGCTCGGATTATCTGTCCTCGTTGATCAACCATTCCAAATTGTTTTCAATCAAAGACTAGCCGAAACTATCACCTGTAGTTTTCTCCTCTTATTATTGCGACATAAAAGTATAGTAATAGATATAATTATCCTCTCTAGACCATTCCACATGCTCTATCTAGATTGCACAACCTAAACCGGATTCGTCGCAGGTTTTTTTAAGCTATTGAGAGCTCTGTTTGGTTCACACTCCGGTTCCTTATGAAGCAGGGTAGGAAAATCCTGGGACGAACCTGAGCTTGTTGTTTCCATACTTCAAAATCCAACCTGATTTCGTATTAACCCGAGGCGAAACTTAGCCAGTTTGTGTATCGCGGATAGGGCACTCGTTCATAGGCGCCCAAAACCACTACAAAGGAAAATTAAAGACGCTCAGATATCGAAATGTTGCATCCAGGGCTTTACATAAGCTTAAATTGATTAAACTGCTTTACTTGAAATTGGTCATCATTGCCGCCATGGTGTGTTCCTGAGCGGTGTCCGGGAACAACTGTGATGGACCATGATACATATGCATTTGGAAAGCTGTTTACTGCGTCATCTGTCGCTACGATTCTGTTGCCATCACAATGTTGCCCACGGAATGCGACGATCACGCGATGAAGATTTTCTCCAAAACTGTAGGTTATAACCTCGCGGTTCTCATCTTTGATAACTTGCAAACAGACATTGCAGTGTTGCAATGTTCAATTCTAAGCAACTTGAGACCTATTCGAGCTGAGTCCAATCCTCGAGACGAGCGTTGGGGAGCACCCTGTTAGAGAAGCAACATCCTGAGCCTGGCTAGTTTCTTCCCCGTCGTAATTAACCCCTGGCTGTAGGCCAGGTACCCATTTACTGTTCGTTGGACAGAAGGAAAGCAAAGACAAAGGTGCAAGAGAGAGCTTCGCCTCGAGCCCTGGAACGACGGTGCCGTAGACATGTTCTCTAACCATAATGGCAACCACCTCCCTATCTACAAAATACTTCCTACTTTTATGAGATAATCTACGATTTGACCAATCCTTTTTTTGTTATCCTTTCGTTGGTTTTCATAGTAAGATAATTTGCAAGCCACTTCCCGGTACGTCCCCTCTTGAAGCCCATTCGGCCTTCTTAAGATGAGACAATGAAAAACAAACCCAAGACTTCACGAATATAACGAGACTCACAGCAATGCACGACTTCGTGTTCACTTCTGCTGCAAATTTCGAAAACCTTTTTTGTGAAGTTTTTCTCAATTTTTGACAGGGAAAAGACTCGACTACTTCTGATCAAGCAGCAGCAGTCAATAACTCTGGTTTTCATAAACATTATTATGCTCACTGGGTTTCAAGGGCTGAAAAGCGAGGTATTTCAAAACTTCAATGTCCCGTTCAACTATTACTAACAGCCAAATTTTTCGACAGGTTGGTGCCGTAGCATAAAAGTTAAACGTGCGGAGTCACAACAGGGAGATTGTTGGTTTGAATTCTGCATAATTTTCAACCAACACACTTTTCTATAATGCAAGTTGCAACTCTACAATGCAAGTTGCAACTAACACACTTCTCTAGATTAGAAGTTGCAACCAACGCACTTCTCTAGAGTACTGCTCCCATGTCTGGGATAGTGCTCTTAAATCCATTCTTTCTTCTCGACAAAATCCAATCCAAAACGATTCGTGTCATAAAAAATGTAAAGCTGACCAAATCTTTCCAACATCTTTCACATCGTCGTGTAGTTGCAGAATTTTCCACATTTTATAGATGTATTGGCAGGCATTGCTCTCAGGAGACTAGGGGTATTATGCCTAGCCCTTTGAGATGTGCCAAAACCACCAGAAGATTGACCCTGGGTAATTTACGAACTTTATCCCAAAAATAATTATTCATTCTTACTTTTCTCCTTCCTTCCAGCTTCCTTTGACTTGCCTTCTTTCAAATCTAAAATCAGCAAACTCGATCTGATATTCCTCGCCTCTTAGCCTCTCTCTTTCTTCTTTGGTACGGGCATTACAATAGGCCACCAGAGCCTTTCTTTAGCTTAAACTGCGTCGCACACTCGCTTTCGAACTAAGCAGGAATTAGGGCTCTGATTTTTTCCTAGGGAAGTGGATTTTATAAGGTTATTTCCCGTTGCCTTCCTCACTAATATGTTCTTATCAAGACACGTGCAGGATTCGAGCTTACAGTCCCCATGTTATAAGTCCACATGCTTAATCACTACACAACGGCACCACTTCTCCTGCATAACAAGTTATAGAAAACAAGGCTATTAAGGAAAGCAACGGGAAACCACCTCAACGAATCCACTTCTTTCGTAAACATTCGGAGATGTCAGGACCTGTTAGTGAGGAAGGCAACGAGAATGGTTTATTTAGCAAATGACATGAAACTATCTTCTCTACATCGAAACATGCACTTATGACATGTCTGTTAGATAATTGGCATTAATTAGCTTCTACACAGTTATTAGAGTTGTGTGCCAACTTTAAACAAATAATCATCATTTAGTGCTAATATCATTTTTATAATTCTAAACAACCCTATAAAAATCTACCACCCGTAAAACGGACTCCTGCCGCTAGATTCTGACAAGCTGGGAATGGATTATGCTGTTCGGATTCTTTATGATGATTTTTACGGCCCATAAGCAAACGCCGTGATCGGTGGGTGGGCGGATAATTTACTTCCACTGTAGGCAAGCCCTACTGTCAGTGTGTCTGGTGTCAGGATAGCTCAGTGGTAAGACTCTTCCGCATTGATCCTATGGTCAGTGGTTCGAGTCCCACCTCAGCTAAACTTTCACTTAGAGTGAGGAGAGTCGCCAGCTCTCTGTAATTCCAGGTGTAGGAATCACGAGGTGTGGTCACATCGAGAGGAAGGACCTGGACACTGCTCGATAAGCAAAAAGCTTCTCAGTGTCCAAATCTCTACCTTTGACATCTAGGTAGAATCGCGTGTATAAAAAAAAAAAAAAAAAAAAAGCCCTACTGATACAAGTTGAGGAATAACCATGACTAGATTTGAGCGACCGGCCTCCTTCCTCATCAATCACATTGGTTCTAGCGAAGAGATTTTGTTGATACCCAGCCGAATTCAAAACGGTGTCATCTGAGTTGAAATTATAGATTAGCGAGGCAAACACGCTGAACAAGGCATCTATAAAATAACCCCACCTGAGGATGAAACCTCCTGTGGATTTCGTGCGCCTTCCTTCCTAGGACCCGAAAATCTTGAAAACTTAAAGGCCATTGAGCTTAATAATCTCCTTCGAGATTTTTCTCGAGGACTTCACCACATAATTACCTAAATGATCTCTACTAAATTTCATATATTACCTTTGAGTTGTTTCAGGGTGATATTTTTGATTGTAACCAAGGTTTTGTGTTGAAATTATATATCTTCTGTTTCTGTTTTTAGAACACTTTAAAGGTGTCTTCCCTCATGCACCGTCATCCACACTCTGTTAAAAGGAGATCAACTTATCTCCAATCGCTTCCAATTGAAGCATGCTCTTGTATTCGATACAAATTAACTAACTGACGAGCTGAATACTATTCTCGATTTCCAGCCTAGCAGGAGCCAGAGAAGGCCCTGAGATTTTTTTCTAGGGAAGTGGATTTCAAATGAACTCACTTTTCGTTTCCTTCCTCACAGACTGTGCCATATTGAGGAACGGGTAAGGTTTTAACTCCTGTGTTATGAAAGCGGACACTTCAAGCCACCAAAAAATGGCACCTCGAGAGCTGGTTAAAGAGTTATTAAAAAGCTATGAATCATGATAACTTAACTTTTTATTGGTTTCCAGGAACTCTGCCAAGTTGCAACAACATTGCTACATTACTTTGTGTTAGCTTGCTTCTCTTGGCTCACAGCTGATCAGTATTTCATATTCAAGTCTGTTGTCAAGATGAAGCCATACGTAAACTTCAAAAAAATATTTGTTGTGGCTTGGGGTAAGTTATTCAAATAGACTTCTTAAGGCAGGGGTGTTCAAAGTTGGGCCCGCGGGCCAAATGTGGCCCTTGGTCAAATTTCATCTGGCCCGCAGCCTCTGTCATGGAGTATATAAGTAGAAAGATTAAAATAAAAAGGCAAATTTGAAAGACAAAATGATTTGTTAAAAGGTTTTGTACACAGATTGTTGCCCTATGTAAAAAAATCCAACCAAGGTTGGCCCCTATTAATTCTACCATGTAAAATATGGCCACCTTGAGGGTGTATGATGTCGACGGCATGACTGGATTGAGCCTTGCAAAGCAAGTCGAAAGTTCCTCCTAATGATAGATGCGTGGTTCAGTATAGCTTTCTGCATGGAAGGAAATCGCTCTGCTAGCGAGCTGCATCTGTCATCCACGATGACACATTCGCTGCTGTTTGCTCCCTATCGAATCTTGCGCTAACTACACACAAGTTGAATGATTTCTCCATTCTCAATCCGACCTTCCTTGTGACTTTCGCCATCGAAAGATCCACGATACAAGATAACTAGACGTCTGCTAGCATGACTGAGAGATAGCAGAAACAATGAATAATGTGTTGCCATTTCTTCCACCTGTCTTAATGTCATTTCCTGACTAGAGAGAAGAGATCTCACAGTCAGTATTCGCCGCTCGTCTACTGCATAAATTCTCGTCAAATTACTTTCCTGTCTCACGAACAGTGCATCTTTATGATAACTATAACCAGCAATTCATGAACAGAGTAAGAAAGAAGAAGCTCGCTGCTTACATCCCACTTAATCTTCCTTTAACTCTCACTTCCACTGCTTCCGATCATTTGTTTGCAAGCAACATTATCTTGAACTATCATTACAGGAATGTGTAAGCAAATTTTGTATATTTCGTCCTTTTAAGTCTTTCTTAATCACCGTCTCTTCCATTTTTATCCCTGAGTTTAGATTTCATAATCATCAAGGCAAATTCGTAACTTCTCCTTGCATGGCTGTCATCTTTTTCATACGGCATTCATATATTGCCGAGCAATGTGGCATACGTTTGAAGTGCACTCATTTTCTATTGAGTTTTTTTACTTTTCTGCCCAGTTACGGTACAGAGAGTTTCTAAGCAAGATGTCTAGCATGAAGACCTAATTCTTTAGCTTTGCTAAGCCCTATTCTCCCTTTAAAGCTAAATCTTTACTTCCAAGGCTCTGACCAACATTAATGCATTGCAAGCATCATACCAGAAGCTTTGGGACTTCAATTTTGTTAATGGCTAAAATTTTTTTACTATTTTACAGTCCTAAAAAGCAAATTAATGGTTGAAAGTTTAAAACATAACAGCAAAGCTTCTTGATTTTTTCGTCTAAGACAGGACTTTTTGCCAAAGTTTCTCGCGTTTGGAAACTTGGATGTCCACCTTCTCATAGAAGGCTTCTCATAAAAAATTGAGTGTAATGCAAAGTGTCTCCTATTTGGGGGTACATAGATTAGAGCATTCATCTAAACCTGGGAACACCATGAGAAATCCTCGCTTAGGAAACTTGCATGCAGGTACCAAGTGGAATTATTGAGTTGGATGGAAGGCGAGCTTAAAATAAAAGTAAATCAATATATTTAAACCCTTTCAATGCTTGCGATTCTTCTGATCTCATTTTAAGTATTTGATTTCAGCGTTTCCTGTTCCATTCCTGATCATTCAGCTTCTCACAGGATACTTACTTGACCAAGATATTGGGTAATATTTTCATATAATTTCCTTTAGTATTTTCCACATAATAGTACGCAATCATTTTCCTTGTAAAAAGCTTTGCAAAATTGTTATGACGCATTTCACAACTCTCTGCCCAATTTTGGCACAAAAAATTTCTTGGCGGGTTTCCTTAACACGAAATCCTGGTTTTTCTACTTTTCCTAAGTTTCCCAACCCCCGTCTACATGTATGCTTTTGCGAGCTGCATAAGTTCTGGAAATATGACAGAAAATTTTCTCATTTAGAAGGGTTTATAGAACAAATTTGAGTGCATTTGCTCAACTCGGTGCTTTAAAGCTTGCTTGCAGAGGGTTTGCCTTTACAAAAAAGTATGGAGCATCTTATCAATGGTCAGAAATGTAAATGAAATTAAAACGTTTTTATTCTCCGTATTATTTGTCGGCCGGTAAATTTCGGAAATAGTAGGCCCTGCCAAACGTGGAACGAGTGTAGCAGGCAGAACAACCAAATTTGTGAAGGTGACTGGCTGGACGGATGGATTGACCTCATTTTAAGTTCCAAAGAACCAATGATTCTTAAGGTAGAAGAAATTCAGATTCGGGAATGAGAATATCGGGAGATTCACTTCGGGTGCATTTCTTGCATCAATCAAGCTTAAATGGATGGGAGTGAGTGGCCTATCGGTTTTAAAAGTCAGATGGAAATCAGGTGGATGAAGTTAAGCTTGGTCGAGTGAGGCCAAACCCGGATGGGTGATGTCTTGGAGGCCTGACAGCGCAACTCACCTCACCCTCTATGGGGAAGGGATGTTAAACTAGGAGTCCGTGCTTGGCTGTGGCGTGAACTGCTGCAATGGCGTCGCATACTCGATTTTTAGCGTAGCAGAGACCAGAGATAGGACTCTAAGTTTTTTCTAGGGAAGTGGACATAATAAGATGGTTTCCCATTGCTTTTATCATTTGTGTTCTTATTATGACACTTGCAGGATTTGGACTTGCGACCACTGAGTTGAGTCTGCACGTTTAACACTACACCACGGCACCAAAGTGGGCATAGATTAGCTTAATATAGCTAAAAGCCCCTCCAGCCAACTCGGAATGAATTAATCTAAGAAAAACAAGGATATATCGATGCTAGAGAGGTGATTAGGCACAGAGGATGCCAAAAAAAAAATCGTTTGAAGAGCCATTATCAGAGGAAGAGAGGTCGCGCCGGAAATCGGTATGCCTTGAGCCAGAGGGCTTCTCAATTGGCAATTATTAGGGGTGGTACCTTTTGGCTGATACCATAGAGGGGTTGGTCGTTACGTAAACTAAATTTCCACCTTGCGCCATTAGTATGGAAGCAGGCATCATCACTGTATAGTTTCAATAAAATTATTTAATGAGGGGGATTTCTTTCATTGTATTTTCATTTTTTGATTTTCTAACATTTAGTTTTAATGATTCTAACCAATGATTTATTGTTCGATTTAATCTAATCCATTGTTCGCGCCTTTATCATAGATTATAGCTGATGCTTCTGTTGGAGGACCCCTTGAAAACTAGCTTACGCTGAAGGGTAACCCTCCTCAAAAGAATTATGAAAAAATATATAAAAATTATGGAACTAGACAATGCCTCATAACTCCTAACCTTGGCCGTGAGAGTCCACAAATCATCACTCATCCCAAGAACATGCAATTTATTAAACGCCTTGCCTTCTTCTTGCTGTCCTGAATCTTACAACCTGCCATCTTTCCAATCTAAGATCAATAAATTGATCTGATCTCCCTTTCCTCCTAGCTTCCACTTTCCTCTCTCTTCCTGTGTTGGGGCTTTCTCTAGGCCCCCATGGCCTTTCCTCAACATGAATCACTAAAACAAGTTGATTAACTAGGAAACTCCTTTGAAGATTAATCGAGGAGCCGAAGTCTTTGTTGAAATTGGCCTTAACTTACTCAAATCGCTTCATTCGCACAGGCTCAACTGCTCTGCAGCGATGATAAAAGTGACCCGAAGAAAACTTAAAACAGTTCATGAAATATTACTTTAAAGTATACTTTCATTCACAGGTCGATACTATACAGCTGTTGGGGCTCCGATTTTGTTGCATTGACTCTGCTCATTCCAGCAGGTGGCCTCTCGATCGTAAGTCCTCTTGTAATAATCTGAGACGGAATCCACTCTTGCTTTTTAATTCAGATTGTGGCTATCTAATATTTGCATCCTGTACCGTAAAAATGGTTAAGTTGAGTCCTGCTGGGACCACTACCTCTAGCGTTACCAAGATGACTCAATATTTAGTGACAGGCGAACGGAATGATGTGGACTTCAAAAACGGTTTCCATTTACGTATTCCATTTATCATTCTATCCGTGACTATCTCTATCTATTCTCTACTTCCTACTGCAACTCCTACCAACTTACTAACTCGCTAACTTACTAACTCACTAACTCGCTAACTTACTAACTCACTAACTTAAAAACTCACTAACTCACTAACTTACTAACTCACTAACTCACTAACTTACAAACTTACTAACTCGCTAACTTACAAACTCACCAAATCGTTAACATACTAACTCGCTAACTCACTCACTTACTAACTCACTAACTTACTAACTTACTAGCTCATTAACTAATTAACTCACTAACTTAGTAACTTACTAACTCACTAACTAACTTCTCGCTACCATAATTATAGATATTCAGTGACAAAGTTCATGCCGTAACCATATTTTGTACCTTGAATAGAAGATACAGCTTCATTCTTGCTTATATCAACTATCAAATTATCACGGTAAATGTTTCACATGTGGAACGACACGCATTCCGATATGAGTTAAACTACATAACGTTAAATCAGCTTACCTGCGAGGCGGCTTCGTGGATGCCAGAAAGTTCTCGGTGGGATGAAAAATTCCAAGCCGTGATTTACTGCCGGCTTTTTATGTCAACTTGATATCCATTGCTAGCTGGAAAAGTAGTGAGAATCCACTAAGAGTTCTGCAGGGTAAGCACGTCCCTCGTTCCATGGTGACAGCTACTGTTGCTAGACTTCTATAAAGAAGAAAGCAGATTTATTTTGCATTCTGGAAACAGCGAATAATGAAATAGAATTAGAGCTCTAATCCAATAGAAATATTCCAGTAGCATTCCCTAGAAAGACAAGCTATACGCTGGTTAATTCAACGGATAATTTGTGGTTAAGATGCAAAAAAGGACAACCCTGAAGTCTTGATTACCTTTCCAAGTGCAGACACTTTGTAAGATGAAAATGGCATGTTACGAGAAACCTGAATGCACAATTGACATCCTCTTGCAGGCTTCAATAACCATGCTATCCATAACGGTAAAATCTGTAATCAAAAGACCGGCACCAACAACCTACACAAGAAGAAAGACAGATCAAGCAATCAAGTAAGAGTGAATGCAAGTGTAGAAAACTTGAAGCAGCATTGCGGAAGATTACTATCATCTATCTATGTACGGCTCACTTTTCTAGGCGAACAACTTCATGAAGCTGATCAAGGCCAACTAATCTGAAAGGAATTAAAATTCATAGAGAAAAAATACTAAGAAAATCTCAAATGGATAATAAGGAAATCTGAGAATCTCAAATCATTGACAGGGGGACATCAGAGGGGGCAGGGGTAGCTACAACCCCATGTCAGGAAGATCTACCACCCATCAGGGAGCAATTCACGTCTGTGACCAATCTTTACCAAATGTAAACCTCTATGAATTAATAATCTGGCCTCAAGTTGGGGAGCTTAGCCCCTACTTTGGGAAAATCCTTGCGACAACCATGGTCTTTGGTAAAAACTTTGCAAAGTCTACAGTTGCGGTTACAAGGTATCTTTGATGTTTAAAAGACATCTTGATACCAGCATATCTCTAAGACTTGTACAGCGGAGCCATGCACCTTCATTTTGTTGCTTTTTGATTAGATCGGCTACATAAAACACTCTTCATTGTTAGTAGCATCAATATTCACGACCTTCTTTCCTTCTTCTGCTCCTGTCGGCTTTAACCCGATTGCAACAGCGGACCAGCCTACTCCGTCTCATCTCATTCAATCAATACCACCTTCCTCCTCCACACCCATCACAACCATACCTCCTCTTATCACATCCAAAACCCTATCTGGTCCTTCTCTTAAACCCGAATTGCGCTCATTTTCTAGGTACGGAATCAAAACAAGCAGTGTCATGATATTCATAACAGTAATAGTCTGGATATTCGCCCACTTGCTGTTTTGGTATCCTGATCACCTTGACTTTCAGCTGATATTCGCACTCAGCACCGGGCTACAGGTGAGCTAGGACGTTATTCAACACAATTCAATGTCCTCAGTCTACTTCAGAGCCATTTTTCAAGGAAGGTGACTTTCAGATTTTGGTCATAACTAGAAGGTCACTTACTACATGCCACTATAATTATTAATTTTTTCTACATTTCATCTTGCTTGAGTAGTTTTTTAGTGTCTGAACACAGGGGCCAATGCAGATTCTATTATAATTATTATAATTATCATTGTCATTATCATAATCACCTTCTTTTGCTGCAGAAAAAAAGCTTGGACCAATCTTGACCTTCTTCCCTATTAACATGTCCCATTCTATCAATTCAATATCCATCTTCATATATATTTACATTTGCTTTGTTCTTTTCCCATTGTATTAGCTTTATACCGTAAACCCTAATCCAGACAAGCCAATTGCAAAGTACCTATGTTTTAGAGGGGTTTGAATCTGTAGTTTAAATTGAATTTGAACGAAAGGTTCCCATGTTGTTGTTAAAAATTCATTTAAAGCTGGCTGCGTAAGATAGAAAACCTTTTACTCACGCAAACAAGAGGTAAAATGAACGTTATATTACTTTATATCATTTCTTAAAGAGAAATGACAATGATTTTAGTGTTGTCACTCCCATTTGCTTGAAAGTAGATGCTATGCAAGTAGATCTCCCCCTAATGATGCTTCTTCCGACTTGGTTGATACAATTTCTAAAATTCCGTCTACATCCAATCAATTCCATTTCATTGTCACTGAATTTTTCCAATTATCAAGTCTCTTTTTACATATTTCTAACGGATGCTGAGAAGCTTTTTGCTTATCGAACAGTAACCAGCTTCTTCCTCTGGATGCAAACACACCTCGTGATTCCAACGCATTTCCTCTGAATGCGACCACACCTCGTGATTCCAACGCATTTCCTCTGGATGCGACAACACCTCGTGATTCCTACGCATTTCCTCTGGATGTGACCACACCTCGTGATTCCAACGCATTTCCTCTGGATGTGACCACACCTCGTGATTCCTACGCAAGGTATTACAGAGAGCTAGCGGCTCTCTTCACTCTGAGTGAAAGTTCAGCAGAGGATGGATTCGAACCACTGACCACAGGATCAATCCGCAAGAATTTTTCCACTGAGCTTTGCTGACACATGACCAAATTTTAGGATCAGCTCTGGGCATCACATTGCCATGACTTTGAATTACTTAATTTAGGAAGCGCATCAAAGTTGAAAGCCGACGAAGTCAAGAAAAGACCCTCTTCCACTAATTCAACCAGGTTGATTGCCAAAGCTAGTGTTGGGCTAGATCAAGGTAAGCAGGGGGAGCAATGCGAAGACATAATTTGATAAATTGCTTCATTCTCTTCTTTTCTAGGGTCTATTCAACTTCTTTTTCTACTGCGTTTTTGCTCTGGAGGTAAGATTTTCTTGTTTCATGCTTTGCTATATACATGCATAGGAATAGAAACCAATGTAATTTTATCGGCAATCTGCCTTTGGTGAGCTGTGAGGTATCTGTTGTAGCTATTCTATAGAGAGTGTATTTTTGAAGATGCAAAGAAGGCATTTATTTCATAGCCAAATGAGTTGAAAGTATTGGCATTTTGTCTCAGTCGAAGTTGTTGCATGGCGCAAGATGTTTTTGGCAAACTCGCTTGTCACTTGTCAAGCCAAGTCTTAAAAGTCACTTTTCGTCCGCATGACGATTGTGCTTGCATGATCCCTACGAGTCAATCTTTGGCCTCCAATTTCCTGCGAAATTTCCTGATGTCTTCTGTAGCACCTTGACTTAACCACTGGCTCCATTCCACTTCGTCACATGATAAGACCTCCCAGCCCTCCTTCGCAACGTCGAAACGCTTGACATCACGCCTCTGTATGTCTGGCAAGAGTAGACTTGGTCTGCCACAAAGCCTTTCAAAGGAAAATGAGCCCGCGTGGAATCAGTATGCAAGGGAATCCAGGTTGACCCTGAAAGCCTGAGAAGCATGTGAAGGCCTAACATATCATACGAATGGTCCAAGTGACTTGTTGGCTTGGTATGAGACTTAAATACTGTTGGCCAACATCTAAACATAAATGAATAATTAACACCACTATCAGAAAATTTCCAGACATTTTATGGACAGGTTGAGAGCTCCAACACGGTGCCATGTATGAGAAGATAATTTTGAAGTTGTGGATGATAACGGAACAGAGCATGGAGGGTGGAAGACGGGGATGGAAGCTTCTTGCGAGCTGGTTGGGGACTATGAGAGGACGGAGTGGAAGAAGCAGGGTGGAGCTAAGAAGGCTGGCGCGCAACAGTGTGGGGGTGACAGAGATGTGTCGACAAGGAGGTATTGGGTTGAGCGATTGAGGAGCAGATGATGGTTTTAAATGATTTCATTCTGATCAACAGCTGGACATTTACGTCAGTGATAAACTGTTCAGCGAAACTGATGATGTGGATGAGTTCACTAGAAACACGGGGTCAGTTAAACTCTCATCCATTAATCGACAAGATATTCAAAATGTGAGTTAGACTTTTCTGTCAATATTGCATCATATCACTTGCAAGCAAAATACTATATTCGTTTGATGTGCTTTTGTATCCTATCTTGAATAAGAAAGTGCTATAGATTTCAAGGGACCGATTAGCCATGTCATTGAGCAATGTTCTGGCTCTTTCACACAAGTAACATCATTTCAATATTCTTATGATTCATTAATCATAAAGAAGATTCTAGGACGCTAAGACGCTAGGCTTATTGAGCAGTGTTCTGGTTCTTTCACACAATGTGACATCATTTTAAAGTCCCTGTGCTCAACGAATCACAAGGTAGATTCTGGGGCGATGAGAACCCATCCTTAATGAGCATTTTACTGGTATTTCTTATAATGTGACGTCATTTCGGAACTCCTAGGTTTCATCCAGCATAATCCGATACTGAAGAGCTAGTCTCATTGTACTTCCTCTCAATGTGACCACACCTCGCTGTATCTACACCTACAGTTCCATAGATTAAGCAACTTCTTCCTTCCAAGCGAAAATTGAACTCACGATAGAGCCGAAAGGATTGACGATAGGATATGTGAGGAAACACTTAAGCTGTTCTTACATTGCAAAAGAAAGTATTTGTATAGTAGAGACATAGGAGGTGCAATTGTGATTATAGCTGAACTTGAATCATTCCATTCCAACCAAAAATTTGGTCTTACTTTAGAATAGATTAAAATACATTAAGAGCTTTTTTCATGAGTCGTTACGACCGTCTTCGTGTTCAAGTCATCAGCTCACAGCGAATAAAAGCAACCGAATCGTAGTTATTAATGTCTATTAGCATGCTATTCGTCTTTGACTTCGATTGCTCTCTTTGGCTACGTCTAGATGGAATCTCTGAGACGGCCGCAGAAGAGGAAACGGAACGGACCGTTCTTTAAAGAAGACCACGACCTACCACCTATGATCGAGGTATTACTTCTTCGGCGTTTCCGCATCCCTTCTTGCTGAACCAGTATTCTCTTTCGTTATCATTTCCCATTGACTTCTGGTTAACACTTATCCAAAGCATGCTAGTGTCAGCCTTGAGCAGGACGGCTCTGTCAATGAAAGATCCCCTTCCTCTTCGTCTCTCCACCGTGGGATATAAGCCCCTTGAAAGAATTCCAAGCCTTTGGCCCTTAGTTTCATCACAGAGCTTTTTCCGGGCACAAAAGTCCATGCCAAGCAATCCCGTTATCCATTTTGGTGCCAAAATGATGGACTTTTAATTCGTAGGAAGAGCCGTTGAGTTTTCACAAAGGTAGAACGACACCTAATTCGGCTAGAAGACTCAGTGATCCACTCCCGTGGTTTACGGCGGCTACTTGTGCACCAAGCCAAGCTCTATTTGGAGGAAAAATGCCTGCTGGGAAGGCAAGACACGAGGTACGTCTTGCAACACCAGACAGCATGATACGCCAGTTCACTGCAAAACCTTCCTGTCCATAGCTTTCGCATCAGCCATCGACGTAGGTCCTAATGCCTTTTCGATTCCCACGCATTCCTGCAGTGGAATTGCTTTCTGTATCACATACAGGACACACATAGGTAACAGTAGTAGCTCAAGTGTACATCCTGTATAAATGTTTCTCTTGTTATTGTTTCATGATTGTATTGCCATTTCCATTTACTTCTCTTCTCGTTTCCTTCTCATAGTCTTAACTGTCATTTTGATGTTTTTGAAGCTCTTCTTTACTCTCAATTCTATTTCTCTGATGCAAAGAGTTTTGTTCGTAAAATATGACCACACGTAGCAATAAAATAGTAGCTTACCCTAATTCTTCAGTAACTTTGCTACTTCTTAATGCCATAGCAAAAGGACTGAGTCAAATTTTTCTTCAAAGAAATTATCTCTGTGATTTGAGAAATACGAATACATTCATAATTCCTACGGTTAAATTTGTTACTGAAACAGTCTGATCTAGAGGGCAGCGTATTTCTCTTCCTCAAGAAAGATGCGATAAAAATTCTCTACGTCATTTGAAGAATCGATTAAAAGTCTGTGAAGACAGAATTTTCAAGCTATATGTACATCGAATCGGGTTTTACAGTTTTATACATTATTCTTTTTACATAGGTTTTATTAATTTTTGTAACTTTAACGACCGCTAGCTTTTTCTTGTCCATATTTTTCTATGGGACTGCAGTTAATTCGTTGGCTTTGATTTGCATCTTTTATAAGTATGTATACTTACATAGCTACGCAAGTTGCCGATGTCAAAGAAGTTGGTAATAATAATGATGATAATGATAATCTGGGTTCGTTTTATTCCAGATGGACGAGTCAGAAGATAAGGAGAGTGGCGGTGATGACGATGCATCAGGTGTCCTCCTGGATGATGACGTTGCTAGCCCGCCTCCATTTCTACGGCCAACCCAGTGTGCACAGAGAATCGAACGAGCAAAAGAGACCACTGCATTGGCAAATTCCTTGCTGCTACCCGGTGAATCCTTTGCTCCGGTCGAGTCAGGGAAGAAGCAAGATGGACCTCAAAGGAGCTCAAGCCTGCCATCCTGCTCGATGCCTACTCCAAATAGATACGTTTCGCCAGCGGATGCACCAGGTTACGGTTGGGGGGCTGGTCTCAGCGCAAAGCACCAACACATGCAGCTCAGTTCGAGAAATAATACAGATGTAGAGGATGCATACTTGCTTGCGTTGTTTGAAAATGGGCAAAGTAGAGCACCACTAAAGGTATCGCTACCAGCTGCAAAGATTGTTGACGAGGTAATAGAAGAAGGGTTGAATACTGTGCCCGATTAAGGCACCTTCAGAACTTAAGCAAGAAAAGAGGGCTAATTGAGGGTGCATTGAACGGAGCATAGCCATCTAATGTGGATCTGTTAATATCCAGTATTATCATTACCATTATCATTATTAGTTCCTTGCCTGTAATTCTGTACAGTTCTCGCCACTGTGCCAAAGATAGTGCATAACCCTGAGTCAACAGCAGTGTTCACTTGATGGATTCCTTGATGGACAATGTTCTCCTAGGGATTTGGGCGCGTCCTAGGAGAGTAGTCTTCTGCAATTCTTCAATCCGTATATGGTCAGGAATTTGACTCACGTGGTTCTCAAGACCTTTATGGACTAGTTCAAATGCTCCCACTACGGAGATCTGTGGATATCTCTGTTTCCCACATAATCGTTATTATTCTCATCATTATTATCATCATCTTAATTACTTCATATTTGATTCTACAATTAACGGTATGTTCCTTTACTGAAAGTTCAAAATTAAGAATAACTAAAGGCACTCAGTTTAGTGATTCGATTTTGCTTAGAATTTAAAATCTAAAATTCATATGGAAGCATTAAAATTTTTCTTCTCTTCTATGAAGCACATGGGATTTCCTCAGACAAAGAGACAATACTCCAATTTGAATTTAGCAGGAGCCAGAAGCTCCGAGCTTATTTCTAGGGAAGTAGATTTAATCGGATGGTTTTCCGTTGCCTTTCTGGTCGATGGCGTTTTTACTGTGAGCCGTGCAGGACTCGAACCCTCAACACTATGCCATCGGCTTCCACGCTTAGGCTAAGAAACTATAAGCATATAATTCAAGGAAGGCTCCGTTCTCGAATCCTGGATGGCTCACCTCAGCCTTGAAGCATGCGCTGTTCTCTGTGTCGAATGAAATTGAAATCAATTTCCCTGGAGAAAGGTTGGCACCCTGTTTCTGGTTCCAGCCACTTAAGGTCGAGTTTGCTATGAAGCTCTTTATACGGTCTAATCTACAAACATTATCTAGCCTTTGATTGGATTCAGCCCGCTCGTAATTCCGTGCCATTAAAAACAAACTTGATATCGCTAACGTACTAAAAGATGAAGAAATTCAAAGTTGCCCAGGTTAACTGCGCTAGAGAGGGCTCGGGGCTCTGGCCAAGTTTTAAATAGACAACGTTCTAGACTATCATTCCCCGTAGCTTTAAATGATAGATTTCTGGTAGCTCAAACGAAATAAATATATTACCAGCGGTCTCATTAATGTCTACTGCCACCATCTGTTGCATCTGTTGCGCTTATCAAATAATTTCTTGGCGAAACATCTTCCCAAGAGATTAAGGATTTTGCTTCTTCATTGATAGGTTTAATTGGTCTGGAAATGGAATTGAAAAGCAAATCCTTAGGCGATCATGCATAAAGACAAATATTCATTTTGAATTAAACTATAAGTTGTTGACAAAAATCAATTTTAAGAGGGTTAAATATTGCAAACTGTACTTCATTGTCAGCATTTTGAGAATGGTTCATTATTCGCTTTGACAGGTGAAAGCATCAAAGCAGAAGGAGCCTGCTATGGCATTGATGCAAATGCAGCCTCATTGCGATGTAGCGGGTAGCGAAAACCAGGAGGAGGGAGTGCAGAAGGACAGCGATCTACAATGTAACACCCCAGAGGTAAGGAATCTCATATACTTTGGTTCAAGCAAATATCCTTAAGCCAAATGAAAACTTAGTTAAATTTCACATCTGCCAGATGATGAGTTTTTAGTTAATTTAGGAGCAATTCGAAGGTGCTTCCCTCTTCACTTTCGTGGAATAATGATATGATAACATCCATGAGTATTACTATTATTATTGCCGTCGCAATTTCTGGAGTAAGTTGTAAACTGCATCCAAGAACGATTCTATGTGTCGAGGTAGTGTGAAGCCACCCGTTAGCTATCCTTGCTCCCAGATCCATTTTGACCCCCATGATGTTAGTACCTTATAGAGCTTCTGATTCTTTGCAAAAGTGTCATTAGCTTGACATGGAGGCCAGAGATGGTGTTTCGTTAAAAATACTACCTTTAAACAGCCACGAGGGGCACAACGATCCAGTGCCGGACTCAAGGCCCGGATAATGGGTAGGGTTTGGGGTAGGGAGGACATTCGGTTGTAAAAATTCTTGACAAACTACATGGACTAGATCAATAAAGCTAGTTATGGGAGTAACCCTAGCCTACAGTTTTGAGAAATGAACAATAGCTACTTGAAGGAGGATGATGAAAGGAACAGGATAAGATGGAAGAGATCCATCCCCACCGGTGACCCTATCTAAGAGAGATTGATCCCAGAAAAAGAAGAAATGAAAAGAAGATGAAAAAGAAGAAGATGACGAAGAAGAATACGACGAAGAAGAATATTCCTGTTTTTTGCAAACCATTGGTCGATGCGAAAATGTAGTTAACTTGCTTTTTTAATAGTTGTGAGTATCACTGTAGCTTAGTAAAAATGCTCTTGATTTAGCTACCTCATACCTTTGAATAGCAAGGAAAAGCTCAAAGTGAAATTTTTTGGTTCAAATGCGTTGGAAATACTTAGATTTATAACATTTTTTGAGTAGCAAGATAGCCTATGGCTTTTGATTCATTGGCCTTAGGTAAAACCTTTGACCTCCCGGTTGTGATCTTCCACCTTTCACTCAAACACGCAAGTACATTCTTATCAATTATATTCTAATTCATTTTGGCGAACAGGTTCAGGGCAATGAGCCATCTTTAACATCCAAAGACCGACACCTCATTGCAAGTAGGAGCACTGGGCAGCAGTCAAAGTCACACGAAATTGAGAAGACTTTCCCCTGTTCAGGAGGAAGTGGAATTGGAGGAGGAAAAAAATCTCTGTCGCCTAAGGCGAGGAGCAGAGGTAGAACGTCTGTGCCTAGTCTCAAGTTTGCGCTCAACGAGGTTTGGGATATACAATTATTCCTGTATTGCATAGTCTGTTTCTTGCTGCATTTGAGTTAGCGGGAGCAGGCGCGCAACTACGGAGGGGGTCCTGGGGGTCCAGACCCCTGCCTTTCTCCTCAAAAAAGCGAAAGCGCCCTTTTTCCAGGGAAATGCAAAGCTTCCGTTTGGAAATAAAATTATTTGATATTGCTGTCAATACTAGATAAGTGGCTGTTAATGACTTTAGGGTAATGACTGTGTAAATGAATCAAAATTAGTGAAATGATGAAAGCCCTTGCATTGCATCTTCCGTCTCTAAATATGAAGAGTATAATTCCAGACAATGCCCCTTTGAATAGTATCTCTACTGTGCCCTTTTTGTTTCCCGGACCCCTGCCCTCTAAGATGACTGGTTGCGTGCCTGGGGAGAGAGCAAAGATGCCTTCCCTGTGAAGTTGAGCAACACAAGCTGCTTTTTGTTTGAGAATTGGCAAAGCTCTCTTCTCACTTTGGATCAAAATTCGTCAGGAGTTTAAAAAACTTTCATAGAAATCATTCCGCATTTTAGCCCTCACCAGTCCTCATTCTAAGGTCCTTCAAATTTTTCAGAATTTTGTTTCAAGTGCGCACTCTAATCCTCTGCTTTCCTCCTTTTAAGTCCTTTAGTGGTAAATGCATGAATACGTGTTGGTAGCAGTTCTTTTCAACTGACATGCAGATATCCTTATAGAACATTAATAGTGCACGTATACTCACATGTCGAAGCAGGTACCCCATTGCGTCCATCCTCCGCCGTCTGACTTCCATTTGGTGAGGTTCAAGTCAGTGAATTAAGGGCTGCTTTCCCTAAAATCAATAGAGCCAATCAATCATTAAGAAGAAGGAGCAAAATTTTGAATGGATCTTGCAAGAAAGAGTGGTTGAATGGCTTTAGGGATACATCATCAGTACAAGCCTATGGGCCGACACACGACTCAATTATCTTTTTTTTTTCTTTTTTTTTTTTTAGTGAGCTATGTTAGGGAAAGCCCATGGTACCCTATACAATGCCTCAACAAAGGAAGAAAGAAGACAGCGAAAGGATAAGAGGAGAGAGAGATCAAATCAAGTTTATTGACCATTAGATTTGAAAGATGGCAAGTTCTAAGATTCAGGAAAGCAAGAAGAAGGCAAGACGTTCCATAAGTTGCATGTTCTTGGGATGAATGATGATTTGTAAGATAGACTTCGTGAAGTAGGCAGTGAAACTTGGAAAGGGTGTGAATGAGTTGAGCTTCTGGTGGTTCTGATGCGCCTCATGGGAACTGGAATAATATCCCTGATCCCTCAGAGCAATGCCCGTGATTATCTAAGCAATGTCCTACGTCCTAACAATGCCAATCTATTAGGCAATGTCTTACTATTTCAGCTTGAGTCACTATTTAGCAATCAAGATTTGATCTCCGCTGCAGAACGCAGACTGAGTGCACACAGTGACAGTCACTGAGAAAGAAAGTATTCCTTATAAATTCATTCATTTTCATCTAATATCTATGAATATAAATGTATTCATATGTATATAAAGAATAATGTAATGAAACATTATATGATGAAATTCAGTATTATATAATATAATTTAATGAAAATATCATAATACAAAATAATAGAATATCATCTATCGTAATATGATATAATGTAACGTAATATAGTATAGCATAATGTAATATGATAAAATATGATTTAATGTAATATGATATCATGTAACATGATTTAATGTTATATAATATCATGTAATCTAATATCATGTAATACAACACAATATATTGTAGTACAATATACAGGCAAGGTAATATGATGTAATAGAAAATGATACAAAGCAACATGATATTATCTATAATAATATGACATAAAAAAATGTAATATAGTATAATTTAATGTAATATAATATAATCTGATGTGAAATGCCATATATCATAATACAATAAATAGGTAATGGAAAATAATATAATGTAATATGATACAAGATAATCGAATATTATCTATCATAATATGACATAACATAGTGTAATATAATATAATATAATATAATATAATATAATATACTATAATGTCATATAATTTAGTAAAATACAATGTGATGTAATACAATTTACATATATTATGACTTAATATAATATGTACATGGATGAATATGCAGTATATATGAATGTGTATGTACATTTACCTCCAAAAACTATGGAAACGATGGACCTAGCGAGCATGCGAACGCGGAAAATGCTCTCTCTAGAAGAAGAAGAATGTCACAATACAAAATCATATTTTGAAAGCTTTGTTTCAGTTATTGATCGATTAATAATAAGATGAATCAATATTTTAACAAATTTAGAGCCATATGACTTTTGATCAAGTATTTTCAAGTGTTTTATCTACCTTGAAGCCTGCGGATCTAGTGCTACCAACTTTTTGTGCCATTTTTGCATCCGACTGCCCAAATTATCTCAAATGTTCGATAACAACTCTCACATTAACAGACAATTCTCCAAATCTAGTCATTGTCAGGTTTTGAGTATTATCTGATAAAAATAGGTGAGATATGTGTATGTATATGCCTAATTTTTGAAACAGAGTAAGGTTTGCTCACAAAATTTATGTTTTTTGTTGACGTCAGATTTGAAATTCGCGCTAAAATATTTTCATGAAGTTGGACAGCCTCGCTCAGGCGTCAATGTGACCAAAAATTTAGGCCCATCGTTTCCAACTTTTGGAGGTAAGTATATATATATATATGCCTATGTTTATAGATACAAATTCATGCATCTATTTTTGAAGACTTCTCTCCATTCGTTTCAGGATTCATCCGGATTCATGCACAATTCGAAAGATTACATTGATTCCTAGTTGCAATGTTGATATTTAATGGATTTATGTTTGCGTTATAAGACTGGTTACGCTAGTTGTAAGGTGCAAAGTCAAAGCTAAAAGTGACGTGCCATAGGTCTTGAGGGAGTATCTGTACCCTGGGGAGACTAGATTCAATCAAATGTATCCACAGCAAGGGAATCGGATGGTGCAATTCAAGGATTCTTGCTCCTTTGGGGCCTTTTTTGCCGAGCTATACAAGGCTGCTATTCAAATATATAGATAGACTCACACCCATTCGTTCGCCGAAGGTTTGCACGCATGCGATAATCTCATTGGATTGCATAGACGGTTAGGCCAAGCGAGGCAGTGCAAAAAGTCACAAACTGATGCAACTTGCGGATCAATGCTTTGGGCTCGAAAGTCGAAACTTACACAACGCCAAATGCCCCAAGAATGCACAGCAGAAAAACGCACGATTGGGTTTCAGCATTAAGCATGGTTTGCTTAGATACAAATTGCTATAGTCAGCAAAGCAGAAATGAACTTGACGAGAATACACGTGGACATACCAAAGATTCGCCCCCAACACAATATCTCAAACCAATAGCTAAGATGCAGAACACTTTAAATTGATAAACTTGAAAACATATAAAGTTCATGAAGAAATAAGTTAATAGCAGTGCACTCACTGACTTTTTGCCCATTCTCTCTTGGCTTAGCCGTCTATGCAGTCCAATGAAATTATCGTATGCAAGCCAACCACCAGCGAGCGAACCTTCAGCGAGCGAATGCGTGTTAGCCTATCTTTATATTTGAATAGCAGCCTTGTATAGCTCGGCAAAAAAGGCCCCAACGGAGCAAGAATCCTTGAATCGCCATCCGATTCCCTTGCTGAGGAGATATTTGATTGACTCCAGTATCCCCGGGGTACAGCAACTGCCGCAAGTCCAATGGCACGTCATTGCACAGCAGATCAAGTGAATTTGTACTTTACACTCGTAGTTCAAAGTTGGTCAATTGTCGAAATTAAAAGGTGTTATATGAATGAATAATGAGATGAAATCACAACCAAATGGATGGTCATTTCCATTGGCAATAACAGCCAATCTTTATAACTGCTTTTGCATTAACCTAGCCATTAAATCGCATGCCAGAGGAAGCAATTGGTATTAGCGGGTGGGCTAGAATATCAGATAGCAATGGTAAAATTTGTCAACATCAAGTGGAAAAAATGTCAAAGAATTTAGACAGTACGGCCCATAGACATTTTCAGCACTTAAAATTCAAATCAATTGTCTCAAAAATTTGTTGCCTTTTGATCAAGTAATTGAAAAGGGGAATGTTTGTGTCTGCAAATGAGAAGCGCATTTAGACAGGAGAGCATTTACATGAGCAACCTTGTAGCTCAACGTGCGACCTCTGTCACCAAGCGATTCGGTCTCTGTGTAGAGAAGCTGGGAAGGTTGCTCGCTATAAAAATGTGTGAGATACATTTGCATAACTCCTGAACAGCCAAGAATAATTCGGAATTACCAATAAATTCGATAAAATTCCTTGACATATCAGACTCATTGTATTCGTGTTTAAACTGGAAACTGTTCATAACACATTTAGACGGGCATATATACTGTATTGAATGTCAACATTGATTCAAACGCCCACAGCCATAGCAGCTCTAGCAAATCTTAAACACCAAATTTAATTCAAAGAATGGTGTTTCTAACCATCTGCTAACTGAGACTTCGAATGAACAGGCACTTTTAAGCCTCTACTCTTAGGTGCCTGATTAACGACCCCCCGCCTCTTTTTTTCGATTTATTTCCAACCCCCTAGCTCTTATTCGGACCCCCTCTTATTCACTTCCTGACCGAGCTCGCTCTCAAAAAGTTGACTTCAACGAGTTTTCACTGCATGAGTATTTCCCAGTTCGCACTCAGAAGGAATCCCAGCCACAGCAACAAACCAATCACAGTAGTCACTCGAATTTAATTTCAGTGAATGAACATCCAAAATAAGTGCCGACTCAAGGAAAACTGTGTCACTATGTTTCAAATTTATGAGTAAAAAATGAGGAGGAATTTTATCGGGCGATTTTCATTCCTTTACTTTATGGGATTTTAGGACGGTAACCCATTCAGCAGTGCTGGTTTACAAGGGGCCATCCATCTACAAACAAACTAATTTACAAGCTAACTAATCCAACAAATTGGCAATATATGAAAATTAAGATACAAATGTTCAATAAATCCAAAGCAAGGTAAAGCAACAAAAGCAACAAAAAAGAACAGGAATAGCTATTTAAATAGCTACTTTAAGAGATTTTACTGATGGCGCCTTTTTTGCAGCAGCTGATAGGCCGTTCCAAGCTTTCGCCCCTCTGAATAAAAATCCATTTTGCTCACTACCTGCCTTTTTTAAAGGCAGCTTAAGATCATTTTGAGTGTTTCTAAGAGCTCGCGAAGAGAAGTGAGAGTTGCGAGTAAACAGCTTTTTTAGGTATAACGGGGCGAGGTCATTTAGGGATTTATACTTCATGACAGCTACTTCGTAATCTATCAATTCTCGGATAGATTCAAGTCGAAGATTTGAAAGCAGCGGTTTACTTGGGGAATCAAATGGGCTATTAGCTATGATTCTAACAGCCCGGTTTTGCAATTTTTGTAGTTTATCTAATTCCGTTCCACTACAGCAGCCCCAAACTGAGGAACAGTAGCTTTTTCCAAGTTAGATGCCTGTCATTTTGAATTCCTAAGTATTTCGTATCTTCGACGTTTAGAATTGGCGTAATTTTCAATTTAAGATCAAATTCACATGTCAAGCCTCGTTCTTCATGCTGGGTAGATATAGCCATAGAGTGTGTTTTTACGATATTTAGGGAATGCCGTTGGCTTTGTGCTGGTTACTAGCTGATTAAGACCATCTATTTAAAATGCACCGTAAATAAGAACATACCATTAATTTTGTATGGATACGGCACATGCCTTTATGGCCGTCCCAGCAGCCTATTGGTTTTTTTAATTTCACTGGAGATTGGTGAATGCATTTACTGAAAAGGCAATAAGCAACACACAGAATTCGACATCCATGATGACTTCGTCAGTGGGGAGGAGTCCTGTGCGCAGAGAACGCCTCGTATTCAAGCCGCTGCAAGTGTTACTGCATATTAGTTCGAATGGGTAAGAGCGATAGGGAAGAGAAGCCGTGGACGACAAAAAGTAAGATGGAGTGATTGTTTGTCAAAGGATCTGAAAGAAAGGAAGCTGAAGGAGGAAGATGCAATTGACCATGAGAGAGGGAGGAGAAAGATCAAGATGCCGGACCCGCAAATTTCATTTAGCTGACCCCAACCGGAAAACAGCTTGAAGAAGAAGAAGAATTTCGAACGGGTAAGATCGTTGACCATGATCGACCACCAGCTATTTGGTAACATGTTTGCAGGTTCGCACTGAAACGGCAGCAATGGTTGGGAGTTCAAGGAAATCTGTTTACATGCAGACCTATGATTGGCTACTTCTCCATAGGAACAGAGATTTTGGAATACCTTTGGTAGAATCTCTTGGAAAAGAGAGGGCCAATTCTCTTGTCAAATGTTTGAAAGGTGACAAGCTGATGGAATTTCGAAAGGTCTTTTGTCAGGGAGCAAATCAGTGATCAAATTACATCGATAGAGAGTTCCTGTTTATCAGTTCAATAGCGAAGAACGGTAAAGGCACGTGTGAATATCTCGCTTTGATCGAACTTCGAATTTAGCAGCACTTTTCGAACGATCATCATAAACAAAAGCTTTATGGTAGACGCACTGGCCAACCAACCTCGCCTTAGCATACATCCAGTTAATATTGCTAGCAGAGACAAAGTAAATACGAATTCAGCTGAGTGTGTGCTGAAGCAACTGATGTCTACAACTGAATGATGGCACAAAGCAATCTTCTTCCGAGCTTTCTATTAGCCGTGTTTATTTTTGTGGCTGTTGAATATTACATTGCGATCAAGAAAGGAGGTCAGTGCATAAACATACGCATCAAAGATTGCTTTGTGGAAGACGCATTGGTAAGGAATAATAGCGAAGCAGACAACAAGACCAGAAAACAGAATACACACCTTACGAACAGAACTAAGAAGACTGCAACTCAGACAAAAACACTACCCATGAAAGAAATCTTAGAAAAACTGGGAGCAAACATTTAAAGTGGTCGCATTTAGCACCCTGAAACTTCAGTACATGTCAGGAAGCGCAATTCAAATCAGTCCGCTTTAATGCGTGGAGAGGATAACATTATATCATCATGATATCATCATCGCAATTTTGCAGCAGAAATTGTTAATCTCGGTATCTAACAACCTGAAAATCGACTTGTCTGATCCAATGAGAATAGCAGTCATTGCTAACGATGTCGATGCAAAATCTCTTACGCGGGAGAAAATCGCCGAAGATCAAAAGGTGACTGTCCATTAGAAATATAGGTGACAAGTATTATTGACTGATGCCGTGATATAGCAGTAAATCAAACAGAGCCACGTGCGTTTCATGATGAATGAACTAATTGATCGGTGTGGCATAATGTCGGTATCAGTCGAACAGAGGGAGATTCTATTCTCTGACTATTCTATTTTCTATTCCAGACCTGAGTCCTTTTTTCTATATCTAGGAATAGCCATAAAATGTTTAATAACAACGGAGTAGAACTAATACGAATTGTGAGATGTAGCATACAAGGTTTATATTATTTAAGATAAAAACGCTATACTAGTACTACGACAGCACGGAATGCTGAACTAGTGGAAACTGCGTTGCATACTCGATTTCGAGCGTAGCAGAAGCCAGACACAGGGCTCTGAGCTTCTTCTAGGGAAATGGAATTCATGAGGTGGTTTCCCGTTGCCTTTCTTCCTCACCAATGGCATTTTTTTTAAAGTGACACATGGAGGAATCGAACTGACAACTCCTGTATTGTGAGTCCGCATGCTTAACCACTACGCCACGGCACCACTTGAACTAGTACAGGAAAGTTACTTTGATGAGGAGAAGCATCATATTTACCACCATAATTCTCAGGATAGGCAAACTGTATTACTCATACGTCAAGTTGGCGAGAAGCGGCATCGCACCCATAACCCTTTGATTCATAGGAGCTAGCTGGCCTATTTGCCCAAGAGCGTGCTTTGAAACGAAACGACGAATTTACAAACTTCAAAGGGAAGGTATTAAGATGAGATTGGATACGAGGACAATTTGCATCAAACGGGGTAACGAGTTGAAAGCTTTATCTAAAAAACATTTTGCTTCTAACTAAACGCTGTTTACAGATACCGACGAGAAGAGCTAGAACTACGAAGTGTAGTCTCTTCACAAGAGGTGTAGAATTAAAGGGAGATCTTCCTCTACACCTCTAGGCTGTTGGCACTCACCCATCTTAAATCATGTCTGCATGTCAGTCCAGGAACAGGAATCTTCCATAGTTAATGTTGTAAATGCGAACATGAAAGCTACATAGAGAATGCACCGTGAATCACTGATTGTGTAAAGAGATCTGTGGATGTTTTCCCCGAATTAAACTAAAAGTCACATTCACAATCGTGACAAATTCATACTGAGCAGCCCTTTTCACTCAAAGAATGAAGACCTAGTGTGTGCAGACATTATGCCAGCTTGTTACTGATGCAATGATGACTTCTGATCAGGTTACCGCTTTAAGGGAAACCAGGCCACTAGAGGTTTCACAGGCCAAGTTCTCAGGAAAAAAGGAAGGACATTTGCAAATGCTTTCCGACGTGACTTCATAGCAGTTTTTATTTATGGCAATAAAAGGCAGAGTGCGAGACTAAAAAGACTCGTGCATAGATATGAAACTCAATGTCTAAAAATATTAGGTCTACGTCTATTTGTCATTATTTACAAAATCATAGCCTGATTGAACACAAAAATCTAGAACGTCATGTCTTAACACTAAAGGAAAGGAGATCTCAATAAGAATTGACGAGAAGCATGGAGCACGAAACTAAGAGTTGTCTTTTAATAGCATGCAGAAATGAACTTCAAACTGGGAAATTTTACCCCACCACCCCCCCCCCCCCCCTATCTAGTTTTTATTCCAAATAGGCAAGGGTTTTATCGGCATAGAAGGCACCAGGAAACTACCCTATAAGTATTATCCTTCCTAGAACAACTCGGAATCCTGTACCTTTTTTCTGCTACGCTCGAAGTCGGGTATGCTATATAGCTGTCATAAAAACAAAATGTCATAAAAACCCGTCTAAGATTTATCCTAAGCTTTTCCGTTATTTGAATTTCTCACAAATTCCAAGTAATTTAGTGTTTCAAGGATGATTAGGGATAATGTTACAGAAACATCATTGGGCTAAATCCTTACTTGAAGCATAACATTATTTGGGAATTTTTGTGATAGTAGCTGATCTATTTCTAGAGAGAGAGAGAGAGAGAGAGAGAGAGAGAGAGAGAGAGAGAGAGAGAGAGAGAGAGAGAGAGAGAGAGAGAGAGAGAGAGAGAGAGAGAGAGAGAGAGAGAGAGAGAGAGAGAGAGAGAGAGAGAGAGAGAGAGAGAGACTCTGAGAGAGACTCTGAGAGAGACTCTGAGAGAGACTCTGAGAGAGACTCTGAGAGAGACTCTGAGAGAGACTCTGAGAGAGACTCTGAGAGAGACTCTGAGAGAGACTCTGAGAGAGAGAGAGAGACTCTGAGAGAGAGAGAGAGAGAGAGAGAGAGAGAGAGAGAGACCCTGAGAGAGAGACCCCTGAGAGAGAGACCCTGAGAGAGAGACCCTGAGAGAGAGACCCTGAGAGAGAGACCCTGAGAGAGAGACCCTGAGAGAGAGACCCTGAGAGAGAGAGAGAGAGAGAGAGAGAGAGAGAGAGAGAGAGAGAGAGAGAGAGAGAGAGAGAGAGAGAGAGAGAGAGAGAGAGAGAGAGAGAGAGAGAGAGAGAGAGAGAGAGAGAGAGAGACCCAGAGAGAGAGATACCCTGAGAGAGAGATACCCTGAGAGAGAGATAGAGAGAGACGGTGCATGCGTGTGTATGAGAGAATGTTTTGGATTATTTCAAAAGTGTCCTAGAACATGAGTTCCTACATTACAATGAGCTGAATGATAATCTTACTCGCATCTATTTCTTTAAACGAATGATGAATCCCTTCCAAGGTACTTAACTAGGCCATAGGTCGCCAAATGATGTCGGTAATTTTAGAAGACATATTATAAAATGGCGTCAAGGTGTCAATAAATTAAATTTACGAAACAATAGGACCCAGGGACAATCCGAAATCTTGCGTGCATCCATAAACGGCAACAAGGTAACAAGGCATACACAAATAGGAGATAATTCACTAAGGGCTAATTTCAAAGCATCCTTAGATGCAAAGGAAGCAGGTGGTTTGCATCGATGCAAGCACAAATGAATTTCCGGATTGTCCACTGGCATAACAAACACAAAAAACAAACAAACAACAAAATAGACAAACAATTACAAACAATCTCGTGTTTACTTTAACTTAGCAATAGTTCACTGGAAGTTACAAAGAAAAATATAGTCATAAAAGAACGTAACAATGCAATGAGGGTCACGAAGTAACAAATGGGGGATCATCCTAAACAAGATACGTCAAAATAAAACTTTAAAAATGCTCTTATTAAGAGAGTTCTGTCTCACACATCAAATTGATATTAGTGACCATTGAAATTTTGACTGAAACTTTGTTCAGTTATTGTCGCAATACCATCAAGAGAACGCTTTGGAGTGGTGTCTTGATCTTCTCCAGTTGATGATCTTCACTCCGTTCTGAGTTGACGCGAGTTAGCGTCGTGAAAAGTATGGTCATAGGTCTTCAATCGTTATTTACAGTAAATCACGGGGGGGACAGAGAAACTCAAAGTTCTGTCTTGAATGGAAAGACATCGCTGTTGCCAGCGTCTCCAGTTCCCTGCATGATCGACCCGACGGAATCTGGGGCCTCTTCCTTCCTCAGGATCCAGTCAAGGGCATCCAAGCAGGTATGGCTCCCGGCATGCAGTGATTGATTTTACTCTATCCACTTTGTCTGCTGTTGAGCATGACTCTATGCTTCGATCTCACCAAAAGCATAGTGTACTTGAAGCACCACGTCACAAGGGATCTCTGCATTGAAGGTATTAAGAGCAACTCTGAATATTGTATTTCGCAGACTTAGATATTACTAATATTAACCTGTAATGGTTTCCACTTTGCAGGGTCATTGCATCATCTCTTTCACTTCTTTCTATCAAGCATCTGAAGGTAGATTTAGGACGAATAGAAACTATGTGTATCGAGCAGTGTCCTGGTCATGCTCTCAATCTGACCACAACTCTGGATGTCTTAAACTGGAAACTCAGAGGACTGGTTGTTTAGACGGTTCTTCGTGAAAGGTAAACTGGGTGTGAGCTAGAGCTACTGACCATAGGATCTGTTAGCAAGATTCTTTTCACTGTGCTTTCCTTGTATACTCCTTGTCCATTCACAATTCTGGTGTTCAACACAACAGCCCTTGCTCGGCTGAACCCCATCGTAGAACAATCTCTAGTACCTCTAAATTCTCAATCATTTTTGCGCACCTTTCCTATCATTTAGTCTTTTTTGCATAGGCGTAATCCCATCCTCTGGATGTCAATAGCCATTGTTTTGCTGTGATCATTTATCCCACTTGATATTTCACATCGGACTGTCGTTTGTATGCAGTCTCAACTAGCTCATTGTTGTACTGTATCATACAACAAATTCTGTGATTTTACAACGATATGCAAGAAATCAGATGACTTACCTTTTCCATAATCTTCACCTGTCTGGTAATGGTGTATCTTCTGTCTGTTGGTGTTGTGACTTCATTTGCCTCCTTCAAAGAAATTTCTTCATTAGCTTGGTATGGCACGGCATTTTTCTGCATTTGCTATTCAGATGAGGAAAGGAACTGGCCACCCTATCCCACCGCTGACTCAGCACAGTGCCATTCAGAAGGGTCATCGGGTAAATCACTCTTTGAAAGTGCCATGATGAATTAGCAACTTCAGTAACAAATAATTCCATTGACAAAGTGATAATCATCATAATAGTAGCAATGATTACAGTAATTATATTAATTATATTAATTATATATAGACATGTTTATAGCGCCAAATGTCCCCAGGGCTAAGGAACGCTTAACAACAGAACAACTTTGACATGGAGTTAGAGTCAAGAATATAACTAACATGGGATGATGAGCGAAACATTGTTGCAGAAAACCTGACTGAGCTACAAAGAAAGTATTCAAAGCAACGATCTTGTGAAATGCAAAATGGCATTTTCGCTGAGGGAAAACCTTGGCCTTGGTTCCTGGCGAAATTAACTGCCTTTTTCGCATCTATTATAAGTTTTCAGGGGTGCCGTGGTGCAGTGATTAAGCATGGGACTCATAACACAGGGGTCGTCAGTTCGAATCCTCCATGTATCACAATGAAAACGCCATTGGCGAGGAAGGCAATGGGAAACAATTTGATAAAATCCACTTCCCTAAAAATACTCAGAGCCTGGTCTCTGGTTTCTGCTACGCTCGCAATCGAGTACGCAACGCAGTTTGATATGTTTTCCCGTGAAAAGCCTGTTGCAGATCAAAGAATCAATGGTACACACCTTTTTCGCCAGCTGCATAGTGCCATTCCTACCCCACTGATTAGCACAACAAAGATAACTGAGCCAAGCATAACGTACACAGCAACGGAGCCTAAAAGGAATAGTCAACTCGCTTCAAATCAGGTTCGCTCATAGAACGATTGCCAACAAATTTGTATTCAAAGTTGTACGAAACAGCTTCAGATTAGTGAAACAAATTCAGCATTTTCAGTTGCATTTTCTATCATTCCCTCTTTCTAGCTTTCTACCTCAATTATGAACATTCGAGCTGGTCCAAGCCGAAGTTAATCAAAAAGGACTCTCATAGACTTTCAAAATCGGATTTCAAAAAGAGTGCATGAAATTATTTGTTTCTCGCTTTTTGCTCGCCACCTGGTACTGCTTGTTCCTCTGATTAGAGTTATGAACTAGCACCAGTCAAGTAAATCATACAGAAAAATAGCAATGCAAAACACATTGGACATCCTGCCAACCAACTAAAGTAAAATTGAAAACCCGGTTCAGTTAACATCGAATCTTTCTTTTAAAACCTCTTTCAAAAGCATATTCCCAGTATCTAGGCAACAGCAACGTAAGGCGATGATTGCTGACAAGGAAATTGTTGTCTACGAATGGGATTGTGAGGCTGGTTGTAAGAGCCTCGTTTATGATACATTGACATCATGTCCTCGCTACAATGCTAGACATTCTAATTTGTTATGTGCAACCGTAATAGCAGAAAGATAAGTAAATGCGCAATGCCTTCTAGAACTTTCTAGAATTTTCTACTTGTCCGCAGCAGAAAAGATCTCTGGAAATCTTGTTATCTTCAGAATTTACAGAGGTCAGTGGAAGCGTGTTCTAGCAAAATATATTGAAGACAAATATTATATTTGAATATGTACGATCTCAGATATCATTCGTTGATCATATTTTGCCCAACGGTTGATCAAGAAGATTTGACGTAAACATATGGAAGTGAAACAATTGTGGGATTATTGGAAACTCGTCTGCAACCAAAGCTGAGGACTCACAATGGAAGTGCTGCATAAATGTTTGCACGCGAAATCTTAAGTGCACGACTGTTGCTACACGAGTGATAAATGTATAAGTATATTTACCAACCAATTAATCAATCTATTTACTTTTTTGCGTGTCAGGTTTCCCTCTTTACTTATACGTAGTCAGTTAAGATTCTATAAGTAGCTGAAGATCGTTGAACATGCAACTCTGAGTTCTAAACTGGTGCTTTTTCTCTTTCCTTACTCTAAATCTATTTATTCTACATATCTATTCTATATATATAGATATAGAATATACTGAATAACGTGGAAAAAAAAACCAATACTAGTCTAGAATTTTCAGTAAAGCACATATAGATATATAAACAATATCTAATTATATATATATATATATATATTGAACATTTGTATGTGGTCATGCCTCAGATAAAATGTGAATATGAAATAGGCTACTTATAAAATAATCTATCAATAAATTTGCCTTAAAAAGTAGCCTATTTTGTATTCATATCTTTATATATATATATAACTGTATATATATATATATATATGTGTGTGTGTGTGTGTGTGTGTGTGGATCTATATAAATAGATTTTATATATATAAATATATTTATATATATACAGTATATATTCATATTATTTTGAATAGCATCACATTGATTTTCACAGTCCTAACTCTCATACGAATCAAAGTATATTTCTTTCATCAACTTACGTGTATTGAGCTTAATCTTCTCCATTTGGGTCATCGTGGCAAATTGAACGAACCCGTTCTTTGCTGGAGCCTCTGAAACCTTGCACAGCTCAGGAGAGAAGCATTTCACCGAAAAGCAATCTCGGTCGATCCTATAAGCCACGTCACACTTTTTAGCTCCACAACATTTCCCCAAGCACTCCTTCATGTTCCTGAGAAAAAGGGGCCGTGATGAATTACCAAGGTGCAAAATGAACAAAAACGTGACATTTGAACAGAATTAAGACACCTTTATTGCAACATTGCCTTCTCCAGGACGGCGCCAATATCCACTTACTGATCCATTGGGCAACAATCTTGCTTTCTAGTTGATGCATTCACAGCTGGGGGGATAAGCCTACTGGAGCAGTGTGCGCTATGTCTACGAATCACATTCCCAAGTGACACATTGATGCTGTTTTAATGATAGGAGTAAGAGTCAGGGGGTCTAAAGGCATTAGCTCCCCCTCCCTAAGTCGGAAACGAACGATTCTCAGGTTGGTGACACACCGGGGTGACACACATAAGGGAAACAGACAACCTTTCCCATGCTAGTCATCTTGGGGAAAAAGTTTCAGCCCCCCCCCCCCCCAAATCGGAAGTGCCCCATCGCAGATAGTACTGGCATATAATATGCTTTATAACCTATCTGGACGCTGGATTCAACTGTTTTCTAACAAGCGAAACGTAACGGATACTTTAATAAATCTTTTTATAAGAGACGTTCTGTCAAAGGCTGTGAACAGTTGATCAACATTACTTGTAAGGTGTTCAATTCTATGAAACTTTGTAAATTTTAAAGTAACTCCACACCCTTCGTTATTTGCTTATGCCAAAAGAGGTTTATCATTGGCGAATTTTGCATTTGCCTTTTGGAAATTCGTTCAGTGTCAGTCGGTGTAGTCAAGCTTCAGCCAAGATTTAGCTAGATTCCTTCTTATGTCTTAATGCATACCGAAAATTACGCTTGCCTTCCTAATTAATAAAGATATCATAGAGAAGTATCCCCCCTCCCAACAAAAATCTAATTCTGTCTATTTAGGCCCTTGATTTGTTTCCTTAAAGAAGATACATGTAACCAACCATTGGTATGGAAATGGTAAAGAAATCTTACGATGTTCTTCCAAGGTATGTGAAATTGCCTGCGTTGAGGCCTCCCGCCAGCGTCTTGTTGCTCATGATTGGGCTGTGCTTTATTTTCGCTTCGTCGCAGGTTCCTTCATCTTCATTCATCGTTGTAGTAACATCAAACATCGTTCCACCTGAACGAAAAGGGCGAAACAGCTTCAAAACATTGTGTCATTATAAGTATCATTGTCAATTACAATCCCTTGGTTTCGCCTGTCAAAATTAATCAACATATAATATAAAATTAAACCTCCCTCGCAACAGATGCCTCTATAGCTCAGTGGTTAGAGCACTGGTCTTGTAAACCAGGGGTCCAGAGTTCGAGTCTCTGTAGGGGCTATCTTTTTCTTCTGTCTTCTATAGCTAAACGAATTTTTTCCACAGTTTCAAAATGTGAATTAGTGGCTGATACTGCACTTATAATGAATTCCCTTTAACTTCGTGTTCTGTGAAATGATGTGTTTAGGAAGTTTGATCCATCCACACGGACTGATTCACGTGGAAGCCGAGTTTTTTCGACCGAATGCAAGAAAACTTCAAAATATTTTCCCTTGTTCCAATCCAAAGCTTCAATTGCACAGTTCGCTTATTTTCGTTTCTCCTTACTCATGGAGGCCCATCGAACAGTTATAACAGGCCAGTACTAACCTCACAAACAACGTTTGGAATAATTGTTGGCAGGTCAGGTGGTTAGGCCAGTCCAGAAGCCGTACGGCAACTGGGGCACTAAAAAAAGGCTCATCCCTCCCCCTTGGCCATGTTCTTAGCCTCCCTTATACAAAATTATAAACATTGGCAGGATTCGCATAATAAACGTGGGTATCGTCGTTCTTTGGTAAGTCAACCATTGCCAACCTTTCATTCTGTGACGAGATACCACTTGCTAATAACGCCATCATTCCAGGCCTTCTGGTGGCTAATCGTTATGTTATTTTGGTATTACAAGCGATTTTGTGACTACCACAATCTGATGTATCACAGTCAGTTGAAAAGGCATGAAAAACAGAGACAGAGCTGGATTCATATTGAAGAGATCGCAGGGGGGAGCGTGGTAGAGGATGGCAAGGACAACCTGAACCAGCAACGGAAACAATTGTGGCGCTGACGGGGGCAAACCCCTCCCAAAATCAAAAAAGATAACTCCACTCAATGCGTTTGACTACGACGGGAAAGGGTATGGGTAAAATATCAAACAAGGGCCCCGGGCCCCGGGCCCCGCAGATGACTTGGACCCCGGGCCCCGCAGCCCCTACATCAGCCACTGCTACTCCGTGATGACGTGTACATGCAGTGACAGCCTTTAATATCGAATTCTCGATATGCCAGGCTTCCACTTCCAATCAAGTCCCAATCTTTTCCTGACAGAGCCAACTAGGAACTTAAGCTGAAGGGGAGTTTTTTCTAAATGCGAAAGAAGAATCGTGTCGACTTACGATCAGCGAATTGCTTGCTTCGGCTCACGAACGAAACTTTTGGATTTAAACTCGATGGCTTTGCGACAACAGCCTGGCAATCGTCTTCGTTGTTGCACTTGACAGAATAGCATAAATCAGCAAACATAAATGCAAGATCGCAAGATTTCCTTGTGCAGCACTTGTTGATACACTCTCTGTCAGATAGGCCTTCTCCTTGGTTCGTAAAGTTTCCTACGAACGAGCAAGAAACATTCAAATCAAATCCAGTTGGCATCTGAAGCTTAGATTTTATCGTTCTTTTTAAGCATCAGCTTAAAAAACATATGCAAGGACATTGATTGCGTATCTAAATTAGGTTTTCAACGATAAATACTCAAGTATCATCCGACATTCAAACACTGTATATGGATGAGTTGATTTTCGCTGCATTGTCGGCACTTCTTATTTGAAACAAGGCCCCTACTGATTGCAGTGCTTGTAGTACCGACTTGATTTACCCTGTATTAATATCTATATCCTTATTTTTACAATCATGCTACTCCGTGACAACAAGTATAATCATTCGCACACCTTATTACATATTTTGCATGCGCAAAAAACCCTGGACTAACCGAGCCTTTTCTCCTACTAACAGTCTTCCTTCATCCTTTCATCCTTTAGCTCCTTCAGCTCTTGTTATTAAAATTCTTTACCTTTCTCCGATTTTTTCCGTTATTTACTTATCCATTCATATTTTACACTAGAAATACCTGTAATTAGGCCAGCCGAATACAAATTACACATCTTTTAGAGAGATTTGCATTTGTATATTTAGTTAATATATCAAAATGAAGTTTAACAAATTCATCATGTGAAATGATGATACACAACGAGGATGATCGAGCCTGCCAAGGGAATCTTAGGGAATCTTAGTGATCATAGTGAACGTTCTCACAACACAGGGGTTGCGGGTTCGAATCCTGCAAGGCTCGTCAGTAAAACGCTATCGATGAGATTTTACTTCTCTAGGAACTCGGATGACGTTACGTCTCTGGTTTTTGGTAAGATCCGAATTGAAGATGGGATGAAGTTAAGGAAAGGCATTACATAAGCAAAGAGCTGGAATCGGTAACAGTTGGCGGTCACATGATCTAATTCATGATGGGAATCTCCGTCCCCTTTTGGCTTTGTCTGACTTGAATCGGTCAAGAAAACTTCAGTTTCGCATTTGACATACAAATGTACAATCTGAACATCGATCAGTGGCATCTATGTCCATCAATCATAATCATTACAATTAATCATGATTATCATTTTTATCATTATCTCACTTATTATATGACTCATTCATTCTATTATTCACTTTATTGCTGCTTTCTTGCCCTCTGAGCATTTTCCGATATTCGGTCCTACTCAGTTTCGATGAATATGTAGATGTAGACTCATACCTGCGTGAATGCCTCCTTTAAGCGTGACGTTGTATGTTATGGGACTGTTAGCGCAGACCTCCTGGGGTGAGTCATCAGCTGGAGTAAGAAGCAAAAATTGAGATAAAAACTCTGAAAGATGGGAGATCCGTGATCATAAGAAAGAATCAACATAAATCACCAATCACAAATCACTCGTATATTGTCTAGCATGGCCTTAGGAGGTGTAAAATCAGTCGTGAAAAGTCTGTGGCATTGGAACTGAAGTAAAGTCTACGCTATGAAAAATACATGGTTAGTTGGCTTAGTGATTGTCTACTGTATCAGAAGAGGGCAACCCAAGGAAACGTGACTTACGGGCAAAAAGAAGTGGACGGGCCTGACGCCGACAGAGGCTATGGGTGAAGCGAAGGGTAGAGAGAGGCAGGCGGAAGAGGAGAATCAAGGCCTTTGTGCACCCCAATGACCCTGCAGGCTCGGGATACCCTGACCTTGACTACTGTATCAAAAGTCGCCGGGATCGGTGCAACAATCGTCCTATTTTTGGATGCCCAACCAGCAATAGAAGGCACCTGATGCAAGCTAGGGGTAAATTCGATGAGGAAAGGAACTGGCCTCCCAATTTCACAATGTCCTGGCTTACTATGGTACATCTCTAACAAGCTGCTCAAAGACGCTCGTTTTGATTACGGTCCTAATCCTACTTCTTACGCAATGAATCCTCTTCTCCCCTGCCAATCGTGTCTTTCCATGTGATGATCCCCCGTCCTTAGGCATCTCATCTTAAATGCTTACCTTCTAACAGGGCCTAATTTTTATCAAGAACTTCCATTCGTTACCGGGTGTTACTTGAAGCATAAACCAAGATTTCCCTAAGACTAACTGTCATGCAGACCCTATGCGGAGTTCTATACAACATTCAAGGACGACACTACACAGAGAATTTGTCAGTCGCCGAAGTTGAAGAGCAACGTAATGTTCGTTTCGGATTCAATCGTGTGGATCAGCGTTTAATTGATAAGATTCCAGTGGGCTTATGACCAAGTAGTGCTCCAACATGGAGAAAGGTAGAAGGGAAGAGAGCATGCATATAAAGGTGAACCGAAACAGTAAGGAATCGACAGGGAATACGATGATGGAGCCAAAGTCAAGGACGGGCAGCACTTCCACGCAAGTCAAACGTCCACCGTCCATCGATTAAAGGGTAACTCAGCCCGTTCAACTCTGTATGCTAACTTTGGGTGATCAAATGCAATCCTTTCGAGGTGGTGTTTATGAAATGCAAATTGAAGTCGAATATGAGGTTAGATGGCATGAAGATTGCTTGAGATCGGCACCCGTATTTACCTGGTTTCTTTGGATTTGGTCTGATGCGGTCGTGCACCTCCCATGTCGTCGATATATTTTCTAATCTACTTAACAAGTCTCTATGCTCACTATATGTTACTTGGTTAGTCTCTGATTCATCTGTCTTGTCAGTAATTTCGTCGATAATAGCGTCAATGTCATTGTTATCTGTCAACGAGGTTAGACATTAGTACGAGGCGACAGCATTGTCAAATGATATAAAACAATTCTCAATTCACGAACTCCACTACTTCTCGCTACATTTCCAAATATCATATTCAAGCCTAGCGAAACTTAAATTTCGCTTCATTTTGGCGTATCCGTCAGAAGTACTGTACTTCTAGGATTCCAAATGATGAAAATAAATAAAAATACGACAGAAATTATGAAAATGGGACACTGTCGCCAGCAGTAAAAACCACAGGTACTTCCTTTGATTTTGCGTAATGCATGAAAAAATGGGACAAAATGGGATAAAATTGAACACGAGAATAGGAAATGAAAACTTAACATGTAACATTGTATCATAAAGACCATTAAAAATGGTAGCAAAACTCGCGAATCGATCATTGAAAGGCTTCTTTATTGAGATTGTCTTGTAATGGGGAAAAAATCTCTTTTGAAGGAAGAGAAACTTTTATGCATTCAAATAATTTATACCATTATATTTTGAGTCATCGATATAATGATTTGAATATTCACTGATGCAATGAACAGTGACTCGTTTGCTAAAACTTCATTTCCTGTCCTGAAGATGGTGGTGTCAGCAAGTCGACAAAATATTGCTATGCATTGTTTGAGCGAAAGAGCTATTTCCCAGTAGGAAGAAGTTTCCTTTCCTAACTCATTGATTAGTTTGGTATTAACCCCTGGTGTTATCCTGAGCCAATTTCAAACGGGATCAACCCAATCCAGGACACAGCAGTGCAGAAGAAACGATGTCTACCAGACTACATACCATTTCCCACCGACATGGTCGAGGCTTTCTTCTTTAAGAAGGACAACGTTGGATTCATGTTCAGATTGCCAATGTTTGAGATCATGGCCGGTGCAACCTTGCATAGCTCTGCACTGTAACACTTCACAGCGAAGCAAACGGACCCAAGCATGAATGCGACATCTGCGTTTGAAGACTTACAGCAACGCTCAATGCAGTCGTCCATTTTGGCGACACGGCCTAATTTAGTAAACAGTCCCGAATGCATACCCATCTTCAGTGTTGCATTGTACGCAATGGAACCGGCTTCACACGAGTGCTTCGTTGATGGATCACCTGGTGGTAGTGAATTATCATCATTGTCATCATCATCACCATCATCAGAATTATCATCATCGGTAATTAATCCATGGATCTTAAGCCAAAATGCGGCAATAAAACTCAATAGGGGAACATTATGGATGCAAAGTCAGCTTAAATTTTTAATGCTATCCATGCCACAGAAATTGGGTATCTTTGTACATCTTTGCATCTAATTTTCAAATTTGTACATTGATCTTTTCAAATTTCATAACTTGTAGATAAAATCAATGTGGCGAAATATACATACGTTATAGAGAGGCTGAACAGAGCGAACACTCTGGTAGCTTTCCTTAGATTTACATTTCGTCCTGCGTTTCATACTCTCAGAATGGGATGATTACTTTCGAGAGAGGATCAGCAAAACTTCTAGACATAATGCCCATCACAATACAAGATGGATAAACACTGATACGGAATCGACCATTTAGGGGCGTGATCACATATGCATCTATCGCTTTGTGTTCGGGTTGATCCTAGTTTGCTACTTCAAGAAATGCCTCGGCGGCCTATAAAAAAGGCCCAACAAAGGAAGGACAAAAAAGGCAAAAGGAAGAGGGATAAAAGATTGCGATTGCTGATTTCATGGTTTGACAAAGCAAGTTTTAGGGTTACGGAAAGGAAGATGGGGTAACATATTCCATAGACTGCAAGTTCTAAAAATTGATGATCCCTGTGGGACAGGGTTCGTGGATTACGTGGTGAAAAGATTAAGAGCAATTCAAGTTCAGGAGGACCTACAGAGAATAAACTAGTGCAGACTGTCAAGGGAGCAATGATTACCTAATGAAGATTGACTAAGCATGGTAATAGCTATTCCCTTATCAATAATGATAATAATAATAATAATAATTGCTTTAGCACGAAGTATACCTTCAGCTAAACAAATCATTATCAAATATCCTAACGAAATAAAAAATTGACCTTGTAAACGAGCACTGATCTTCCAGGTATTCGTGCTTTAACTTCTGAGTCTAGCCCTTCAAATATTTTTTCAGTTGTTTTTTGAAACTATTCAGGGTAGGTAACTCACATAGTTCAGCAGGTATATCTTTGAAAGCCTTCAGGGTTGAGTAATGAAAAAAAATCCCTTTCTGCAAATTCAGTCCGACATCTCGGTATTTGCAGATCTCGGCAGTGCCGTGTATTATATTTCGAAATCGAAGATCTTGGGAGGAATTTGTTGAAAAGGTTTTTTCTGGACAAAGTTTGTTCATCAAGGTTAATCACTTCTCACTTACCGAACGTTGGAGTAGCAGATGCTGTTGATTTGATCAGGGTGGATGTGAAACCTGGGGTGGTACCTAGAGAAAGCAAAATCGGAGCATTAAATCAAACGTATGATGGAAGCTTTTGAATTCTAATACTCTTCGGGAGTGCCAATTCAGACAAGAAAAACAAGTTAGGTTACCAATGGGATCAACCCAAGCATAAGTGGTGAGACTAGATTCCAGCGTTGGTCACAGCTGTAGAGAGACTTCGCGTCTATAATGACTAGGTTATGAATCACCCCTACTTACGCTAGAACCATTGGTTAACCTAATTCTTGGGTTTTTGAGTGGACCAATGAGTCGTGAGCAGTGATGCTCAACCAAGCTTGTAAATTAGATGTTTAAGAAGGTTAAAAAAATCGCTTACCAATCGTTAATGGAGAGAGTCAGAAGGGTTACCGTGTTAACTTCTTGCTGGTTAACAATTGTTAGCTACATCAGCGACAATCCATTGTCAATTGAATCACTCATTTATCGACTGAATCACTGACTTGTCGATCGAATCATTGACTTACTGACTTAGTGACCTTTAATGGGCAACTGACATTTGATTGGCTTGGCTTGATTTTGCTGGTTAATCACTTTATTTCCCTCTGATTGGCTATTGGTAGGCTTCCTTTTTCTTATCCCTGAATTACATTCTCTAAAACTTGATTTCTGATAATGCTTGGGAGTGATAGCTTTGATTCTCCATGGTAAACCTCTTTCTTTATGAGATTCTCCAATGCTTTGGAAGATTGCTGTGACTCTAATGACTGCTAACATTGATTAATCACTCATCAATTTGGGCTGCTTTTCTTTGATCAACCACCGACTTATGGTTCTGATTTTTCTGATCCCCTTTGATTAATCACTTGATTACTGATACAATCTGTGTCATTCTATATGGAGCACTAAGCTGGCGGGGAAGTGGCTTAAGTCGAATCCAGAATTTTGGATTCAAGGCTGACTGGCAATCAAAAATCACTGCCTTGAGCGATTTGCCACTGATTTCTTTCTTCAATAACTTTCAAATCTTAATCCTCGGATGAGGACCATGTTGATTGATCTTCAGATAAATTCATCCGAAGACCTGTCGAAGAACACTCCGCTACTTCCCAAAAGGCCCTTCACTCAAGAATTAAAGGAGTTCTCTAGCTCTCAAATAGCTAATTGATTAATGTTATTTTCCTTTAAATTTGATGGTGATGATACCAACTTTCACGATATGGACCTGATGACGATGATGATGGTGGTAGTGATTTGATGATGATGATGATGATGATGATGATGATGATAATGATGATGATAAGGATGATGACGGGATGACGATAATGATGATGATGATGATGATAATGAAGATCATGATGATGATAATGACGATGATGATGATGGTGATGATGATGATGATGATGATGATGATGATGATAATGATGATGATGGTGATGATGGTGGTGATGATGATGATGATGATGATGATGGTGATGATAATGATGATGATGATGATCATGATTGTGATGGTGGTGATGATGATGATGATGGTGAAGAAGATAATGATGATAATGATGATGATGGTGATGATGGTGATGATGATGATGATGATGATGATAATGAAGATCATGATGATGATAATGATGATGATGGTGATGATGATCATGACAACGATGACTGTGATTGCCTTTCAGCTTATACTATCACTTAATCTCACAGCTCCAATCGAAAGCAAATGCCCATTTCATGAAGGCCTTTCACGATAGGAGAAATGAGTTGAAGAAAGTTTCAGAAGCAGGGAGATCTTCTGTCCTTCAAAGACTAGACCAACAAGAGTGGTAGAGGAAGGTCTGCGTTGATTCAAAGTGGAAATAGATGCGAATGGGTAGCCATGATAGTGTGCGTCAACAGAAAAGTCCTCCTAGATATACACTGGCAGACAAAATCAATGAGCCACCCCGAACATGTTACCGCATTCCATTTTTGTAGAATGGCAATCAGTCCCATCTGAATACATCAGAGGATTGATTGGGAACGTTGACTCGGAGTGGTTTTGAAGGCAAAGGGGAGGTTCAACAAGATACTGATGCAAAATCCTTATTGAGAAAGCTATGAGAACATTTTTTTATCTGCTTCTACCTAGATATCAAAGGTAGACATTTGGACTTTGTGAAGCCTTTGCTTATCGAGCAGTGTCCAGGTCCTTCATCTCGATGTGACCACACCTCGTGATTCCTACGCCTGGAGATACAGAGCTAGCGACTCTCCTCACTCTAAGTGAAGGCTTAGCTGAGGTGGGCCTCGAACCACTGACCATAGGATCAATGCCCTAGAATCTTACCACTGAGCTATCCTGACACCGATGAGAATGAGAATGTCAGTGAACATTCTAATCACAAGGCATGATGCCACTGATTCCCTGTGAGTTTTTGATTGAGGAAAGAAAGCCGTAAGGAACCTATAAGAGAAGTTATTTTCTTCATGGTGTGCCGATTTCAGGGTGGCTTATCAATTTTGTCAGCCAGTGTATGTTGGTATCATTAATCAAAGGTGAGAAGTTAGATGCCGTGCCACTTGTGACTTGTGTATTGGAGACGTGTGTTGCAAGCATCATCAGTATTAGTTTGTTAATTGTTAGTTACCTGGTGGCCTCGGTATGACCGTCATCGTTGTCTTAGTCGCTGTCCTTGTCGACGTTAGTCTGTTAGGTGAGTTAGTGGTCAATGGCGAGTAGTAGCTTCTCGCTGCGAAGGAGTTCCCGTCTGCATCGTCCTCGACGGTCGTTCGGTCTTTAAACATTGCCTTGGAAATATCGACTACTGGCTTTACCATTACTCCCAAACCTGGTCACAAACAAAGCGTAATTAATGGTCAGTTGTTTAGTAATACCATCTGTTCAGTTAAAGAAAGACAGTGTTACCCGCATTTCGCTCCGCTGCAGAGGACGGATTCTGCACTGCGCGGATTAGCATGCAGCCCTTAGTCATGCAGAACAAAGATGCTCGTTGGTCAAAATAGGATTACGTGAAAAATCAGAAATGGTGGTAACTAGTTACTGCTGTCAGTTCATGCTAGCTGCATCCGATAAGAAATCAGCTTGCAGAACATTTGCAATGTACAAGTGTGCTGAGTTAATTCACTCGAGGCGCTTGTGTTGTCTTGGAAATCTAAGTTGAAGATAATGCGAGTGGTAGTTAGAGCTCAAAGTATGGTTCGTATGTAGAGCCACGGTCCTGGTTCCTGACGCAGTGCCTGCGCCTCTCCTTGCGGCAAAAAGAGCGATGGTAACAATGCAAACGTACTGTAACTGAATAGAATGGCGGTCCGTCGGTTGCAACAAGTTTTCAATGCGTCTGGAAAAGTGAAGTCGTGAGGAGAAAAGAAGCAAGCTGGAGATGCTTTGAAAATGAAAAAGCAAGGAGAATGCAGGGCAGAAGATTTACGACGGGGGAGGAAAAGCGGCATTCTCTAGCACGTGCCTTGAATCTGGCATCGCCAGTACCAACCAATTAAAAAATCTCAATAAGTTTTTTAAATTGGACCATGTGAATTCCATTGACTGATCTAGTGGAGCAACGTTGATAGGGCATGTCTAGCTGGTTGGATGCGGATTGAAATCTTGAGGGTTCAGTTGAGATGCAGCACAAAAACCCCCTGGTGTTTTTACATCATGTGCATGCAAAATCAAGGGTATATGCATGCTGAACAGCAATTTGGCAATACAAGCTTTGCTGGAATGGTGTCAGCTCTCAAAAAACTTTGCAACTGAATCTTGTGAATATCTTATACTGTGAAACCGGCAGTTAATCGTCTTTGAAGTGTCTGTGTGAAATCGTCATTCATAACGGTTTCGTCCCTGTGAAATGGTCTCTTGGGCTTTCTTACTCTGAGTTACTCTGTGTGTTACTCTGTGTGTTACTCTGTGTTGCTGTCTATCACAAATGGCTTCTCTCAGCTGCATCATCTTAACTGATAAATGGACCTCTTTTCCTGGTCAAATCAAAACAAATAATCTTGCCGCATCCTCTGCATCCCTACTGCTGCTGCGTTGCATACTCGATTTCGAGCTAAGCAGAAACCAGAGACAGAGCTCTGAGTTTCTTCTAGGGAAGTGGATTTCATGAGGTGGTTTCCCATTGCCTTCCTCACCAATGGTGTTTTTATTGCGACACGTGCAGGAATCGAACTCACAACCCCTGCGTTATGAGTCCGCACGTTTAACCACAACACAAAGGCGCCACTGCATCCCTACTAATTTCTGGTGCTCATTTCCCTTCTCTATCTCCAGAATGCCTACGGCCAAATGCTTGATAATCTATCATTCCACGTCTTTTAGTGAATTTCTTGTCAGTTGACTTTCAAGCCACTCTCTCTCTTATAATCTGTAATGATTTGATCGGTCTTTCTCTATCTCTATCTCTTTCAACTCTATCGAGGACTATCTTGCACCTGATTGGCACCTACCTCAGGTTCATAACCCTAATATCTCTGAAAAATCACATAGCTTTTAAAACATTTCATCACTACTCAGCCAAACACACAAGCAAACGATATACAAAATCAAGACCGTCTGGTTTGTCGGTAGGTCGAGTGCTGTAATCACAAGGTCTCGTTTTCATTTGAGTTTTCTTAAAAATTCCATAGAAAATTTTTACAAATTCGTATGTACATATCCATCATCTATTATTCTGTTTTAATCTGTGATGACTGGAGACCAGGGTAGAATTATGATCCGAAAATCGAGTTTCCCAATTGAAACAGACTCCCACGGATGCATAAACATTGCATGTAGTTGCTGGTAAGACGAATACCGTGCAAGAGGACAGCATCAACTACATCATCTGGCCACTAGACATATTCACATCTTCAGCTGCTCTGCTTAATGACATCAGCAAATGATTAACATTGACAGGCAAATCGATTTTGGAAAGCACCCAATTATTAAGTTCTTGATAATTAGGTTTAGATTAATTTATTAGTTTAATTTTAGTTGGTAGGATGGGCTTCTTGCTGTTCAAAGCTATTTGAAACCCATTTTGCATGCACATCCAGACACGTCCCGTACGAGGTGTTTCGCGAGCAGGCCTCGAAGGGGTTGCCCATCCCGAGGTTGGACCTCACTAGACCGGGCATAACTTTAGTCACCCGGTAGAAACGGCATAAGCCCTCTCTCTAATAAACATCATTGTAGTTCTAGGCCCTGTAAACGTAACGGCAATTGGGTACCCGGCCTTTCCCAGTCACCACAGATATATATTCTGTAGCCTACAGCCTACAGCCTACAGCCTTCAGGCATGTCTATCGATCAACGTTCGCTTGATTAGTTCTGAAAAGCCCTAAAGATTGATGCATTACTGTCACGTAAATTTTGTGTCAGATTATCTGTATCTAAAGAGGATATCGATGAGAGATCCACAAGGCGGTCCTCTTCGCTCGGTTTAGTCGAGTCCTGCAGACCTCGCGCAATCTGTGGTACTGTGTGCGGATGCCCGTTAACCGGCTTTGATTACGCGTAACAAAGGCAGCGTTGTCGTGATGTCACGGTCGATAGCTCAAGTCTAGTTGGTGTCCGGCGTTCGCAGTGAGTAGAAAATACGTATCCAAAAGAGAAGAAATGGAATCTTTCACTATTCTCGTACCATCATCGGCCTCTATTTTTGCCGTCTTAGCTTGGGTGATGCCGGCTGATTTTCTCTGCCCACCACCATTCAGTTTGTTAGTCTCGGTTGTTATAAAAAGTTGCTCCAGCTTATCGATGTTAGGACGCTCTTTGCCGTTAGCTTACAGGAGGAGAAGGAAAGATAAGGGTTAGGATGCAAGGCATACGGTTACGCATGTGGCATTGGTCTCAGTTATAACTATTGCTAAAACTAAGGCGTACGTTGATGGCTACGGTTATGCTTACGGTAGCGGGTATGACTACAGTTACAGATATGGTTATGGTTACGGTCATGGTTACGGTTTCAATGAGTCAATTGCAATCAGTTAACGGGGTGCATAGTGCATTTGGATAAGATCTCATATATATCTAACGGGAAGTGTGCTACTATTTAGACAAATTAAAATGCTATCAGAAAGATTGGAAAGCTGATTTTGTGAAAAAGTTTCCAGCTGCATGTGAGCAATTGGCTTGTAAATGATTGAAAATGAAGCATAAAGCGGTAAGAAGTGTTATGACAGAAGGTGCTAGACTGCTTAATTCAACATAATTTGGGCAAATACCACAAGGAAATGAAATAAATCGCATCAATACGAATATATTCATTACACTGTGTGTCTAGACGAATCTCGAAGCTGCAAAGATCAAAGTTTTGTATCTTACCTGATTCAGAAGATTTTTTAAACGCAATAATTGGCCTATATTTTGTCGGCCTAGCAGGTCTCGTCTTGCAGTTAGAAGGATCTTTGCATTTGACACCATAACAATCTTTATCGATCATAAAAGCCAGATCGCACTCTTTACTTTCACAACAATAGCCCATACACTCTTCGATATTGTCCGCTGGTCCATGATCGGTAAATTCGCCTGCGTTTATACCGCCCATAAGGGTGACATTCTCGCGTACGTCTCCTTCCCAAACATCACTGCTGCACTTGGGGCCCCTCTTTGACTGTTTCTCCGTCGTTTTGATGCTCTGCTTCAGAGATGGTTTTTCAGAGAGCTCTAAAGAAATAAGGTGGTGACAACGACCGTGACGACACAAGAGATATCAATTATTTCTCCCAGTAGTCATCAACCCCAGTAGGCGTCAACTAACTTTGATTTAACTGCATCTGTAAAAATCACACTTTAACGGAATTAACAAGTAAATGCCCTTAAATCTTATTCTAATCATATCTGGGCATCTACTAATAAAAATGTCGAACCTTGACGAATATGTAGTTAGAAAGTAGCTATTTGAGCAATAGCAAACGAAAAAAGCTATAAGAAAGGAGAACAATTTTGAAATGATATAATTTCGGGACCATCAAAGTCTACAAAGTCTTTTTGAAGTGAGATGTGCTACTATTGAGAAAGAGTGAAAATGATTAGGATGATTACGAATATGATGGACAGTGATGTTACATCCATAACCTACGATTTCAAAACAAGCTTCAGCCGGTGATCGCGATGGTGGCCTAAGGGAAAGATTTATCAGTTTACCTTGTCGACTCCCAACATCTCTTACGATCGCGATCATTGGTCGAAGGCTCATCGAGTTTCGTGCTGAACGCGTCCTGCACGATCGCTCACTGTGACACGTAACCCCATAGCAATCGTCTTCAATTCTGAACGCGAGCTCGCAAGCTGAGTTAGCGCAACAGCGTGATACGCAGTCGTTCATGTCAGCAACGTGACCTAGGTCGGTGAAATTTCCAGCACCGATACCGTCCACTAAAGTGACATTTTCAGCTGAGTTCTTCGCCTTGCACAATGAGCGCTGGGTCGGATTGCTCTCCATATGAGTTTCTTCTGCAATTGATGAAAAGAATAATCATCACAATTGAAAAACGAGAATACCAAAGCTTATATCTATCAATTTCACTTTGCGCAATCTACAACTGCAATCTATACTCTATTCAGACTTATGAAAGACCAGTATGAGGGCTTTAACAAATCAATCAATCAGTCAATCAATCAGTCGATCAATCAGTCAATCAGTTAGCCAATCAGTCAAAATCTTTATCATGTCAAATATTCAGCTTACAAGCTAGCTCCAGGGAATGATCTCCTCTGGTTCCTGGACTTTGTTCAAATAGTAATGTTTTGTTGCGACAATTTTGTCATTTAATCGGAGACAGCTACAGGATGAGTCACATTCGTCATCTCACCATTACAAATGCACATGGAGTTAAGATCTGTAATGATTACATGATGCCTATCGAAAAAAATCAGCAATAAAAAGCAATTGGAATACAGAATGCGCATCTTATTTACTGAAAGTAATTGATTGATTGCATAGAAACTGCCTCAGGCAAAGGCGCCTTAGCAACCTCACACTGTTCAAAATTTTAATTTCCCTAGCTCATTTTGGTGATGTGAATGAGTTGAGCATCACACGTGTCATAACATTTAAGATGGGAAGGCCCTTGCTCACATATCCTATGACCCTTTGCTTAAACCCAACCTCGAAAATAACTTCACTTAGAGTAAATGGAGTAAAAAGATCTCAGTCACCAGCTCTCTGTAATTTCAGGCATAGGATCGCGAGGTTTGGTCAGATCGAGAGGAAGGGCCTGGAGACTGCTCGATAAACAAGGCTTCTTACTGTCATGCAATCTAACTTAGAATGCAAATTCGAGAACGTTAGGCAAATAAATACCTTTAAATCTGGGCGTTTTGATCGTTCGATGCTTAACCAATGTAATCAAAGGGTTATAATATGCAGAGAATGCCGGCTTTGTTTGGCATGTGTCCGAGCTGTAACACGCTACACCAAAACACTGTTTTCCAAGTTTGAATGCGACGTCACAGTTGCTAGTTTGGCCGCATGATTTGACACAGTCGTCCATATTCTCGATTGCACCTTTGTCTGTGAACGTTCCAGCACTGATGCCAGAAGTAAGCGTCACATTCGCCATTAGAGAGTTCGCCGAGTATATGAATTTGATATGCTCTGTATCTGTCAGTTCTTCCTTGTACACTACCTCTCCTGGCTGCAGCGACTCGCCTGGATTCTTTGACGTATCTTTTGATTTTGCATTGGCTTTCGAAGTGATCGTTGTTTGACCAACTGTTCCCTGTGTTGCTTCTGAATTCGCTCCAGTCGTTGGTGGTGTATTGGTCGTTGTTGCCGTTGTTACAGTTGTTGTTGCTGTTGTTGTTTGGCTGGTAGTTGTTGATGCTGTTGTCGATGCGGTTGTTGCTGTTGATGCACTTGTTGTTGTTGGTGTAGCTGTTGTTGCTGCTGCTGTTGTCGTAGCAGGTGTTGTTGTAGTTGTCTGACTTTCTTGTGAATCAGTTGGATTTGGAGTGTCGATGTCAGTTGTGTTTTTCAACACAGCCTGTGCAGGCTGGTCTTGCTCCACATTAGGCCCAGATGCTGTGACATCGTTAGCATCTATGAAAAATTCACGCAAAATAGAAATAAGAAAATAAATAAGAACTTTCTCTTATTAGATTATCAGAAACGTGAGTGTCTTTTGTAAGCTTTAAAAAGCCACTGCTCACTAGCTAGCTAAGAAATATGTCGCGAGCAGCTGGATTGAGCCGATGCATATCGGCATTGAACCAATTTATATCTGAATTTAACCTCTGTTCTACTCAGTACAGACGCCAACTCTCTACAAACCTGTCGGAAAAAGGGGCATTGTCATATTTGAAATGACTATTGCCAATCTAATGGCACGATATAGGCCACAAACTCTGTTATTTAAGATTATCTCATTTAGTCCAAGCATTCCAATCCAAAACTATCTTGAAGGAGTAAAGGGGATGTTTGAGAAGGCAAGGATAGAAGTATCGGATCACAGCCATATTGCTATGGAGAGTAAAGGAGATTATGAAGACTTGAAATGCGTTATAGATCAAGAGAAGACGAGTCCAAAGGGAGAATGCAATAAATACTTAACATACATTAAAAGTCGATTAAAGGAAGCATGCCAAAGACAGAATTAGATTGGAGAGTATCAAGAAGACCTCGAAATCTCTCCACTATCAACAGATTACGAGCTGAAGGACAAAGAAGCTACAGCAAAGCCCCACACACCTTTCAGTATGTAAACATCGTTTGCCATCTGTCCACCAAGGCCATATTTGCACTTTCTTGATGGTCCGTAACGCGTATATGCATCAGGGTTATTTTTGCCGATGAAACACTGTCCGCCCTTTTGTAGAGCAAACATCTTTGAATTGTGCTTCTTCGCAACGGAGCCACAAACGCCGATCGGGTCGGCCCTACTCACGAACGTTTCTTGAAGAGCGTCGTCAATCTTCTCCATCCTTCTGAAAGCTCGATCTTGCAGATCAGCCCAACAGCCAAGACTCATAACAGACCCTGGAACAAGCGGAAGTCCGTCTCGGTGATTACAAAAACAATGGCCAGTTGCCAAAATGATACCGATGTACAAGGTAACAGCTACGCAAGATGGAACGCGTAGCTATTTCGACTAGCTATTTCTTTCTCTCATTCACAGGGGGCTTTTTGATAGCACCACTTGCAATACTGACTAGATATACCCTGCATAAACATTTCTTATTTTATATCATTGTTTACAATCATTGTTTCATCATCATCATTATTTTCACCCCTACCTTCCGTGGCAATAGTATGGAAAACAGTTGGAAGGATGTGTCATAATGCTCTTAAAGGAAGTTTCGTGTCAAGTTGATAAGCAGAAAGTCTTTCAGACAGGCCTCCTCTGTGATGAGATTCGGTTGCAAGAGCACTAGTCAAATTTTGGCTATTAATTGTATGCCATGATAAAGCTTGTTTCAAGAATTTCCCAAAAGCACATGAGAGTATAGCTAAATTCTACTTGGGTATGACTCTAGGACAGAAAATACAGTAGATCTGATTGCTTAATTGATGAACTTTAGGTGGGATTAATTAACTTAAGACATAATAAACATTAATGATGAAAGGAAATGAAAGAAAATGCTACGACTGAAAAACTTTCAGCAACTCCTTAGGTATAGATTCGAGAATCTTTAAAAATTGCTACTAACGAGAGACAACAAAACGAGGCCTACCATCATCAAACAATTTGTATACACTGTTGGCGAATGCTCCTCCGCGACCACCCTTACAGGCATCGGATGGACCATATCTTTTGTAGGTAGAATCCGCATTCGGTCCACTAAAACATGCACCGCCATTTTGTATGGCAAAGACTAGAGGAAAAATAGTTCCTGTTATTAGAGAAGTCGACGAATTACTCAACTTATTCTAAAGCTCGGATAAGTTGTTTGCATTGGGTTTTGCTGCCTATTCTCGCGCAATAGACGCAATCAAATGGATATTAATCTCACGATTTCCCACAAGTTTGGCCTTAACTCATTATTTAATCTAAGTTTTTAAACATGTTTATAACAGGCAAAGTTTTCATTTCGTTTTTCTCTAATTCAAATAGGACAAACGCTGATGACAGCAGTCTTTGTTGAAGCGTCACGCCCATTAAAAATATTCGTATCTTTGTCATTGTTGCTATCATCAATTAATAATTATCATCCATTATTATTTTAGTACCATGTCTTAATCTTTGCTCCTTTAATTCAAGTAAGCATTGTTTAACTTCATTTGCTGTTTATTCCTTTCTGCACCAATTTAGATGTATTTTATTTCTTATAAACATTGACTTGAAGATTGCTAATCAAGGATGAACGCCTGTCAGCAACACATTTCAAGAAACCTATGCGAATATTTGTTGATAACAGAATCAGAACTTAGTCAATTTCCAGTCACCTGAGTAGCCACGGTGTTGAGACACTGTTGCACATTCATTCACCGGGTCTTCTCTTTTCTTGTAAACCCCAGTTAGAGTTGGGTCCGTTCCTTCCAGCAGTGGGATAGCGAATGCTGACATGTCAAAGTCTCTCCAGCAACCTTTGTAGTCGTATTTGTTGTTTCCTATTGAATACAAAACCAGATAATTTTAAGGACCGGTCACACACGAAGCACTTCAATTCGAATTCTACTTTCAAAACGGAGAGGAAGGTTCATCAGCTAATTTGGCTCTCCACATTAAATCTAATTTCGTTCTCACAGTGAAATAAAATTCACTCTAGGAAAAGTCGGGCAGTTCCCGTTGCCAGTTTCAGCAATCATGCTGACCTCAAAATAATTTCAGAGCTCGCAAAAGATGGACGAAATGAAAACTAAATGGCCAAAATTGTTGTTGGTTATACTAATAAAGCTGCAAGGCAATGATGTGCCTATCTATCTCGTATGTGGAGTTGGCAGCCCGATACAAGACAAGGTAAGAAGTGCTAGGTTGTATCACACCTGAATGTAGAATGTACAGTATGATGAAGTAACAAGGCAAAATAGTGCAGTGTTGACCCAGGGACCAGATGGTCCATTGCCTTACAGAAAGATACCTTCTCATATAGAGCTGTTTTGCTACAAGGTACAGCCCCCGTCTTTTATCTCATTAGGACATATGGTTTTGCAAGGTGATTTCATATCTTAGTGCATTCTGCTAGCCACGATTTTCAATAAGTTTTCTCCTGATGCTTGACAATTATTCGATATATGCGTGTAGCTTTAAGCAGCTTTTGTAAATGTGAGCAAGGAGACGTGGTCATTTGAGGATAAATTATTAGCATGTTTTCGTCTGTCCTCTTTGCTTAGATTGTCTCTAATTCTTCTAAATCATGAAAACTGTGAAGTTACCTGCTTTGAGAAAGGAATATCTACTTGGCGAGACACACTTTCACTGTCTCTGAGTAAGCAATTAAAATCACAGTAAAATACAACAAACTCGGAAAGCTTCCGAACTCGAGCCGACTTACCGACTACAAGGTTGTCTTTCGGTGGACTCCAATTAACAAAAGCGATCTTGGGGTTGTAGTACCGAGAAACCGCTGGCTTTAATGAACACGTATCGTACCCTTTGCATTTGACGGTGAAGCAAGTTTCTTTGATGACAAAAGCAAGATTACAGTTTTCATCACCGCAGCACTGTTTCACGCAATCATCCATTTTCGAAACGCTTCCACGATCTGTGAATTCACCAGATTTGATCCCGTCTCGTAACGTAACATTACGATAGACTTTCGACAATCGTGACTTCATGCAAGCGTTTGATTCGACCATCGTAGACTTTGATATGCCAGTTGAATCCACTGAAAAAATGATTATGTTTGATTTTACATAGAAAAATAAGACCTGGTTCAGTCTTAAGGTATACCTATCACCACAGCCATTAGTCTAAGAACATTTTCAAATGAACGCATGCATGCATGTTCACAAAATACAGCATCTGCACATGGGTAGCTATTGAAAGACATCTCATTAAAACCAAGTTGCCTTATTCAGGAGCCTCTCTCTTGCTTCTGCGGTGCTTGAAATCGAGTACGCTATGCAGTTCAATGTACAACTTTACTTGTCTATCCATACATATCACGCCAAATTGTGTCGACTTTTCTTCGTCCATCCAGCATTTCTTTGGGCACTGCATGCGGAGGAATGACCACAGCTAAGAGAAGGACCTAATGGTGCGCATAACCAGCGGCTTAAGAAGAAGAGGTCGTCAGAGGGAACGCTGGATGGACTGCATACTGGCGAACACCGGCATCAGCCTTGCGGAAGCTGCGGCCTTGTGCAGAAGCCGTGACTTATGGAGACAGTTAGTCACAGAATCCCCAGAAGTCGGAAGCAACTCGACAGAACATAGAGATATATCAGTCACTGAAAAAATGTGTTTGAATATAAAGCCGACATGCATTAAGAAGTGACATGTGGACAGAAACAGAAGCAGAGCGCTAATGCTTGAAATTTTCCGCGTCAATTTTGGAAGCGGCTATGTAATAATTCATTTTATTGACAATTCAGAATACCCTTCAGTTCTCCTGTAGAAGGTTAGCACCTCTTGACTGAGAGTAGGAATACTGAGTTCTTAGGTTCAGAAATTTCTTGCTAAGAGTTATAAGCAGGTCTCCAAAGTGACACAGGAGCAATCTTCTCCTTCTACTGTTTCTATAGTAGAATCTTCTTCTGGATTTGTTGTTAGTGGGTTGTGCTGAGGAAAGGCCATGGTGGTCTATACAAAACCCCAGCAGAGGAAGAAAGAAGAAAGCGAAAGGCTAAGAGTTGATAGAGGGATCAGATCAAGTTTATTAATCTTAGACTTAAAAGATGGTAAGTTGTAAGATTCGGGAAAGCAAGAAGAAGGCAAGATGTTCCATAAATTGCATTTTCTATGGATGAATGATGATTTATGGGATAAAGTTTGTGGATAAGGCAGGAACAAATCTGATTGGAGCACAAACATCAGCATCCCTTGTCATCATAAGATTGGATAATGCCTCCGTTGGCTAAGAAATATACATTGCTTTCTTGTTGTACGGTTCTTAAGTTGGCCCCCTGTAGAACAGATATATGATCTGAGGGTTACAATTTCTCAAGACTCAAAAGTGAACTGAAATAAAGTGAGATACGGTAGAGACATCGGCACTTGCAGAAGACTAATTCGTCGACCTATATTTACCTTTGAGTTGACTTTTCGCCTTTGCTTGCTGTTCTGCAACTTTAGATTGCTCTTTCGTCTTTGCTTGCTGTTCTACAACTTTCGATTGTTCTTTCGTCTTTGGCTGCTTTGCAGTTTCAAGCTGCACGCTCGCCTTTGGTTGGTCGTTGGCTTCAGGTTGCTCTTTGATTATGTAGGCTAACGTCGGACTAAATGATGACGGTCTAGCTGGTTTGTATTCGCATGAATTTTTGTCGTAGCATTTGATAGAAAAGCACGTTCGCTTCACCATAAATGCGGCATCACAGTTACCGTCTTGACAGCATTTATCGAAGCACTCGTTGAAATCCTTAACTAGACCACGTGATGTGAAATTCCCTGACTTCATTCCTCTCACCAATGTCACGTTGTAATGCGCTTTGCTCATCTGGCATTTCTTCCGCTCTTTTTGCGACTGAGCCTCCTGCTTCTCCTGCTTCCCTTGTGGAGTTGCACTGGAGGCTGGGTGCTGCGCGGGGGTTGTTTTCGTCGTCATGTTGATTTCAACGAATTGCGGAAAGACGCGTGGTGCTGTAACATGCAAATGTGAAAATCAACTTTGGAACTCAATTGAGAAAATGCATTGAGCAGCAGTAAGCGCATAATCTATCGAGTGGTTAGCAAATCTCAAAAAGCACTTACTCATTCCCTCCCTTGTGATGAAGGAAAGCATCGGATTCAAAGCTGTGCTTTTGGCCTTCCTGATGCGACAACGCTCTTGATCGTAGCAGCGAACACCGTAGCAATTTCCATCAATCATAAAAGCAACTTCGCATGTTTCTTTATCGCAGCACCTACACAAGGAGAAACACGGAGTTACCAATGCAAATGACAGCCAGAATTTGCGCTTAAAAATTCCGTCCACAACCGGGCAGATATACACCTGTTCGAGGCCTCTCCAAAATAAAATAGATACCTCACTCTACAAGTTTATAAGAACGTCGTGCAGTCACATTCAAATCCATATTAAATTGTTCATGTATTGAGTCAGAAGATACCTAAAAATTTGCTGTATATTATGTTGCTTTGTTCAATTTTCGTCGGCTCTATTCCATGCCTTGCTCAACTAAATGCTTTCAAAACTAACTGTAAAGTCCCATGCTTTCTGAAAGTTTACGAGCTCATGCTTCAGCTGACTGCTTCCTGCGGTTCTTCAAATGCTTCGGTGCTAGACCATCGCCAATCTTCATATCGGTCTAAGATACTCAGTGACCGATATTTTTATCATAATGTAAAATCAGTCTTCCATCGACTAAGCTACTATGGATAATATTTCTGGAATCTAAATGTGTACATTCATACCTTTCTTGGCATGCTCGCATATCGTATGTACGCCCAAGATCAGTAAACAGTCCAGCTTTCGAGCCACCTACTAATGTCATGTTTTGGTACAAATCTGAGTTACGGCAGATGCTTGACATCGTCTTTTTGGCTGCACGCCTTTTCTCTGATGGACAATGGAAAGCAATTACTATAATTTCAATTGCAAAAAGTACCTTGCTACCTGATAGAGATGAGAACAGCCTGAGTATTGGAAAGAAATCAGCTTCCATGTAAATTAAGTTTCACGATAAATTTTGTGATTAAGCTTCAGAATCTTTGGATGCAAAGCTACTAAAAATGAAATTAAAAGCTTAAAAAGGAAGGTGATGAGGTGCATAGAGAAAAGCTTCTAGAAAAAAGCCTTGATCGACTAAGAAAGTGATCAAATTCTGCCACCGCTGCATGCAGAGGAAAAAGAAGAATAAAATGCTGTGTCACTTGTCAAAGAAGGAGAAACTTGCCAAGGGACAGCCAAGAGATAGCCAAGAGCAATTGAAAATAAGAAAAGAAGTAGAAGAAGACTATTCCCTTCTCTGAAAAAAGTACTATGAAAAATGATCAAAGAGGAAAAGGAGAGGACCATGAATCTAAATCGAAGTACAGCAATTCTTCGCCAAGTTTCCGGGGCCAGAGATGATGTCATCACTCTTAAGCTACGGACACTAAATCATATGTATTCAAGCACACACCTCTATGAAATTCCACCTTAAAACGCTCTCCCTCTTTGGAGCCGCTGCTGGTGAATTTGACAATCATTTGACTTCCGTGAGACTCAATCCTCGTTGGCTTATTTCCACCGCAGAAGCTACCAATCAACGTGTCATTGTCCCTGTCGCGAACCTCCAGCCTTGAAGCATTGCAGTTGTTCATATCAAACTCCTTCACATCGATAGCAATTATCTCGCCTGGGATTCCTTTGATTTCCCAAACACACTCCACCGGTCCAGTATGCAGGGCAGGATAATCAGGAGTAATCAACATACCTCTCTCGGCGGTGAGAACTGACCCACAGTCTGGTGGAGATAACAGAAAAAATTACCATTACCTATAATGAATATTAATCTTCTACTACTCTACCTGCTTTGTATGAGAGAAGAAGAGTTGTTAAGTTCGGAAGACCGCGTCAAGGCTAGGCCCATTCAGTCAAAGAGTGAAATTTTACAAATGACCACAGCCGTATACCGCATTGTAAATTATGTTACTCGGTATTCTGTTACTACTGAGTATATACCAGCTATTCCTTACTTAAGAAGCCTTTTGAGAGGGAGAGCCAATCAGAGCGGTGGGGGGAGCATTAGGTGCATTCCCAGTATCGGTTGCAAGCCCGGATAAAGGGGGGTGATGGTTGCAGGGAGGGAATCTGGTTGCAAATGGGGAATTCCCATATGCAGATATCATGCAACACCCTAGCACACTATGCTCATCTGCTCTGGTGGTCTTACTTAATCATCAGCTAGAAGAAGAATTTCATTATCTTAGTTCTGTGTGATAATCATGTAGCATCTTAGTCTTTAAATGTTTGCCATTTGACATCTTTTTAGAGAAAGTACGGAAAAGCTTATCAGATATAAATATACACTATTAGTATCATCATTATAAATGCCATTATGATAAGAAATAAGGACTGGAATGATCCCGAAATGATGAAATTTTGAAAGTTCTCATTCTTTTCTAGTTGCTTTTTCTGCTTTTCTTCTTTTCCTTTATATTTCTCGTAATTTTTGTTCAAGTAACCAATTGTATGTAAAATACCTATTTAGAGATGTTTGCAGTTGCATGTTATCATATATTACAAGAAATGAAGTTTGAAAAAAACTATTACTATGATTAAGATGTACAAAAGCTCTATTCTTGATTCATGCGTTTCCGATTCCGTTTATACCACTTTATAGATCAGCTATTTCTCCGGAGACTACATGCGGCGGAAGTTGCTTAAGAAATGGATGACCCTTGCACGTGAAAGCATTAGTCATTTCATGAAGCACTAACTCCTGCTAGCTGAAAACGTGGAGTTAGCGACCTACTTATGTGCAGCTATTGTTTAGAAAAGCTCAGAACAGTACCGATGTGATCGTTCTCAAAAGGAACACTAAAGCGGTGCTCTGAAAAATGTTTGAAAAATGTTTGAAAAATGTTTGAAAAATGTATGCAAAACCTAAAGTAGCAGTTCCAAGGTTTGGTGTCAATAGCTTTGAAATAGTTCCAAAAAAATCTCGATTTGTATACAGTACAAGCGAATATCATCGACAAGTTTCTGTTTCATAGCAATTCCGTGGTATAAAAGTCATGTAAACTCACAATATCGATCGAAATCACACTCCCGTGATAGCTCTAGTATCTTTTCCCCTTGGATAGCTTCATTGTAAATCCTAAACTCGTCGATTTCGCCAACAAGGTCACGTGTGTCTTTATGGCGACCAATGCCCACACGACCTCCCCAGTCCTGTGACAGCAAACCTCGCCCTTTGCTTTCGGCAGCACGACTGCCGTTGACGTAAATCTTCGCATCACCAGTTTCGGAGTCGTAGGATGTTACAAGATGAGTCCACTCTTTTGGATTAACAAAGTTGGGCTCTGAATAGAAATCGAAGAAGATTTATGTCATAAGCATCAAGTGAAACTCTCTCATAGAAATTTGATAAACCGATCTAAGAAATCCTCGCTTTAATACTTAAAAGATGGCTGAATTCAACTTCACTGTAAATACAAAAAAAACAATCGAGAATTCTTAAGCGATAAATCAATGCTGCTAATCTTCGCTGAGCTTCAGAAAACCTGGGCGTTCGTCATCCCACTATTTACGACGTCTGTCTCTATATACTTAGTCTCTCTGGCCCAGCTGCTGTCCTAACACATTACAATCGTGAGGGGTAGATCATTATCAGCAGCTGAGAGATTTATTACCAAGGAAACACTTTGCCCACTTGAAGGAACACTTCACCTCCCAGCAATACCATTTCCATGATAAGATTAATAATGAATACTTCTTCATTGATTCTCATTATAAAAACTATATTGATTGTTATTACTATCATTATTTTGAATATCTTATACTTAAAGGAATTTTATCATAACTATTGTCGATTTTTGTAAGCGTAATCCCTTCAGCTAGACTAAAGTATACAAACTAATACAGAAATTCATACGCAATAAATAAATAAATAAATAATAAATAAACATAGGAATATATAAAGATCCTAGATGCTGCTCTTTCGGGGAGTCGTGTTTTAAATTATCAAATATGATTTATAGCTCTAAGATTCATAATTGAGTATAATCTAAGATAGCTTTATCAATTATCATTTATTAGCCCAAGCTTACCTGTTATTGCAGAGAATATCTCCGTGCTGTTCTCATCTCTGTGAAACCAACGCACAGCACCGCCAACTATTTCAAAATGATACTGACCCAAAGCGTGTGAAGAGTGCGAGCCGACAGTGTCAAATATAGAGTGAACGCCATCAGTTCTATCCACCCGTACCCAAACGCTCAAAGAGATCGCTTGCCTTGGCTTTACCTTCATGTTCCTACCGTCCAAGAGAATGTCGGAGCCTTCGCCGATTCTGGCGGCATGCCGGCATCTTCCATGACTGTCATAAACAGCTGCTCCTTTGTTCAAGAATGCGTTGTTTCCCATCGGTGAGCTGTCGAGTACAACTTCGTTGTCCACTTTTTCAAAGTTCAAATCATCGATCAAATTTTGCATTGCATTGGGAATGTTTGATCTCTCGGAAAGAGTTTTGTATCCTACGAAAGACGTTCATTCATATGTGATATCTACATATAACGTACTTTACAATAGTGAATATTCATTGTACCAACCAAACTTAGAGCGAGATGAAAAAAGTTACTCCTGTTTTAATGTGAAGCAGATCCTTCAAATCTCTTGCGTAGTACCCTCAATACAATTTCAGAAAAACCCTTGTTCAAAAACATAGCAACATGGAAGAAGTTAAATTCACTCATTCATTTTAAAATGAAGCATGTTCTGATTTTGTCGAAAATATTCAGGTGTCGATTTGTTCAGTAGTTTATGTACAAGCTCGATAGTGCTAAGAGGTACCATGCTTTGGAACAGTACACCTGGTATGATCAAGAACAATTCAGTTTTTAATGGTCGACTTTGCAATATATTTCTCTGTCTAATTGCATTGAGCACTCTGACTATAAAGATCTTCGAATTGCTGTATTTATAAATATATTTATGATTATATACATACTCAATACGTTGAGAGGTTTCAAGAAAACTTGGCAAATCATGGACTCCACTGGTAAGACGTTGATGTTACTTTAAAGGAGGTGTTAACATACCTAGATCTTTATTGGTGTAGAATTCTACGCGTGTACATATTTCGTTTCCCTCCCACGCCTGCGGCAAAACTCTGATGAATCGAGTGCGGATAGGGTTCAAAAGCCTGTACGATGTCCAGTCATCCTCTCCAATATTGCCTTGCAAGACCTGTGGAATCGATTGGAAAAGTTTTAAAACTATTATTATCATCCATTCAGTTGTATGGATGCTCAATGTTGTAGAAAAAATAGAAATGAAATTGCGTCACGCTGTCTTTTAATCCAACGCTCATCAGAGCACTGAACATCTGATGATAGCCAAAACGAGACTATGTAGACATACCAGTATATGGATCAGCTCGTTCAAAAATGAGTGATAGATGCTAATGGTTGGTTGACTTGTACGATCAAGCATTGCCTACCATCATTCAAACAATTAAAAGAGTCTGGTAGAAAGGTGAAATCGCATTTGTCACAAGACCGGATCCCTTGCTTCAATATAGATCGACTCAAAAGTACTTAGAAGGGAGGACGACCTGACTTGACTGATTTCACGAAAATTTCACAATTTTCAAGATGTTCCTCTCAAAGTCGTATGCTTTCCTGATTGAGATTTTGCACTAGAAAACTGCAGCATATTTGCATGATAACGTGGTAGGGCATGCATCAGCAGAAAATCCGAAATATCCTATTTGGAACAATTGATACAGAGAAAGAAGAGTGAGTCCTGACCTTTTCTTTATTCAGTTCCCTGTAAATAGACCAGCGTCTTCCATCCATTGAGAAGGACAGTTTGTAATGAGTTATCCAGTTTCTCTTCGAATGGTGACCCTGCATGGCAACTCTGCAGACATCTGTGATGGCACGAAAATCAACTTGCAGATACTGTGTCATATTGTTAAGTCTTGGGTCCGCACACCAGCCACCAGTGCTATCTATAAACAGAAGAAAACGAATCATACGTGGACAGCAAACTCAACGTGTTTTAAGTCCTGAGATCGAATAGCCTCTAGTCTGAGTCAAAACAAGCATCCTCGCTGTATAATTTCAAGAAAACCATGTAGAGAAAGGGAATTCCTTCTTTTCATTGTTTATCGTAGATACTTAGATTCTTGCACTTAAATTCTAAACATTGTAAACAGTGCTTCAAAGTTCGATTTGATTTACTGCTCTCCTAACTATTATAGATTCTAATTGATGTTTTGCTGGGAAAAAAGCTCATATTGAAAGGCAAACCTCCTTAAAAGAATTGAATATGAAAATTAGATAAAATATGAATTCAAGTAGCATGTGCTTCTCGATGGAATATCACCCTGACAATGAGATACTTAAACAAAAACAGTTAATTGACATCTTTTTATGCATTCTACGTAGCGTCCAAAGGTAGATTTGTGAAAACTGAAAAACTGTGTTCGTCTAGCAGTGTCCTGGTCCTTCCTCACAATGTAGCATCATTTGAGAATTCCTATTATTCTTGAATTACAAGAAAGATTTGAGTGCATTGAAAAACTACGTTTATCGAGCAACATCCTGGGTATTCCTCTCAATACGATAACACGTCATGACTCCTACGACCAGAGTTACAGAGAGCTGGGGACTCTCCTCAATTACGAGTAAGTTTAGCTGAGAATGGGGTCAACCCACTGACCAAAGGATCACCAAACAAGCGTGTTATAGCTGAGCTATCCTTGTTTAACGAGAATGTTTTCATACCTTTCTGAGTGCCGAGTCTTGCTTTGGCCGGTGCATACGCAGCAGAGAGGTATGACGATGCAATTATCTGGTCGTCTGCAATCCTCCCATTCAACATGCCAAGAGGTGAATTGCAGCCTGAAATTAAAAGCGAGGGACTTAGCTTGAAATCCATATCGCTAAACAAATTTTTCTTGCTAAGGATGCACCCTACACGAAGTACGCCTTGTAAATTTTCAAGGCGTGGCTTTCTACTTAGGTACTAACTAGATGTACTCTCAAGGCGGATAGATTTTCAGCTGCTGCTGAACACTAACAATGCATACGTTTTGACAACCATAAATTTCAGGCAGGCCTATTGATGATCTTGATGATCAGAATGCCTTAATGATCTCAGATTAATTGTCTTCATTAGACTTATTTGTGTTGACATTGACGCAAATATAGACAACCTACCATTGCCGTTTTTCAACCATTCTACGCGTCTCGCTTTCTGCCTAGACTTGCTTGCCGGATCAGCTTTGCTCTGCTTGTGAATTTTATTGATGTCATGCTGTTTTGTCACGTTATTCAAAACAATAACTGACCCGTTCAAAGATAATTTCAGTTTTGGCTTTGATATAGGTGATATATGCTTCGGCTTTTCATCATAAGAAATGTGTGTCTCTGGAGATATGTGGCCAGTTAATATTCTGCTGCTGCTGGCTATGCCAACCAAAGCAGACGATGAAGTTGGTGCTACGCTCAAAGAGCTAATCGTTCCATCACTTGATGACGGATCAGTCGAGTCTGATGTCACTTCGTACGTCTGATTTCCGTCTGATACGACTGTTTCATTATATGTGGTGATATCCGAGTTGTCGTCTGAGTTTAGTACTGGTTGCGCATTCACATCGGGGTGACTTCTCGTATCGTTGCCATCGAGCTGTGTCGTAATGAGTGCTGGTCCGTCAGATGTAAGCTGTGATCGCGTGTCCGTAAGAACGTCTGAAGCGGCGTTGATTAGCAAGGAGCTTTTAGTGTACTCGGTTGCTTTGTCAGTGTTTGTTGTGTACAAAGAGTCGTAGGCAGTGGCTTGTACTTGGTTAATCGTGTAAGCATACGTCGTTACAATTGGCACGTTGTTGAGTTTTGCTGTCGTGAAAGAAGCTGCAGAAGATGTCACCGGCAAAAAGCTATCTTCCGTGCTAGGAAGATAGGAGGCAGAATCAGAGAAAGGTTCACGAAAAGCAGCACTGGACAAACCTGACAATATCTGAGAAATGCTCTGTGACGGTTCTGGTAACTTGAGACGAGCAGGGAATGGAAAATCCATGGTACTTCCGAATGCGTTGTTGAGAGCTTGGCTTTGATTATTTTCTTTGACTGCTGGTAGCTGGCCGTCTCCTGACTGGGTCTCCGTGTACGCTTCTTTCTTGCTATTGACAGGAAGAATTGAATTTTGAACTGGAGCATCGATGTCGCCTGGTTTATTGCTTGTCGAATCTTGCACCGATATGGAAGGTCCGGACTCGAAAGACTTTGAGACAGTTGGAAATATTGTGACTGGAGGGGCAGTTGATAGCGATGAATGGACCGCAGAAGCCTCATTTAACGCTGAATACAGTGAGTTGACCGGGTTCTTGATTTCATAATCAGAAGCTGCGGGTGTACTGCTGGACGAAATGGTTGCACTTTCTGGTAGCGAAGAAGAGACAGCAGGTGACGGGAGAGCTGTCGCATCTGTAAATGGCAGAATCCAAGAAGAGCTATCTCCACCGGAAGGCGCTTCCTTCGAAGGTAGAATATTTGACAGCATAGATATGTTGGCGAATTTTTTCATTACTGCTAATCGACCTTCTTTTGTGTTTGGGAAATGGCCTGGATCAGTCAAATCCATTTCCATACTTGAATCGCTTGAATTTGGTCCACTCGTTCCGGATACTGACTTTTCTTGTGATGTTCCCTGTGGAGGCGCCTGGTGGGCTACTACGTTAGAACCTATAACGACTGGTGACGCTGTAGGTGCCTGATCTACAGGGATGCGATTTCCTTGAAGATTCAGCGGGGCGAAACTACGCAATGGCACACCTGTTAGATTGTTGATGAAGTTGTTGAGCGTATACCTGCTATCAGCGGATGGGTACATCGCCATATCCCTTGCATTGGTTGAGTCAGCTGAGTCAAACGCTTTCTGGTACTGAACAGGAGACGATAAAGTGTATTGACTTTGAGGAATTCCGTCCGACTTATCTTGCAATCGGACATCATTATTAGAAACATATCCTACACGATTGTCGGAAGATAGCACCGGTATGCTGTCACGATCTGTGAGGTATCCCTTGTTTTGGTCGTCAGGAAGCATGTCGTTAACTATTGATATTGATGATACGTGGTGTGGGCTTCTGGGTATGTCTGTCCGACGCACAAGATTCGCGATCGGCAATGAAAACAATTCACCGTTTCCCCCTTGAGACTCGATGCTATTCCCGTTCAGACTCACTTGATCGGAAATGGACGCCATATCATCTTGAGGTGGATACAAAGACTGCTTGTCGACGTTGTCGTACGCTGCATAAGAATCGCCCGGTGTCGCCACCATGTCCCGTCTCCAGTCCGTCTCTTGTGTCTGATACGATTTGTCAGACGGGGAGTATTGATACTGATAGTACGAATACGGATAGTCTCTCGTGTGTCTGGTCGAATTATTATTTACAACAGTTTTATTAGTCTGTACATCTTTTGGTTGAGGTTTCGCTTTCGATCGCCTTTTCGCGTGCTTCCTGTGAAGTTTACGATTGACAATTTTATTATTTACATCAGATCTACTCTTTGTCTTAGTCCTTCGTAACTTCTTCGAAATGTTAGTAGTTTTTGCAAAACCATGAGGCGACTTTGTCGTCTTCTTGCGCCCACTATGCTCCGATCGGAGTTCGTTATCATGGGTTAGTAAGGGATTCGTCTTGTTAGCGGGAATCACTACGGTTGAAAACGCGAGCGTCCAATTCGAAACTTTCTTCGCAGCAGCGTGATTTTTTACGCTTTTCTTCACAGCCTTCAGCAAATGACGGCCTGAGAAGAAAATTACAATTGCCGTGAAAAAAGTGCTTTGGTATTGTTTCCTCTACCAGAAAAATAGTCATCAATCTATCAAATGTTCAGTGACAGATTTATTGAAGAAATAGGAATATTGAAATAACATTGTACAGCATTTCTATGCATAATGAGCAATACTTAGAAGGATTATTAATATTTATAATGTATTAATGTATTTTTAAAAGGCTAATTGCTGCATTCGTAAATGGTTGGGTTGCATTCATAAGTGTTTGGGTTTAATTAGTTTCAATAACTAATGAAATAACAGATTCTGAATAATAATATATGATATTACATGTGGTAGGATGTCCTATCACGATTTTGTGAGTTTCTTCAAGCATACAAAAGTATATTTTTGATGCTAGCTTTGGCTACATTAGGTAAAGCACTTCTTGATTTACAAATACGAAGGCAAGAAGCAAAATAATATTTGCTGAAACTCACTCTTTTTAAGGCTGCTTGTTTTCCTAGCCTTTTTGCTTGCCTTGAAGCTGATTTTGCGTGCAAGACCAATGATTTTCTGCTTGGATTTGGCATCCTTGCTTATTTGGCATGCTTGTTTCTTGCAGTATAAAGCATGGCATTTCCCATCTTCAAGCACTGCATAATTTGCGCCATCATGTTTGCATGACAGAGATATGCATTCCCTAATTGTCCTTACGTTACCTAGCAGCTTTTTTGCCTTGTCGTCGGCTACTTTCAGAGTAAAGCCTTGCTTCACAACGCCTAGTTGGTGGCATTTCTCTTGTTTTGCATAAACTGAAAATGGAATGTAAGAGAATTTTGTATATTAATGAAAACACACACACTATTCTATCACATAACGCTTCTGGCTTGATATGTTGGAGAAAAGCACTGCTCGCCTTTAGCAAGGCCACCAGAAAAGACGACCTAGAAAACCTAAGATCGGAGGGAGATAAGATCATCATGTTTCTGTCTTGAATTGAAAGAAGGAATTTTGTCAGATTCCGTTTAGGGATAGAGAGGCAAGATATTCACAAGACTGCGAGTTCTTGGAATTAATAATGGTTGGTGGTATAGATTACTAGGGAATGGGTAGTGATATTTAGAAGGGAATTGGGTGGGTTCTGTAGACAGAGTTAAATATAACGCGATGTCAATAGCTGCTGAAATATATATCTATGACTGATCGATCGATCTGATTGATCAATTATAAACAGCAATCTTTTCCTTTAGATTTTAACCATTGATCGTCAATCATTGATGTTGAATTGAACCGATGTGAATTAATATCCACTGGAATTTTCCGACTAAAATCACATTTAATTTGAATCCAATTGAATCTCAGACACTGACGAATTGTTTTAGAAACGACCTGTTTCGAAAATTTTTCAGTTTCCCAACAGCATCCAAAGATAGGTTTTAGAACACCAAGAGCTATCATTATAGACCAGTAATCTGGTCCTTCTTCACTGCGTGAACAAGCCTCGTGACTTATACGCAGCGAGTAACAGATGGTTAACGAATATCCTCACTCTACATCACATATGTCAAAGTCAAGGCCCGCGGGAAAAGGCTTTCTACGGCCTCTGGGATGACATTGATTTATTATTAGAACCGGCACGCAGACCGCGACAAGCTGGCAGCCCGCAGGCGCACCAATACAACATTTCCCATAATGCAACGGTGACGCACCAAGCAATAGCCCGGACGGGAGCAATAGTTTGGTTCACTTGACCATATGCGGTCATTTTACAATTTTTCAATGAACATTCGATCAATCCGGCCCTCGGCTTATAGCTGAATTCTTAATTAGGCCCTCCATCCATTTGACTTTGACACTCCTGCTCTGCGTGAATGTAAAGCCTGGGGCGTGGCTCGAATCGCTGATCATATGGCTCTAGACAAGCGCTTTGCCCCTGAGCGATCTTCCTAATGTTTTTTATGTCAGAGGTCATGTCAGAGGTCATGTCTTCTATCTCTCTTGCCTTAGATAAGCATCTTACCGTAAGACTTTATGCTTGATACAAGATGCAGCAGTTTTTCCTTCCGAATCCAGAAATAGAAAGGTGGCAAGCTAAGATTTTTGTTTTTTTGTTTTAGTGGGTTATGTTGAGGAAAGGCCATGGTAACCTATACAAAGCCCCAACAAAGGAAGAAAGAAGAAAGCGAGCAGCTAAGAGGATAGAGAGATAAGATCAAGCTTATTTACATTAGATTTGAAAGATGGCAAGTTGTAGGACTCAGGAAATCAAGAAGAAGGCAAGACGTTCCATAAGTTGCATGTTCTTGGGATGAATGATGATTTGTGAGATAGAGTTCGTGGATTAGGCAGTGAAACTTGGAAAGGATGTGAATGAGTTGAGCTTCTGGTGGTCCTGGCACGCCTCAGAGGAACTGGAATAATATCCCTGATCTCCTGAGAACAATGTCCGTTAAAGTATCTGTAAAAGATGGAAAGATCTCCAACTAAACGACGATGGGAAAGAGGTTGGAGCGATTTGGTGAGGTTATGATTATTGATGAGACGAATGGCTTTGGACTGGACTTTGTCGAGAAGACAGAGAGTGGATTTTGGAGCACCACCCCAGACGTGGGAGCAGTACTCTAAAGAAGGACGAATTTGGGACTTGTATATAGATAGAAGGTGAGAAGATGAGAAAAACCCACGGGCTCTGGCGAGGAAACCGAGCTTTTGAGATGCATGTTTAGCAAGGAAATGGATGTGAGTTTTCCAAGTGAGATTAGATGAAAGAGAAAGACCAAGTTGTGTGAAAGAAGCTGAAGTGTCCAGTTCATCACCATTCATGAAGACAGCTGGAAAGTTTTGATTACGTTTGCGTGAAATGACAGCCTGTTTCGTCTTGCTTTGGTTGAATGAAACTAGGTTGTCTTTACCCCACTTCTCAATAACTGTCAGATCGTTGGAGAGAAGCGAGGCTGAAATGTTTCTGTGGAGTTGGATATCGGTGGAAGCATGGTCATTTGGATTGAATGAAAATGAGGAACTTAGGAAGGTATCATCAGCAAAGGAGTGAATGCTAGAAGACGTGGAGGTGAGCAGGTCATTGATGAAGAGGATGAAGAGTACAGGGGAGATGACAGAGCCCTGGGGTACACCAGCATTGATAGAGTGCAGATTGGAGAGGAAGCCGTCCACTCTGACGGCAATTGACCTATCAGAGAGGAAACTACCAATCCAATTAATGAGAGTGTGATGGAGACCAAACATCGGCAGTTTAGCGAGGAGACCCTTGTGCCAAACGCGATCAAAGGCCTTGGAGAAATCGAGAGAGATCACTCTGCTCTCACCACTGGATTCTAGAACAGAGGACCAGACATGGACAGCATAAGCAAGAAGATCACCAGTAGACCTGGCTTTTCGAAAGCCATACTGGTGATCAGAGAGAAGATTGTTTGTTTCAAGGAAGGTAAGAAGTTGCTTAGTGATGATGGTCTCCATAGTTTTAGAGATGAGCGAAGTGATTGCAATGGGACGATAGTTGAGTGGATTAGACTTGTCGCCTTTTTGGGATAGGAAAGACGTGGGCTTGTTTCCACGAGGTGGGAAATGTGCCAAGAGTGTAGGAAAGCTGGAATAGTTTGTTAAGAATAGGGGCAAGTTCAGGAGCACAGGTTTTGAGAACTATTGCTGGAATACCATCAGGGCCTTTGGACTTGGAGGTGTCAAGCTGGAGAAGGGTTTGGCGACATTGGGTTGAGATAGCGACCATTTATAGAGGTCATTTGGTAGCAAGTGACCAGTGTTCAAGTATCTTAATGCAAAATCAAGCATCTTTCCTTCCATTCTGTATGAAAATGTTCAAATTGATGATAGCAATAATAATTACAATAATTTTTTGCTCTTTTATTTCTTTTAAAACTTCCTTGGGAAATATAAACTAAACATACAAATACAAATTTCTCTAATAATAGACAATTTGTATTTGGCTGGCCCTATTACAGTTACTTCTAATGAAAAAAAGTGAATGAATAAGGAAATAACGAATGAAAATAATAACAATATTACAAAATAATAATTACAATTATAATCAATTATGAAAATAAAGCTCATAATGATGACAATGAGATAGTTAGATGCCATGATTGAAGATATCACATTTTCAAAGATAACGCAAAGAAGCATGGGTAACTGGTCGCTATGGCTAACAATGACTCAGTGGCAACCAGTGATTTTAGCTGAATATGTAATGCTCTGTTGAGCAGCTCTAATTCGGTAAAAAAGCAGTTATTGAGCTCATTGAATTGTAGTTTGTTCAGTGGATAAGTGTGCAAAGGTTTACGCAGCCCAGTGTCGGGGTCGGGCACCATGAATTTCTCGGGCGACAGAGGTTACCAACTCGCTTTCCCGTCGGAAATCCGCAACACGCAATCAATACTTAATACCAGTCTCAATTGCTACATGGGAGGCTCGTTCAAAACAGAGGCTCGTTCAAAACAGAGGCTTGTTCAAAACAGAGGCTCGTTCGAAACAGAGGCTCGTTAGCGATCACGTTGAAAAACTGCGTTGCATGCTCGATTTCGAGCGTAGCAGAAACCAGAGACGGGGCTCTGAGTTTCTTCTAGGGAAGTGGAATTCATGAGGTGGTTTCCCGTTGCCTTCTTCACCAATGGTGTTAATTGTGACACGTGCAGAATTCGAACTCACAACCCATGTGCTATGAGTCCACACGTTGAATCACTACACCAAGGGTAACGAACGATTCTGGAGTCTGAAGTGAAACAGACTACATCAATGAAACGGAAGGTCTTTAGAAGCTGGCTAAAGATCGAAGGCTAAAAGTTATTGAAAGTCGAACACTAATAATTTCATCATTAAAACATTTTTTCAACCTTTAACCTCGATCTCTTGAAATTTTGAACCTGTTACTTTACAAACATTACTTTTAACAGGACCCTTAGTGATAGCAGCAAGATATCTACTGAAAAAGCTATCCTGTATAACTATGGTAGATTACTAAATATTATTAAGTAGTCATGTGAGACTGTAGAAAGATGTAAGTGCTACATTCAACTATGGTCGAATCGTCCCTGTTGGCCATCACTCGCCAATCTTTAGCTTCAATCCCTTTGAAGCATTTACGCATCAAATACAAAAAAAGTTTGACAGTCAAACCAAACACTCTTCTCATGATGTAAGCAAGATCAGCTTGGAACGGAAGGAGGGAGATGCAAAGGAGATCATCGAAAAAGCTGATGAGATAATGTCTACCAAATGACTGGACCAAACCTGATGTCACTGAACGCTAATGTCAAACATAGACGTTTGTGGAGACAGATATCACATGTTGATGTGTAATCTGCTAGAAACGGAGAAGAAGAATTATGAAGTACTAAGAGAAAGGTACCTTACTAGACAGCAAAGACTCTTATGGTTTCTTTTGATAAAGATAAGGGAGCTATGAAACTTAAGTTTTCACATAGACGTTCTATCGCTTTGGATGAAAGGCTTGGCAGTTTTCGGTGAACTCTCTGAATTGTATTGCGATATCACCAGATGCGGAAATACTTCAGTCACAATTTCGCGTTGTGAGAAAACTGCGATTTGCATGAGATAAAGTGCGGTGGCTGCACATGCAAGGTATACTGAGGCGAGAGGATAGCATTATAGGGAGGCTCTTGCTCACAGACCATATGAAGGGTGATTTAAGTTACATCTGAAGCTCAAAGTTCAGTTAGAGTAAGGAGAGTCATTAGCTCTCTGTAATTCAACGCGTAGGAATCAGGAAATGTGGTCTCACCGAGGAAAGCATCGACACTTCTTTTTTTAATGAGTTATATTAGGTAAAGGCGGTCGTGGTGGCCTATACAAAGCCCCAGCAAAGGAAGGAAGAAGAAAGCGGAAGGCTAAGAGGAGAGGGAGATCAGATCAAGTTTATTGACCATTAGATTAGAAAGATGGCAAGTTCCAATATTCAGGAGAGCAAGAAGAAGGCAAGACGTTCCGTAAATTGCATGTTCTTGGGATGAATTATGATTTTTGGGATAGAGTTCGTGAAGTAGGCAGTGAAACTTGGAAAGTGTGTGAATGAATTGAGCTTCTGGTAGGCCGGGTGTATGAATGAGTTGAGCCTGGACACTACTCAATAAGCAAGAAGGTTGTCAGCGTGTCAGTGTCCAAAAAGTGTATCTTCGAATGCCAGATAGAAACATAAAAAAAATAATTAGGGATGACGATGAGAGACCATGGCGTCAATCGATAAGCATAGCCTCTCGGTTTACTAAATCTACATTCGGATGTCAGCTGGACAGCATGATGAGATTTGCCCTCTGTCCTCTTAAAATACGTGGTCCTAGCTTGCATTTGGTGTGCTTATCTGTCGTCAACAGTACCATGCTTTTAAGAGTAACTGCATGACATATTCTAGTTGCTATGGTCAGGAAAATGAGGCCGTTTCCAGGGATTCCCCGAATTCAATTGAGCTTTGAATACGCACTTGCGACTTGACATATAAGGGCTACAGACGTCTGTTGCTCATTAGCTTGTGAAAAGTGCATTTTACTAAACTAATTCACCTTTTTCCAATACGAAGATCGAGGACGATGATGCTCTGTTATTTGAGTAATTTTCCCTCTCGCACGCGACCGTGTAAGACACACAGTAGAAGAATGGGACGTGTTTTGCTGGGCCAAACTGAAAACATGGGAATACACAACGATTTACTGGAGCATTGACTTTTTGAGACAGGAAAAAGATTTGCCTTGTCGCATCGATTCTGGGAAATGATGACAAACTTTTTCGAACTTCTTAGAATTGTATCCTATTTGAACTTCCGTTTCATCAGCCTCCATTCAATTTTTGCATGCAAGTTGGAAACTTCACCCAAAGAGATTACAGTCCTCGGTGATCGTCAATTTGCAGATTCTAAAAGAGGCATCACTCCATGCTCAGCCTTTATATACATATGATTCTACTTAGATGTCAAAGGTATATATTTGGACCCTGAGAAGCATTCTGCTTATCGAGCAGTGTCCAGGTCCTTCCTCTCGATGTGACCACACCTCATGATTCCTTCGCCTGGAACAACAGAGAGCTGTCGACTCTCCTGACTCTATTTGAAAATTTAGCTGAGGTGGGACTCGAACCACTGACCATATGGTACCAATGGGCGAGAATCTCATCATTGAGCTGCCCTGGCGCCTGTGAAGGCACTACGATGTACTGATCAATTCTGAGGTCTCCATTCCTTTGCTTCTCTAGGATCCTAAATCTTCATATCATTCGAATTGCTTTGGACAACTTGAGCAAAAATAGATCTCCAAAGATGCACGATGCTCGCTCAGTTGTACCTTACAGAAATTTGCAGGCTTTAAAGTGTTGTATCCAAGCAAGAGAGCTGCTATCACCCCAATCCTGCAGATTTTTGCACATTATCTCATAATTCCTCAATACCGATGACCGAAGCATAATGTATTATGCAATGCAAAATCTACTGCTAATGGCACCTCGACTTTTAAATCAAACATTTTCGCTTTTTGACAATGGGTTGCTATCATTTTAGCAGCACAATATATTCGACATTGAATTGGACACCCGCCAAAAAATCGTCTTCTGCCTCCCTTTCCACCTACTTGTTTCCCTGTCAAAGCTGCATCTTCATCTGCTCATTTTCCGTGATCGCAACTTAACAGTTGCAAATCGAGTGTTGGAAGCAAATGAAGAGAGAACGATGCGGGGGAGCAGGCACCGTCCGTGCCTTGAGCAGGAGCGTTAGGCAGATCATCTGATTAACACTAGCACCAACGAGGTGGAAAGGAAAAGCAAAATGGACAAATCAAGCGAGTTGATTCGTTACTTTAACCGGTGGTTCCAATGGTACAACGTTCGCCAAGAATCTCAAGGATCTAGGGTCGAGGCCGGTCATCACTGACTCAGCCCATTAGTAACATAGCTTATTTGACTTAGACAGTGCGATAAATCACCTGGGAGCGGGCAGTTAGTGTGGCCAGGGCTGTAGAGCAGGGGGCTCTGAGCGGCTCAGCCCCTTAGTTAGTTTTTCAAAGATTTTTAAAGGCTTTAGGCCCCCTGCATGTTTAGATTTTCTAGGTAGAATTCATTTTGCTATTGTTCATTTACTGGCTTTATCTTGTTGTTCTGCCAAGGATTTATTTAACACATTTTGCAGTGATGATTTCTCTTTGGTTCTATTTGATCTTATTTGGTACATAGCAACTTCACCCCGTTCATACAGCTCCCTAGTTACATTCTTAGCTCTGCGCCACGGGGTGTGGCACTTCACTTCACCAAAAAAGAGAACTTTCTTGGTCTTCCCTAGAAAATCAGGCGCGGATTAAATAGGGGCAAACTCTTTCGGCGGAAACCGGCGTTAGGCCATTCCGAGCGAGCGAGTGATTGATTATTTGACATTGAGCGTGCAATTTATGATCATACGAGGTTTTGATGCCTGGACTAACAAATTTTCATGAAAATATCCCTATTTGGCGCCCACAATTCACCGCCGCTTCTGCTTCTCAATGGCTACAATTTTACTCAAGGTTCTCACGCTTTATCCTGCTTAAGCACCTACGACAGTGTTCGACCTGCTCATGAACTCTAGACAGATGACAGCCTAGTCTGAGTGCCCGCACTGTCATTGCACAACAACAGATAACGGGTATTGTCGTAAGTTTTTAGACAAACACTTTGTTTGATATTGTTTTAAGGCATAAATAAACGAGCGCCTGTCTCACTTTCAGGTAATGATCAAAAAACATTAACTCATGGCAGTAGACTCCTTTTCAAATTAAAAAGTTTTGATCGTATTGGGATTGCTTTCCTTATCGCATCCATTAGCAAAACCAAACGTTGGTTTGGAAAATGCGCATAATAGCATCTCATTTTGGACCCCTCACATGTAGTTTCACCAGCTTCGGAAGCCAATTGCAGATGGCAGATCAGATCGCAAAACGAGATGCTGGCGAATAATAAAAAACTGCATCGCACACTCGATTTCGAGCGTAGCAGAAACCAGAGACAGGGCTCTGAGTTTTTTCCAGGGAAGTGTAACTCATGAGGTGGTCTCCCGTTGCCTTCCTCGCCAATGGCCTTTTAAAATTGACACATTGGACTTGAACTAACAACCCCTGTGTTGCGAGTCCGCATGCTTAACCACCACATCCGGCGAATAATAGCTTGCGTTAATATGTAATGGGTGATACTCTGGCTGAGGTGCTCATTGAGCCCTGATAAAATCCCTGTTATCAGATAACGATGAATATCACGATGAAGAGCTAAGAGATCATGTGCCTAAACCGATTTTTAACCAGGAACGAGTGGCGATATTGAATCGTACTTCCATTGTAATTCCATTTGTAACATAGAAATGTCTCCACATTGACAAAGAGTCAGAGAAAATTGCCGACAAAGCAGCCGAGCTCCTGCCTATTTGAGAAGGGTTGGCAAGGTAGTACTTGGGGTGGGATGCTTGCATTCTAGTTGATGCAGACCCCTCTAAGAAGGAAGGCTAGGCCAGCACAATCAGACCAGTTTATTCTGCATTGAATAGGTAGAGGTGGTCTTGGAGTCAAGGCAGACAAAAATGCATTGCTTTGAAAACACTTTTGTCCAAAACGGGACCCGGTCCCAGTGAAAATCAAGCCCGACATAATTGCTAGATAGCAGACGCAAAATTTGCAGAACATGCACGCGATAGGTGAGGAGACTTTTCGATTCTGCAAAGCGAACTTTCCTTGCGAGTTCTCCCGTTCGAGAATTCTTTGATGCATTCATCAGGCAAGGTATCGATCCAGTTGCTGCATAGCAATAGTTAAAAATGCATAATGTATTTACCTCGTGTCTGCAACACACTGTCCAGTAAGACGGCAAACACCAATAAAAGTGATGGCGGGGTGAATCCGTGCGAGAAAAGATGCCGTTGCAACATCAGGATTCAAATAGACAGTATCTTCTACATCATCATCTTTCGCTACCAGAGTCGAAACAAAAAGGTCCCCAAATTGAAAGGAAGTCGAAGGGCGTTTGCTGCCGTGCAAGTCGATTTTGCAGAGGGTGATCGGTGAGATTATTTAAGCAATAGCATGAGCAAGCAGAAGATGGCGATCGATGGTCGCGAGCAACTTTCTATTGTGAACACCGACTACCCAAGATGAATCAACCTAATCTGAATCAGTTGTTCGTTGCGCTCTGCTTCATTCCGGTGATATCACGGATAAGCTATGCAGCATTGCGCAGTGGAACGTTAAGTAATTGGATACAGGGCAGTGTAGGTCGCCGCTAAACCAATGCCCCGGTGGCCGTTCACCCGTGTTAGCACGCAGTCGAGTGTACGGCCTTGCGTTTACTGAGTTTCGTCCCGGGGTCGTGAGCACGATATCAACTGGATTCATCGCATAACTAGATTGTTTTCGATCCAGTCAAACGCAGGTTGCGACCCCTTACCCCTCGATATGTGAATAATAGATCTAATTTGACTGTTTGCCAATCAAAATCAGCACCGCATCCTCGCACGAATTAGCGAAGGGTTACAGAAGAATCTATTTAGCTCCCTTGTGTTTATTAGCAGAGTTTGTTTAGCCGAGTTTGATATTTGTATGTATGCCCTTTGCTTCAAGAATGTTAGCATTTGTGAATAGTGAAACACAGTACAGGGGCTTACTTTCATCGATATTGTGCAAAATCATTTCTTAGTAATTAGGGTAGTATAAACTAGGGATTCAAATTTCTAAATAGTAAGCCACTAACCTCATTTGCTCACTCCTCACTCCAAACTGAGTTCACCAAATATTTTGGTACACGTTGATGGTTTTGCAAAGAAATCTCAGTTAACTTAGGGCCCGTCAGTGCAAAACTTGCCCGCAGCTGCTTGTTTCGCAGTCGCTTAGAAGCGCTTCCGATAAGTCATTTCATCGGATAAGAAAAGCAAGCGAGGAGTAATTATCAGCTTAACGATTCACCGACCGTCATTTCTCAGTAGACACTCGTATCAGAACGTACAGATACGTGTAGGTGCAATTTGCGTAAAAGTTAGAGCAAATGGCAAATGTGGCAGAGATCTTGGTCTAAAGCCAAGGGTGAGAATGCAGCAGGGTAAATTACTGGCCTTTGAGCCGGTTGGTTACATGGCGCAAAATAAACCCCTCATTATTATTACTATTATTATTATACCTGTAATTAGGAAAACCAAATGCAAATTGCCTATTATTAGAGAGATTCGTATTTGTATGTTTAGTTAATGCATGCAAAATGAAGTTTTAAACGATCTGCTATTATTATTATTCCTATCATTTATCTCAAGATTTCTTTGCATTTTGTATGCAAATGGAAGGTCCCTTGAAAATCAGGTAAGGCTGAAGGAATAACCTGCCTAAAAATCTCTAATAATGATGATAATAATAATCATCATTATCATTATTAATCAGAGGAGTCTTTCAACAGAAAATAGCATAGCAGTGACACTGAACCTGGTTCATTGCGAACTTAAAGATGGAGAAAGTTTTATGAAAAGTTAGAATGATTAGCATCAGGTGGGCATGATAAATGAGATGTGATGATTCGCTATTTCCCTTGCTTGGCTTTCATTAAATGAATCTGGGCAGTCGGTCGTCCTCTATCTGTCTTCTTTCGCGTCCAGTTCATGCCGAAGAATAGATAAGGTGGTTTGGACAGAAAATCAAAGTTACTGAAGACAAAGAGTCCTCAATTTCTTGTTGCACGGTTATTGCACCTTCATCTTGCAACCCACGTCTGCTACTCTGCAGAGGTGCAAAAGTCACAGCAAGCTAAGATTAAGGACATTTTTCTCTGTGGTCGGGAAGATTGGCTGGATAATGAAAGCAGTTCACCAGATACTGGCAAAGCTTGGGGATGAAAATCTTCTGCAATCTCCTTGAATCTTCTGCAATCTTCTGCAAACTGTGTAGATTGATATTATCTTTAAGTTGACGAGTCGCCAACTTTAAACTCAGCTTCGATAGCCGGTCGCTAAAGCATGCAAGTGCCTCTTGTCTTTCCATACTGGACCAGATCAACTCTTTTTAAATCCATTCCAACCTCTCTTAGGTACTGCCACACCACTACCATGGCTGCAAACTGTATAGTCCGTTCTTAATGGAGCAGATGTAATCACTGTTGCCACCATTCAATGAACTCTTTCAGCGAAATTTCTTCATAGCGACATCAAAAACACACATGACATCCCTGTGACTTGAGATTACCCATGAGCCGTACGTATAACCAAGAAAGCAATCCTATTTAGTGGCTCTAAGCATTTAGCTTCAATCAAGAAATGTGCTCTGGTTAAGGTGTCCCGCAAACGTATTTCCAGGAATAGGAGAGGCGTCGTGGAAAACCCACGTGACTCATGATCAGAAGCCGTGCAGTTGGAATTCAGCTAGTAAAGTCGTTTGTGTTAGGAAAGAAAACCGTAATTTCCTACGCTTCAATGAAGCTGGGTACCTCCTCGCAGTGGGCGCCCTCCTTACCTCAAAAAATCCATTTCCTTGAGAATGTAGGTTAAGTGCGAAATGAAGGTAATTTATCACACTTTGGTAACTTTGCAGGACCCTGTTGATAGCAGTATTGTACATACTGATAGATTTTCTTGTCGAAATTTTCGCATATAACGATCGTAACTATCATAATTATTTGTATCACTTATTAATTAATATTTACTTAATAATAGGATTTACTTTTTATTCTTTTTCTATAATCTTGTTCTTTTTAGTCGCTGTAAGCCAGCCAAATACAAGTTACCTTTTTAGTGCTATTTGCATTTGTAACATTATGTATTTAATAAAAGAATGAAGTTTGAAAAAAATCATCATTTTTCCGGCTGTATATATACATCAACACTATTTGCAAATAAACAAATTCAAGTATTGACCGTCCATCACATCGGATGAGGCTGCTTAATATCCCACCTGTTCTGCTTACGAATCGGAGCCGCGGACATCAAAACATCAGAGCACCTGCCGTTATTTCCATATAAACATGAAATTTGTATAAAAATTGGGTATAATTATCATAGGCAAGAGGTTACGGGCAATCTCATTGCGGCTAATTATAATTGTGACACTGGATGAAAGCAGGTAAGTGGTGACTCGATACAGCCTGCATTCAACCTGGAAATTCAAGAACAAACCGAGATGGTGTTGCGTTATGAATCAATTGATAATGATAGCAGTGATCGGTGAAATGATGATGATATGATTCCCGACAAACAATAGCAGTTGTTGGTGTTCACATTGAGTCGACAAGTGTTCGTTTTGTATAGAAACAATCTGATACAATCAGACAATCTCAGACAATCCCAGACAATTCATGTCGCATGCGTTGTATATCGAGCGGGCGGTCAAGCAGTGTTTATACTGATAATTCTCAAGAACATCTTGAACCGATATTGATGAATGAAACGGCCAAGCCTTGACTGTGGGACAACGCTTTCTGCTCACTCCATGCTAGACAAGAACTAGGCAAGAACTAAGTACAGAACTATTTCCAGAACTATTTCCAGAACGGGCTTAAGAACGAACAAAAAACAAATGATCTAGGGACTCTCAACATGACATTTCCATCGCTTCAATGAAAGCAGGAATAACGTAACACATCCTCTGAGGCGTTTCAGAACCACTCAAAGTTTGGCTTATTAAAACTTCTACCTAGTCCTCGACTTCTATCCCAAAAGTGATTATATACAAGAACTTGCACAAGATTGAGCGTCTTACCTTCTTCTTGCTTCCCAGAATTCCACAACTCGTCTTCTTTCAAATCCAAAATCAGAACAATTAATCTTGTCTCTGTCTCTTGTTAGCCTTTCATTCTTCTTTTTTGGGGTCTTGCTATAGGTCACCAGTGCTCTTCCTCGACATAGCAAACTCTGCAAAAGACGATTGAAGAATATAATGCCGCAGTCAGCCAGTTGCGTAATGGCGATATTTTTGGGATTTTTTGTGATATTTTTGGGATGGTTGAAAACAAGCAGGCTGCTCTTGAGTCCCTTGACTCGGGTGCTCAAACAAATTGGAATAAGCAAATTGACGACAACTTGTCACGTCCTGGGAAATATGCAGAAACCGTAAAATAGTTTGATCAGGAAATTTTCATCCAAAAGACTATGAACCAATTTTGTCCTGCAAGCTTTTTATGTAAATACAACCAAGGTCAGGTGTCATTGATTTCTATGTTGGAGATTTCTTCTCGTGCATTAAGACTTAAGAATGACGAAAAATCAAACACAAAAGAATGAAGCAGAGAAGTCATGGTTGTCAAACAGCTTCCGACTCAGTACCATCTCATTAACAGCTTCCAGACCACTTCCTTCTAAGGCAGATTTCAGAACATCTACAAGTTACTCTGATCAATCAAGGCTGCGAACTTCCTCTCCGTGTGGTTGCTGCATTTGGAATTACGGAAAGTTTACGTGTCTCTTCTCTTCAAGTTGCATATAGATTTTTCGATGACTGGGCCCACTTACATATTTCGTACTTCACTTTAGATTATTTGGCTTCTATGAATTGCAAATGTTGGTTTCACTTGAGGGCCTATTAGAAATCAGCTTTCTTAATGAGTTACTTTCCCTAAAGACATCGAAAAAACAATGAAAATAAATACAACGATAATCATAAAACTAATAATTATAAAAACAATGATAATACTCTTTGTTAAAACGTCACTTTGATATCATAGATATATAAATATTTATATATAGATATACATCTATGTATATGTATAGATAATCATATATACATATCAATAAATATATATGTATACTTATAGATAAATATATACATACATATATGAATATGTGTCTATAAATATATATTTATATATATAAATGTACATTATATATGTATATACTGTATAAATATGCATATATGTGTGTATGGGCGTGTGTATACTGTGTATATTCATTTATTTCGCAACTAGTTTCGTCCGCTCATGTTGACTCATCACGCTACACTGGTTACGTGTTTTACTGTTCGATACCAGGACTCTTTTCGCTTCAGCACACATATTAATTTGGATTTAGATATTCATAAGTCTAAATGAAAAGGGTCCTGTTACCGAACAATAGAATTTGTAACCAGTGTAATCTGATGAGTCCGCATGAGCGGACGAAACTAGTTGCGAAATAAATATATACATATATATATATATATAGATAAATTTTACACACTACCTGTCATTAGAGATTCCTTTTCAATGTTTAGTTTATGTTTACATATTATAGTTATAGCTTGTGCCTAGCTGGCCTAATAAAATCGAACAGAAAAGCAAATAAACAAAATTCAAGTTCGGATTCATGATATCTCAGCATCGACCCAATGTAACTTTCCTTATAATGAGAAAATAAGCAGTGTTTAGAACAATTTTGTAAAAACACGCAGGTTCGAAAGCTTTTTTCAACATCGCAACTCCCGAAGATAGGTTGTTGTATCTGCGAAACATGTCGAGGGATTGTTTTTGCACATCATGCGTCATGAATGATTAGAAGCTAAACACCGTGAGGTGAACAGTGTCGAAATATTCGAAAATTAACGTGCTTATATTGCGTTACTTAATGTTACTGCAAATTGAATTCATTCGGAATTTTTTGACAATTTTCTCCCATTATATCAATGCCAGGATCAAACCATCTGATTAGCATCCACTAACGATGAAGTACTTTTTCACATCTGCCATGATTATTAACTGGAAGTGCAGGGGGCGAAGCTGCTGCACCTTTGCAAGCCTTTAATGATCAGCCTGCAAAGTATTCCTACTCCGATCCACATACAGGTACCCCCGGGAATCGAGGAGATACGTCCAATCGAGTTAGCTGTGTTTGTGCAAAATAGGGCAAAGGTCAATCATGTGCATCAGCGATCAGCGAACGGAGCTGATTCCAAAGCTTGGTTCCCACTGAACTGCGAAGTGAAGCGGGGTTCTTGGATTCATTGATTCAGCCAGTGATCTCCGTTGAGTAGAGCTGATCAGATTTTCACGGCTGATTAAGGAGGAATGCCAAGGGTAGCACCTTACGCCTACTTCAGTTACAAAATTTGTGTGAGATGAAACCAGGGTACACATACCACACCGTTGGATCATAAACGCGTACTCGAGTCAATCTCGTTTTGCAAAACGTTATAAATCTGGCTGGACACTCGACCAAATAACTATTCACTGTCTCAGAAGTTGAGACGTGCGAGGTACTGGCCTGTTGGATTTGGTAATGATAAACCCACAATGGATTATCGTGCAATCTGAGTTTGATAAAGACGTCTCCATAGATATGAAAGGACAGCTTTTAAAGGAAAAAGTGAGTCTGTTTGGGAAACTGCATTTAATAGAGGAATGCTCACAGCGATACAATCTTCATAATTATCAAACTGAGGGGGGATATTTAGTGAGATTTCAATCAGTGATTATCTGAACAGTACTGCATACGTTGAAACAGGAAATTTGTTAGAATTTACCTTATTATGGGAGGATCTACAGGCAGAATGAAGAACCCGTTCATAACGGAGGAAAACGGACGGAATAAATTGCTAAGTTTCATTTAAAGAAGTTTGAAGAGCTTTTTGCAAGACACTGTACATTGTGTTCTGAATGATATGTATCCTTATGAAGATTATTTTGACTAAGTAATGGAAGTAAGGGGTACTGCTTTAAACTATTACATCATTATTGTGCATCAAACTGCCATTCAAAGAATCTAGACCATGAACGAGTATTTCTGAATTTTTAAAGCAAAAAATGAAACCAACCAAAACTGAGCAATACAAATTCGCTGCTGTAAAGAGGTTTTACAAGTAGTATTTTAAATGTTAGCCCGATAACATTTTTAGTGCGTTTTGTTGAGGAAAGGCCATGGTGGCCTATAAGAAGCCCCAAGATAGGAAGAACGAAGCAAAAGGCTAAAAGGAGAGAGAGATCTGTTCAAGTTTATTGATCTTAGATTTGAAAGATGGCAAGTTGTAGGATTTGGAAATGGAAGAAAACAGCAAACGGCATGCTTCTGTGTTCTCATTGTATGACAACTGCAAGAACGTTCACTGAATTTGGAAGGAAACCTGTTAGATAAATGTGATACCAAACACAAAAGTTTTATTCAAAATCAATAAAAATAAATTTCAACAAGGTCTACACTTACCATGCTTGGTTTCACAGAAACTCACATCCCATCTTAGGCCATGGGAAATCACTTCTTGCTTTATGTTTCCATTGTAACTAAACAACGTCTCATTCTTCCATTCTCAGATCAATGGTGGAAGTCATCCATTGAAGCCAAACTCTGGCTGGCATCACACTGCAACAAGAAGCATTGGATATAGGATAAGAGTAAGCAAATGGCGATTTCATCTCATTTATAATGCTCAATGAAAAACATTCCTTCTTGAACGACTTAAAAGTCAATTTTGGGGCATTTTAGGGTTACAGTTGGAAGGGCAGTGGGAATTATAGTATACTGCATTGCATACTCAATTTTGAGCTTAGCAGAAGACAGGGCTCTGAGTTTTTTCTAGGGAAGTGGATTTTATGAGGTGGTTTCTAGTTGCCTTCCTCACCAATGGGGTTTTAAAAGTGACACATGGAGGAATCAAACTGACAACCCCTGTGTTATGAGTCCACATGCTTAACCACTATGCCATGCAACAAATTATAATATACATACAGTAATAAAAAGTAACATCTGTGCAATGAATTTTTTATATTTTTTGGTGCCACAAAATTATACAAATGTTGTCCCATCACTTGATCGACACACACAGAATACACTGATTTCAAGCTACAACTTCCACGACTTGATTTAACACTGCTCGTTCTATGAGGTGACAGGAGATGGATAACTGGTCAGAGCCGTGATTGAATTTGCCTTACCTTTAAATCCTACCTAGAAATCTATGAATACAGGTATGTGGAGACAGTATATGTAAAAAGAATGTACGCTTCACATGATTTAGTTTTGCAATTGGAAATGAGAAATTAAGAAAAATTCAATATCATTTTTTTCTACAGCAAAGTAGATACAAATAGAAATGGCTGAAGATGCAGTTAAGAGTTTTGCAGACATTGTCCGCTCGAACGAAAGCCCTTCTTGACAGCATGGTGAACGCAGACCTATTACCGTCAGGGAAAATTTTGATGCACACCCTCAACCAGGTAGGTTTAGAGGCATGAAACGGGTATTTCAATCCTTCTGTTCCCTCATACTGTTCGAAAGAGGTATATGCCTACAAAATTCCTCTCAAAAATATTTCAACACTGCCAATAAGTCATTCGGCAAAAGAAGCTTCATGGACATTTCGCACGTAAGTGGTGGAAATATCGCAAACAAGTCTGGCATACAAAGGGAACCATCTCTGTAAAAAACACCGGTTAAGATATTTTAAAATCTGAAAATTTGATTCGAAGACAAGTCAATTGAGTCTAAAGCTGTATATTTACCTCGGAAAACTAGCTTTTCTCATCGCTGTGACGCCCATTTGGGTTTTACCCCGTAGATGTAGAAATGGCGTTGCAAATATTAGGCCATAAATGTAACTTGAATTTCGCGCGCGAGGCTTTGAACGATTACGAGGCTCCTTGGCGGCAATTCTCGCTACCCCGACTCACAATAGAAATTCAAATATCATTCAACATTGCAGAGTTCCAGATACCTACAGCAGAGCTCAATATATCAAAATAGATTATGACCAAAGGGAATTATTTATCTTCTAGTGAATTTCATTGTTGCTCCATATTTTGAATAACGATTCTTCATTGATTAACAACGTCTTTGTTGGGGCTTGGTATAGGCCACCATGGCCATTCCTCAACATAACTCACTAAAAGAAACAGCCATAGCTTAATTTGATGAGGTACCATTTGCTTGCTTTTCTACAGCTATCAACACAAAATGGCGGCTGAAAATTGATGTGTCTACCTTGCTGGCGTATAGTGGCAGCTACAGCTGTACCAGTTACCTGTTTGAGGTGTATGGAAAAATAAAAGGATATTTCCCCCATATGGGAAAGACATTTTGTTAAAGATGCATTTGGGAATTCGCGATAGTAAGTTGTTTGATATACTCTGCACTGAAAGCGGTGCTCAGTCGTTTACTGGGCGTATCTCAATAACAGGCAGTCTGCAATGTTCAAGTGATTAAGTAAGTACAGATTTCGCTGCCAGACCACTTTGAACTTAAATGTTCCTCAGCGCAATACAAAATAACCGAGTTATAAAGCATTTACTAATATTTTTCTTTTGATCAATCGTTCTACCATGAATGCATGAGTTCTGACTTTTAACTTACCTGACAGCGCGAGACGTCAAGTGATTCACTTTGTCAGTCGCTCGAAATTCACCCCTTGTCCATTCTCTGTTCGTAGTCTTGTGATCTTTTTCATACATTTTGATAGTGATGCCATCATCACGTGGCACCTTGAGTGTACAAATCGGGTACCCTAAAATGTTTACAAGGATAGGCTATCGATGAAAAAATGAACGGAAGACCACCTCAAAACGGTCCACTTCCCACAAAACTTAAAGCGGGTCTTTGACTCCTGCTACAAAGTCTGTGCAGAGCAGAAATGTTTTAGTAACACTTAAAACGGCAAATAGAGTGTGCAAAGCAAAGCGTGCATTATAGGTGTTCGTCAAAAATACCATTTTCATCGCTTGTTTTGGGATTTTTTGAGATAGAAGCTGCACAACTGCAAGGTGTAGAACGTTCAATTTATGGATCGTCTTGCCTTCTTCTAGCTTTCCTGAATCCTGCAACTTGCCCTCTTTCAAGTATAATATCAAGAAACTTGATCTGATTTCCCTCTCCTGTTGGTCTTTCGCCTTCTTTTTTCTTCCATCGTTAGGGCTTTGCGTAGGCTACCATGGCCTTTCCTCAACATGACTCACTAAAAGACATGCACTTTGACTTATGGTTATTCTATGCTTATGGACACTGCGGATTTGGGACACGGAGTGAGGAGGAGGGGACTGAGAGAACTCGAAGCGAAAACCAAGCGAGAACCAAACGCAAATCACAAGCGCATGAATGTTGATGTGCGGGAGGTTTTGCTGAGGAAGATGGGGTATCGTGCGAGGTCGAGAGCTCGGGTGGGTTGAGGGTGACCACGCTCAATAGTAATCCTATTTAGTACCTATACATCCTGGTGTGCGGTGTACGGTTAGCAGGAAATTTGCGGAGAAAGGAACTGACAGGACTGGTTAAAGTTTCTCTCATGAAAAGCGGCATCAAATCTTTTAGATTTTCCTATCATAATCATCATAATCATCATCATATCGGGTGAGTAGCCCTGGCCGAATTGACTACTCCCCTCTATAGGTCTCTATTGTCTATAGCATTGGGAAGATCTTCAAGTTGGACACCAGTGTCTTCTGTAAGTGGCTTTGGCTTTGTCCTATCATGACTGTGAATTAGATTGTTAGAATTATTTCATGAATGTTGTAGAAAGGAAATTTCAAAGTTAGCTGATCTGCTCACAAAATGCCTCTGAGGTCAATCTTAAGATCCAGCAGCGCTCCGCCTTGGAACACTGGACATCGATTTTAAGCTGGATCCTTGCTTGCTCTCATTGATGCGCATTCTCTTCTCGTTTCACCATATTTTGTTCATTCTATATGGGAAGATTACATGAAAATGTCAAACAGGAGGAAATATTTCAACCTAAATAGATATTTTGCGACTGGTACATCTGCTACGCTGTGCGAAAACTCCGGCTTCTAGATATTGGCTTGGTGCATAACATCATCCCTAGACTTGTAAAGATTAGGGAACTTAAAGCAGCTGTTTGTCAACAGTTTCTCCTTGATTAAATCGTGCCACAAGACTTGTTATGGCTCACACAGTCAAGATAGCAAGGAGGATTTTCGTTGGGAATCAACATTACCTTAATCCTTAAAATCTGTGGAAATCGGAGATAATGAAATAAAGTTTCGTATAACGCACTCCTTCTACGAAAGAGGAGTTTATAGGAATGATCAAACTTACAAAGAAGATTTCACATAGCAGAGACGTAAGAACCGGGGGGCACTGGAAGCACCTGCCCCCCAGATCTTTCAGTGAACAACAAAGGACCCTTTTTGTCCACGAAATGCCCCACTCGTCCAGCTTTTCCCTAAAATAAATGAGATTATGTAGACTGCAGTTTAAGTTCCACTTGCAATGTTCTTTCACGTGATGCCTGGCTTGCAATATTTTCCAATGCAATGCTAGTTTTATGGAGAAATGGAATTGTACCCTACATGGTTTTTGGTTGTACTTCAATTATGTTTCACTCTCGTTTGGTCTCATGTTCTGAAGTGAAAAAAATCAGCCATCAAAATTCGCAATATTTTCCACTGAATGTAGCTTTAGTCACTCTTCAATCCAACGCATATCAAAATGCCCTTCTCGTGAAAAAAGTGGCCTCAAAGTGTCGTGCCTCCCCAAGCTCAAGTCACTTCCTACATCCCTGTCACATAGCCATTGTACATAATGAAATAAATAGGTAGCATAAAGAATGAAAGATCAAACCATTATATATGTAATCAAATGAATGTCTATTATAAACAATAAAATATGTAGCTAATGTGTATACTGAAACAGAGAGCTAATATCAGCACAATCTAATGTGCAGTAGATGTAGGTTTCGAAATAAAAAGTCAGCAGTAAACAAATGTCTAAAAGCTCCGATAAAAATTTATCCGCTTCAGAAATGGGACTCTCTCGTATCTTTCGAAGTACCTACCATCTCTCTGAAGAAAGTCTGAGCTACTGTACTTGTAGCTTCAACGAGCTACCAGCCTGAAGAATTGTGCAGACAAAGTCATGTTGGAGAAGCTAAGAAGGTTTGAAGACAAGATGAGAGAATTCTGCGCAAGTATTTTCCAGGAATTTATATTTTTGGAGCTATATTTATTTTTGCTGCTTTAGATCTTTAAAATACATCTCTGATAAAGAAATAGGCTTTATCAATATTTGGTTATTTCATCTTATTATCAAAGTTATTGTAACACAAAATAGATGTTATTTGACGCCACCATGAAAATTAGTATTCAAAAAGTGTTTTCATTGACATTAGAGAAGCTAACATGCGCACTTCTTGCAGAAAATGGTCACGAGAAGGAGAGAAAAGGTTCGATCTTACCCGTGTCCAATATCAGGAGCCTGGCCCTCTGTCCGTCGATGAAGTGGCATGAAATGCAAACTCGAAAAGAAATGCTTCACTAAAATTCTTGTTTTTACAACTAAACACGCCCAAGTCGAATAATCTAGAGCGTCGATATTGAGAATTATTTGTTGACCTTCGATTGTTCTTCCAGCCAATTACGAGAATTACGAACACAATCAAAACACAATCCAAGGGTCAAAAGGGCAGCACAGGTGCACTGAGATTTTGAAAAGGTGCAAACTTCCATGACCTTCTAATGAAGTCTTCTATCAACGTGCATTTTTAATAAAGGAAGGTTTGCAACCAAGGAATTATACGAGCCCAGTCGCGCTATTAAGGCTGACCTTTGCCACCTGTTAAATGCAATACGCGCTTAAGATCAGGAATGCTTATAGGAAAGAATTATTGAAAACTGAATTGGCGGTTGAAAATTGAAACAGTTTCGACGTTCAAATTGCATTGCGCCACCGGCTCAGCGATTCTTTGGACAAAAATTATAGCAAAAGTGACAGATATGTCTAGAAGGCAATGGAGTGTCACGCCACTTTTCCCGATATTTCCAGGATAATGCCAATCGCTGCTGTTTCGTTCTAGTGAGTTCCGCGCGTTGAGGTTAATCGGAAAAGAAAGATATTGCCCTTCCCAAAGACAATACTCGTTAGTCACGAGTATACAGTCTTCACCTATTGTTTGTATGATTTCATTCTTATTGTTTGCATTTAGATGGAGGCCCTCTTGAAAAGCAGCTACGGCTGAAGGACTATTCTCCTTAAGCATTTCCAATTGTAATAAAAATAATAATAATATGGTTATAATAATAAAGATCTAGAGATTGAAGTTGGAAAGATGTTGCAGCTAACAACAAAACAATGCCAGTGGTAGTTGGTACAGCACATGTTTTAAGAAGGGCTCTCTCACTTTTCATTTATTTTTTTCAGTTTTATTCCTTCTTTTTCTATCTTATTTTTTCTTTTTTTGTACGAAAATTGCCACCTTCAGTCACCCTAGATTACTAGTAGAAGCCATTTGATTGATTGTAATATTGCATATCAAAGAAGATGCATACAAATAGCAATAATATAACCGATGACAGTGTTAACTCTGCATATTGCTAAACACCTCCTAGTATTCTTCTTCATAGAGGGTGGGTTGGTGTTGTAATTAGAGCATAGTTTTACTGAATGTCCAGGGCACGTCTCTAACCTTAGTCGGCCCACCCAGCAGTGAATGGGTTCCGGGGTACCTGGCGATAACGTGCGACAAGGAAAGAAGCTGGCCACCTACCTCACTATTCTGTGGTTCAGGATGGTAGCATGCTAAAAAGATGCTTTCTAGCACTCATTTCGAGTATGGAACAAATCTCTTTAGTCTGCCTCATTTTCTTTAAGGTTACTTCACAGATGCAAAACTAATTGTGATTAGATCACTACCCAATGTAGAAACCTCCACGTTGGTTTCCCTGGCCATCGGCCACCAAAAGTGGTCTCGCCTCATTTTTGTCGGCTCGTAATCCATTCTGCAACCACTTTCCCCCAAAGCACATTATAAGGAAAGACTCGATGAAGAAGACTACCCAAAAGGGAAGCGAATCGAAAATTGTTGCTTCATCGGACTTTTAAAAGATGGAACGGGAAGCCTGCGTTGCTTCACCACTCACTGACCAACCATGTTTGTAGGGCAAAAAGCAAAATTTTTCAGTTTTGAAACAAAAGCATTGTATGAGTGTGACGTCACACGTGGTGTTTAATACAATCTCTCGGTTGATGATGAAGCAAAAGGTCTCTCTCTTTGAAATGTATTCAAATCAAAGATGATTTACTTGCTCTCCTTCTGAAAAAGGAAGAGGACAATTTCTGATCTAAAAGTGCATTCAATTATGGATTAGAAGGAGAAAGGGCATAATTTACTTCATTATCAACCGCTAAGAGAATTCTTTGATGGTTGCATTGATCAATACAACACCTGGCCTTTTTACTGAGGTATGTTGTTGGGGAAAGGCCATGGTGGCCTATGCAGAGCCCCAACAAGGGAAGAAAGGAGAAAGCGAAAGGCTAAGAGGAGAGGGAGATAAGACAAAGTTTATTGGTCTTATATTTGAAAGATGGAAAGTTGTAAGATTCAGGAAAGCAAGAAGAAGGTAGGACGTTTCATAAATTACACGTTCTTGGGATAAATGGGGATTTATGGGATAAAGTCCTTGAATTAGGTTACGAAATTTTGAGAGGGTGTGAGTGGGGTATTCAAGTAATCAGGTTTGGGAAGCAACTCCCACAACATTTTTCGCCGCATGTTCGGTAAAGCTTGTGTAGAAAAAACTATTTTTTGTGTATTTTTGTCCACAATCCCGAGGCCTATTTTAGGACAACAAGAAGATGTGATTATCAGGTATTCCTCTGATCCCTCTTCTCGGTTTGATTACATCCCCTGCTCCTGGTATAATATAATAATAATAATAATGATAGATGAATGATTTGTTTATTGCCGACAAAAAGAAGACTTGATTTCACTAAAACTAATTAAAGCCAAATAGTTATAATTATTCACCTAATAAACTATTTAGCAGTTTGCAATTACATAATAAAAAAATATTTATAATTGATTAAATATAGTACCCTAAATATGCAATTTATATGTAAAATTGCAAAGTGTGTAGTTGCAGTGTAGTTCTTTCAAATTCCTTATTTGCATCTTGAATAACTATGATATGGCAGCGCGCTTCACTCTGAGTGGAAGTTAAGATCTAAATGGGGCTCAAACCACACACAATAGGATCAAAGGATCAAGTGTCTCACCATTCAGCTGTCCTCACCCATTAAAGTCATTTATTTTTCCCCAGCTTTGTCGATCCGGCACTATCGACTTATAAATGATAGTTACCCATAGGTATCCCACCCTGGATAAGACCAAATGCAGCTTAACTTATCTCTTTCCCTACCCTTAATTCATTAGCATCATTGAGAGGTAGAAAAGCCAAGGTTCTGATACAAACGCTAGTTTCAATTTCCCATAACAAAAATGACGCAGAATCTATAAATATGAAACACGTAACGTATTCACCACTGAGCATCCAATGAAATTACTATAAAATTTAGTTTACTTTTAAATATAGTTATCTAAACAAATTAGCAAGATTGCCTACCAATATTTACGGTCAACGCTAATCCCACGGTAGTTATCTACGATCTACGTTAGCTTTCATAAAAAAGCCTTCAGCGTACACCCATTAGTTTTGAAAAAGTGCTTCGACTGAAAACTGGTGTCTTTGTGTTCGGTGACAGGCTGAATGGAAAAGTTGTCCAACTGGTTATCCAATACGGAATCTTAGTGAATTCATGGCACTACTGGTCTTTGCTAGGTCTGCCCTAACTTTGCTAAATATCGAGTCTTGATAAAACCTTTTCGTTAATGTCTCCTTAGCAACTTGATTGGCTTCCAAAAAGCATTGCAAGTAACGATGGGGTGGCCAACCTGTTAGAGACGAAGAGCCACAATGTTCCATGTGCTGCTACAAAGAGACACATGAGACACGTGGGCACAAATGCATAAAAATCATCTGTATATTTTTAATGATAGTATATATTAGCTTTGTTTTTAACTATCTAAAAATGCTAAACTGCTGTAAAGCGAATGGAAGGCCCCTGGTAAACTAGCATTCACTGAAGAGTCACCACAGAATAACTTGTGATGGCGAAGTTCAGTACTATTTGGAAATTCCTGGTCATTATTACACCATGAAAATTGAGCAGCGATTATAGTTAAAATTTTTGTTGAAAATGATAGTTGATTCCGGCCTTTAAGAGCCGCAAAAAACCTGGCGAAGAGCCGTGGGTTGGACACCCCTGAATTATGATGCGATTGGGTCCAGCTCAGTCGGCGTTAGGGGTGGGTTCCATTTTGATCTTGGTGCTTAACAGATACAGGAGCTCAAGCCCGAATGCTGTTCCCCGCAACCACGTTTTTATTGCATTTAATTGCCATAACGATATCTTACAGAGCAGTTGAATACCTTTTAGCTGCATTTGGGATACTAAGAAATTTGTGTACGGAATTGAGAGCTCTGGGGAAACGAGAATCAACGAAAGGTCTGATTAACTAATTCAAGGATACGTGATTGGATAGTCTAGACGTTCAGTATTCAAAACATTAGGTCAGCGTCGAGGAACAAGTTGGCAAAGTCAACTTTGGGATATGGTAGGAAATGTCACTGCAAGATCCGACGAGCTAAATCAAGAAACCAAGGACATTCAGGAAGCTGGTTACCTTAAAATTTTTGAGAAAAAACCTACTAATAACCGGTATCTGAAAAGCAAGTTCTAAATGGGTATTCCTGATTTTAGAATATGCAGGAATGGTAAAAATTTACAGCAAAACTCCCAATCATGAACAATTTTGCAGAAAGGACCGTAACAATAGAGTTGACAGCGAGATATGCCCTTGCAAAGTCTATGTATTCCTTCATGGTCAAATAGGTCATACAGCAGTTGTTTCTATCACACAAAATAGTTTTGCAGAGATTCAATTCACCTCGGATGATATTGGTGTGAAGGAAATATGACTGACGTCCTGCAGTTAAGACTGGCTAAGGCTTGTACAAATTAGGACATTTATTCGTCAAAAATACGAAGTTAACATGAATATCATGAAAGATTGCGCTCAATCCAAAGAGTTTGCGTATATAACAGGCATGAGTTGGGCTGGCCAGGTCTTGAATCCCACTTCTATAACTGCAATTGAATGGGCTGATCGTGTTTGACTATCGTTCAGTTTAGAGCAGGGCTGGGCAAACTACGATCTGCGGGCCACATGCGGCCGCTGAGTGCTTTTTTTGTGGCCCGCCAAGAACTTGTATCAAGCAGAAACAACTCTCCCGTTATTCTCGTTTTCTAATCGCTTGATACCGTATAAACGCATTATAAACATGTAAAGCGTTACCATATTGAGGATGGATTATGTTTTCAAAAGATTTAAGCATATTTTTCATTTTTATTGCGTGAAAATCTAATTTTGAAACAGCCTTGGCAACATTCTGTGCGCCCCTTTAAAACTTCGATTTGTTACTGCGGCCCTTGTGCTGAAAAGTTTGCCCACGCCTAGTTTAGAGCAATATCAAACATATCCCAAGGTCGAAAAAATATCTTGAAAGTCTTCAGCACGAATTTGCAAAAGCCATGGAATTCCCAAGATCAATGTGCATCAATTTACTTGATATGTTACAAAATTTACACAGCAACAATAAATTGGCAATATAGCCCCACAAAAATATTTCCTGTGTTATAAAAGTCCTTTAAACTGTCCCCAAAACTTGACTTCACCCATGAAGGCCACCAAAATTGAAAATAATTTCCAAGGGGCTTTCAAAAAATACCTTGATCTATTGCTGTTAGACAGTTGTTTCGACACGTGGTCTAGGTGAGGTGCTTTTCAGCTTCTGGCTCTGATCTGGAAACAATTGGAGAATACTCGTAGATAAATACGCCAAAACAAAATAGCATTTACTATGGTCATTTGCTCAATTTTTGCAGCAAAGCAAGATATCGAGCAAGGTATCTTAGCATGGGAAGGAAGGTTAAACAGTTACGGCCTTTTTCCTTCCTTTCCTTTCTCTTTCGCTTAAATTCTTTTTTCTTTATTTGTTAACGCAGGTGTGTATATGGCAGCCATACAGCTGATGTGGGCCTGCAGCATTACTGCTTGTGCCCTGAGAGTTACCTCTGAGTACTCACTTACCGAACTCGGAAGGATGGACAGCTGAGTTGACTGTTGGCTTGTGGTTAGTGGCTCAAACGAGGGATTCGAACCCACGACGGGATTCGAACCCACGCGAGTAGACCTCACAAGATTCGAAACACCGCACTTTAACCACTCGGCCACATCACAAGACTACAGCAATAGATGGAGCGCTAAAATCAAAATCTTATGCAAAAGAGATCGATTTTACAGAGTACACTTACCATCGACGAGAATGCCCGAATCTAGACTTTGTTCTTCGACGTATGACGATGGTGTCCAACCGTCCTTGTCGCTGCTCAGGTTTCTCATAAACCACCATCCATCACTGCCCGTCTGAACCAATTCGAGGTGGTCTCCTGCGCAGAGTGTCAACTCGTTCGCTTCCACAGATTCGTAATCAGCAACGGCCAAAAAGGTCCGTCTGGTCGACATCTTGAAACAAATAAAGATACCTATTTTTTCACGAAGAGCATTGCTGAAATCTTATTTTATTTTGCAAATAAGAAAGCAGTCCCTAAAAGAGTATTTGGCACTGTGTTTATACCACATGTCTTATCTAAAAGGTTCTGGGTTCGCTTGAAACTCGTGCACATTACTTCCCCACCAGCAATGAATGGAAAGGAAATGGCTACCATAGCTCACAGTGCTGTGGCTTAGGATGGTACCTCTCCAACCAGATAACCTCCGAAGCTTTACTTCAATCTTAAAGCCTTTCTTTTGACAATGCGAAGGAAGAAGAACATAAGAAAACACGAGATATATATATATACATATACACACACACACATATATATATATATAAATATATATATATATATATATATATATATATATATATATATATCACGTAGAGGGTGCTGTCTTCACCACCATATGGTGCTCTATGTACAAAGTACAGAGCGTATATATATATATATATATATATATATATATATATATATATATATATATATATATTTATATATATATATATACACACACACACACTCGATACAACGATACAGCGCAATGAAAAAAATACAGTAATACAGTGCAGCTTGATTAGGTATAAACTTTATACGGAGAGATAGACAATTCTTTTTTCTAGTGAGATATGTTGGGGGAAGGACATGGTGGCCTATACAAAGCCCCAAAAAATGAAGAAAGAAGAAAGCGAAAGGCTAAGAGGAGAGAGATCATATCAAGTTTATTGATCTTAGATTGGGCAGATCGCAAGTTTTAGGATTCAGGAAAACAAGGAGGTGAGACCTTCATAAATTGCATGTTCTTGGGATGAATGATGATTTGCGTGATTAGGCAGTGAAACTCATCAGCTCAACCATTACACCACCGTACAATTAAATACACGAAATAACAGAGAACAGCGAGCAGAGAGCAGAGAACAGAGCCCTGAGGGAGAGAACAAAATAAATAGAATTAGGCCTGAGAAAAACAGGTGCAAATCAAGACGCAAAGTCGAAAAATGATATCCAACCTCTGAGCTGTTGCTGTTGTTTGTACTTAGGGAAAGGCGATCTTGCTCGTGCTTTGAATAGAACAAGCCATCGTCGTCCAACTCGTCGTCTTCGAATTCGCTGTCCGACCAGCACTCGGTTGAATCCAAATCGAGGAACTCGCTGGCAGTTGCGGGTGACAGATAAACATCAGGTGAAGTCTCAGCGCTGCGCCACAAGTCCATGTCGGAGCCACGTCTCTGATCACGGATCGGGCTGCTGGAATTATAATAAAGCATGAAATTCAACTGAAGTCACGTCAACGCGCGTTTTGGCTTTAGGCCATAAGCCCTTTAACCTAAAATGTCCAATGAACGATTTTAATGTAACAACAGTTAACATTTGTAAGCATGGCGACGGCGCACTCCAACGCTATGCACGAAAAATTCGACTCGTGGGATTGCGAAGTTGAAAAATCGCGAGATTGATTTGCTTCCTCCGCGAAGGAAAACGAGCATTCGCCAACAAGCTTTTTCGTTCCGTGGATCAAGTCTGGAATAAACTAGAACACCAGAACAACAAGACTTCCCCTTCTCTGTATAATTCTAAATGGCGGCTTTGTGGAAAACAGCCTTTTGTTGTTCTGTTAAATTCTTTCTATTCAAAAGTTGCAAATATTGCAAGGGTATTAGCTTCGTTTTGGTTATTGCGTTTTGTTGGGCATGCGCCCCAGTTCGTTATTATTGAGAAGCAGGAGAGTTATAACATGGTGGAATTGGATCTCGTTTATTTATGTGCCCTCTTTTCCTGCGAACGTGACAAGTATTGTCTTTATTTCATTATCATTGTAATTAAGTTTCGCCACAGTCCCCTGAAAAAGCAGCCATACTTGGTTGAAGGAGGCTCCATGGATAAACAATTTAAAATGATACGACCCCAGCAGTTCCTCTTTGCTTTTTTTTTTCTTTTTTTTTTCATTTTCAACCAAAAGAAGAATTACAAGGAATTGTAATCAACAATACGTACGATTAATGAAAACCGACTTAAACTAGAATTAAATTATTGAATGGAATAGAAAAAATAACAACAACAATTGAATGCCAAAATTGAATGAAGAGAAAGTGATTACATCAAATTTTGTAAAACTAAATGGTTGGGAAGGGATCTTATAGCAGAGCTAATTTTTAGACCCCCACCCGGGTGGTACGGCTGATCCGGCCGACCCAGACCTACTGACCAAATGCCTAGTTGTTACGTGTAGCTGCTACGAAGGAAGAAACTGCTATATCGTCTTTGTCTCGCTCCACATCTAGTTCTATGTCAACTGAAGTGGAGTCGCTGTGCGGATGAACATCATCTGCACCAGCATCTCGTATCGTCTGGCGTGGTAACATCCCACTTAACAGCTGCCGACCTTTCCAGCTACCAACCCTTGAATTCATCGCGGCACGGCACTCGCGATGTTAATGCAATTCATGCGCACCCCAGTGACTGCAGCACGTTTGAACAAACTAAAAATCTGCTGTGATGCGGAGTAATAAGCGACGAGACAGCAGATTTCCTTTGCTTAGAAGAAGCACGTCATTGATAAAAGGCACGTCAATTTCTAAAAACCGTATTTTTCGGGCTATAAGGTGCATCTAAAATCATAAAATCTTCGCAAAAATCAACAGTGCACCTTATAATCCAGTGCGCCTTATATATGACCTTTGGCTATGCTTAATAACCTCGAAGCGATTTTATGTGGTACGCATTAACCTACACCTACTGTAGACAGGGGCATCGTGGAGTAATACGTTGGCCTACAGATATGCCTACTGTGATTCAACATAGACTACCAGTAAAATTATGGTGTGGGTGTCGAAGGACACACATTTTGTTGTTATCCGCTTATTGTGCCTTATAATCCGAAGCGCCTTATATGTGGACAGTGACAGAAATTGACATATTTATTGAGGCTGTGCCTTATAATCCGGTGTGTCTTATGGCCCGAAAAATGCGGTAAAAGATCTGAAAAAGTTTGCAACGAGCTATCACCTCGCTACGAACTGCACCGAAGACAACTCGTCAAGGCTTGCTTATCACTATCCATCTCGCACATGAAGTTGAAGAACATCTTCACGGAAAACAGAGGACAACAGCAAAGCTGTTTTTCAAAATCAAACTCGCAACGTACAAATTCATCAACAGAATGCTAAAAAGAAGCGAAACGGCGAGGCCATGCTGAAACGCCAACAGAGTCCCAGCAAATGAAATTTGAATTTTTCAAGCACCTGCAAAAAACATAGCACTCTTGATCCAAAGGGAGTTCTATTATCATATCCTTAATCTACGCTTACCTTAGCTGGCTAGACGATGTGGGTGATGTCAACAGTGCAGAAAAACGAAACCTGTTTGAGTTCTTGTCAGCTGGTGCAGGTGGCGCCGACAATGGCATGGAAGTGATATTTGGAACTGAACCTCTGCGTTTGGGATCTAGGAAGCGACAAGATTTCCTACAGCTGTGTGTGTACATGAGGATATCAATGAAAAAACAACGTCGACTACCATTTGAGAAACACGAACTTGAATAGCATCTTTCATAGATGCAAGCACTGCGATTACTAGGGCTTTTGATCCATAAGAGAATCCCTCTCTAGCTTTAAAATAAATGCTAGAGAAAAATTCGAAGGTGCAATAATAATACAACAATATACGAATATTTAAACTGGATAAAAACCTCAATTGTTTAAAGCTGCTATAAATGAAATGTGCGTCCAGTAACGTAAAACAAAAGATAAAAGAAGACATTATTTAGCATCTACAGTTATGTCGAAAGAAAGTTGATTTTAGCGGCTATCTAGAAAGTTTGTAAAGTCTAGTTTCCCTAAAAAAACCCTGAAAATACAACATCTGCTCACACTTGCTTTTATTCCTTAATTCTTATTTCTAATTGCTAATACTAAAAACCCTTCAGTCCTAATTAATTGTACTAATCCACAAATTTAGCTAAAATAAAGAGAGATCTAATTGCAATTGTTATCAATTGCAATTAGAACTCTCTGCGTTATATTACAAATTGAAATAAAAAAGCAATAAAAAAACTACTGCTGATCTTCCAGGGGGCCGCGTCTTTTTGGCTTTAAACTCATCAAATAACTTTTTAGCTATTTTTTTATATTTTCAGATCGATAGGTATGAAGCTACCTAATATTCACAGGAATCTCGTTGTTCCAAGCTTTCAAAGCTGTATCAGAAAGAATCTTTTTAGAACGCTTCAGATCAGAGGTCTTAAACTCGCGACCCGCGGGCCAACTGCGGCCCGCAGAATGACAAATTTTGGTCCTCGTCTTAGAATAAAAATGAAGATATTTGAGAGCATTGGGATGTTTTTATCAGAGCCTTTCTTGGGGAAAACCTGATGCGGCATAGCCTCACAATAACTTGCCGCTTCCAGCGGCTCCCAGGCAAATTGAGTTTGAGATCTCTGCTCTAGACTATACGTTGGAATTGGCAGATTCTCAAAAAACGTAGCATCATTGTTAGAATAATGAGATCTTTGTTGAAATCTATTCCAAAGATTCTCTTAACATAGCCTGTTCGTGATCTTATGTGCCATCAATAATCGATCACCCGTAGCAAGTTGTTTAAGTTGTAGAAAGGTGCTCGACCAGTCATCCTATATCCTGGCAGTTTAAATGATGGAAATTGCCTTGTTTTGAAAATGCCATATTGATTTCATTTTGGAGTTGGATACACTTCCCCCTACTAGACTAGAGATTAGAGATAGCCTCAAAGATTCTTTGTTGCCACAGTAGAAACAGTTCTTCTCTATGGTGCCGAGACATGGACCCTTACAAATGCGCTGAAGAAGAAACTAGATGGCTGTGACACTTGAATGCTCTGAATTGCTCTCAATACATCGTGGAAGAGCCACACAACCAACCAATTTCACTGAAGGTAAAACAGAGAAGGATGAGAGTAGCGGGTCACTGCATGAGACACAGCGAAGAGGAAGCCAGCAAGTTAGCCCTTTGGGTACCAACAGATGGACACCCAAACCGTGGTAGAAGATAACCTGTTGCAGTACACAGGCTTGAGGAGTGTCCAGGACCTGCAAACAGTCATGCAAGATCGTGAACACTGGAGAAGTCGTGTGGATTCGGTGGTGAAGCATCCTGAGAGATGACGGAGATGAGATGAGATGACGATCAAATGATATTTGCGTAGCATGGGTATATACCAAACATCTACTTAAAGAACACATATCCCACAAGTCTCTATCTTCTTCCCTAGACTGTTCGATGTATGGAATGGCTCCGGTATCTTTCCCTTAGCAATCTGACAACAAAGTCATGCAGGCAGGTGGAATGATACACTATTGGGTTGACGTGTTGGTATGAGAATGTTCAACCTCCTACACTATTTCCCAAAGAAGTAGTGTCCCTTCTCTCTCTTGTCATTCTAGTGAACAAAAGTGCGAGTACACAGAGGCTAGAACACTGCTGAATAATTACAGCTTCACAGTTCCGTTCAGTCCACCTAAGATCGTAAATTCTCGTCAATGGTTTTTGACTGTCAGCAAGAGCCCTGGTGGCCAACAAAAAAGCTCCACAAAAAAGAAAGAGGAAAGTTAAGAAGAGGGAGGGATAAGATCAAATATGTGTATTTTTAAGTATGACAAATTTTAGGATTCTAGAAAAGATGAGGAAAAGATGAGACATTCTGTAGGCACAAGTTTCGCATTTTGTTAATTGTACGCCAATTCGAAGGGCTAAAATCTTTAAAACGTCATCCAACTTACCTACGTAAGCCAAACTACTCTTGCTCTTGATACTTGCTTGCCGCACAACTTTCTCTTCTAAAATTAAAATTCGCCTTTCATTATGGTTGGAAAGGCAGATTGAAGGGCAGAGAAAGTAGTACAGGATGCAACGAAAAGCAAATTCTGCGAAATATATCTATCAATCTATCTATCTATCTATCTATCAATCTATCTATCTATCTATCTATCTATCTATCTATCTATCTATCTATCTATCTATCTATCTATCTATCTATCTATCTATCTATCTATCTATCTATCTATGCCTATCTATCTATCTATCTATCTATCTATCTAACGCAACGATAACAAAAATGACATATATTCTTTAAAGTAGGTAGCCTGTAATAATATATAATGTAAAGATATTGATAATATATAGATATATGTTGTAAATGTATACAATGATAAAGATTCTTTACAACAGGGCCCACTGGAAATCTAGCTTCAAAAGTTAAGAAAATGAAGCACTATATGAACAATTCGTAAAGCCCGTAATACGCAGTAGCAGCTTGTCCAAATCAGTCATCGAAATACGATCTTAATTAAAAAATGCTACGTAGCGGGGTTAAGTTACCGAGCAATTCATTCCAAACTTGCGTGGCTCTGGCTTTGAACGTTGGAGAGCTCCATCGGTTTCGAATACACTCAACCAACATCTTGTTTTTTCTGCTTGATTTTGTATATTCATGATGTTGAGACGAAGTTCATTGGAAAGTTTTGTGGAGAAATGGCGGTGCTAAGCCATTCGAGCATTCAAAAGTTGATGTGGCTAGTTAGTAACGAGATTTTGAAGTAGAGAGGTTTTCTTTCGAGCTGAAAAGAGTTTTCTGTACTTCGTTTATCTAGCATTGGAGAGGATGATGATTAGGTGGAAAGAATGTTCCTGCAAGTGGCCTCCTTGTCTATTACCTTCAGTCCACTTGAAGGGACGCTAAACGCCATCACCACTCTGTATTTCCATAACACGTAAAATACCATTTAGTGCAAACGTACGCGCAGATTACACGGTGCATGTAAGAGACACGATTATAGGCCTATATATCTAGCATAATTATCTAACTATATCACTCTTTCGAGTTGTAAGACTTATTATTCACCGGCATTCTCTTGCAAAAAAGCTTCATGCTACTTGGCACAAATGTTTCAACCATGTTAAAATGTGCGTGTTTCTGTTAGCTAATGTAATTTCTTGCTTGTATCTAGGACTATAGGTCGGTACATCCAGTGACAGTGTTATACCTTTAGCAGAATTCAGCTGTTCGACTAGCAATTTACGTATCTCTGCAACCCAAGACTCTTTTACATCCTTAGAAGAACCCTGGAATGATAAATTCACTTGTTAGAAATTCTTTACATATACACCTCAAGGTAACGTAACAGCTAGGATGCACTGCACCTGGTTATAAACAAACACGTTTATGTCCTGTTCGCTCAAAAATCTCAACCGTGTTTAGCCGAGAGGATTCAATTTCCTCTAACTATCCCTCGAAGGCAGATCTTAGGGCACCGAGAAGCTATGCTTATCGAGCAGTATCCACGTCCTTCCTCTCGACGTGACCAAACCTCATGATTCAGAGGCCTAGAAGTACAGAGAGCTAGTGATTCTCCTCTCGAAGTGAGTGGCAATCTCGGGGGTAGGACAATTGAATATGATTTCTATGGGCGAGATCTATGATAGATTCATGAGAAACCATTGACCTTCGATCTTCAACAGAGATGAAAACCGCGGCGAAGCGGAGCAGCACCTTTGCATTGATCTGGTACCCGCAGCAAAGGCAAATGCCGACAGCCATCAAATAGATGTTACTCCTGTTATGGGATACATATCGTATTCCTGTGGGAATCCATGATAGGTGCTCGCAATTCCATTGAGCATATTTTATGACTCACCTGTAATAAGTGGACTTCATTTCTTCCTTGCACCCATACCTCAAACTTGCATGGATTATCTTTCACTGATTCGGTTAGGCCTGTGTCAGACATCTGGAAAGCAAAATTCACAACATTGGTATAGAACTTTGCGAAAATTATCAAATGCATTGACCAGATCTCAGTCTCTAGGCAATTAGCACAAAACCACTATCCAGCTCGCTTACGAAACAAAGCTGACCCGTTTGCAAAACATTTCGTAGCATTTGCGTAAACTCCAATAAAACCATCTCTAATTGGTCTAGATCTGACCAATCAGTTCCAATAGTTAACAGAAAAAAATTATATTTTCGAAACAGCAAAAAAACACATTTTTCGGCTTATCCTCATCTTAAAATCCAATGCCAGTACAGCATGGGTGTCGTCCACCAGGAAATACAGAATTCCTCAAAACTCCTTGCAGCATTCAAGTTAAGCAAAGAGAAATTTCGAGTCTGTCGACACTTAGGCTTATCCATCTGCTTTGAATTCCTCTAATCTTGTGTTACAGAGGCATGGTAACTTTTCAAGCTTGTCAAATAGTGTATTTTCTGCTTCAGACTACCATTAGAAATTTGCCATTTTTCGTCAGGGATCGCAACACAGAGAAAAGAATGCCAACTCGATACGTTGTCGTTGATGTTCAAGTCACATGATATTTTGCAGTATTTTCATTGGTCAGTTACCTGCAACCTCGTGCAACTCTATCGGGAAATAGGATCTGGATCCTGAACAAGTTGCACAGTTAGTCACAGCTGGTTGCAGGATGAAAGTTGCAACAAGTCGCAGGGCCGTCAACACATGCAACTTTTTCTCACCCCATTCTTCTGCAACAAGTTGCATCGAGTAACAGAGGAAGATTTGCGTGTGTAAACCAGCCTTAACAGCGTCAAGCGGTCGCAGCCTTCGCCCAAAACTGCGTGAAAAACAGGCACGAAGACAATCGCATAAACTACGCCAGTCATTGCATCAACGCATATCTACAACCTTGATAAAGATTCAAAATCACGAAAATCTTCTTAAAACCCTGCTAACCTTAACTAGACTTTTGAATTGATAAACGACTTCTTCTTTTCCATCTTCAAACTCTCTCGGTTCCTTCCTCGTGAATATGATCGCTTTTTCGTACAAGAACACTTGTCTGTTCTTCCCTCTTAGCTTGGTGATGTTCTTCAGCATGTTTTTTTGCACATTCCACACTACGAATGAGTCTTGTAGGATGAGCTTACCGAGGGAACTGACATCTTCCTGAAGAGATGGAGCAACAACAAGTGTACGCAGAGTGCCACAATACATGCCAATGCAGATTAGCGGTCTAACAAAATGAACTTAACTAATTTCTCCTCATATGGTCAGCGTCATGACGCGTGCGATGCAACGCGCTTGGTGTGAATTAAGCTTAAGGCTCAAGGCTCGTGCGACAGGGCCGGTGCACAATGAGCCTCCAACTTGGGAAACCTAATTCCTGATAAAAATCATACTCGAAATCGAGGAACTAGGCAATGCAAGGTCTGTAGAAATAAACCGAACCGTCTTCGCAATTCAAAATGATTGAAAGAACATGAATAGATAATGAAGTACAAACTTTGCTCAAATTTGAGCTGCCCAAGTCTTCCCTCAATCATCATTACTAAATAGGATGAAATAAGCTAACTCGAGATTCTGACTTTCACCATCTGTTGCCACTTTTAAATAACATCTTTGATCGGCAGCCCATCTCTCCTGCCAAATGTTTTTGAAGTCTACAGCCCAGGAAAGTTGTCAGGACTGACTCAACTCAGAGGTCGTCTCAGCGAGGTCAACTGTCATAGATTTATTCATTTTTTTAGTGAGTTATGCTGGGGAAGGCCATGGTGGCCTATACAAAGCCTCAACAAAGGGAAGAAAGAAGAAAGCAAAATGCTAAGAGGAGAGAGAGATCAGATCAAATTCATTGATCTTCGATTTGAAAGACAAGACAATCTTAGATTATGCATAACTTTACGGATGCCGAAAACTAAATGTATCAAACAGGCGATGGTATAGAGGCTACTGAACACTTCTGCTCTTCTTATGCTCTTCTCTGAACTGAAGTTCACCAGAAAAAATCTCCCCGCTGGAGTTATTAAGTTATAAAAACGAATTTGAAGAATTGGCAATCATTCAAATCTTAATTTAAAGCATCATTTACTTTACGGTGATATTTTTTGCCTTAACAATTTTAATATTAATATAACAGATCCTACAAGTCGTTTCGTTAATAATTAAACAGATTGTTCCAACTGAACCGATTGATCCTACAAATACTGGGAAATCTATTATCAATATTTAACCATTCGTATTGACGATTCATAATAAATCTAACAACTATTTCGGATGAAGGGCAACAATCCTTTTATGAAGTTTGTTCTTACGACCATACTTTTATATGCATATAATCACATATGAATATAATCACATATGAATACAGTGCCTTCGAAAGCGGAAACACCTATGCGCAGAGAGCCTAACTGACAAGGAGGCAATTAAAGTTACCATGACTTATGTCCATCTAGGATACGAAAACAACTATATACTCACTGGACATCCAGTTAAGCCAGTTGAATGCATTACGTCATTTACATTCCGAACTATTTTCTTGACGGTCTTGACAGCATCCTGCAGAAGCAAAGAACATACGAATTAAAAGGCCATAAGAAACATTAAATTTGAGTTGAGTTGAGCCTGACTGTCTCTTAATATTTTCAAATTTTCAGCCTGCAATGTTTCTTAGATGTTTCTTAAAATTGCATGTACCTCAGCTTGAATTTTCAAAACATATGGTAACAGAAGTATCTTCGATATCATTAGTCATGCCATGTCTGTTGACTAGTTAGCAAAATAATGTATGATGCTGAACAACATTACATTTCAAAAAAAGTTGCTTTTTTGCTTGACTCAGCCTGCCAATGTTTCTTAAATGTTTCTTAAACTTAGGCAGTATGAGCCTCGTGTTTCTTAAAATCATGTTTCCTATAAAACAAAAGACATCTAACAGATAGCGGGTTTTTTAGTGAGTTATCTTGAGGAAAGGCCATAGTGACCTATACAAAGCCCCGACAAAGGAAGAAGGAAGAAAGCGAAAGACTAAGATGAGAGATGGATCAGATCAAGTTTATTGATCTTAGATTTGAAAGATGGCAGCTTCTAAGATTCAGGAAAGCAAGAGGAAGGTAAGACGTTCCATAAATTGCATGTTCTAGGGATGAATGGTGATTTATGGGATAGAGTTCATGGATTAGGCAGCGAAACTTGGAATGGGTGTGAATGAGTTGAGCTTCTGGTGGTCCTGACACGCCTCAGAGGAACTGGAATAATATCCTAGATCTCCTGAGAGCAGCGTCCGTGAGGCACTAGCTTACTATCCTAGAGAGTCAGTGGTTCGAGTGGTTGGACAACGCTTGTTTTAACAATAGCTGCATATACCAAGTAGGACTGATTCTCATTAGCAGGTTTTATGCATCAACACGTACCTGTAGGTCCATCAAAGCTGGATTCCTTTTGCTGGTGTATTTTATCATTTCTTGCAGAAGTAGTTGATACTTCGTTATCCTCTGCACCGGTTTCAGAAGATATGAGTATAGTGGTAGCTTGTGACCCAACTTCGTTTGAAAATCCTGAAACAATAATACAATAGTAACACTATATGGAGCTGATTGGTCGAAAGGTGCCACGAATTATCAAAATGGAACAGAACCGAACAAGAGCTAAGGTTGGCACCTGGAATCCTACTAAGAGATCAACCTTACATAGAGTGTCCAAAGTCCTTGTCTGTTGGCAAATCCAGAAGTAGAAGGCGTGAAGTTAACGTAAGAAGACGTAAGTTCCCTCATATAAGAATGGAGATGTAAGAAACGATAGCCCGCAAGTAGACAGAACATTTCCCCTTCTATAAGAAACTAAACAGTCTGAAGTTTTTCAATTTCTTATAAATGACGAAAAACCGAGACAAACTTTGGCCATGGGTTAAATTTTTTCCAACCAAAGTCCAAGCAACGAACTGAACATTTCAGATAATCTTTGGTTTCTTCAATAGAAGTAACCAGCTTGAAAAATAATCTGCAATTCCTTCTGGTTCTATTAAATTGCCATCAGGAGTCACGAGTAGCTTTCTGCCCCACCAGGTTGTTCAGAGTTACTTCTGTGCCGTGCATTACCCAGCCATTAAGTTAAGAGAATCATCCTTTCACTTGCGCATAGAGAAGACTGCCATGTTTCAAAAGAATTTTCTTTTCTAGATATTTTCTCTAGTTTTGCCCCCATCGGTTTCTTTATCTAAAATCCTTCCCCTTGATCGATTGGCTGGCACTTGTCAGTCTCCTTTTGGAGGCAACGGGTAAACAACTGTTGATGCCAGGGCTCTGCATGCTGCATGGAATTCCTCTGTCATCTGACAGTCACGATCATCCAAAAACAAAACATTTTAACTGGTTTTATCATCTGCTGGGGCAAATGGTCGGTTAATCCAGTTCAATGCAATATAACGATCCATCCAACCATTTTTCTGCTAATATACGTGTATCATTTTGTTATCTGCATCCTTCTCTCTTAAACTTACATTCCCTTTCCTCTGAAAACAATTCCAGGAGGTCTTTACACATTTGTTTAATCTTCTGGAGTTATACACACTGTCTCTTGTCTAGTCCAGCACCAGTTTGGAATATCCACACGCTGTTTCTGTCTTCCTCATCATATTTGCTCTGTTGATCTATCACAAACGGCCATGGCACCTGATCAACACATTATCTTTTTTTGGGAACCCAACGACCTCATCTATTATCAAGCTAAGTTGAACCTTTTTGATTGAATATCCTTTCTTAGTTGACGGTGAATAGGAAGCTTTTAAATGTTTCCGATCATCTTGTTTGTTTTGCGCCAAATATCAAGGTAATTCCTATCAGGGAATTTGCACAACCAGCTCCAAGAGCTTTGGAAGTCAATTCATCGTCATAAAATAAGCACAAAGATTATCTCATTTTTATTTTATTTCATCTTCGACCCAATTTTAGGCCACAATGTTTGTATCATTATAAATAGACAAACGGTTTTGCTCTGCATGTGGGTACCTCATGAAGTAATAATCGCGCATGCGCAATATTGTTCCACTGGTCCTATTACCGTCTGTCCCAATACTCTTCTTCTTGGCTCTTAACCTATCAGCCTCTTGTTCCAGATCTTGTTCCTGTTCACTCCATTTTCAGACCATAGATCTATGATGGCATTTTGCACAACCTCTTTGTACTTATCTTTCAATCTCTTTGATTTAAATATCTGACTCTTGTCGGCTGTTGCTAAATCACTAAGAGCCTTCAGTTTGAAAAAGATAGCGTATGATCGACGACTTTTTGCAGCTTTTGCTTCCCTGGGTTTTACTCCCGGTGCAGGTGCGCTCTGCTTGAGAAGGGTTTTACTGCGGCGAATGAAGTTCACGCAGACCTGGTCCTCTTTTTCAGCTTGGCAAACTGACGGCAGTTCTGCTTGTAAAAATGTTGCTCCTATTACAGTTTCCACAGCTTCTTCTCACGGTGTTTGTGAATGGAGTGATTACTCAAATATTGATTGCTATTAAACCATTTCCTTTCTTGGCAAGAAGGGCGAGTAATGCCATTGGCATTTTATTCACGTTGAATCACAAAGTCTTCTGGTTGAACCTTAAAACAGTTGCTCTTTGCTGATTCAATCTTTCTTGTGAAACCAAACTTACCTAGAGTTTACTGGATGGCTTCATTGCTCATGGTTTTGATAAACGTGTTGAATGACAAACAGTTTACATTCTTCCAGGCCATGGCAATTGGTCAGCACTTGTCAAGCGAAGTCAAGTTAACAGGGTTTGTCGAACAACAACAATAACGAAAAAGTGGATATGGAAAGTATTCTTCTACGGCCGAAAGCAAAGCACGGCAAATAGCGATTTAACTTTGTTTAAGATGACGGAGAGCTTCGTGTTCTTCTCGGAAAGTGCCATACGAGGTAAACATGCATACTTTTCAACACATAAATCGACCTAGGTGAAAGTCTAACAGCAACACCTGACCGTGATGGAGCTATGTATGATGACTATGTGATGAAATCAACAAAGGAAGAAGATAAAATTGTTGGACATCTTCGTAAAAATTTATGGGCCTGAATTGATGTTGTCATGAACGAAACCGTATTACGTAACATTTTAGTTGCCCAATTGCACGAAAAGAATGGTGGAAAGGTAACACATCTCCGTAAAAATTTATTGAAAAATTGCTTCAAATTTGTAGAAGATAGTGGGGGCTTGGATGCAGAGGCAATTAGCAAGAGAATTGCTGCCGGAAATGGCATGGAGAGGGCATTCCAGTCGAATTAAGGTTTATGGGAAACAAAAATACTTAGAGAGCTTTAGGTCAAAAGTTATCTTGGCCATTAATACAGAGTAAAAAAGAAATTCAGCAGACAGTAACAAAAGTGATGCCGAATTGAAGATTAAACTAACGACAGAAATTTATGGATAAGATGCTTGATCGAAAGCAATAAACAGCTTTCAAGAATACCAAAACCACGTGATACTGAGCAATCGACATACTCAGCGTGTTACAAGCCCTTCAGAAGCATTCTCCACGGTTTGAGTTTGCTTCCTATCTTAAATACTCATATATACATATATACATGCATAAATATATATGTAATTATAAAATATAAATATATAAATAAATATAAATACACATATATCTCTTTTACTGTATATCTAATATGTAAAGTATGGTAAGAGGGTCCTGTCTTGTCCAGGGCCTGTTTCCCCTGTCTTGTACAAGTCATGCAACAGTCAATTTCTCCTTTCGTTTGATCAACATCCAAAAAGGCAAACTGAAGACAACGCTTCTACATAGAATGAACCGTGGAATGAAAGAAAAAAATTGTATACCTTAAGAAATGTGCTCTTTTGTTCGAGCTCCTTTGTGAGTGCCTCTGAATTCGGCTTGTTTTTGCAATAGATGGCATAGAGTTGAAATTCTTCTCGCTAGAACATCAACCAGTGATTTTTGTGGAATAAATAGCAAAATAACGCTTCTACACTTCGAAACCCTATTAATTTGTTGTAATAGTTATGGAAAAAACTTCGCATAAGCTGTAGAATCAGATTAAAATTAGCGAGAACGTTTGCAAAATATGAGACAATAAGGCATTCTCTTGCTCGTAATGGTCCTGTCTTTGTGGCTGGATTTTTTTTGCATGCCGTGATAGCAATATCTCTAGTGACTCCTGCTACCTTAGAAACCATCGATCGAATATATAGCAATAGCTCGTTATTCTTTCTCAGAGTAGCAAACTGTAAAGCATTCTCGTCATTGAATTTTTTTCATACCCTGTAGAATCATGAGTGAAAGTCTGCAGGAAATGTTAATAATAATGGCAATAATATACGAATTTGTACACAGGAATAACCTATCAGAATGTCAAGCATGATGTTATCGTTAGGGTCCTGTAAAGAAGGTTTGGGAATGCAGACGAAGGAGAGGAAGAATTCCAGTCGACAGATGAAATTTCAAAAAATTTTAAATCATCTTGATGAAAAATGATGGGGATGTATGCAGGCTCATTGGGGTCCATGACAGAGGAGAGATAATATAGGTATTGACTGCACTCACCTTGTCAGCAAAAACCAGCCCAACTTTATATGGTGTAGCTAAGCAGTTTTCTAAATCCTTTAAGAAAACTCTGAAAGGAATATTGAAGCTTGGTTTATGCAATGATTTAACCACTCGTTAATCAAGTTATCCACTGAATCATAGATCGATAGGCTGCCTATTTGATTCATTGATTATCTGACTGTCTAATTGATCGACTAGTTAACTGACTGATTGATCGATCGACTGATCGACTGATTGACTGATGATAGACTGATTACTTATTGAATGGTTGATTGAATGATTTATCGATATCTCAATTCATTGGTTGGTTGATCAATCGATTAAATCAATCATGGATTGACTGTTGTTCACTGACTGATTCATTGATTCCCGTTGATTTAATCATTCGTTGAATGACGTCTTAACTGTTAACTGGTTGATTAATTGACTGCTAGCGTTATTTTACTGACTGATTGAAGAATCAGTTAATCCATTAATTGGTTCAATGATTGCTGATGTTGAACTGGTCTGCTTATTATTAGTCTACCTTCCCATTTACGGTTGATGATTTGATCAGTGGATGATATTTGATAGACCTTTCAGCAGGAGATACATGGAAGGTAACACGAGCTTCATTCAATGATAGAATTTCCAACAATAGACCAAGGAACGAACTTCCTTTGGAGATTCGTTCTCAAGACTGAAGGAGTAGTATGACTCAAAGTCATTCCCAAAAAATAAGATACTCTTGCTGAAACGATTTCTTGTAAATATTTTTGTAACTACCTCGACCAGTTTTACATTGTATTAGGATTAATAGCATTAATTTTTTACATTTCAATTTTAACAGGGCCCTTGTTGATAACAATATTCTCTAGTATTGTTAAGGTATTTTACCCTGTATAAACATGTATATCATCATCATTGCTTATATCAGGTAGCTAATATTTCTGAATGGTAATATTTCTGAATGGTAATATTTCTGAACGCAAATACATATATATACACAAAGAGATGCCTACATTGTCATAAAAACATAAATACACGCATAATTTTCCGTCACTTTGCTCCTGCTCATTACCACTGTTCATTATTCATTGTCAGCGGAGCATGACAGAGCCGAGGTAGAAAAATTATTAACAGGAGCAAACTAACAGAAAATTATGAGGTCTACCAGTCGTAGCAATAACTCCTGCTTGAAATGTTCTCTCGGTTTGTGGCTACTAGAACAAATGCAGTGGCCCTAGTCTACTGCGCAATGCAGGATGCAATAAAATACCGCTTTGACACGAGGAATGACCTTTAGAACGGATACCTTGCAATGGATGCCCTTGAAAACTACTGGGTTTCTGCTTGATGATAATAATATACCATATCTCTTACAGGTTAATTTTTTCAGTAAAGATTCACCGGTATCACGAAGGACCCGGAGTTAACTTCATAGCTTAGAATTCAAATCATCTGAGACAAACGCCTAAAGACGAGAAACTAGATGGACAAACCCGTTGATTCAGCACGAACTAAAGGAATTGACGTGCACCAAAAATAAAGACTTACGTTTTATGAAATCTGTAAATTCCTTCAATGTTCCCAAATATTATATTCTTTTTCCCTCTTAAATGAACTGGAATGTTGAAATTTGGATCGTCGAAGGCGTCATAATAACCCTGACAAAGAAACAATATTGACATCAATGCAAAATAAATACATTTATATGTCCATATATCAATATATATATATATATATATATATATATATGCATCCGTGTGAGTTCTGGGTTGGAATAGGCTCAACGTACCCTCTGCGTGTCGTAAGAGGCGACTTAAGGAGGTTGGCGTCAGGGAGGACACCCGGCCATACAAACTTGCTCCAATTCAATGATTCGGTCCAACTAGAGAAAGATGCGCCGAATAGGATGGACAGTTGGGACCCAAACGGCCGACCCCAGGACAGACTAGGACCAGGTTGATAGACTATGATGATGATTATGATGATGATATAGATTTATATGTATATACGTATGTGAATATGTCCAAGAGGCAAGTTACAAAACAACCAAGAGCATTCCATAGCAGAACTAGAGAGATTGATAGAATAACGAAAGAGAATAAGTGGCATTATTTTACAACTCCAAGCTTCACGTGGAACAGTCTTCAGCATGTGTTTATGTACATGCATATATTTAGTTGAAGATTGTTGGACACGAATTCGGAGTTCTAAGGTTCAGCTTTAAGGGTATGAAGTATGAGAATAGTTGCAAATGTTCAGTGTTGCAAATACCAAGCCGCAAAAAATGTCAATTATCTATTTTGAAAATCAATTTACACACACAGGTGAATTCAGTCAATTGGCACAACTGTGAATGCTTTTTGGAAACTTTGAATAATTGATGTGTACTAATGCAGATCATTTGGTAAATCATTTAATAAATAGGAGTTGTTTTCATTACTTATTTACAAGATAACGCTACTGACGATAGATTCTATCGCCAAAATCCTTCAAAACTGAGCTATTTTCACCTGCAATTATACCTAGCTATAGCTAACATATTTACTTTGGAAAGCTTTATGTAAAACATTTCACCTCTATAACGCATTCGATGTCATTCACATAGTCCCTCTCTGTGTCTATAAATTCTTGTATCACCAATCTACGAAAGTATATCAATTTCAACTCGACTGCAACTTGTTCATGAAAGAAACTTGCAATAAATTTGTAATTTGTATGTATGTATGTATGTATGTATGTATGTATGTATGTATGTATGTATGTATGTATGTATGTATGTATGTATGTATGTATGTATGTATGTATGTATGTATGTATGTATGTATGTATGTATGTATGTATGTATGTATGTATGTATGTATGCACACTATGCTTACCTGTGCCGATAAGAGAGAAGAACTGAGTCTTAGGCAAAAATCAGGTCTAAGAAGAAAAAATTTGCAATACCTTGATTTCTTAATAAGTTCCTTGTCTTCCTCTTCATAGTCCACTGGCGAGCCAGATGAATCCTTGAAATTAACAAGGGATGTTACTGTTAACCTAGTGCTACTAGTAAAATCATTCATCTTTTAAGCGAGCTGTAAATGAAGGATGCTACAAAGGAGATGAAACGGATCAAAGCCAGGCGAAGGATTGAAAGAGATGCAAGAGACGAGAGCAAAGCGTAATATGAAATGAACGATAAGGAATAGAAGAAGATGAGTAGGTTGGCATAAAGTGACAGCGAAATGTGACAAGATTAGGACAGAATGAAACGGACTCATAAATGGAAGGAGATTGCCCTCCGAATCGATGACTCCAGGTTTCACGAGTCCTAAAAATATACTTTAGGAATTAAAAGAAAACAGAAAACAGAAAACAGAAAATAGAAAACGAATGAACGCTACAACATAGGAATGAGAAATGAATACTAACATTCCATTGGGTTTTTACTACATTAACTGGTTAAATTGATGCCACTAACATTCCAATGCAAATAATAGGGTATTACTATGGCGTTTCGTGGCCAAAAATGTACCTGAATAGCCAGCAGGGCTCGCTTAGATTTCCTGAAGCTCATTCGTTTTTTCAGTGGTTGACTCGTGACGACAACATCGATGTTTTTCTTGAATTCTTTTGAATCTTTCTTCGTTCGGGGATTTGACGTCATCTGCGCATTGGCTTTCTGTCGTTTTTCCAAAGGTGATGCTGGCTTCTGAATGGCCTTCACGGGTTGCACGGGCCGCGCAGGTGGTTTTGATAGCTTTTTTAGGCTGGAAAGTAATTCTGAATACAGATTATGCTATCAAAGCATTACCTTGTTTGCCCCTTTACGAAAAAATATGAATACTGTGCGTGTTGTCGTATCAATAATTCAAGGCAACTTTGACGATAAGCGAGGAAAAAAGTGACAAAATTGTGCAAAAAACACGCAGATGTTACCCATTTTTAGACCGTGTCGTGAAATCATTCGAAGTGAAAATCCATCTTAGCCGATAACTACCAAATACTCTACCAAACCCACTGTTTCATGTAATAATAACGGCTCGGCTTAATGTAAAAATTGTCGAGAAAATTAAGGCACTCCTCCGCATTGCAAAGCAATCAAATTGAATTAAAGCTGCCAGGTGGGTAAAAAATTATACTTTTTAACAAGTCTGTTGTTTACAACGATGGTTGAAAGAACAACGACCTTAACAAGAACGTCACATGTTTGACTTGTTGACGACAAGCAAAAACAATTCTTCAATATTACATTCCTACCCGATGCAAAAATTCTTCAGGTAATAGGTTCGTTTGATTTTATCACAGTCAATTCGTTTCAACTGAAAAACACATTTCCGTTAGCATGAGCGCACAAAAACCAACGGAGTAGAGCAACTGTTTACCTTCTACTATTACTGCAATCAATACCTTAAACATACCTGTTCTCTCTCTTGTCTAGCAGTTCCGTTATCTCTTCAGTCCTTGTCATGGCATCTTTGACTTTACCATCGATCACACGATTGTCCAGCTCCCTTGAAAGTCTATTTAGCTTGTTGATCTTCCCAAAACTTAGTCCTTCTCCGTTCGACACGAAGCGTTCTATCTGTTCAAGTGCTTTTGACGCCCCCTCAGATAACTGGATTTCATCTAGAGACTGAGAAGCAAGTAAATCGAGTCCTCTCTTCGACCAAGAGTCCAACTAGATTGGCAAAGAAAGGGATTATCACATCTTACTGGATTCGGTAGGAAACTTGCTACAAATGCAATTTATCAGAAACGAGGCGGGGACAATGCAGACAACAGGAATGGGACTCAATTTCATTACACCATCATTAATCAAATGGGGACAATGCAGAAACCTCCACGTCGGTGTCCCTGGATATCGACCGCCAAAAGTGAAGTCAACTCATTTTGTCGGCTTTTAACAGATTCTGCAACCACTTTCCCTCAAAGCACATTTGAAGGCAAGACTCGATGAAGAAGAAGCAACAAGGCATGGAAAATATCCAGTTCCTTAAAAGTCAGTGATCACGCGCGCCTATGATGAAACGTTAGCGACGTCTGGAGCTGTAGACACTCCTTTAGCGACATTTCAAGCACGGCCTGGCCAGCAGATATCGGAAGGATTGGTGAAAGAAGGGGTTCCAGGGTTTTAAAACTCCAAGGATCAGCCGGATGGAAATGGTGTAGTGAATTGGGGCAAAAGGAGGAGAAGATCAGGTAGTTTTGCGTTGAACCTATTAAGGGAAAAGCCAGAGAGGTAGCAGCGAGGACTGATTCAACAGATGATGAGCAGATCAACAGATGAATGGCTAAATGTGGGATTATTATATCCTAGCTTATATGATGATGAAAAAATGGCCACGGAGAGGATTCATGGGCCCCGGGTCAGTACGAAAGATTATTAGCACTGCACCCCACATTTTTTCAAGTGAGTTACCCTTTATGGGCCCCTTTAGCTAGGGGGTCCGTGGCTAGGGGGTCCGGGTCAGTGACCCCTCTGACCCCCTCTCCTCAGCACTGGATGAAAATCTCCGCCAACAGAGTAATCGCTGTTTTTACATTGAGACTTATCTGAATCTATTTTCTTACAATAAAATATTTTTTTAATGATCTTTGAAGCACGTAACTCACTGCGCCATGTATCCATAGATTTTTTCCTTTCGTGCTTCATATAGCCATATGTTTTTATTCCCCCCTATTTAATTCTTAAGCTTGGGTTAAAATAACAGGATCCTTAAAAGGGCCTAAAATGATCGATCAAATTATGCTTAAGTTTTTCTTTCTGCTGTAATTGGTTTTGCAGTGAAATAGCTCAAGAGAGCGAACACAGTGCCGGATAATTAGGCTCACAGCATACAAGGATCACAATAGAAACGCTATCCTTGAGGAAGCCAACAGGAAAACATCTCATAAAACTGTACCTTAGGAAAAAAACTATGGACCTTGTCTCTGGTCTCTACCACACAGGAAATTCAGTAGGATACACAATTTCTTTCCTTCCGCTTCAGTAATGAAGTTGTTATGCTGCCATCACTCGTAGTGTTATTTTACGGTAATCTGTTGCAGAGGTCTATCACGGACAGTGTTGCGGTAATCTTCGTTCGGTAATCTACTGCGCTCATACTGTTGTAGCCGTGAAAAAGTAACTTGAATCACCTAGGTTTTCCTAGCTCTTAGTAAAACTGAGGTGGTACACGACGGTCTCGTGAACAAAAGTTTCTCAGAATGGAAAACAAACCTCCAGATAGTGAATCGAGGAAAACAACGCAAAAAGAAGACAAAGATGAGCAAGAAATATGGAAGTTACCTGATTCAAGCATTCCAGAACATCAATATTTGTTTGTAGCATATTTTTTCTCGCGTTGACAGCATCTTCGAATTCATCGCAAAGTCTCTTGATCTCATCACAGTTGAGTTTGATACTGCTAAGTGCATAATGTTCGTTGTCAATCAATTTAAATCCTGTTTCGCGAAGAACTTTTATCCTTTCGTATGTGGTCTGTAATACCAAACAGAACTTCAAAATACTACTAGAACGAGCAACAGAACTGATGACTACAATTAAGAATCAAAATATAGAATCCTTCTTTTAGCGACATACACAGAAGCTAGGCCTACAATCGCTTTGGTAAGGGCGGCTTCGGTGGCCTTCTTTTTGCCCAGCTGATCCTTGACATTCACCGATGTAAAAACATTCCAAAAGCTTTCAACTCTAAGTTTTAGATCGATTTTAATATAACCAAATATGCTTCGCAGTAAAACGAAATCTTTATTTCCGCGTATCGTTGAATAAACATATTCTAGCTTGCAAGCTAATACAACAAAACTCTAAAGGATGTTCAATAGAATTAAGGACACCGTCCCATAACTACTCCTTTTACATACACGGCTCTCAGACGTACCTCCTTCATGCCTCTATAAAGCATACCTCCTAAGCATAGCCCTCTAAATCATACCTCTCGCAAACATACTTCTGTCATACCTACACCTTTTGCAACATCTCTTCCATACCCCATCCTCTTAGGTGTACCTCTCAACAATACCTCTCTCAACAATGCCTCTAAAACATACCACCTCCCTCAGAAATGCCTCTCTCAAGAATTACTCTCTCAAATGCATTTTCATTTGACATACCGCTCAAGCATACCTTCACATACCTATCGCTCAGTGGTAAGATTCTTGCGCATTGATCATATGGTCAATGGTTCGAATCAACCCTCAGCTAAACGTTCACTTAGAGTGAGGAGAGCCGCCAGCTCTCTGTAATTTCAGGCGTATGAATCATGAGGTGTGGTCACATCGAGAGGAAGGACCTGGAAACTGCTCCATTAGCTAAAATCTTCTCAGTGCCCAAATTTCTACCTTTGACATCTAGGTAAAACTATATATGGAAAAAAGGAAAAAATCACATCTTCCAATGAGGAAAACTTTCGCTAGAAATTGTAACGAATGGTTTCGTTGATAAATACCTTCGTTTTGTCTCTAAATGACTCCAGCTCACTCATCAGATCTGAGGCTGCTTCTAAAGTCATACCAATGTCAGTTCTATCCTTGACTTCAGCAGTGATTTCTAACACAGCTTTTGATACCTTTTTAAGAATTTTTTAATAGATGAGATGCAAGAAAGCGCGTTTATTCTGAACAGAGGCTAATGATCCAACTAACTTACTCGTAGGCATGAGCCAACGGTGAAACTTAAGCTGAGTCTCATACTAAATTATGATAAATATTTTATTTACAGTTGGATAAAAGAAGGGCAGTTTCCACAAGAAATTACAAGCTGATAAACAACAAATAACATGAAGCGATGACAGAAAACTATCTGCAAATATTACAGATGCAGTCCTCACCGGTCCATATTTTGATGTTTTTACCCAAAACAAAGGTGGCATTGTTGCTCTTAATCACATCAAGTGTACTGTTTCAAAGTATACTACCCCTGAACGATATCTAATTCGCACCAAAAGACGCTGTTGATGCCTTGGGGGGTACTCGAAATAAGCTCAGGTGAGCTCTTGTTTGTGTGGCACCATCCTGATTTACAGGTACAATTGTCAGTTCCCTTCCTCGCCGTATCTAGCCTCACCCCCCGGAATCACGCTAGGTATAAATTTACGGCAGGGTGGAGATACAAAGAGCAATCCAGAAACGGGAATGAGGGCACCTCGAACCCGCGACCTTCACCACAGCAGATAATATAATTTCGCTTCGATTGAGTATGCTTACTAATGGCTCGTATGCAAGCAGCTAATTTAAATACGTCAAAAACTGTTTGGCCGACGGCAAATATGGCACGGTGATATTATCTTTAGTTTACCTGTGAATGTTAGGTACAAAACAAAATATTTACAGCCTGCAAACATACCTCAGAATAGTCCAGCTCAAACTGGCAAAGAACACTGCAGTCTTCCAAATATTTATCGTGAATTTTCCACAACGCCTGAAGCTCTTCCCTCATACTGTCTAGATTCGAAATCCATTTCTCTAGATAGTCGAAATTGAAGTGCGACAGAGGCTTAACCTCTTTTGTGGAGAACGGCTTTTTTACGATGGCCTCAAGAGTCTGCGCGATTTCTTTACTGCACTTCAGATCATCGTCAACGTCAGAAACCACCTTCGAGTGCAAACTTCGAATTTCTTCAATTTCTTTCTGACTCGATAGCGGCTCTATTCGATTGAATTTTAACCGTACTTCTAGCAACCGTGATTTCGTCTTTTTGCAGGTTATTTCAAACCGCTCTATCGCCTTGAAAGTTAACGAAAAACTTATGAAATTACATTGCTTTTTAAAGATGAAAATTTCTTCAAAAACTGCCGACCGTCGAGAGCATATGAGCAAGCCCTCAGTCTTTTGAGGAGGGGTAGATGGAGGACGCCCCACTTGCACATTGACCTCATCAGCACTAATTGGTCACCCTAATCTCAATTTTACGATGACTTCATATCGCAATACGACTTCGTCCTCTCCGGTTTTTCATCCTACATTTTCTGGGGTCACGCGAGGAGATGGCTCTCCCTGTCTCTGGAACTCACTTTCGGGCCTGATAAAACATAAGTTGTCCGCACCATCCACCCAGCTTGGCAATGAATATCTACGACCTGTCACTAAACGTCCCCCAGTCATTCAAGCTTGGGACTGGGAGCGAGATATCAATGGCTTTGATGCCCCCAGTCGGGTTCTCATGTGATAACATCTATCGATGTACGATTGCATCCGTGGGAATAGCAGTCTTCAATTACCACCTACGAATTTTGAGCGAAGTTGAGCTACCGCAATATTCCGTACAAGAAGCCATCTACCACTGAACCATTCCCTTGTCTTTGCTAACCAAGAAATGGCCTTACATTCACCCCGAGAAAACCTTCTCTACTTTAAGCTTGGTCATTCTATTCTGAGTGTATATGAGATAGGCGGTGCTGTGGTAAAGTGGTCATACATGTGAACTCATAACACAAGGGTTCTCAATTCGATTCCTCCATGTGTCACAATAAAAAAGCCATTGGTGAGAAATGCAGCCGCAAACCACCTCATAAAAGCCCCTTCCCTAGTAAAAAATCAGAGCCCTGTCTCTGGTTTCTACTAAGCTCGAAATCGATTATGCAACGCAGTTTATAAAAAAATGTTCAGCATACCGTTCTGTGTTCAACCCATTCTATGTGATTGAATTCAAACACTCCACCAAGATCTTCCGGTAGTTGTCTTACCTCAATATGGTTGAAGAGGGAATCACGGGTTTCCAAAAATATAATCTAAAAGGAAAGGACTTGCAGTCAAACCTGAATCGAACCCTAAGCTTTATCTGACTAAGATCGTAAAACAAGACAACACTTAACGTGAGGGCAACGAACAATTGATGGCTTAAGAATTGAATCTTAAAAATTGGCCAAGGTTGATAGCTTTTCATCTTGTTCTTTGGTAGTTGTGGAAGCAACAAAGATGAAAAAAGTTCAATGGGTTAACTCAAACAATACTCAAACTCAGTAGAACCAAAAGGTGGCGACAAACGGTATTCAGAACTAAAAGAAGACATACCGTTTCTATGTCGTAACGAAATTCAAATTCATAAAACAATGCTCACCTTTCCGTCAATAATATCTCGAAGCTCCTTACTCTCGTTATTAAAATGCTTCTGAAAGAACCCTTTTGGCTTCAGTACCAGTAATTTGTGAATATTCAAACTGTTAACACCCTGAAAAACATAACTTTTGCGGTGAAAAACATAAGAATACAAGGTTCAATGATAGTAAAAGATATCCATCATAATTCAAAGGCTAAGTTTTGTGATGGCAAGGTGATGACTGATAAGATGATACAATTTGATTAAAAAAAAGGAGATATTTTTTCAAAATGTAATGAAAGCAAGCGTGTTCTTCCAAGGATAATTGAAATGGCTGTAGCACACTGGATAGCATTGGGTGACAGATAAAATTTGCTATCCTTGCTCCTGAAGTCTAACATCTCCATCAAATTCCATGTTGCATGCTCCTCATTGCTGCTGGAAATTTTCATCAACTTTCTCGATGATGCTGTTTGTCCAATACTGCCCTGCTCTGCCTCTAGGCCTTTCTATACATTCATAATCACATATAAAAATCCGAATCATCAAAGATCAGATTTCTCATCATACCTTGAGCTTTAAAAGCAATGACTTTATATCTTGCCATTTTGACGTCCTTCGATCTATTACAACTGTGACATAATCAATCTCCCACAATAGCCTTGAAAACATGAGTGTATGTACTGTACTTAAATAGTCTGATCTAAAAACTTCAACATCGTAAAATATAAAACATTTCATTGTATTTGACTTCAAAGGGACATTGGATCTGAACAGAATTGGGAGATGCAGGCAGAGTTTGGTGGTTGGGTTACATTAAGGGAATGGACAGGAGTTCCATGGTTAGTAGGTGCAGAGAAGTTCTTGTTGATGAGATGTGAGGACGATAAGAACAAAAATAACAATAATAATTCACTCATTTTAAGATGGTAACCCAATCAGCAGTGCCGGTTCACAAGGGGCCGTCCATCTACAAAAATTGAAAAAAGGCCAAAGGGACTTTACACAATAAATATAGTTTTATGCTATATATGGCCTGAACAAATTTCGGAATTCGCAGCAAAAAATAAACCATTAAAATGGAACCTTTTCACAAGGATTCAGAATAAAAAGAATCGAGATGGTCTGCCAAATAGATACACCATAGCAAAATTCAACTCTACCTTGTCACTGTACTGAGGTATTCAATCAATTTAAGGAATTCTCCATTTTCAACTAGTGTAACATCCACTCCAACGTCATAAAACATCAGCATTGGATAGCCATCTCTGTCTATGCCTCCTATAAACAGAACAATTCACAATAGTGAAACACAGCTTTGAGAGGGCACACCAGCGTCGTTAAATTGCTGACTAAAATATATGTGTAAGCAGGCTGGAAAAGTAAGGCACATTGCTGAAATGCCACCAGGACTTCATAATTTTTCTAAAAAGGAATTTGAGGTGCTTGAACCTTTGACCTTCATTTTGATAATAAATAACAAAGTTTTGAGAATACCTGTAACTAAAGCAAATTTTTTTTGAAGAAGATGTGCTATATCCAATATCTCCACAGTTTCTTCCATGGTTCACTGTCCCTCTAGAAGAGAATCAATATTCAAAATGAAAAGTCATTTTTAGAATCAATCAGTATAAATACTACAATATAAATGCAAAATTGTTTACAAAAACCGTGTGATTATTCATATCTTTGATGCTTAAACTTCAGTTCAGCCTGGTCCAGATTGGTTCAGCATGGTCCAGTTAAGTTCAGTTCAGTTAAACGCAGTTGCTTTTTTTGGATTCTTATAATTCATCATAGATACATGATTATTACATGAAAATGCAACTAATTAACGATAGCGTCCTTCACCAGAACAACAATCTATGAAAAGGCTATTTTGCACTTCTTTGCAGTTCATTATATTGTTAAATCATGAGATGCAAACCAAAGCAAATTCATTGAAGATTTTGATGGGGATTAAGTCATCCCCGTTTGACAGTGATAGCTAATCTTGTGCAGCTGCTTTGTCTCTTCTGAGCAAAGCATGCAATTAAACTATATCTTTCTTCAAGATTTGTCCTACCTTCGCCAAATGTGCTGAATAAGTGAGCTTGTTGGATAAGTATTGTGGGTTTTTGGAGGAGGGCTTCAATTATGGCCTCATTTCAAAATAACATTCTGCATGGCACACACAGGGTTCCCTTTGACAAAGCAGCTATACAAATACGCCTTTTGAAATCTGCCTAATTTGTACTCGATGAGAACAGCTACCAAAACATCAAAATAAAATGATGTTTACCACCCTTCTGACTAAACAGCAGATAATTTCTTGATTGAAAGAAGTTCAGATACAAACAATATCATGGCTCTTCAATTGTGGGGGTCAGTTGGGGGGGGGGGCATTTGGTTACTACAATCTACCAAACTGACAGCATGACTTATATAATTCTGAGTTAAACCACAAGCAACTCTAGCAAATATCCTCCCAAATTTCTGCCTCCACTTCCGTTACCTTGCAGCTGACCCCCTAATGCATCTACCCTAGTTCCCCCTTATCATATCTTATCAGACCTGCTAAGAAATTACGCCTTCTGCAAGGACGAAACAGCATTTAAATCGAAAAACACCTTATGGCATACTACCATTAAAATGTACTTGAATCCATCCACCAGAATATGTAAATAGAGCGTTTTCTGGTGGTTGCTTTGTTAAATTGTTATTTCTGTATCTTGTCTACCAGACTTGCGTGCCTTTGTTATTGTCATCGTTCTTTTACTCAAAATCAAGTATTTGCCAGATATGAGATTGCACTCTTCCAGTCGGCCTATCGAGTGAATCTATCATGAGTAACTTGATAACTTTTTGGTGGTTTTTCAACAGGAAAGTATCGGAACAAATTAAGCCACCATGCACCGTTCGATTTATCAATGCGGCTACAGCGTAAATACGTGACACAGAAATAGACTGTGTTGTTGATATTTATCAGAGTTCGGTTTCAAGCGAAAACCTTTTCATAATGCTGATAAAGTTCAATAGAAAATATACCTGTTAATCCGCGTGAAACATTTGGTTGACTGCAGAGCGTGATTCCTAACAGGAGAGGGAAGGCCCGATAGCCTGCAAAGATAACATCATTCAAAAAATTTCCTGCCATGCATAAAAACTCTGCCAAATGAAATCGATTGAATGGGAGAGGCCATTGCTTTCTACGTTCTGCTTGCGATTAAATTCATTTCTTTCGTACTGTATTGTCACCCGCCGACCTCCACATATCAACAACTTCCTTATTACAAATCTCACTATAAAGTCTAAATCGTTCTGCGATCCTCCTCCGCAGCAAACACCTCCAAGCTTCGGTAGCCGATGTACAGGAAACTAATTTCAATTTTTTCTTACAGTTGAATCTCTAAGTAAGTGTCAGGATAACTCAGTGGTAAGATTCTTGCACATTGATCATATGGTCAGTGGTTCGAGTCCCACCTCAGCTAAACTTTCACTTAGAGTGAGGAGAGTCGCCAGCTCTCTGTAATTTCAGGCGTAGGAATCACGATGTGTGGTCACATCGAGATGAAGGACATGGACACTGCTTGATAAGCAAAAAGCTTCTCAGCATCCAAATTTCTACCTTTGACATCTAGGTAGAATCATGTGCATAAAAAAGAAAAAAAATCTCAAAATCACTTCTGATGCATCTCCATTTCTCAACCAATTTTTTATTCAACTTCACAGCAATCCATGGCGTACGTGATACCAAGGTGAGTAGAAACCAGAGTTCATTAGGAAGTGGGTTTTATGAATTGGTTGTTCGTTAACTTCCCCCCTAACGGATCTATTGCTACCCGTGCTGTATATGAGCCCAGAACCCTTGCATGATAAGCTCACACGCCTAACGACTGTGTTACGACACCGCTATTCAGGAAACACCGTCTTGTCTTATGAGAAGTGAAGCAACCAACACTCTATCTTTACTTTCGCAAATAAAAACCTTGTTGCGTCTTTCACAAATAATAGTAATAATAATAATGACAGAAATATTGATCCAAATGACAACTCTACGTTTGTTAAGGCAATAATTCATCTGAAAGAACAACAGTTAATACGAAATTCAATGAAAACGTCCTTGACCTTGCGAAATTAAAGGAACTTCGCAGAATACCTGAAATTTTCGCAACTAATTATCGAAACAAAAATACACGATGTTTCTACAACTGCGTGCAAAGAGAAGTGTATCCTTAGACGACCTTGGATTTCTATTTACTCTTACAGAGCTTTCGTCCGCTAATTTACTAATAAATAATACTTAACGATTCCGGCTGATCAGTTCACACGAGCAGAGACCAGGTGCTTGTTTCTTTCATGGTAGCGACACATAATAACGATCAGGGGCGCTCGAAACGCAGAGACTGAAGAACCGCCTGACAAGTTTCTTAATTGAACATAGGAATATGAGCACGTTGGTTTATGACGACTTGCGGATTGGATTGTGAGCATCAATCAAAGGGAAATGGGTAGGAAATTACGTCATCATTCCATTCTGGGAAGTATGGAGATGACCTAAGTGCTGTAATTACGGTTGCAACGAAAAACCGCAGTGAAACAATACGAAATTCATAGGACCGGAAACGATCCATTACTAAATTGATGGCGGAAATCTTTTCGAGAAGAAGAGATAGATCACGTGTAGGTTCAGAGGTAGTGACCTTCCAACAGCCTCGGCAAAATGGCAAAAAGTACCTGCTGGAATAACTGTGCCAGTTTCTGCACCTCTGCAATATTTTGTCCGTTATGAAACATTATATGAAAACATAGTCAGCTATTCGTCATCACCTCTACCCATGCCCATTTTGGTACTAGAATAAACTTTATCCGAGGCAACAAGTCTTATCTCTTATTCCCCGCATTAACCATATTCAAAATTGAAAAACGTCAAAGTTGATTTCTTCGCCATTTTTCGGTGAATAGGGCGTCAGCTGTCATGCTTTTTTAATTGCATAGGAGGCTGGTAAACAGGAAAGAACTGCGAGCAATGAAAAATACAACCAATCTAGATACTACAATAAATGTTTTAAAAAATCATTTTTCCATAGATATCTGGTAGGTTAAAACTACAATCTAGTATAGTTATACAGTCGCCTAGAAAATGCTTTTTACTACAGGAAAACAAAAGCATCAAAGCCTTAGCACTTATTCTGTCTACCTAAATGTGCCAATAAAATTACATAAGATGGATCAAGATATCATCGTATTCCGTCCTACCTAAAATTAACAGACCACCAAATGGTAAAACCATACCCCCGCAAATGGATGAGGTCAGCGTCCTATGGAATTCTTTGAAGGCATTTGAATAACTGTCCTTGTTTGTCGTGCTACAGAAGAACGCGGAATCTTATCTGGCATTACCCGTAATTACCTTGTTTTTATCGTTTTACTGAGAAATTCAACAAGAATTGGATTGGAGCTTTGAGGAAGAGCAGGGTACTTAAAATCAGAGAATAGCCTGGCGCGGTATGACGGCAGGATGGCGGGGTAGGACAGTAGGACAGTACAGCTGGCATTAAATGCAGTTTTAATCGTCAGCAAAATAGAGAGAATTACGAATCATAAAATAAGGTTAAACCAGCCCCGAAAACACCGTACAAAGACAGGCTGAGCAGTAACTGTTAAAGTCAGGGATGATACAAGATCAATCTTGTTTTCCTTGCAAATAGACAGAATGAGAGTTATGCTATGCTTACTTTGAAGAGACTGCAAATCCAACAAAAACTTAGCTGATGTAAAAATGTGTCCCGAAGGTTCTGAACGATACATGAAAACGCTCGGTTTTAACATCAGTTCTGTGATGGGAGAAGGCAAGTATCTGAAGTTCACTTCTTCCTCTTTCTTGGAGGTTCCTCCGACTGCTCTGATGCGGCCGAGGGCGAACTCGGCGAGTAAGAAGGCATTCCTCCCGAAGGAGAGTACTGTGGAGATGTGGCTCCGTATTGTGGTGCAACTGGACTGTAATCAGGCATCGTTGGGCTGTATTTTGGCGTAGACGGGCTGTAATCCGGTGCTGCTGGGCTGTATTTCGGCGAGGACGGAGAATACTGGGGGGAAGACGGCGTGTATTTAGGAGAGGTAGGAGAATACTTGGGGGATGCTGGGGAGTACTCTGGCGAAGTTGGCGAGTAACGAGGAGAATCGGGGGAATAGGTTGGAGATGTGGGGGAGTAAGACGGGGAAGTAGGAGAGTATGCTGGAGAGGTAGGGGAATACTTTGGAGAAGCTGGAGAATAGGATGGCGAAGATGGGCTGTAGGTGGGAGAAGACGGACTGTACTTTGGTGACGCTGGGGAATAACGTGGAGAAGAGGGAGAGTACTTTGGAGATGTTGGACTGTAGGATGGAGAAGTTGGAGAGTAAGATGGTGACTGAGGGGAGTACGAGGGAGAAGAAGGGGAGTACGAGGGAGAAGCAGGGGAATAGGATGGAGATGTTGGACTGTAGGATGGCGATGTTGGAGAGTACTTTGGAGAGGTCGGGGAATAGGAGGGGCTTGTTGGAGAATAGCTTGGTGAAGTGGGAGAGTAGGATGGAGAAGTTGGACTGTAGGATGGAGAGGTAGGACTGTAGGATGGAGAGGTAGGACTGTAGGATGGCGATGTTGGGGAATAGCTTGGCGATGTAGGAGAGTAGGACGGAGATGTAGGGGAGTAAGACGGTGACGTAGGACTATAAGATGGGGATGTAGGAGAGTAGGAAGGGGATGTTGGACTGTAGGAAGGAGAGGTTGGGGAGTATGAGGGTGAGGTAGGGGAGTAACTGGGAGATGTAGGGGAATAGTTTGGAGATGTTGGAGAATAAGATGGGCTAGTAGGAGAATATCCAGGAGACGTGGGTGAGTATCCAGGAGACGTTGGAGAGTACGACGGACTTGCGGGAGACATACTCGGTGATGTTGGCATAAAAGCAGGACTTGCTGGACTGTAGCTCGGACTCATGGCACTCCTCGACTGAATGGGAATGTACGGCGAGGCATCTGGAGACCCCGGTGACATGGGCTGTGGACTCCATGCAGGACTGTAGTTACTGGCAGGGCTAAACGCAGCATCAGACTGGGCAGATGGCGAGAAACTTGGGGCGCCCGGCGTCATGCCACTTCCAAGGCCAGGACTCCATGCTTCCCCATACGATGGGGTAGATCCTTGGTTCCACGGGGTCATCTGTGGTGACATCATATTTGTCGGTGATGCAACGTTGCCAAAGAACATTCCTGTACGGGACAGATAAAAAGCTTGTCATGGATGCTAACAATTAGATTGGTGAGCGGAATCTTGCAATAAATTATCCCTCTACCCTTTAAACATCATATTTCATCATATCTAATTCTTTTACGGGGGGTTGCTCTTCAACATAACCTGGCTTTCACGGGGCAATCTGACAAAAACATCAATTACAATATGTGATAATAACATGAACAACAAATTAGATTAAATCGAACTATAAATCACTGTTTGCAATAATTAAAACTAAATGCAATAGGATCAGAAAATATACCATAAACAATAAAAAGAAAGAAATCTCGCTCCATATAATTTCCTTAAACTATACAGCGACAAATACCTACTTTGACTTGGCTGAGAGAGGCTATTCCACAGTTTTGCCCCCCTATAGGAGAAACATCTGTGGACATTATTAGACATTTTCTTGGGCAACCTGAAGCCGGCCCCCGTGTTTCGGAGACTGTAAGCTGGACATTTGGAAATAATGCGACGAAGAGAGGCATGCATTTCCTTCAAGTACGGCAGGCGTAAACACATCATCATCAACGTCATCCCTGCTATTAGCATAACTATTATAAACCATTATCATGAATCATGGACGAAACTTATTAATGAATAATCATTGCCTTTTTCTGCACATTGAGGACTGTTTGTAACTTAAATTGTTAAGTTGGGAGACAAACTCGGGGGAGCGAGGCTCCACTGGAACGGACATTTGAAGGGTCAGGAAGAAGGCTATGTGGGAAGGACACGAGATGGCAGTGCCAGGTACAATGAAGAGAGGAGAGCCAAAGAGGAGGTGGCTGGACCTGGTGAGGGAGCCTACGATGAGGGTAGGAGCAGTGGAGGGAGAAGTGGATCGGGTAAAGTGGAGAAGAATGACTGCCCGCCGTGAAAGCTGTGGCGACCCCGAATAGGGAGAAGCCGAAAGAAGTGACTGAAACGCATTTTAAAGATATTTGCATTTGCGTCATTTATGGATATAATGAAAACGTTGAAGTTTGAGAAAATTGTCCTCATTATTGCTATCATTTCAAATGTCTAAGGAGAGAATTATCATTTTTTACAATTATTATTACTATTAATGTTTAGGGAGGGTATCCCTTCAGCGGTACCTGGTTTTTAAGGGGCCCTCCATTTACATAAAAAATACCAAGAAATCTTAAAATCCTATTTACAATTACGATTTAAAAGAAAAAAATTAAGAGAAAGCTGATTTCAAGAGGCCTCTACAACAAAAACTTACAGAATGAAAAAATCGTTGTGAAGAAAAAATTCAGCATAATTACAAACTAAGAACCCAAGATAACCTAAATTAAATATCTAAAATGAAATAAATCTAAATGGCCAACACCTACTTACAACTAAACAAGACATTGGTGAAATCGTTCGCAATGTCTTCATAAGAGCTTTAACGACCAAAAGCCAATGCGAAATGGGATCAATGAGACTTTGAGCCGATCTTTGCACAGAAGGATTTCCGTCAATGGCCTAGATCCTAGCGTCAAGAGGTAAACGGTATCGACTTACCAGCACCGCCCATCATCATTCCAGCTCCGACGACATCAGTTGGCACTTCCATGCCTTCTTTGCACTTCCCTGCATCCAACATCAGTTTGAAACTTCCAGTTCCTATCGGTGGTACCTGTCCCAATATGATGTTTTCGCTGACACCTTTGAGAGGGTCCTTTTCTGACAAAGCAGCAGCCTCAACAAGAATGTCAACCTGTGGGCCAAACAGAGGCAAGTTTTAGCCTTGAGGTGCACGGATGGAGGAAAGTTGAGTCCCATACTCGAAACGAGCGTGCAGGAGCATCATTTTGGAGAAGTACCACCCTGAACTGCCCGCGAGATAGGATGGCCAGTTTCCTTCCTCACCGCACATTACCCCTCAGCTTTATGCCATGTTTCCATTTACTGCTTGGTGGATTGACCGGGGGAGCAGAGACACTTGAACGAGCGCGCTTCGCAAATGAGACCCTCCCAACAGTATGTGTGTGCTCTAATCAATATACCAACTGCCCCTTGGTGATATTTGATGGGTTGCCATAGAGCGTAGATGACCGAGAATAATTAAATGAGACACGAAAGCAATAAATTCTACGAACATCAAAAGGTAAGATTGCCTCAAGAGACGGGGAAAATAGGTAAAACCCGTCGCATGAATTGGAAGCTCTCAAGAGACACTTTCTTGTAGAATAGTATTGTTTACAGTTTCCGGAACGAAAGCGTTTTGAACCGGGGTCAACTGGATTTTTAACTGTTTTTCTCAACTACAAATACGATCGCTAATTTGCGAACACTCAGCTGGGGGTAAAAAATCCCACCTTTTAATGGGAAATCAGCAATGCTGATATGTATTGTCTACAAATAATACTACACTCATTATACACAAAACATGTTATAAACTTCCAGGCGACAAAAAATGGAAAGAGCAGGAAAGTGATTTTGGTTTTTCTAGAATAGGGCGGTGAGCCATCAGGCGTTGATAGCCAAGGGTATACCCGCGGCGAATCGTAAAAAATTGTGTCGGAATGGGGAAACCAGGATGACTGGTTGGTCGGTGGGGAGTATCATAAGCGAAGCGAATTATAAGGTCCAACAGCAACATGTGGCGGGACAAGAGGGCGACAAAACTGATTCGCAATGTGACGAGACTCACGGTTTCTTCGAAGGAGCATCTCATCAGGGCACCAACTTCTTGCCGGTTGATTCCGTGACGTGTGATAGCCATGAGGTGGCCTTTTGAAGTCATGATATCGCATAACAAGGCGAGATGACGATAGTTGACGTACGATCCGTCAAAGGAGATTACGTGGTTCATTTCCTTTTCAACTGATTTTCGCACGGCTTCTACGCCCAGAACCTGTAGAATGAGGAAGAGCCATAAGCAAAGAATGAGGAGAGTGGACACAGGAAACACCCGCGATCAGTGATATTTGGTACAAACATATGATGCACAACAAGGGTATGATAATAACATGGGACATGGGGCTTATAATTTATGACATGTGACGAATGACGGATGAATAGGGGCATTGATTGACGGCAAAACAGGCTTGCAACATATAACATGTTATATTATATCGATCACATATCACACCAAATAAAATCACATCACAGCAAACCAAGGATCATATCATACCGATCAATCACAATATATCAATTTATCCATAAATCATATCATATCCTATCACATCCCATCACATCGTATCGGATCATATCACGTGATTCAGCGACCTGCACCTTCCTCGCCTTGCCACCTCACACATTAACCGCATTATAAATATTCAGTACTCACCGAGAAGATTTCACAGATATCATTAGAAGTTGTTCTCACTGGGTCGACATCTCGCTGGCTAAGAACCTGGGTGAATAAGAAATATCTCATGAAACAAAATGCCTGCATGTAGAATTACAGTTACGAAGGGAGGGGGTGGGTTAGGAGGTTGCCTTGCAGTGATGCTGGCGACATATTTTCGCCCCGAAGGTTCGAATGATGCGTAAAGATTACCTTCATAAGACCGTTTCCATCAGTCTCGAGAATCCATTCTTGAATGGCTTTGAACTCTCCCTGCTCATTGATGATGATTCTTTTCTTACTGTCCTGCTGTGGCAAATGCATGTAAACTTTCAAAATAGACTCAATGCCTTGCAGCGTCATGTCTGTAAGCATATTCGCTTCAATGCAGCGTAAAAACACGTCGTCATCCATCTTATCCAGCTGCTCTTCATCCTGAAAAAAGCATTACTCTACACTTAAGGGATCGCTAAATGAAGACAAAAAAGCGAAGTGGCGATGAACAGAACCCAATCAGAAGCAATTGTGTGATTCTCTGCTATTTGTTATTAACATTGCACCACGGCAGCGCAACTCATTAATACTCTACACACACCTGTTATCTTTCCATCTCTTTTTTCGTTCATTCACGAAATTTCCCCTATATGTTGTCACCTTAACAATAATGCGCCTACGTCATGTGCACATACTGTGAACGTCATTTCTACTTGGAGATGTACATTCTGCACAAAGACGAGTCTAATACACAGCCATACACAGCCATACATGGCCATAAATAGGTAGCCATGTATATACATACATACATACATACATACATACATACATACATACATACATACATACATACATACATACATACATACATACATACATACATCCATACATACATACATACAAACACACATACATACACACAAACATAAATACATGCATAGCCATATATACATCAGGGTACATGCATCCAGAATCCAAATTCAGAAATAAGGGCAAGAAAACGAAAAGACCCTAACCTCCACCATCTTGTCATCACTGTTCATGATTCGAATTCTCAAAATCAATTTCTCAGCGTTGTCATCGTTGAAAATGCAGTTCAAGTCATCGCCGAATCCTTGATTGATCTTGTCAGCGATCTGTTCCATCGTCAGCTTTTTGTCCGTCATACGCTTGCGATCAAGTTCAATGCGGAGGAGCCACGGGGAGATTCGAGACGGCTCAAAGTCAGGCATTTCATAGTACACATTGACAAACTCTTGGTCTTCTCGTATCACCGTGTTTTGTGGGTCAGGATCGTAATAAATAGCCGTGTTGGCGGTAACCTTGCGTAGCGTTGTATGCTCCAGGCGACACAAAACATCCTTGCAAGCAGAGATTAAGAATGATTGAAACGAGTTTTTAAGACCAACAAATATGTCACGAATATTAGCTGCAAAATCACTTTGAACACTAATACAAGCTAGTTAGTTTTTATTTGTTTGTTTGTTCATTTATTTATTTATTTATTTGTTTGTTTCCCTGATCGATAAGAGAATGCGTGTTCAGAACAAGTTAACCTGTATCAATATTACAATATTACTTATTATCATTATTATCATTCATTATTGTTGCGTGATGAGATCAAGCAAAGTCCATATTTGAGCAGGGAGAGACCGAACCGGACCACATCCAATGAAGCCATGGTCATTCTAGCTGTGTTCTTTAACGCTTCATCGTCATTTTATAGTTATTTTGCAGTTTGAAATTTTGGACACGATCCATTCATTGCGTTCAAACATCTGTTTACGAAAATGATAACTTCCGAGAGAAGTGCCAATGCTGCAAGCCTGGCAATACCTTGGTCAAAACCAACATAAAAAATGAACAAAATTCAACTGAAACTGAAGATTAAAAGCAAAAGTAGAAAGCGGTAATCCTGATTCTCGAAATGTGCGTCAGGTAGAACCTTGCATGAGAGACGCCATCCTAAGCAACGGCATTGTTCGGTAGAATTGTCACTTTCTTTCCTCGTCGCACTTTACTGCTAGCTTTACGATAATTACCCACTGACTGCTGGGTTGCTAGATAGGTGGCATCTACAAAAATGTATGAGCGTGTCCTACTACCCCGGGAGTGGTGCTGTGGCTAAGTGTGCGGACTCGTAACGCAGGGGTTGTCAGTTCGATTCCCCCATATGTCACATTCATAACGCCGTTTGTGAGAAAGGCAACGGGGAACAACCTTATGAATTCCACTTCCCTAGAAAAAACTCAGAGCCCTGTCTCTGGCTTCTGCTACGCTCGAAATCGAGTAAGCGACGCAGTACAACCGTTGACATTCAGCACAGTACGGCTGCGTTCTAACCACCATGCCAACCAACTGTCCTTGCAAGGATCCTAACGGTTAGCGACATGAAATGAAAAGAGTCATCGAGTATTGCTCAGATATACCTTGCACTTTGCTGCATCTCTGGCAGCATGGCCTGTCAAGAAGACAGTCAGGGATGGTGTCTTTGGCTTCTTCGATACGTTGATGATCTCTTTGAGACGTGGTACGCCGAGTGTGACATTCTTTGCGGATACACCGGCATAATGAAAAGTGTTCAGTGTCATCTGAGTTGCGGGTTCTCCCAGCGACTGAGCCGCAAGAGCTCCACACATTTCACCGGGCTGGCACTGCAAAATACAGTATTAGGTGAATGCGTTAGAATTTTACCAGTCTAAGCGTCCAAGTGGTATATCAACTTCTAACTATTCTCGTGCAATCAAATCTGTATCAAAAGACAATCTTCATAGCTTACAAAGGACTTCACGCACTTCAAAGCCCCCAAACTCGCTGGGAGAACTTTCAAGTGCCACATAAAAATAGATTGGTAGATCATAGATTGATCGGTGATTTGAAAGATGAAATAATGCATACAACGTTTTCATGAATAGAAGCCGCGGATTCTATTATTTTCAGTAGGGGAAAAATGCGGCTTCTATTCAAGAAAAGACGGTACCTGAATTTACAAGGGAGGGTGATTTGAGTTGAATTACCTGAGACACATTGAATCGTGCTTCAATTTCACCAAGAAGCCAATCAAATGCCTCAGTTGATAGTCTGTACTCTTCGATAACCTTTTTAGCGCAGAGAGTAGATCGTAACAGACAATTGAACAACAAAGTTGCGTTGTACTGAGCAACTTTACTGATCGCATCGTCACCCTTTATTACCAACAGTTTCTTCTCCAATTCACGAACACCTAGGGAAGTGAGGAGAGTTAATCTTTAACTAATGCAAAGATAAAAAGATTTACAGATTTGCACACTCTTGGATCTCAAATTCATGCACGTACAGATCACAGGTTCAAAGATTCATACCCTGACATATCTATGAATACAAAGATTTACCAATGCACAGATTCAAAGGTTCACAGATCCATAGATTTACAGTTTCAGATTCGTAGATTACGTCCTTGGCATCAATCCGTTGCAATATTTCTGAACATTGAAGCCACAGAGCCGTGCAGACATCACTTACATTTCTAGGTAGCTATATGTAGTAAATCTTTACGTGCTGTTCGTTAAAAATTGGGGAAGGGAGACCATTGCCATATAGGATGACGCATCGGATGGTGCATAGGATGGCCTTAATCCACGCGGTCACAAAAGCAAGATGAATGTCAAGTCAAGGAACTAGTCAACTAGCTGTATCGAGTAGCACCTTGATGAGGTTAATACCACTTCGAATAATACGACGTAGTAATATAGCCGTCAAAGTGCTCTTGAAACTGACATTTCAAACTGGATACACAGCCAATATTTCGAAAAAGCTTTTCTAAACTTTGAAACTTGGAGTTGATCTAGAAAATACGATCCAGAATCGAACAGTGTTACCTTCGAAAACTTTTGATGGATGCAAATCTGACTGCATTCTTGTACTGATCTTGAAGGTCTTCTGCGCATTCCAAATAAGCCTCCCAAGATTTACTGGCAGCGCGGCCTGAAAATCACAACAGTTTTGGTTATCAACGAGCGACGAGGAGTGCGTCAAAGGCGAAGATCCTTTGCTCACTATTTGACTAATAGGACAACACATAGCTCTGTCGCACTTCCCTTTAGAGCAGGGGTGGGCAAGCTTTTCAGCACAAGGGCCGCAGTCACAAATTCTAAGTTTTAGAGGGCCGCACAGTAAGTTGCCAAGGCTGTTTCAAAATTAGATTGTCACGCATTAAAAATGAAAAATATGCTTAAATCTTTTGAAAACATAATTCATCCTCAGTATGGTAATACTTTACATATCTATAATGCGTTTATACGGTATCAAGCGATTAGACAACGAGAATAACGGGAGAGTTTTTGCTTGATACAAGTTCTTGGCGGGCCACAAAAAAAACTCGGCGGGCCGCAGTTTCCCCACCCCTGCTTTAGATCATACAGCTTTGCACTGAATAATACAATTTACGGTCAGCCACCCGGTACTTCCCATACTTTTTTTCTGTGTGGTGTGATTGTTGAATTGATTTTGTGTGTGAGTTATGTTAAGGAAAGGCCATGGTGGCCTATGCAAAGCCCCAACAATGGAAGAAAAAAGAAAGCGAAACGCTAAGAGGAGAGAGGGATCAGGTCAAGTTTACTAATCTTAGATTTGAAAGATGGCAACTTGTAAGATTCAGGAAGGCAAGAAGAAGACAAGACGTTCCATAAAATGCATGTTCCAGGGATGAAAGGTGATTTGTGGGATAAATTTCGTGGATTAGTCAGTGAAACTTGAAAAGGGTGCGAATGAGTTGATGATTGGTTTGAGGCGACAGGGACCGACGAGTCCTTATCTACCACAAGCAGAGCGAAACCAAGGCCATTAGGCAACTACAACAGCGGATTAGATTAAACCAATACAATCAACGATAAGAATGCACATGAATTGAATAAAAATGTTTGGAAATCATACCCGGTTCTCGCCTGTTGGAAAAATCTGTCTGAGTATTTCTCTGTCTTTTCTCATTTTATCAAACTCTTCGTCAGCATCGTTGACTGCCGTTGCATTTTCAACCAGGTTTCGCACAATGTCTTCTTGAAGAAAATTCTTTATGCGTCTAGAACAAGGCAAAATTTTTTGTTGGAGATGAACTTCTAGCAAGCTTTTGGATCAGTCAGGTAGAACCAAACCCAAATACAAGCGGCAACAAAAGCTATCGCCAAGTGAATTGACTAGTCAATAAATACAGCGGCAAAAATACATCTGACTATTGATCCGTTGATGGGTTAATCAGCATATAGAAGGAATAAATTCATCAATGAATACATAATTGAACCACGTAAGGACCCAATTAGTCCATGAATCAATATATGAACGAAAGAGTGAATTAACTTATATATGCATTACAAATAAATGGAAGGATGAACGAATAAATTAAGGAATAAAAGAAGCTAAATAGGAATTAAAAACTAAGAATTGACCAAACAGTGAATAAATGAATGAATGAATGAACAAATATTACTCACCTTTCGTTGCTTACATCAAAGTAAAATTTCCTTTTGAAGGCTGAATTATTTGGCTTGATTGTGGCTAAATTCTGGAATTCAATGAACTCTGCTGCCATGCCATCCTCACCATAACACAGCTGCACAACGGCCTGGTTCGAATTTCTGACGGTTCCATCATAGGCGACCATAACACTTTCCATAGCTTTGATCAATCGCCTTTGAATATACCCAGTCTCACTGGTCTTCACAGCAGTATCAATGAGACCTTCACGTCCCCCCATAGCATGGAAGAAGAATTCCGAAGGAGTCAAACCGGCAAGGTAAGAGTTCTCAACGAAGCCCCGACTTTCAGGACCGTAGTCATCTTTGATGAAGTGAGGCAGTGTGCGATGCCGAAAGCCGAAAGGGATACGTTTACCTTCGACGTTTTGCTGACCGACAACGGCAATAACCTGCAAAACAAGACAAGAAAAACTCGATTCTCTGTAAATGCATCATGACTTCCTTATGTTCAAGAGAGAAGGAAATAAAAGGGACTAAAGGGTGTATTGAAACTATTATGTTTACTGTCGGTAGGTGCAAACGAATGCGTGTATGTGTAGTTTATACACGGAAAAACAATGAACCCGAAAGGGATTCTTGGGTGCAAAATAAGCACAAGATTCTCCATGAGAACGAAAAACATTGGTTGCTCAGGTGATGAAATGCACACAATAAGCAATCGACTACATTTGTGATAAATCCATAACGAAGTCCTAACATCGCTTAGATTTCCCGTGCATCGATCTATTAAATGATCTCAGAAATTTAGATGCCGGAAAATTAGTTCACGCAAAATTTCAGCATAAATCCACCTTGAAATGAGATGCACCGCTTTATAGCAGAAAGGTCCATGCACGAGCGATTGAAACAGGGAAGTCTACGAGCATTCTGATGGTAAATGAAGGTGACGGTGCTACGCCCAACTAATGCAGATCGCTTCACATATATGTATGTTTATAAATAACGTATATATACATAATTCATAAATATATGTACACACGTACACGTACACGTACACGTACACACACGTACACGTACCCGTACACGTACACACACGTACACGTACACGTACACGTACACGTACATGTACACGTACACGTACACACACACACAACCCACATATATATATATATATATTTATATATCTTTACATTTACATTTACATTTACATTTACATTTACATTTATATTCATATTTATATTTATATTTATATATATATATATATATATATATATATATATATATATATATCTCGTTATTCTTGCAGACAACTCTACCTGAGAGATATTGATCTTGGAGCCTTTGGATCCAGCAACCACCATAGACTTGAAATTGTTGAATTCCGACAAGCTTTTCTGTGCACTGCCTCCTGTTTTGTCACGGCAGTCGTTCAAAATACGGTTAACCTGAAGAGGAACACAGTTGAAGTTAACGACCAATATGTGGGAGAGCACCAAAGGCACGGGGGGCTATTTCTACGGGCAGTCTTACCCAAAAAATTTACTGAACCAATGGTGTTCGATGGAAACTGCCTAAACGTAACAATAATTTAACTAGCTTAGAAAAACTGACTCCCAAAGCCAAATTTCATGAAAGCATCGCCACTGATACATTTTCAGCAGCTTTCGCAGGAAAAGTGAAAAATAGCAATAACCAAGAGCTGAGGAATTCAGAATCAAAATTCTCTCCATGTCAGTGCAAAACTTCAAAAATAAAACTTCAATCGGCATGCATGAATCGCGATTACTTGATCATCAATCGCGACTACTCGACCATGAATCATGACTAGCTGATCATGACGATGCCGATGAATCACTGTTCGTGAAGGTTGCTTCAGGAATGATACAAAAATCAAGCACGAACCTTGTTCTCGAAGGTTTGTCTCAGGGTGTTACCAGGCGTCGGCTCAAGTTGATTATTGTGAGCTTTTTCGATCACTTCTATGACTTCTAGCTGCAAAATAGGTGAGCAAAAGCATTACAGGTATGCCTAAACAACACGACAACAACAAACAGCAGAAACGTGTAAGGTTTTAGCGATGCAGCTCCACATGTATCAAAAAACATGGCCCTTTATCTGTAACTAAACTGTCACTAAACCTGATTCACAATTTATGACTTGTGTTCCTCAGTAAACTAAGTTCAAAATTGAAACTTACACTACTGTCAAAACTGGCACCAAAATCGCGGCTGTGTGTTAACACTGTATGTTAACAATACAAAACGCTTCGAAGGCTGATAATTTTTCGTTGATCAATCAATATTCAAATGGTAGAAAACCCGCAAGCTAATAACAGTTCCGATTTACACGAACGTGGCTTTTCGAACACCAACAACCTGGACCATCACCAATTAAGGAAAAGACTTGAATCATATCAGATGCAAAGACACGAAAGTCTTACTGTCAATTTGTCCGGCAGTAGGTAGCTAATCTAGATGTGGCTACCATGCCTAGGGTCGACAATGAAGCGAGAGCTAATAGCCGCACCATACCTTGGACTTTTTAATAGTTGCTTGGATCTCCTGGTATGTCTCGTTATCAGCAATACAATCGCCAATGCCGATGCTGTGACCTTCAACAATCAACCAATTGTTGACCAACTTCTGAATATCTCCGTAGAATTCCTTGGCAGTCTCGGGTCCTTGCTCTAGGTAAACGATATGCACCAAGGAGCCGGCTGATGTTCCTAGGGATTTTTTGCAAAGAATACCGGCGACGTGTTCTCCGTCTTCGATCAGAACCTTAAAGAAAAAAAGTCATGGAATCGAACAATAGAGCTGGGTTACATTTTAACTGCTGTTTGGAGACTAGGCAAAAGAGACGTTTTGAAAAACGCCGTCCCACGGTACAGATCTTTCTTATATTTGGATATCAATCATACGTGCTATGCAGTTTCATTTGTGTCAGTGCGGAAATTATCACTGCTACACTAAAAGATATCAAGGCCGCAACACTTTTCGAATAACTGATAATAAAATGCTGTAAATTTTCTTCCCCTCTCCTTCTCTCCTCTTTCTTTGGTTAGAATTTCACACGCATGCTATTTATGTATGTTTATTGTAAATTCCCATAGGGTTTCTATTTACATCAGTGCTCTCTGAGGCACCATCTTGCCAATCTATGTATGTATCTATCTATCTATTTATGTCTGAAAAAAAAACATCTTACTTTGGTATCGCCAGGGGAGATGTGTCTGTAGGGGCCCGTGTCTTCGTCATCGGGATGTGTACTGTGTGTTCTGATACAGTTCACGTGTCCGGGGATGATCAATGAGAAAATCTGCTTTCCTGTCCATAATGGCTTTGGCTTGAGAATTGCTGGCACAGGGATTTTCCCGTTCCAGTTCCTCATCCACATCAGCAGATTCATGACTAGGTCCTTAAAAATAAGAACAAGACAAAAATTACTACAATGCCACGTTTGAGCGTTTGAGAGTAATTGTGTGTGTGTGTGTGTGTGTGTGTGTGTGTGTGTGTGTGTGTGTGTGTGTGTGTGTGTGTGTGTGTGTGTGTGTGTGTGTGTGTGGTGTGTGTGTGTGGTGTGCGTGTGTGTGTGTGGTGTGTGTGTGTTTGCCCAGGTTTCAATATTCAATGGCGGATTTCAATACTTAATAGAAGCGCCAATGAGCACCTTTCTAAAGTGGCACTACCTTTAAGCCACAGTAGTCTTCGTCAGCGTGGTCAGTTGCTTTCATCTCTGCAATTCATATTGTGTATTGCGACTGGTACACAATTACTACGGGGAGATGGCATTCAGAAGCTTGCTAGAACATGGAACTGAGCCCTCAGCACTGTCGGGTCATGCTCTGACCACTATGCCAATAGCCTAGATACTGAATCAAAGGCATCAACACGTGCTAAGTGCAGCATCAATTAAATGTGGAATAACAAAAAAGTGGAGACTTTGGACACCACCAACCTTGTCCATGAAAGCATCCCTTTTTGTGAACTTTCTGACAGCACAAAGCGAGTCCTGTACTATGCCCATGACGGGCCTGTTCGATTGTGGAGTGATGATCATGCGAGGTACCATGAGCAGCTCGGAAATTTCAGCGCGCGTCTCCATCGACTGTGGCACGTGCATATTCATTTCATCTCCATCGAAGTCGGCATTGTACGGCGTAGTCACACTGCAAGGAGGCAAACCAAAAAGTAAACCGTGGTTCATGGCTCCCGATGCCCGCCTCGGCGATAAAACCCTCTTCATAACAAACATTATCATACACCAGCAAACACGCGTTGGAACAAATGTTTGATTGCGTGCACCAATTCTTGCAGTGCATTTCAGATCATCACCATCATCATCGTTACCTTCATCACTTCAAGAACTGGTCACGCTTTCAAAAAATTGTTCTTCAACACCGTCCATCATTAACTAATCCATCAACTCTATCCCACGAATCATCAAACATGCAATTTATGGAACGTCCTGCTTTCTTCCTTTCCTGAATCCTACAAACGGCACTCTTTCAAATCTAAAATCAGTAAATTTGATCTTACCTCCCTATCCCCTTAGCCTTTCACATTCTTGTTGGACATATGGAGAGCATCTGGAAACGAGAATGAGCGTGCTTCGAACCCAGGACTTTCAGCACAGTAGATGTGTGCTCTAACCACTGTGCAAAGTACCCCTCTTTGTACATACATACAAACTAAGTCGCATACTCGATTTCGAGCGTAGAAGAAACCGAAGAAAGGGCTCTGAATATTTTATAGGGAAGTGGAATTTATGAGGTGGTTTCCGTTGCCTTCCTCGCCAATCGAGCTATCATTGTGACACATGTAGGATTCGAACTCACAACCTCTGTGCTATAAGTCCGCACGCTGAACCGCTACACCACGACACCACTTTATGCACAAACATACATAGTTATTTTAAAGAGCACAATTTACTTAATGAATTGTCTTCTACTAACCTTAAATTCAACCTGAAAGTTGACCATGGAAGCACTTTCACCCTATGACCCATCATCGACATTTTGTGAAGAGTCGGTTGTCGGTTGAATACAACAATATCGTTGTCAATAATGTGCCTTTCGACTTTGTAGCCAAACTGGAGATGGAGATCGCTTGGCTTAGGGTGAAATCTCAAATCAATTCTATCACCATTGTCACGAATGATGTACTTTGCGCCAGGGTATTGCGTCGGTCCTCTGGTAACGAGCTCTTGCAGTCTAAAACGAGAGGAAATTTGCTGGGAAAAACTTTGCGCAGTGATTTGTGGTGAATACTGTGGCTTACGTTGAATACTATAGCATACAAGGAACGGCGCCGAGGTAGTCAGAATACCTTGCTCCTCGGGGAACATCTTTGTGTGTAGTAAAGTATTTTATAAGTAGTGTCGTAGGTAATAATATTGCTATTGAATATAAAAAAAACAGAAAAATACCCAGCAAATACCTGTCAATATTGAAGGGGGTAACGATCTCAGGGTAGGTCAAGTTCATTGCAATAGTTCTTGGGGTACCAACTTGATCGATGTCTAAATTTGGATCTGGTGTGATCACAGCCCTTGCGCTGAAGTCAACACGTTTTCCCATGAGGTTACCACGAAGACGGCCTTCCTTACTCTTCAGTCTCATTTTGATTGATTTCAACGGCCTTCCAGACTTTTGTACAGCCTGCAAGGAAATTTTTCATGGAAATAGAAGACGAAACTCAGACCTGATTCTCAACTCATTCTAATCAACTTTCACCTTCACGATTATGCCTATTAACTAGGATTATAAAAAAGGCCCTCTTATTGGTCATTGTCTTTACGTTGGACATTCATCCCTAAGCTGTGCTGTCCCTCAAGAAAGAGAAAAGTCGCAGACAACCAGAGCAGTGTCTCTACGACAGAGATATAATTCATTTGAATAGCTCAACAGTTGACTGCATTGCATACTCGATTTCGAGCGTAGCAGAAACCAGAGACAGGGCCCTGAGTATTTTCTAGGGAAGTGGAATTCATGAGGTGGTTTCCCGTTGCCTTCCTCACCAATGGCATTTTAAAAGTAACACATGGAGAAATCGAACTGACAACCCCTGTGTTGTTAGTCCGCAGGCTTAACCACTACACTACTGCACCACTAAACAGTTTACTATAGCTCTTTAAATTATCTCGTCTGCAGCTTATGTCTCCCTCCAGTAGCACCATTATCGATAAAAACTACTACGCTTATGCAACCAATATAAGCAAGAGGAAACGTGCAAAGAAAAGACCATATCCTAATATTACTGATTGCTGGTCTGTTCCATTCATACTGTCAAACACGTGTTTGTATTGGGAACAGGTGCAAATGATTTTCGATCCGTCTGCTCAAACAACTTGAGAGAGCTATCAAAGCTGTGTTTGCCTAGCGATTCTTGTACACAAGATTATCTCTGACTCTGCGTAAATGACTCTGCCACCTAAATCGTTCAACAGGGAGAATCAAAAACTGCCCTGAGATCGATTTTAATCTGGTGACACAATCGAGAGCAGCAACAAACTGCCTGACTGACTGACAAAGACATTTCTTCGAAATCACAAGTACAAAGATTGGTATCAGTATCATTTGTGGTCAGGCGATGCACGATAAGCCGACAATAAGCCACCATGAAGTTCTAAATATGCTGGTCATACGATTAGAGGAAATGCCACACCCTTATCTTCGACTCTTCTTGAAAGAGGGCAGAGCACTCAAAGGCTGAAATACCTCGATGACATCAAAGAGCTGACAAGACTCTAGCAACTATGGAACTACCTAGCGCCTCGCCGAGAACAGAGCATCTCACGAACGAACGAATGAACGAGCGAAAGAGTGAATGAACTAACGAATGGAGGAACCGACGAATGGAGGAACTGACGAACGAATGGAGAAACGGACGAATGAATAAACAAATGAATGGAGAAATGGATGAATGAATGAACGAACGAATGGAGGAAAGAACGAACGAATTAACGAACGAAAAAGTGAATGAACGAAAGAATAAATGAATTGATGAACGAAAGAATGGAGGAACGAACAAACGAAATTCTTCAATGCTATATGCTAAACACAGCAACAATGTCTCCTGAGAAGGGCTCATCACCTCTAACTGTTTACCGTACATAATGCAACGAATGTTTGCATCAGAACAAAAAATTTGAATAAATTCATTAATGTGCAAAACTTTCCCATTGCAAAAGATGAAAGAGAGACAATTTCGCCGTACTGAAGCTCATTTCGTCCGACACTCATCATTAAGAGTATGCAACCTCTAACCATCGCCTAAACAAGCACACGGAAATTATACCGATACGGTTAGGAAGTGGAAAAGTGAGCGACTGATTACGTTGATAGGTTGTATGTCTAGAAAATCCCTTCGCCACGCCGGTGTCAACTACGACAACTGGGAAGCACTGGCCCAAGATCGTCCTAAATGGCACGAGAACCTTCGCTTCGTCCACAACGCGTGATTTCGAACGACAGCGAAATTTGATTGAACAAATCCCAGGAAGTTGTTGACCAACGGAAGTCGTCGAACTTCGAATCTAATTTAATGCCGTCTTCGTCATCGTCATCGTCATCGTCATCGTCATCGTCATCGTCATCGTCATCGTCTTCGTCTTCGTCGTTGTCGTCGTATCTAAACCAATCATCATCCATCGCTATTACCCAACGTTGCATACTCTGATGAGTGTCCATGAATAGAATATCAGTAAGAAAAACGGTGCCTCCGCTGTATTGTGCAATGTTAAAGCAACTCACACCAAATGCCAAATGTCGCCGACAAACTTGCGATGCATTATATCACTTAGTATTTCCTCGTTTGGATTTACAATGGGGAACCTCTACCAATGAATGGGGGGGGGGGCACTACCAACGGAGCCATCATACGTAGGATAAGGAGAGGGGAGCCAAGGGTGGAGTGTAAAGCTACCATGACAAATCTCGAAGACAGTGGGTTCATGGAACAATGCTGTGAAATTTTTAGGCCTCAAAAATGTTGTTTTCATATGCGAGTATTGACGAAATGTAAGACACCGTAAAGTGAAAAAGATCAAATCGATACTTTGATGCTTCTCGTCACTTCGGTCAATCAACATTTACGGGCAAAAACGGACTAATGACAGGAACATAACTTTATCATGAATACATTAACGCAGCAGGAGGACATAATAGACAATGAATCAACTTTGAATCCAGATGCATCAATCAGAGATGGATTCCAGAAGACGGATTTTGAAGTAAGTATCCAAGTATGTATCTACACGTAGCAGCTTTTAATGTCCCTTGGGAGCTGCTCAAAATTCAAACACGAAGTCGATGGGTTCTGACAGCTTGCATACTACTCCGTTTCAAGCGTAACAGAAACCAGAGACACGGCCCAACTTCTGTCTCCACAGGTGGGCCTTAATCGGGTGGTTTGTTTCCAGTTGATTTCCTCGCGGGCAGCATTTTTACTGTGGATGGACAGGGCTCGCACTCAGCACCCCTGCTCTACGATATCGCACATAATGTTCATACCGCTAAAACCGCCCAACGCATTCGATTTTGAGGGCAACAGAAATCAGAGAGATGGCTGCAAATTTATTCTCGATAAGTGAGCTTAAGAGGTGGATTTCAGTTGCTTCCCCGCAGATAGTTGTTTTGCTGTGAATATTACAGAACTCGAACACGCCATGATGACGTTGAGAAATTTCACGTTCGAGCCGGATGTACCATAGAGCACCATTGGAGAAATTCTAGATCACCAATGACGCAAATCTATTCCTGATTCAGCTGCAAGAACGCCCTTACCGCTCTCTTCCTAAAGCGTCTATGCGAGGTTACGTATATAAACGGGTTGACAACGACTTTCATGTCCACTAGAGTTACAGCCAGAAGTAACACATCTTTGGGGAAATGCACAGCCTTGGATAAATTCAGGGCATTTGTAATGAAGGCTGGTGTCCAGCAAATCAAGTACGCGATGACTGTCGCAAACATAACTTGGGTGACTACAACCTCGAATTCACCACGACCTCTTCTCGCATTTGCAGCACCGCCAGCCCTGATTTCTTCCGAGCGCGGAACGACGCCATGTCTGGTCGATTGTGCACTGGATGTCAAATGTTCCGACGCAAATACCATGCGTTTCTCACCACCTAACCGAGGCGAGCTTCTTTTTTCGATGGGTAGCGCTACTTCGCCAACTTCAGATTGGTAAAAAGTTGGTACCACAAGTCGCTTATGTGCTCTAAGAACCCTAAATATTTTGCAGTAACAGTAGAGAAGTACGGGCAACGATATTCCAACATTGAAAACGTAATATATGCTGCGAAAAACTACGTTTTCCGATGACCAGTTGACAAAGCATGCACCGTGCGAAAAGCTATACTTGTAGACGCCGACACCAAGAACAGGTAACATAGACAACAACAGGGTACCGAAGACTAGCGAGAAGCAATAGAGCAGTGTCCTCCGCGTCGAGAACATGATGTGGAACCGGTGTGGTCGGACGACCTTCCAGAAACGAACAACGGCGATTGCCGCTAACAGTAGTGCCGATTGACACGAACAAATGGTTCGAAGCATGCCGAAAAGAGGACACAGCGTCTGGTTCATCGACGACTTGCCTTGGGCTTGATTTGCGACTTTCACCGGCAATATCAGGCAAGCTTTGAGGAGGTCCACCACCGCCAATTGAGTCACAAAAACGTTGTTCACGGTACGCAACGAAGGCATCTTCACAAAAACGAAAATGACGCAGGCGTTGCCAATCGTACCAAGAACTGCAGCAGTTCCCGACAGGATAATGTTAACGAGAATCCCTACAGCAGACATGATGCTAGGATGCCGAATTCATTTTTCCTAGCATAGCTCATCGTCGCTCTTGTTCTTACGCCGGCTTCTAATTGGCCTCAACAACAAAGCAATCAACAAACACGTTACGGCAGAATCGAGGCAGCCCAACAACGCCAAAACAACGAAATCGGTAATAAAGAGGCAATAATACGGCAGCGCATCCGGTTATCTCCTTTCAGAAAATTGCGCTAATGTAAGTAAACACGGCAGCAAGAAGCGAAATCTAAGAAAAGGAGAGCTTTTCGTGGACCGTGTCTCTGAAAGTATCAAGTGATTCGCAGTTCAGCTGTGCGCTTAATAAAAAAGGACAAGGATTGTGTGTAATGAAATCAAAAGTTTAGCAGGTATTGACCAAGGCCTTGAAGCTGGCTAGACAATAGACTTGGAAGTCCAGTTGAGGGCAACTGCGCTTGTATATTAACTTCAAACACCAGACTTGTCGGGTCGAAATGTCGGGTGGAAGCGTGCCATAAATGCAACGACTAGCATATCCTTAATGCTTTGAAGCTCTCTCCACAGTGAATGTACGCGTTATCTAAGTAGACAGTTGGGGCCCATGAACGGAGGCCTTACTGCTGGCGAACCCTGTGAGTACCTGCACAGAGCAGCGAAACAACACATCCGCCACTCTCTTACCACGCCATATGAGTTAGACATACCGAGAGATACACGATTACATAAATAAATCTATATATATATGTATATCCAGAGAGTTGAGTTCTAATCCTGCAAGCTCGTTCACTGCGAGGATTGAGTCAGGGGCATCTCCCGGCAGGTTCGAATGCCGTTTTGAGCACGACGGAATAAGGAGAAATTCAGCCAAGGTTGTGGCTATCTTGTCAATTAGCTCAGCTTATCAGCTCGAAAACCTACAATGATGGACTAACTCTCAAGAACTGTAATGTACCACCAGTCAAAGACACGTATGAAAATTCTCGAAATTTCATGGTCACAAACACGATGAAATCCAACCGTAGGATAATTTCCTTCAACTTAAATGACGTGTCTGGCTTTTGAATACACAGTACTGGTTTGGGTCCGTTCCACGGCCTCCGTACGATGCAAAACTTCCCACCAAATCTAAGCGAGTATACCAGTGCATTATTGCGCTACTTGGGAAACTGCAGCATCTTTGAAAAAGAACAACTGGTAGCAAGCGAAATATGGCTGTGCATCAAGAATATACGAGGAGGTGCTGTAACATCCACGCTAGCAAGCAGTACCGACACTTTTCATGCAGAAATGCCTCTCAAGGCTATGCACTTTAAATCTCAATAAATGAATCCGATCTTCAGTTTGGGTCTGCTGAGGCAAGAAGCACACGAAGACGTGTAGGCAGCAGCCGTTCCACTCATGGAATTCATCCGATTCGAGGCGATCTTGAGATAGTTACAGAACTAATTCTTTATTTGTAATGGCTCACGGTGACGCTGCGTTATGAGATTGAAAGGATGGTCGACACCTGTCAACCAGCAACAAGAGGCAACAATATTCGTGGGTTGAAGGAATTAGCTTCAAGCAGAAAAATTCCTCAGACAATGCCAAATACGACTGAGACCGACCGACAGAGCTGAGTTATAGCCAATGAAAGCAGCAAATTCGATAAAACAAGGAGGTTGTGACAACAATGCAAACCCGGTGGCTTTGCATTAAAAGGAGAAAACCTGAGGCGCTATATTGCAAAAGCAGCACATTGAGCTTTAGCAAGCTTTCAAATCAATTTTGATTTAATCAATGCTTGCTCTAAGACTTGTGAACAAAGATCGAATCGACTTTTGACGTATAACACTGCAAGAGATGCTAATTCAAAACAACTGAAAACGCTTCTTCACTAATTAGAAGCAGATCAGTTACACTCAAGTCGAATGCAAAACTCGAAACCGCGGACTCCAGCTTAACAAGATAAACAAAGGATCTGAGACACAGGTGATAGGTGCAGCTTCAATCAAGTTGCCGCACGACATAATCGCTTACGTCAATACGCGAAAAAAAACAGCTGAAGAACATGCTCGGTGAATAATTCGCGGACCCTTTGTCCGGCTCATGAATGACGCCAACGTGGTTGACGCGCTCTCTGAAAATCCAGGATAAGGAATAACGAGGAAGGAGATTAAGCGAGAGGACTAGGGCGTGGTGCTGACTAGAAGAAGGCAGTGTCATATTGTAGACTTGTAAGAGGCGAAGACGAAATATCTAGAGAGACAGAGCAATTTCTAGTCATAAAACAAACAAAAAGACGAGATACAACGAGAGATGGAGATTCCATCTTCTACAGACACTTTCACGGGTATTGCTCTCAGGGGATCAGGGGGATAATCCCAGTTCCTCTGAGGCGTGTCAGGACCACCAGAAGCTCGACTCATTCGCACTCTTTCGAAGTTTCAATACCTAATCCTTAAACTCTATCTCACAAATCATCATTCATCAGAAGAACATGCAATAGGTCTTGCCTTCTACTTGTTTCCCTAAACTTTACAACCTACCATCATTCAAATCTAAGATAAATAAACTTGATCTGATCTTTCTCTTCTCTTAGCCATTCGCTTTCTTCTTTCATCCTTCGTTGAGGCTTTGTGCAGGCCACCATGGCCTTTCCCCAACACAATTCACAAAAAAAAAAAAAAATAAAATTTGATATTAAATAGAACAAAATAAAATTTAATATTAACTCGCCAAAAAGATTGAATATTCAAGGGGAACCATCGTGACACAGTCCTCCGTAGCCAGTCAACTAATTCAAGGCTCGAATGGCATTTCACGAGTCTATAATCTTAGGCAAAAGCCCCCGTCTATTTTCCTTGCTTTTGGTGGCAAATACTGTAACTTCGATTTACCTCCAGGGTGAAATACGACTAACGCACCTTCTGCGTGCCGTGAACAGCAACTGAGAGATAGGCGGCAGCAAAGACTAAAAAAACTGCGTAGTATACTCGATTCCGAGCTTAGCAGAAGCCAGAGACAGCGGTCCGAGTCTCTCCTAGAAGATGGATTTTATGATGTGGTTTTTCGTTGCCTTCTCAACGATAGCGCTTTTACTGTGAACCGTGTGGGAATCAAGTTCACAACCACTGCGTTATGAGTCCGCATGCTGAGGTACTGCAATACAGAAGCTGAGACAACCAACCATAAAAACCCAAGCAAAACCGTCCTGCAGATACGGAAACCAAGTAACCAAGTAACCAAGACTCTTTGTCAAAAGCAGCGACTTGGTGCTTGAAAGTCAACTTCAGTCGCCTAAAAATTTTGGGAGAAGCCTGAAAAAGCGGTAGCAATTATTGCTGCATATTAGAAGATCATACAAACAGGATGATGCAACATGGGCAGGCGTTCTTTCAAGGAGATCTATCTGATGCATCTGCACTCTGCATTAGCATGGCATTCTTTGGTCATCCTTACTTTATAGTTTGAAGTCAATGAAGCTACGAACGAGAAAATGCAGCAACCTTTGCATCAATCTCCCTGCTTCTGAATCAACAGCCATGGTAGCAAGGCTAACGACATGAAGGGCGAGAAACGGGCGGGCATAAAAACATCATAGTCTATTTAACTTCTGTTTCCTCTCCAAAGGCTTGAAAGTTAAATTTCATTAGTTGCATTACGTCAAATGTGTGATTAAATTGCTCACAAAGTTTCCACTCTTCACTAAGGCACTGTTGCCGATAACTTAAAGTATTCAGCATTCATTTTAAAGATGAAAAAGCAAAAACTCACTCTAGGCAAACCGGGAAGCTCGTTGTCTATCAAGGTAGCCACGTGAAATTGCAACATCCTTAAGTCCTCTGATATGATATGAGCAGGGGCTCCATTCATTTCGTTCTTCTTCAAATGGTTATTTGCTTTCACAATGTCTGCCAGTTTGTGAGTTAAATCATCCTACAACAGAAATGGCTTTGAGAAGTTGTGGAAATTTTTGCTGAAATCTAATGAAATTAATTAAGTGAACTTTTTGGATGCCTCAGGGAAAAATTTAGCGCGGCATTCACCTAAGACACGGTCCATTAAACCCAGCATAACACAAATGTGAAGTTGATTCTAACTTTTCCGGAATTAGTAACGGACCTAGTTTTCCCTGACAATTGATCTAGAACTGAGGCATGTGGTAAAAAAATATAAAATATGGCAAGAGGGCTGCGTCATGATATGAAATTGTAATGTACAGTCACATCATTAGCTTCAAGACTCATGTGAGGACCCAGACTTCATAATCACTTGCTGCTGCTTTAGGAATCACCAGTTGAGTGATGGGTATGTAAGTGGTCCTAAAATGATGCTGCTTGATGGACCAGGACAACCCCCATGGACATTTCTTGTCTTGTGGTCTTGTTCCATGTGCAGAGAACACGGACCCAGAAAGACGATGATTCATTGTGTTGTAGTCTGACTGTCTTCATATATGACAATCTGAATGAATTATTGATAGGGTATTTAAGGATAGGGTATTATTGATAGGAAAAGAGCAGAAGGGTTGGTTGAGATGACGAAAGTAGATGAACGGGCAAGAATGAATGTATTGAAATGCCATAAGGCATTGATGAGCAGTATGGCAGGAAACTTGGTAAGAATGAATGTATAGAAATGTGCAGTCAAGCAAAGCAACATAGATAGAAAATGTGAGGTTGAGAAAGCTGAGGTCGCTACAATGCTTCTCATTTTGTTTCATTGCACAGAAGACTGGTGGAGTTTATCTCCCCTAGAGACATACGTTTGGGAAACCATGCACATGTTTATTTTGGTATATTGATATTTGATTAAATGAAGGAATCAAAATCATTTTTAAACTACCATCTCATTCAATGTGATTTTTCCATATTCTGCCGGTACACAAAGGTTACGTTTGGTCATGAAAGCATGGTAGACAACCTGCAGAGATTTAGCTCTAACATTTGGCTGATGTTATTTAATCATTTGAGTGTTGGAGAAGATCTTCACAATAAAGATCATCCTTCGTAATGCAGCGTTATTGTGTTATTCATGGTAATGTTTGTGTTGATAAACTGTTCTAGTTGTTGAGTATTCATTTTAAGTGCAATTCATAGCAGGAACTCGACGACCATGTGTCCATTTCCGCTGTGATTAGTACAATGTAGCTTTGTTTAGTTTATCTGTTTGATGTATTTCAATTTCTGTTATATATAGATAAAAAAAGATCCTCAGAGTGACAATACTTCCACACTTCCGCACAATATCTCCATACACAAATGAATATTAGAAAAACTACCTTCAAAGGTGGCAACTTATACTTGAAATGCATTCAAAATCAGCTAGTGCAAATGTTGGTAGACAGCAAATATCTCCGTTCAAAGATTACCTGGTTTCTTGCAGATCCATTCATCACTACAGCTGGTCGAACTGGCAAAGGGGGTACTGGAACTACAGTTGTGATCATCCAATCCGGCCTTGCAAACTTTGGACTCATGCCAATTAGCTCACATTCTTCATCAGTGATCCTTTTGAATATTTCGTAAACTCGCTCAGCTGTCAACTGGATCATCCTTTCCTGTGAGTCCTCGTTTATGTGCTTCCATTCAGCTGAAAGGTCCAGCCCTTGCTTTCTAATCTGGGGCTGGTATCTGCCACAGCCACCGTGGCTCTAAAAGGGGACAGAGAAACAAAGAAATGAGCAAAGAGCATGATTGGTTACTCTTCGGATAACAAAGTACCAGTAAACTAATCAACAAACTTGATCGGATCCCTCTCTCCTCTTAGCCTTTGCTTTCTCCTTTCTTCTTCTGTTGGGGCTTTACATAGGCCACAATGGCTTTTCCTCAACATAATTTAATAAAAAAAAGCAGCAGACGTAGAGTAGTCTTAAAGTTTTTGATTGTAGAATAAATAGTAGTGGTAGTAGTAGTGATAGTAGTAGCTGAAATTCACACAATATTTGAAGACACAATTTGCATCTGCCTATACATATGATAATTATATAAAGCAAGTTATCATAGAAAATGGAGGGAAAAACATGTATTTGATGCACTGTGTCAGAGGTCAAAAGGTTAATGCCAGGTACGCATTGACTGCTGGCTGGACAAAGTGAGGGTGAAGACAAATATGGATGAGGAATCCCATGCCTGAACCATTGCATAGCAGGCAAGTGCTCTGACCGCAATGCCATTGTGCTAAAGGCCCCTCTAAAATGTTACAGAAACCAGACGATGGCTGATGACTGAAAAAAGCAAAATCATCACAGAATATAGTGTCCCTTTGAGCGTGTAAGCAAAAATTGAATATAAATATCAGGCAAAAACAGAACAATGCAGAAATGCTCTACTTTATCCAGGATATATCTACAAAATATCAAATGTAATACAACATTATGGTAATATACATATGTCTTGCTATGCGTGTGAAATCACGCAAGATGAAAGTGATTGCTGCGACTGCAATTGTCATACAGCTACTGACCACATACATTAATTTGCTAAAGTCAAAATTTTTAGACAGTTTCAAACCTTTTTTGAGTTCTTCTGCTCATCTTGATTTGCTAGATTTGCATCAAACTGTTGATCCATGATATCACCGCCCTCGCAAATTCTTTTTGTCTTGCACAAGTCGTACACATGCTGCATCCTCTTTCTTGGATTCAATTTGGTTTTTGAAACGATTTCTTGAAGCTTTGGATTACTCTAGAATCCCAAAGAAATGTTACCGATAAGAAGAAAATGATAATGACTAGGTAACATCAAGTTTTCTCAATGCAAGGAAACCATTCTACCTTGAACAAAGAATAAACCCAGTAACAAGGATAAATTTTGTTGTCCATACAAGACCCCTCTGATTTGAAAGATGATGAACAGTTTTAAAACTGACAAACTGACTGTAAATGTGCTTTAAGCTTGGCATCTAATCTACAAGGCATTCAACTGTACTATATGGGGCACTAAGTTGTGCTAAATGTTCCAGCCAGACAGAAATGCAATTTAAGACTTAACCCAAGGTGCTAAATTTTCATCAAAAATTAACATGCACTGTGGTGACATGTCTCAAGTAGAAGCAAGACTTTAGTTCCAGTCTATGCCAAATAATGATACCTAACAAATGATAATTTTCAACCATAAATGAATAAAAGTTAAAAATTAGAAAATAAATAATCTTTAGCTGTTGCAAAAATGAGGTTGGCTGGGAGAATGCAACCATGCAGAAGAAGTAAAAAGCTTTTCCCCTGTCACCCATGTGAAGAACATTAGAAACGGTGACAGAGAGACACTCAGACATGCAAAACCAAGTTGGGGGTTGACTTCAGACACTGAATTTCAACTGTTAAGTCTGGTATAGTACACATTTCTTGGGTACAAAGCACCCGCAATGACAATCCAACCAGACCGCTGGGGTATTGCAATGAAGTCACAAAACTGTCAAATATCTCCATTTGGCCCCTTGTTCTGACTACACTGTGATGACAATATTTAGGTTCATTTATTTCTCTGTTTCGTCAAAAATGCACTGGAAGAGCCAAAGCAAAAATTGAGCTTTGTTTTTACCCTCTCCATTGAAATATAAATATGACACTGAAATCACTGGAAACTTTTCTGCTTTGGGATCATGGATCATTTAAAGACTACTCGAGCCAAGGGTTGATGGGATGCTTGTTGATAGCTGCTTTGACGGTCAACTTTTCTCATGCGTTGAGGTTAATGCAAAGTCCTTCCCTCACCATTTTTGGTGAATAGGGCAGCAGACATTTTAGTTCAACTGTGCAAGCACAGTGAATGCTACAGTTGGGAGCTGGCCATCTGGTAGCAGTGTGTTTAACTCCCATGCTCTTTCCCCAATGCTAAGCAGGAAAATGGCATGTACCATTTTGAACTCTTTGGTATGACTCCACCGGGTCTCACACTGTGATCTACAGTGTACAAAGCAAGCATTCAACCACTGGGCTATGAATGCAATGAGGTCAAGGGAATTGATTCAATATTTAAATAGGACTATGACACTGATGAAACTAAACTTGCTTCCAGCTTTAATATCTAGTCATAGACCTATTAGGGTAAAGTTAGAGGAATGCCAAGGCTTTTGTTCCAACATCAGTGGGAATATATACAAACCATGTCAACAAGCATCTTTGAGCAATAGAAACAGAAACATCGTAGTGTCTTGACAATATGCGTCAGGAAACCAACATTGAATACTGGTTTGGAGAGCTCAACATGTCCAAAATGTCCAGGACATTCTGTCATGTTGCCAGCACAAGTCTGACAACGAGCATGTTTATCTATGACACCTTGACGCGGATCCATCAGTCCTCCAAGTTTTGGACGCCCTGCCTCCATTGTTTCGGGATATCGTATGCCTCCATCTGTCACTGACATTTGCTTCTAAAATTTGAATTGAATCATGCCTCCATTAGTTGCTATTGGTAAGATATAGTTTAAGGTGGAAATGAAATTACTTCTACTAAAAATTTGATTGTTCAATAAATTCATTAACTTTGTGTGAGAGATCTTGATTCAGAAAAATTTTAATGTAACTTTTTCAAATTTTTCCAAAGTTAACAGAAATCTTTATACACCATGGTGTGTTCATTGCTACGTTCTGGCCACATTACGTCACGGGTTGACTTCGCGAGCACGTTTAGATAAAATAGAGAGGGTCTCAGCCGTACTCACAACTTCATCTGGTGACAAAATGCCAAACTGCACCCAGCTCACTAAACAAAGTGGCGCTGACGAGTGTTCTTGTTGCACAGGCCCAGGCATTCTGACTATCTAGGCACAAGAGAAAGTTCAGAATGGGCCTAAGCAGTTCGCGAACACTTCAATTGAAAGTTGTGCAATCCTAAGTTCTATGGAAGTTTAAGTCACATATTTAGCCACAGCTAAATTCTCAATAAATACATGGATTGATTTCCGATTAATCAGCGCTCCTTTTGTTGAGCTATCGATTCCTAATTGTATGTTTTTCTCTCAACTCTGAATTCTTCTCACACTTCACGATCGCCTGCTCGAACGGCGAGCGATTCCGTAAGGCGCGTGCTTTTATTTATAGAATTTCTTTGACCTTCAGGGATCTCTTTGCTTGGAATGTGGGACGATGACGTAATTTTTTTAGACAATATATTTATTATCCCTCTCAAATAATAACTTTTTCTAAAACTTCGTTTTGATATATAAACATAAAGATCTCTCTAGTTGTAGGTAATTTGTATTCGACTGGACTAATTGCAGGCATTTCTAGTGAAAAAAAGTAATGAATAAGTATAACGAGAGAAATAATCGGAGAAAGGTAAATAATTTTGATAAGAAGAGCTACAGGATGAAAGAAAAAACTGTTAGTAGGCTAGAAGGTATGGGATAGTCCAGGCTTTTTGCGAATGCAGAATATGTAATAAGTTGTGCGAATGATTATACTTGATAATTTAGTAATGATGTAGTTAGTGTGTGCTTTGTCAAAGGTCAGATTGTCAAGGATTGCTCAGTTTTAAGATTCTTGTGCACTGATCCTATGCTCATGGGTTGAAATTCACCCTCGACTATACTTGCACTCAAAGTGATGAGATATACTAGTTCTTTGCAGTTGCAGGCGTAAGAACCAAGAGAGGGGATCACACAAAAAGGAAGGACCTGGACACTGCCGGGTGGGGGTCTACGAATTGCCGGGTGGGTGCCTACGAATTAGCTCTGCTATAAGATCCCTTCCCAACCATTAAGTTATTCATAAAATTTAATGTAATCAATTTTTCGTTTCAATTCTGGCATCCTATTGTTGCTCTTCCACTCAATAGTTTTATTCTAGTTTACTCAGCTTTCATAAATTTTACTTATCGTTGATTACAATTCCTTGCAATTCTTCTCTTGGTTAAAATGAAAATTTGTATGTCTTACATCTTATGCTCGATAATCAAGAAGCTTCTTCGTACCCACCTCTTCGAAGTATACCTTTGCATGCTGTCCTATCCGGTATCTCTGCAAGAATTTCTTCGCAATTTCTTAACAGGTAACCGAATATTTGCTAACTTTGACAAAATTTGATAGGGATAATGTTAAGATCTGTCAAACAGAACGAATGTCACCTAAACTGTGGCATTCAGCACCAGGCACTGCGATAGACTCACCGTTTTGGACAGAATTTCATCAATATTGGCATTAAGATTTTGTTATGCCACTGTGGCGGAGTCTTAAAGGGGCCTTCCAGTGAAGCATTTTATTTTCCAATTAGATTCAGTCGAGTGCCTTGAATTTGAATCTGCAATCATTTTTCTGATATCTCGAACCTTTTTCACTTTATAAGAGTTTAAACTTCGTTTTCGAGTTCATAATTTGCTCAAGAAGAATACTCAAAGACCTACTTGGTGACGTCAAAATGACGTGCAATATTTTCTAGGTCATTAGTCTTTCTCACGAGAATTCTGAACAAAATGGTGGACTTAATTTCCGATGCACTAATACGAGCTTCACTTCCAAGTCGCTTAAAAGTTTGAGATTCACAAGCAGTCGTGATTTATCGTGATATACTTTGTGACTTCACAAATTAGGCTTTTGTGTTTTCATTTGTTCTCGTATTTTTTTCAGTGAAGCCTGATTCAAAACGCTTATAACACGAAAACGGTACAAGATATCGGGAAAATGACCGCGGATTCAAAATTAAAACACATGATCACACCTTATTCCGAAATAAAAAATTTTCACTGGAGAGGCCTTAGTGGCGGCTTAAGGGATCAAGGGGCCCTTGCTTGGAAATTTGCCGTTAGCCCAAATTATACTCGATTAATTTTTTTCTTGGTTCTTTCTGCTGCTTGAAATAAAAATTTTCCAAGTATTTTTTAGGTGCGGGGAAATTTCTGGGCTAAGTGAGGCACTGGAGCCATGAACCCCTGCCCCCTTAAAGACCGCCACTGTGGCATGCTAAGAGAGTGGTTAGCGAAACAGTCCTTCATTTCAAAGTAGTGAGCGAAGTTCTCAATTATGCTTCTTCCTTATTCAGTCATTCCCTAAAATCATTGAAAGGTTCTTTGCCTAATTTTGTTAGCCCTATTCGTATTCTCCATGAAGGCGAAATCTTTTATCGTTCTGATAAATGCTCGCAATACATTAACGTTAGATGCCCAGATTGGTTTGCCAGCAACTCTCTCCTTTTCTATGGTGCAGTAATGTAGTAGTTAAGTGTGAAAACTCATATGCAAGAGTTGTGGGTTGGAGTCCTGCATGGTCCACAGCAGTAACTAGCCAACAGGAAAAGCAACAGGCACAACGCTATCAAAGCCAACATTCACTGTACACCTTTGTTCTGTGAAATGTTTGATCGTTTGACCACCATGCTCAGTTACCCAACATTATGTTGACTGATGTTTGGTGGGCTTTGCTGACGACCAAAAACTAGAAAAAATTCATTCAAAATTTCTATTGTCTTCAAATGTTCGCTGAAATATTGGGTCGTATGACCAGCCCTGCACTGAACATCATCAAACATGAAATCAGATGTTCCCTGAAATGTTCGCTGAAATGTTTGCTGAAACTTTGAATCGTTTGACAAAGGCCTAAAGCGGTTTCCCTACAAGATGGGTGGTAAGCTCAAAGTTGGGTGCGAAAAAGGCGAAATCTATTGCTTCATTCATACATGCAAACATTGCAGCAAAGTTATGGCGAATAGAAGTAAAGCAGGTGTTTGAAAAAGAGACGAATTTTCCCATCATTGGCATTTATGATAAATATATATATATATATATAACTCTTGATTAAATTCTGATCCCATAATTAAGTCACAGTGATTGGCAACGGTAAGCAGCCTGGATTTGTGCGTAGACTGCAGTGCTGGGTTAAACATTGTACTGAATTCGCTTAGCCAATATTTCTTTAAGTGAATGCCATTTTCAAGACACATCACCTAGAGAGGAAAAGAACGTGTCATTAATGTACTGGCAAAAATGGAACTCAGTGAATATATGTCATCATAATATATGTCGTTATAGATATATATATATATATATATGTATTCTTTATATACATAGTTATATGATATATATATATATATATATCTATATATAGATTGAGTTAGAGTCTGTCTGACGAGTGATTTCGCATGAAACTCAGAGTAACAGAAAATCGGTCTTTTCCTTTTCTGTATCTCTGCTATCAACGCTCTGTACTTGTACATAGAGCACTATATGCTGGTGAAGACAGCACCCTCTATGTGATACATAAACATGCATAAATATATCTATATATATTTATACATATATAAATATATATGCTAACCAACTTTATATAATAAAAGATGATCTTGTCCTTGGAGTAGGCAATCAACATAAGCGAGTAACAAGCAGCCTAGGACATGCATTGCTATGCTGCTTGAAATTTTCAAGCCACTTTCGGGCTGAAACCTTAGAACAGTTTCCCCTCTATCCCCTTGTATGCGGTACCGATTCGCTCGAAATGCTGCTGCCAGGTCATACTTTGCCGGGGGCTACGTCAGGGGGGGGTTCATTTATTGCACCTCATTGTAAATAGGGGCCTCTTGAAAACCAGCAATTGCTGAAGGGTTGCTCTCCATGAATATATTGGATGAAAATGAAATGAAACGGTGGCTCGTGTCATAGATGATGACATAATAGATTCCGTTGCAATCGTATTCCCGAACCATCGATGATTCTAAGTCAGATCTTTGCATGAATAAATCTGCATTATTGACGACTCGGAAAACACGGCATCTAAAAAAGTGTAACACAGTGACTGGAAGAGAACTGCAGTCAGTCTAATGCCTATTAGCTCTTCAATAATCAGCGCAAGAATAAAAAAACTCCAATGTAGCATAGCTCCATTTTACGCTGCTTCTCATTTAGGCCCTATTTTCTCCTTAGTAGCGAACATTTTTCTGCCAGAAACCTTGATGGGAGTCATCTGTATGCTGTAAAACAGACCTTGATAGTCTTTACAAAGTGACGGCAATCTCATCACCGAATGCCAAGCGCTTCCCACTCTCTGGGTTCCTCCATGGTCTGGCTTTGGCAGGCACTGCAAAGTGATGAATCGGTTATGTATTAGTATCAGAAATAGAAGGAGTTGCACAACAATTAGTCGGAGATTGATGTAGCTTGATTTATTGACGAGATGAGTAAGAATGGTTTAAAAACAACGCGACAAGCAGTCAGCAGCAATGAAATGCCGCAAAGAAATCGAGTGGCCAAGAGGAGGTTGAATTTTGCATAGAATGGGTGGCATGCACAGACGCAATCCGTGTTCTATGTCAAAGCACGGGTCGATATCATTTTAGACGATACTATGTTTCATTTGTTCGGTTGAGTTCTTATAGATATGCACCAAAAATGCTCAAACGGATTCCTCTATCGCGTTGACCGTTATCAATACAACACTGAATTTCAAAGTCTTGAACAACATAAAAAATGCTTGGTGCACGATTAAAGTTTCACGATCAAGTCAACCTTCTTTCAAAATCAGGTGTTTTATAAGGAAACGGTTTTGAATAGGCTAGAGCTGAGTTTATACGAGACAAGAGATTGAGCAGAAGGTCATGTCGAGTTGAGACAGCGGAGAAATATTGTGTGTTGTCCATCTTATATTCTCTAGGACCCCTGCCATGTTCAATTCCTAGTTGCGTGCTTGAAACTGTGACATTGATGGAAAAGATTGACACAACTCTACATGGCAAAGCAAAGCGTGTCTTACGTGTTTTGACGCGGTAGACTCTGTTCACGTGATCCATTCCAACGCAGTGGTATGAATTGTAAGGGCATGACTCATAGTCTTTGGCCAGGCACCTCTCAGATTTGCCATCTCTTGAGTACTTAATTTTTGATTCATCACCTGTCCAGCATTCGCCTTAAGAAGGAGGAGTTAAAGTTAGTTTTCTCAGGTTAAGAGTATAAAACAGCTACATGAAAAATATTCTGAGAGGAATGGGGCATAAAGTTCTGGGACGCTGAAACACCCCCTTCCCCATAAAATATCTAATCTCAATCAATGCCTTACATCTAACTAAGATGACACTGCTCTCCGTTCTCTTGCGGTATGACATCGCCACTGTGTCACTTTGTCAAACTCATTTTAATGCTATGATGAACAAAACAGGCAATGTTATGACCTAGATCATGTTCCCTCGCTGCAGGTGGGTACCGTATTCCCTCCTTCCAAGCCAAAAAACGGGCCTACTTTACCTTCAAAAATTTGCTCTGCAGGCTCATAACACAAAGAAGATATTGTCAACTCTGTCTAGCTCGAAATCGTGTGCATCGAACTATTGCTAATTCGGACAAGATTTTCAGATCGAAATCTCCAAACAAGAAACACCCTTAATCCGAATCTCTGTAATTCGAAATTTTTGTAATTCGAACGTTTTTACGGCCCCCAGAGAGTTCGAATGAGATAGTGTTGAATGTATTTGCATTTCAATTCTACACCGTCAACCTAATGGTTCAACTTATTTGGCTTATTCATGACGATGACAAATCCAGACAAAATAAAACGGGCCAATGCTGCTTTGGTGTTTCGTCACTGCTGTCCGTCGCATGATGACAAGGGACATTGTCCAATCCAAACCTTTGCATCGGTTTTTGGAAAAACTGCCTTTCGCTTTGGCATAAGTGGCATCATCTGACGTTGTATCTTGAAAAGGAATGCCTTGAAAGTTTTGCTATTCATACTCCCAGTTATAGCAAATTGATTGGCATCTGGCAACGGTAAATTACCCTATAGAATCCACTTTCATAGAAAAAACTCACAGCCCTGTTTTTGGTCTCAGCTACGCTAGAAATCAATTATGCAACGCAGGGGACATCTCTCTTAACCATGTAAAAAAATATAAGGTCAATTAATCTGCCAAAGCTGATATGAAGGTATACTTAGCTGCTCCCACTACTATTGCATGCGTCAAAAATTGTCTCATTATCTCACTATGTCTAGAGGTAGCAGCAAAATGTGCCTTAGAACTAATATCAATCAGGTATCTGTGTTATATTGTCTCACTATCTCACCATAGAACTGGATCCCAAACGTTGTCTTCCCAAGAGCCTTTGCTTTGGCTGCACAGCGGCAAATCATCTTTGGTGAATACGTGTTCCATTTCTTCCAGTCAATCAAATGCCCGTTCCAGTTAGTTGTTGAATAGTCACGTTCATTCATGACGTATTCTGGCAAGGGACGTGGAACCCTTTGGTTGTCCTTATAGCAACCAACTGGCTCGTAGTAAGTGTCACACTCTGAAAAAAAGCAATCAAGGGATTTTCATTTGATGGTCGAAGAATCGTCTCCCACCAAAACAAAAATGCAGCTTTAAAAGGGGACTCCATTTTTTGGTTCTGGGCTTTCAAAGTGATGTGACTTTTAAGTCTGGATTACAGCAGGATTGTTGAAAATAAAGGAAAAATTTCATTGTTGAGATAGTTGCACACCTATTTTCGCGCGAAAAATGCCCAAAACTAAACACATTAACTTTTTCGGAATCACATATAGTTAATTTCTTAAAGATTATTGCATGCTTAGAGTGTTAGGATAGCTCAGTGGTAAGATTATTGCCAATAGGCTGTGTGGCCAGCGGTTTAAATCCAACATCAGCCGAAGTCCCACTTAGAGTGAGGAGAGTTACCAGCTCTCTGTGATTCCAGGCTTTGGAATCACAAGGTGTAGTCATATCAAGAGGAACGACCTGAACACTGCTCGATGAGCAAAAAGCTTTTCAGTGTCCAAAGATCCACCTTCGGATGTTCGGTAGAAATAAAAAACCCCAAAGCCCCATTTCTGATTGAATTCAGCTAGAGATTTAAAAATAACGCATGCATATTCTGAAGACGAAACGGAAAATTAACAAGAAATCCCCAGTTACTGAAAATGTCCAAAAAAACGAAGCAGTTACCTGGCGGTGCAATTCTGTAGACAAAGTTTGTCAATGCTTCTCCCGTGCAAGCCACATCATTCTTCTTACACCTTCCCCAGGGCTCACGTGTCTCGCCATGAACGCAGGTCTCTGCTTCACCATGTTTTGCATAGTCCAAGTGTCCTCGAAGACTTCCCCAACATTCGCCTAGATGCAAATTTCAATAATCATCATGGCTTGTCAATGCTGTGCTAGCGATATAGTTAGAGAATGATTTTTGCTGATAACATCTCGCGGCATCTAGTTACTGAAATTCTGCTATCTACGTAGACCTGGAAGAGTATACTAGTGTTAAGCACGAAGTGGCCAACTTCAGAAAAGAGAGAAGATGGCTGTTTCATGAAGTTGCTTGATTCTAGCTACTTAGAAATCTGTGCACAGATTGAAGAAGGGGTGAGAGGAAGGGGTGAGAGGAAGGGGTGAGAGGAAAAGTCTAAAATCTGAATTGGGCACCCGCGATCTAGAGAGAGGAGGGAGAAAGGCATTTCAAAAGTCCAAGTGAAACGAGGAAAGCCCCAGTTTGGTACAGCCCCACTGACGACGTCCACGTCTTCTCCAATATTGATTGGAAGTGTTGGCAACTGATGTTCAGCTGAAGGAAAGAAGCTTGGGAGAGAGTGCAAGTGGTCGAATTGGGTAACGGTGGCAGCTGGAGTTACTTAGCAGTGTCTGGATGTCTACACCAACAAATTTCGATAGAACTAGATAATCCATGAGCAGGGTTACTTCTTGGAACCAATGCTCCAGGCTTTTACTTGGAACTCAGTTTGCTTTTGCGACCTCGCATAAGCAACGTTCAGCGGAGAATAACGGTGCAACCTATGGGAACCTTTGCCTGGAACAAGTGCATTAACAATAAAACGACTTATGACATGGTTTTCAAGTTCATTGATCAAGGTCGTTCAATCACATGAAACATAATACCGTAAAACTGGACTCCCATGACTCTGTAACCTCTACTGAAAGCGACTTTGGCACAGCTGAAATGAGATTGGGTTGGACCTGTTAGCACTTGCGCTTGCAAGAAATTGACTGACAAAGTGCCCTTTGACCATGCCAAGTTTTTGTAACCAACTAGTAAGAATTCTGTACAAGATGATTGTATCACTAGCGACAGCTGCGCTGTTTTCCCCCGATAGAACGGTTTGACAATCACGTTTGTTTGCTCCCGCATTTCACACGAAAGGGTCTTTTATGCGTATTTTTCTTTAAATGGAGAGAATTCCATTATTTCTTAATTTCGCCTTACCACTCTTCCACACCATACGTCATTCAGTGCATATTATTTTCTCTATTAGAATCTCTCTTTTTCTCAATCTCGAAGCTGATTTGCTTACTTCAATATTTCTTTGTACCCCTCAACCCTATCTATTGTTCAACAATCAGAGTAAACACAAGCTCGCTATCGAACTTACTGGCAAATAAACTTGGGCAGGTATGCTTGCCAACTTCTCCATGAAATCATGTATCCGGCAAAAATATCTCTATCCGCCTGTCTTGCGTTTAAGAACTTGAAAAAATAAAAATTTTCATAGTAATAAAAATAGATTAATTTTCACTCTTTCTGTATCTTGTTCTGTGTGTTTTCTGTATCAAAATATGCTTTAAGTATTTTCTATTCTGACACAGCTGAAACTCCACTTATTACAACGTTACCACACAAACTGGAAGATGTCTTGACGTGCGAAAATATTTTCTGGGAAAATTTTCTTACGTAAACAGAGCCTTAGTAGCTATTATTATGAAGAGTGGGCGCAAACAAAAGCATTGGTGTCGGTTAAAACATTTCTAATTCTAGTTCTTGCATATAGCTACTAAGGGAGGTTTTCAAAAGGTTTCTTATCATGAATCAAGCCCGCAGTCTCACGTAGCCAACTAGTTAAAGTTACAATGCGCTTTCACACTTGCATGCGAGGAACAAAAATTGCCTTTTTTTATTCCTCCTAATTATCACTGACATTTTATGCCTCAGTTTCTTCCAAAAAGCGTCTGAATAAAGTGCCAAAATGGCTAAACTATTCTTTACCAGTCACTACGCGGAAGGATTCTACAAAAGCACTTTTTCTGCCTCAGTTTTTTTCCAAAAAGCGTAGCAGCCTTTTGATTGAAGTGCCAGAATGGCTAAACTATTTTTTACCTGTTACTAGAGGAAAGGATTCTACAAAAAGATCGTTCGTTGTTCTTACCTCAACAGGCATTGCTCTGTTATGGTATTCATCCTTGTAGCAGCCAATCGGTTCAACCTTGATTGGACATGAATCAACTGCAAAGTCGATGGGATTTAAATAAGAATATTGTGTCGTGGCATAGCAGCTCAGGGGTGGAAACTTACAAAGGAGGGACTTTAGGCTCGAATGGTCGAGTAATTGCAATAAGAGCACAGCATACCAAAATGGAAGCGAGATTTATTCAATGAGACCACCTTCCCTAGAAAAGCTTAGAGCCCTAGTTCTGACTGCAGCTTTCATGAGTGGAAAGTGACAATCTCCTACTTTGCACTCCATTACTCAATTCGTCACTTCGTGGTAGGTATTCTACTAACCTTTCTACCAACCCTCCCAACCAATGCAATCTACCCACAAGCCCGTCGGTCTATGCAGCAGTTGTGTATCAATTACTGTGCAGGTAAAAAACTTCACCAGTGACCAGAGGCTTTGGACTTGCAAATGCAACCGTGTAGAGACAATGGGAATAGTGGTCAGAGCACATGTATATTGTATAGAGGGTCTGAGCTGGAGGAACAAATGTGTGCAATTCTCATCGACTTCTGTCGATCCAACCGGCCGTAATTGAAAGTCTGGCGAGAAACTTGGGAGAGGGGGGAGTTGCGGCGAGTGAAAACATTGGCCACCCTTATGCAGAATGATGTGACGTCTACCGAAAGGTGTCCCGAAGACTATTTTCGAGTAAGGGATTCGACCTTACTTTCCTAAATTTAGTCACATTTCCATAAAGATTGCTGCCAAATCTTCCTATATTTAGTCATATTTCCATAAAGACTGCTGTCGAATTCTGATGCTGAGAGATACTCACTGGCATTCCCTGCTGCAGTGGATGCAATTAATGCCTGAAGTCCAATCAACGAGATTGCCGCGAAAAACCTTGGAAAAGGAATTTATAGAGTTAGTAAAAGACAATGAAAATCCAATAAACATTCAATGAATATCAAGAAAATGATAATTCGAGGAATAGCGCTGCTGATTGCGATTAATAATCCTTCATCTCCCTGGAAATTTGAGCGAAGGCTATCTTTCTCTACACCTTAGATTGGAAACTAACAGTAATTTGGTGGGGATGGCCTAATTTTGGTAACAATTGAAAAACGAGGGAATCTTTTCCCTCTTTGCATGCGCTAGACAAGAGACAGTCTTTCTGCTGATGTAGCGCACCCAGACTACCAATAGCATCCAGATGACCTATTACACACGTCAGATTACAGCTCACCTTACACTGCGCCATTGAACTAGTTCCCTTGCTGACCCGGGCTGGATTTTGTCTTGTAAAGCGAACCTACTGAAAAGTTCTACTCAATGGCCGAGTTTCTGAGAACCAGCATCGAACGCAGAGCTTTAAGGTTCCTAGGCGAATGTTACATGTAGCACTACGAGGTAGATAAGGAGCATCGTTCGATGCAGAAATGCAATGTGTACTAAGGTCCTTGATAGACATCAAGCTGAATATCAAAAATCAAAATTCCATCTTTTGATCATCGCTCAATACAGACAGCCACCCTGCGTTGTGAGATTGGTTCTGGTTGCCATTTGAAATGTTGAGGCAGACAGGGTAGGATTAGGGAAATCTCAAGTCTTCAAATGATTTGGGTCTTTATCTGGGGACAGTGCTTCAACCGCTAATCACACGAATGAATCAGTCTTCATCATATGTGATACTATGTGTCAATGAATCCAAGATTTGCAAGCACTAGATCTTACAGCACCATGCATTCTACCGAACTACCGTTAGCCCTTCATTTTTATTCAACTTGTCTGTTCTAGAAACTATACTTGTTTGAGAAGGACACAGCAAGGAGCGCAAGAATGGTGCAAAGTTCTGAAAGAAGAAGGCTACGATTGGTAGTGCTTACGGTTGACTTGAGCAGGCTAATTTTTCGCCTTGGATCTGCTCTAAGTGCTTCAAAAATTAGCTTAGCTTAGCCCATTGGCTACCGCTGCGTAGTTGTGAAGCATGCGAACTCATAACACAGGGTTGTCAGTTCGATTCCTCCATGTGTCACTTTTAAAGAGCCATTGGTGAGGAAGGCAGTGGGAAGCCACCTCATGAATTCCACATCCCTAGCAAAAACTCATGGCCTTGTCTCTGTTTCTGCTACGCTCGAAATCGAGTATGCAATGCAGTCAGCCGATTTATGACCGTCAAGCAGATATTTACTACGCTGGCGCTGAGATAACTCAATAGGATAATATGATGATGGATTCTGTATTAGGAATGAAACTGGAACGATGACATGCATGGAATAGCATAAAAATGATTCATGATAACGCGAAAAGTACTTGTAGTTATAAACCGCGTTTTAAGAACACGAAATGGAAGATTGAGAATAAAAGGGAAAGCAAAAATAGCCAGTGGCTTAAAGAAGTTGTAGTTATAAACCGCGTTTTAAGAACATGAAATGGAAGATTGAGAATAAAAGGGAAAGTAAAAATAGCCAGTGGCTTAAAGAAGGAAGACTAACAACAATTCAAGGGCTAGAGAATGCAAATATCTCTTCATTTGCATTGTTCAGATCAATGCTATCTTCATATATAAGCGAGGAGTAATTCCAAAGCTCAACAAAAGATTACAGCTTTGTAAAAAAATGTCTTACATGATTGTTGGATTGACTTAGTTTCTTCCCGGCCGAAACTCTGCTCGACGTCTTCTCTGCACTGATCAAACGCATCTAACTGTGAAGCTAGCAGGGGTTTTTATAGCGGGGTAGAGAAGAAGTGTTATAATGAGAGCACCTCAATTCTGATTGAAACGTCGTCCGGTATCACTGTCAATCAAAAGGCAGGTGTGACTGCTCTCCTGTAGCTTCATTCAAGCGATTCTCAAGCACCGTCGCGGTAAAATGCAAACAATGAATTAGATTTTAATACAAACCTATTCTAATTGTTTAGTTAATCTTTTTCAGTTGACACAAGCACATTCGTAGCTGCTTATGCTTAGGTGATTGCATATTTTATTCTGTTTGCTTCCCCATTCTCAGTTGAAGCTCCGTACACCGATTGTTATGACTCTAATAGAAAATTTTCAATAAAAACATTCACCGTGTTGTTCGACAGTAAGAAAATATCGTTCTTGGTAATACAATTTCTTTAGAGATGGAACTGTCGTGAATCAAAAGACGAGTGCCCACGGCGGACTCGATTCTAAGTGCACTAGGGCTTTCCACGCATACCAGAATTAAAAAATCCGATTTCATTTCTACTTGTGAATTAGCAGAATCAGCGTCAAATTAAGTATGAGTTAGCAGAATCAAAATCGAATCAAACTGAAATTTATATCAAGCAAATTCGGTCACGGAATGCTTTCTACTTGCGCTGAAAGCAAGAAAGCATTAGGCATTTTGCTTGGTACTACCACCTCGTTGGAAGAATTGTTTGTTTCCAACTATCTAGTTATGATTGTCCTCAAAGTAGCCATATATATTTTTGGAAAGTTCGCCTGAGCCCTCCAACTAATTTTAGCTAATGAGATTGCATGCTGTTTCTTTACTATAACGTAACAACCATCACTGTTCTCCATTTGTGATGCATCCTTCCTTTATGTTAACGACTTCGTGACACACTTCTAAAGCTCTGCAATAACTTTTTAACTTCGCATATGCTCTACCTCGCATCTGATTGAAGATTTTTTAGGACATGGAGAGGCTATGATTTTTGGCAGTGAAGACTTCAGAACGTAGATAGACAAAAACAAGATGGAGGTGTAGCTATACAACACTATTACTGTGATCCAACAGTATCCCGTTCGTTCTGCTCGATGTGATGCTGGGATTTGCCTCGTAATACCATCCAATTTTACAAGTTTCCTCACTCAAACTGCAGAACTTGTTGGCTCGAAGCCTGACAAAGATGCACTTGGGATTCGGATGATGAGGACGGTAGTGAGAAAATCTCTCGTTGAATCAATTTAGCTCACCCAAAGTTTACACTCATCTCATCGGACCTTTTGTAGCAGGTAATGCACTCTCCAAACGTGGAAAAAGGCAAAGAAATGAGCTTTAGAAGATTTTAAAACGTACTGATGCAATTGCTATCTGATTTAAGCACTCTAGGTGTTTATCAAATGACGTGAGGATGGATGATTGAAACGGTACTTTAAGGCAGATCCTGTTGTGAGTGGTTTGAGCTCAGCTCGCTAATCTAATCCAATCTAAGCTAATCTTTGACTTGGAATGAGAGAGGAGGAATAGCCCCACCTCTGTGTTATAGATTACAGATTACATGTTGCAGATTACAGATTACAGATTAAAGGCGTAGACCTGGTGCTGTGAAGTGGCAATGAGATATCTGAGCAGGACACTGGGAAGCTCAATGAGAATATCATCTCATTGTCCTGTAATCTACCTTATAATTAAGAAATCATGCGAATCTTGAAACGAGATCAAATTTTAACCAAGAACTGGGATAGGGCTGCGTGGCTTCTCAGTGTCCTATAACCTACCTTATGATTCATAAACCATAGAAGTCATGAAACGAGATCACAATATGAGAATGGAACAGGTGATTAGCAGCAAGTGATAAGTGCAGCCTTTCGGTACCCTACCATCTACCATCAGATACTAAATTGAAAGCCAAGGAAGCTGGTATTGCATTACTGGGCGTAAGCGACAAACAAAGCAAGCTAGATGGTGCCATTTCTGTTTTCCAGACTCACGATCTGCCAGTTTGACTCGTGAGTATGCCAATCAAAGAGAAATTCACATGAGCAAATTACGAGCCATTCAGATTTTTCATTTTTATTTAGCACCAAAAAGTCAATTTTCCATTTTGATCAGTAAATGTCTCTAAAATAAAGTAAAATGACACTGTCTAAAATATATCGTAGTGTCCAGTTCTGGCTAAATACTCAATATACTTAGCATCTATCTGGCTGGATATTTGCTTTAATCTTCCTTAAAATAGAGTTCTGCAGAAAATCTTCGGTTAAGAATGCAGTTTGGCTGAGGAATAAAAAGAGCAAGCTGTTAGAAAACTTTCAGTTGAATCATGTGGGTAAGATGCATTAGACTCAGCACCCTTATGAATCTCCACCTGGTTCGTCCAAATCAAAATATAAATTCAAATATACAAATATAGATTTACAGATTTACATATGCAAATTCAACATTTCTCCACTTAGCAGAACCCTTTCAACTTTTTGCTCGATACTTTCCTGCCTGTTCACAGCTTCCCTCTGAGCATATTCTACCAGCGGAACCACCATGCAACGTACATGCGCAACTAATGTCATGGCGTTTTGAATCAAAGCATCCTTGGAATCAAGGCTGCCTTCACGAAGAGATTGAAACTTGGGACATGGATACTGTCCATCTTCAAGGTGTTCATTCGTGATATGGCTATCTATAAGTTTCTCGAGCATCTTGCATCTGTTGATAAAGTTTCAAATCATTGAGTGTCCGTTTTTGAGCGTCCTTCCGTAAACCTAATAGCTCTAGAATTGAATGGAATCATTTTTTGCAGGAATAGATTTTGGAATGGGGTTTTAATGGCGACTTTCTATGCATGACATGAATATTCATGCAAAAGAATTCTAGGGGCAATAGAATACATCTAACAGAGATGAAAATATTTTTGAAGATATTTTCTCAACAAACCTCAGCAAGATACCGCTCAGCTCGTACCTGCAAAAAATGGATGGAAGATCTCGCTGCATTCAAACTGAAATCCGAATTTGGAATATTCCCATGGCTTAAAGGAAAAGTTGGCGGAAACGAGGCGAGAGGAGACCTGCATGTTGATGGAAATAAGGACGGCAAAGGTGTAGCCGAAGTTCGCCTTGAAAGATGCTATTGGCACTTGTCCTGGTCTGCAACTTCTTAGTGCATATTAGCAACTCTTGTGTGACTTTTCCAGTTAATTTTTGGATTAGTAAGAATCAATCACTGAACAGAATTATCCACTGAGTACTCTTTCTCTTATATCGTGGTTTAGAAGCAGTGGAACCGGTGTTTCCCTTTCATTTTTATCAACATTATTTTTATCAATATGTTTTCATAGGTGGTGTTCCCTTCCCGTTAGTTTACCTACCTAGGGAATTCCTCCTTAACAATTCATGACACCTATTTTAGCAGTTGACCTTGCTTTGATAATGATCAATACTTCAATACATTCTCCCCCTTTGTCATCCTTCAATTTCAACTCTAAGGTTTATCGAAATGATGTGCCCGTATAGCAAGGTATGTGCCAATGTTCTCTAAGTTGTGTTGTTTTATTTTGAATGCTGTAGTAAAGCTTTTTGTTGTTGTTATTTTTGTTAATGTCATGAATTTGAATTAATTTGAATCAATTAAAAACATCAACTGGTTTGTAACTTCAGGTTGGAGGAGGCCCAATCATAAAAAAAAGGAAAAACAATATCCAGTGATTCATGGCAATTTCCGATATTATGAAGGTTTGGAGGTGTTCAATCAAAAAATATCTTCTCATTGAACTTTTAAAAGCAATGTTCATGGGATCGAAATCAGATGTGAGAATGAAGTGTTCCTATATGTCCCTTGCAATGCGTAGTGTTCCACTGGTGTATCGCTGATCATACCAGGTAACAGAATCCTGAGTGGATTCAAAATGCTTTACGGTGACGCAGTTACAAGATCCATTAAAGTCAATCGATAATCTAGCAGCAATACTTAATCGAAATTGGACAATTACATATAATGGACATTGGACATCTTCACATGATTTTGGTGTCCGCTTTGTAGGCGTGGCCATTTCTACAAGCTGTTATTTCCAGAGTTAAAATATTTCGCTTATGTCTCCTAGAAACAGTGAAAACTAAATGCTCTTATCTTCGGTCCCTGCTACGTTCGATTTAGGGTTTACCGTGAGTTTTTCAGCCTTAGTGTTTGGGTTGATTTGGCCGCGTTGACCTCATTCTATTTCATTGACACCTACATTTCGAATTTCTATAATATATTGTTTTCAACGAACGAAAGATTGATTACATTTGGGGATTTCTTTATTAGTGCATTGAAGCACTACTTAACTTCAATCCTAACGTTGATGTGTTCCTTAGAGCCTTCTTTAGATCGGAATACGTTTTACTGCTTCTCAACTTATGAGGGTTTGTTTGTTTTACTAAAGGTGCTTACGAAACTTGTTTACTTGACAGATTTTGTCCAAAATGCATAATGCAATTTAGTGAAATTTGGAACAAAGCAATATAGTGAAATTTGGAACAAAGCAATTTAGTGAAATTGGGAACAAATCAATTTAGTGAAATTTGGAACAAGGCAGTGTAGTAAAATCTGGAACAATGTATATTATGCAGATACGTAAGCCATGAATTTAACCATACTGTATGATAAATGATAAGGAGTGCCATTTGCAATAGAAGTCATGCTTTTAGAGAATCTCATAATTGCTTACTAGGGATCAACTGATAAACCATGTTTGCATGATCCATTCCAACACAGTGGTACGAGTTGTAAGGACATTGAAGAAAATCCTTGGCTAAGCATCTTTTTGTAAAGCCATCTCTTGCATACTGAATCCTAGAGTCGTCACCCGTCCAGCATTCACCTTGGGGAAAAAGAGTATTTAGTTGCAGAGTGAGTAAAACACGTTGTGACAGACACGATCTAATTCCAATCTAGCTCTACATATATTTTACTCTAATACTACATAAAAATCAGAGGGACAGAATATTGAGCACTGTGTGTCCCACATAATCAAACAATGTCACATCTTCAGGTAGGTTTAAAACATTTTTTGATAATACATGTATTTTTTCCAATCCTTGTTTTCTTCTTACTGCATAAAATACAGGCATTCTACCACTTGGCTGGTAAAGAAGGAGCAAAATAGTTGGAAGTAAAAATAAACAAACTACATATGCTTGTCATCAAATCTCCAAGTCGTGACCACGACGTGAAGATGCAACTTATTTACTGTGAAACCACGGAAGATCATAAGATCATAGCCATTGCAGAATTTAAGTTAGCATTGAGATTAAAATGAAGTTTGAGTGGTAGGTATGATTAAAATCTTGCAGAAACTGCTGCAACTGTATTCATTAAAGCACATTTGAGCACATCATTTTTCAGTAGACAAATGTTGTTATGGAAATTTTATAAACTCCTAAGGAACAAGCAACCACTCTACGCCTCGAGTCGCTTTCAAGAGCTTATGGACGACATCCTCCTCTTGTCACGACTTAGAACTGATCATGCTGACAAAAGTAACACAGTCAACTCTGTCCAATTCGAACTCTTTCGGGGATCGTAGAAATGTTCGAATTGCAAAAAGCTCGATTTACACGAGTTAGAATTAGACGGAGTTGACTGTAGTAATGACGTCTAGAGATAGCAGATAAAAACTGAGATGCCAATGTGCCTTGAAACTAAGAAGGGTCAATCAGGCATCTGTGTTATATTGAAATCTCAGTGGTGCCATAGTGTAGTGGTTAACCATGCAGACATAGGATCCAACACGTGTCACACTAGAAACAGCATTGTTGAGGAGGCAACGGTAAACTATCCTATAGAATCCACTTTCCTAGAAGAAACTCAGAGCCTGTTTCTGGTCTCTGCTACGCTAGAAATCAATTATGCAACGCAGGGGACATCTCTCTTAACCATGTAAAAAAATATAAGGTCAATTAATCTGCTAAAGCTGATATGAAGGTATAATTAGCTGCTCCCACTACTATTGCATGCGTCAAAAATCGTCTCATTATCTCACTATCTCTAGAGGTAGCAGCAAAATGTGCCTTAGAACTAATATCAATCAGGTATCTGTCTTATATTGTCTCACTATCTCACCATAGAACTGGACCCCAAACGTTGTCTTCCCAAGAGCCTTTGCTTTGGCTGCACAGCGGCAAATCATCTTTGGTGAATACGTGTTCCATTTCTTCCAGTCAATCAAATGCCCGTTCCAGTTACTTGTTGAATAGTCACGTTCATTCATGACGTATTCTGGCAAGGGACGTGGGGCTGTTTGGTTGTCTCTATAGCAGCCAACTGGCTCGTAGTAAGTGTCACATTCTGAAAAAACAGCGATGCAAATATTGTCTAATAGTCAAAAGATTTTCTACGAGCCAATTGACTTTAAGAATCTTTGGAAATATTATTCTCTGGTTCTTCAATAATAGAAATTGATAATAAATAGTTGATTCCTAGGGCTCCTATGAATGCTTCCCTATCGATCCCCACTCGTCATGTATGGAAAAACTCGGGTAGCCTATAGCAAGCCCCATCGGGGGGGGGGGTTGGAAGAAGAAATCGGAGTGACAACGAGAGAGGGAGATGAGACCAAGTTTATTCACTTAATATTTTGAAATAGAAAAGTTGTCGGATTCTGCAAGGGAAGAAGGATGCAAGACGCTCCATGAAGCTCTTGGGGTGAATGATGACTTGTTAGAAAGAGTTTGTGAAGAAGGTAGTGAAATTTGGAGAAGGCATGAGCAGAGTATCCAACAACTGCATCTCATAGGAACTGTTTGTTTCAAAAAATTTGAAAATCGAGGGACAGTTACTTTTTGAAGAAGGTAGTGAAAATCTATTATGAGTAAGCGCTTAACTTGGTAATGTCAGGATATTACTTATAGCATTTTAACTTGCAGATGTAATTTGATAGAGTGCTATTGTTTTTGAACACCTAGCAGTTATCATCCATTTCTCGATGGTATTCATTTGATCTATTGTAAGCTGACTTCTACTTGACATTTTATGCACTGCAGAGTATTGTCTGATTTTGGGACACTGGAAGCAAATTTTTTGTGATTGTCATTGTTTATCAGAAGTTGTGGATAACATGGCATTAGAAAGATGGCTCCAGAATCAAGGACCAAAAAATGATCCTGTTTTTCAATTCTCATTATAATCTTTCCTGTAACAATTCTATGGAAGAGGAAAGGCTGTACGATTTGTCCACAAATGCAAAAAGGGTGCCATCAGTAAAATCTTTTAAAGTAGCTATCTAAATATTTTGTTTCACTTCTATTTTGTTGCTTTACCTTGCTTTGGATTTCTACTAGTAATAGAAATTTGTAACTTAATTTCTATATATTGCCATTTTGCTAGATTAATTTGTTTGTAGATGGACTGCCCCTTGTAAACGAGCACTGCTGAATGGGCTACCGTCCTAAAATAAGTGAAATTGCTACTATTGTTATTATTATTTTATGTGTATGTTGCTAATTTTCTATTAAATACAATAGCTGCCGAGCTATATCCAATAACCTAGGGTAAATTGTTATTATTATTATTATTATCATCATTATTATCTAATCAAACTTTAGTATCTAATCTTTATGAAAACTTTCAGACTTCCATCATTACTGATAACTTTACCTCCCCTGCTATTCCCGTCGGTAGAGGCGTCCTTCAAGGGGATTGCCTCAGCCCCCTACTTTTCAACATATGCTTTAATACATTTATTCAAGTCATTAAGCAAGATAAATACAAACAACTCGGTTTCTCTACACATGATTCTACTGATCGTCTCTTTAACCCTATTCATTGGTTCCAATTCGCAGATGACGCAGCGGTCGTTACAACTGACGAGCGCGAAAATCAACTCCTTTTAAACTGTTTTACTAAATGGTGCCAATGGGCAAACATGATTATTAGGGTTGATAAATGCGTCACCTTTGGAATCAAAAAATTCTCTTCCCGCTCTCTACAATTTCAACCAAAACTTTTCATCAACACCGAACTTTTGCCAGTAGTTAAAAATGGTGAATCCTTTAAATATCTCGGCCGCTTCTTCAATTTTGACATGGACAACCATCAACACAAAATCCACCTTGAATCATCTCTTCTCGACATGTTGAAACTAATCGATTCGTTACGCATCCTTCCCAAAAACAGACTTCTCCTCTATCAACGCTACGTTCTTTCTAAGCTGTCCTGGCATCTAACTGTTGCCAATCTTTCCAAGACATGGGTCATCGAGAATCTCGATAACGTTGTGGTAAGATTCGTGAGAAAATGGTTAGATCTTCCAATTAGCGCCACCCTCAGTGGTATTAGTCTTCCTCGAAACCAATTTGGTTTGAATCTCCTTCTTCCTTTTGTAAAATTCCTACAATGTCAAACTGTCCTGCGTACTGCCCTGAAATCTTCATCGAACGATGCAATAAAATCCCTGTGGAGAAGTACTAGTTTCGGTATGAACATACAATATGATACATACCGAAACACTAAGCAAGTTTTAAAGGCAGTGCGTCAGAACCATACCGACAAACTCCGATCTAACTTAACCTCTCAAGGCTTTCTCATTACTTTCCTCCTGAATCACTCTTTGAAAACTGTGAATTCTCTCTGGTCGTCTGCCCAAAGTAAACTACCGAAAAACATCTTTAACTTCACTGTCAGGTACCTTAATAACACACTTGCGACTCGGAAAAATCTCAAGCTGTGGAATCTCTCCCAAACGTCTGACTGTTCCTTTTGCTTCCAGCCAGAGTCTCTTCTCCACGTTGTTGCAGGTTGTAGATCTTATCTCAGCGAGGACCGCTTCACATGGAGACATGACTCTGCACTAAACTTCTTGGCCTCAACATTTCAATATTTAAATCAATGTACTTTCTATGTTGACCTCCCACAATATCTTTCCCCTTCTCTCGTCACTGGTGACGACCTGCGTCCTGACATGCCCATCTCCACTCCTTCTAATACTCTCTATGTTCTAGAATTGAGCGTTGGCTTTGAGACAAACCTTGATAATAATGCTGATAGGAAATTTTCCAAATATCGCTACCTTCTGAATGACCTAACGTCGAAATACCGCCACGTTGAATTTGTAAACTTGTCAATAGGTTCCCTTGGAATCTTTGGACAATCTTGCGATTCGTTCATTCAGATGTGTAGCGATCTAACCATTGACAAGGCACACACTAACTACATCATTACTAAATTATCAACTATAATCATTCGTACAACTTACTACATATTCTGTATGCGTAATAAACCCTGGACTAACCCGGACCTTCTCTCCTACTAACAGTCTCCTTGCAACCATTAATTCTTCTCATTAAATTTCTTTTTTTTTTTTTTTTTTTTTTCTTTTTTTTTTTTTTTTTTTCTATTCGTCATCTTATTAGTATAATTATTCATTCATTTTTTTTTATACTAGAAATACCTGTAATTAGGTCAGCCGAATACAAATTACCTATTACTAGAGAGATTTGTATTTGTATGTTTAGCTTATATATCAAAATGAAGTTTTAAAAAAAAAAAAAAAAAAAAATGGTAACTCGCACTGCACACAGCTCTCATTTTACAGTTCGCATTTTGGGTCATTACAGGTTTATTCTCAAATATATTTCGTTATTTTAACTGCTACTTTCGTCCTTCAACTCTTCTTATTAAAATCATTTACCTTCATTTTTTTTCACTAGAAATACCTGTAATTAGGCGAGCCGAATACAATTTACCTATCATTAGAGAGATTTGTATTTGTATGTTTAATTTATATATCAAGATGAAGTTTGAAAATAAGATAATTATGATCCTCCGTCCAGGTACCAACATGAATCGTCCGCTATTTCTGATCAACAACAGAGATCAATCAAGGATTAAAAGAAAAGAGAAAAGAGCACGAAGAAAAGTTGAGAAGAAGGCGATGATTTACCTGGGGGCGCAATTCTGTAGACGAAGTTTGTCAGCGCTTCTCCAATGCATGCCAAATCGTTCTTTTGACATATTCCCCAGGGCTCACGTCTTCCTGAGTGGACACAGCTCTCTATTTTGCCATGCTTTGCGTATTCCAAATGGCCTTGCAGACTCCCCCAGCACTCACCTTAATCAATGCAGAAAAAATTCCAATCAATATGCGTCGTTTTTCAATAAATTCACTCATTCTTATGCACTGACCAATTTTTGTATACTTGAAAAATATCATGCCACCGATAGGTATAATAGCTACATTATGAGGAATACCAACTTCATAGCATACTTTCTTCCAATCTTAAGCAGTAACCAGATGCCCAGGGACGTAGAAGCTGGGGGTCAGAAGGATTATTGCCCCCCTCCCCACTTTTGGCAAACCATGCAAAAGTGCCCTTTCTAATTCCAAAAATGCCCATTTTGCCTAATCACTATTTTTCCCAAGGTCTCAATGTAAGATAAAACCCTCAAAGATATGTGGAATCAACGCTTTCTATGAAAATGATCGTGAGCATTATTTTAATGCGCTTGGCAATATCTGTGGCCAGACTTTGTTATTATCGGTCATCTCTATTTGCCCTTTCTGCCCTGTTCCCCCCCCCCCCCCCACTTTGTAGATGGTCCCTGCGTCCCTACGGGGGCAGAACAGTAGGTTTTAATGAGGTAGCTCTGTTTCCTTCCTCACCGACAATACCGCTATTGCGATACGACATGATGCGGGATTAGGATACAGAATTGACCAAGATGAGCCCATTCAATGTAAGCAGTGTTGAAAATCCCTGCTTCTCAGACAGGTTTGTATTTGGGAGCAGTCCCCAAACCTGTGATTCCAACGCAAGTTCCACAACTGATAAGTTTGAAAACTTCTTACCGAAGAACTGGACTCCCATCACTTTGTAGCCTTTACGGAATGCAACTTTTGCACAGCTAGAAAAGATCATATGTCTTTGAGGGTAGTAATAATTCAATATTTTAATCATCATCATCATCATCATTATCATTATCACAATCACCATCATCATCATCAGCATCATCGTCATCATTATCACAATCACCAGCATCATCATCGTCGTCGTCCTCACCATCGTCATTATCATTATCACAATCACCATCATCATCATCAGCATCATCACCATCATTATCACAATCACCAGCATCATCATTGTCATCACTATCATTGTTACCATCATCATCATCATCATCACCACCATTACCATCGTCATCGTCATCATCATCATCGCCATCATCATCGCCATCACCATCATCATTGCCATCATCATCGCCATCACCATCATCATTGCCATCATTACCATTGTCGTCATCAGCATCATCATCATTCAGCCAGTGAAGCTATTGCACCTGCACCCAAAAGTGCAGCCCAATAACCTCTTAATTCGAGGCATTCTACAAACCAGAGATATGCTCATGATAAGAAAGAATCAATACTTACTCGCATATAAACTTTGGTAGATATGACGACCAGTTGTTCCAGTCAATCATGTACCCTGCGTAGATATGCCGATCACTTTGCCTTGCGTTCAAAACCTTAAAAAAAGGCACAAATGAGCATTAAGTTGCGTCCAGTGATACTTTAGATATTGATCCAGTTGGACTAGATATTTGCAATCATGGGATAAAAAACGTCAAATCAATGACCAAAAACCCTTGAGGAACAGCGGAACAGGGGATCCAATTACATCATGGAGGCAAAAAATTAGGACATCTTTAACAGTCAGATTGTAGGCCCGACTGCTCGCCGAGCCCTGCGCCTTTTTTGCAATAATGCCGGATAACTGATTTTGCATCGTCCCACTAAAACTCTTAAAAGTCAATGCTCTCTGGATCTGGATAGCGTGCATTGGTTCTTCCAGAACAATGCCAGCCAAGCTTGCTTTTATTGATTGGTGCTTCTTAAGCAACGAAGAGACACTTAAGCTTAGGCATATGTCAACAAATGCTGGGTGAAAAGATTTTTTTGACATTGTTTCAGATAATTGTAGCAAGCATCTAAATCCATGAGCAACCTTTCACAAGCATTTTTTGGGGAGCACTAAATCATTTACAACCAGAGAATGGCAATACAAAGTTATCTTCAGCAGGCTTCACTTTTGCGTTGCATATTCGATTTCGAGCGTAGCAGAAGCCAAGTTTTTTCTGGATAAGTAGAATTAATGAGGTGATTTCCTGTTGCCACCCACCCTCAACAATGTCGTTTTTTTTAAAGTAACACGCAGAGGAATCAAACTGACACCCCTTGTGTTGTGAGTTCGCATGCTTAACCACTATGCCACGGAACCACTTCAGGCTTTAAATTGTCCAACGAGGCCTACTTTCATACTTTAAAGATGGGCATCTCATTAATCTGTGTCGCTCAGCCAATCCCTCAGAAAATTGCTTGTCTGATTGCTACGTAACTATTAATTTATAAAAGTCGGCTTAAAACAAATATATATTCATTGGGTGTGAGTTTGAAAAGAAAAATAACACTCATTCAGTCACAGGCCCGTTAAGATACAGCGATACGTGTTCTTGTCCATTTTCTGATTCCATCTAAAGCATTTGTCTCATCGATACCAGGAGCCCTTGCAATGTTTCTTGAATCGTTTTTCAGCGTATTTCTTAAGGTGGCCGGCGGTCTTCCAATTGTAGATGGTAATAGGCTAATTGCGAATAGCAATCATCATTATCATCAGCGTTGCCAGTCAACCTGACCTCCAATGAGTCGCTTATGTGAAGGGTATGGTTATGAGTAAAATTTGCTAGACGAAGGAAAATCGAATATTCCTTACTTCATGCTTCAATGCCCGGTCATAGAATCTATCCTTGAAGCAACCAAGCGGTTCAACTTTGATTGGACAGGAATCAACTGCAAAAACCATCGTTGAAATTTAGCGATACTGCCATTATATGCAGTGCAAATTTTGCATACTCAACCTGTTTTGTACGGCATGCAAGTGTGAAGAAAAAGATGATTTAAGAGCTGATCCAAAGAAGGTGTTTGAGGATAAATGCAAAATAGAAATTAGGTAGAGGCCATCGATACAGTACGCGCTGCAGTTCTTTGTCAAAGCGCGATACTTTCCAATATGTAAAGATCCTTCCCTACTTTTCCACACCAGTTACAGTATTGAGATGAAGTACAAATCAGGATTGATCCGTTATATGTTCGAATTATCACAATAATGATAGTGATATTTATGATAAAATGGCAATGGTAATATTAATTTTTTATAATTTCCTCATTAATGAAAATATCAAACATACAAATGTAAATCTCTCTATAATTAGGCAGTTTGCAAATAGCTTGCTTCAGTAAAACAAATGTGTATATAATGTACAAATGACAGCTATAATATCAATGATTGTGACAATAATTATTACTGTCAAAATAATGATGACAATGATGATAATGATGAGAATCATGACTTCATAAATAATAATGAGAATGATATGAATAACAATGATAACAATTGTAGCAATAAGAATGAAAAGAATGATGATGATGATAATTACATTGAAAATAGCAAAAATTTTGTTTTCAAACCAATCAGGATAATGACAGCGATGACGATAGTCGTAAAAATTCACACATATCTAACAGGTTTAGTTCATCAATAATAAATGAAATTTATTCTATCAACAAATAGTCTCCTTCAAATAGTGATTGGAAGGGAATCACGAAATTAATGAAAAATATAGTTGATTGACACGATAACTTAATGTCAACCAAAAAGGGATACCAGGTAGGCTAGCCTTCGAGGGACTGATCCGTGGAAAGAGAGCTAAATGAAGAAAATACTAGATGAAAATACTCACGAACATGCTTGCAAGTGGCAGTAGTGACGAGTGCTTGGAATCCCAACAAAGCAATCGATAATGAAAACCTTGAAGAAGGGATACCAGCGATCATAATTTTCTACATGCGGGGACGTCTTTCTTACAATAAGGTTGGCAAATCTTGAACTTGGTTTAATAGCATCCTACCTGCGCCTGACAAATACAGCCTGGTTTCCATGAAGTCGCAAGACGTCGCAGTGTTGCATTGTGTCGCAGTGTGTTGCAAAAACTGATTTCTGCAATCAATGGAAACCATCACTCCTAAATGCTGCGACACTCTGCGACATCTTGCAATTTTACGGAAGCCAGGCTTAAGATAGTCGAAGAAACTAGGGGTACCAATTCTAAACCTTGAGGGCAATGAGTGGCTATGGATATGAAAAAACTTCTAGTCCTCAAATCGCTTTGAATCGACCTTGCAGAGAACAGGCAACGTTGCAAACTCTAACTTAAAGTTAAGATTTAAGCATTAATACTCAAGAGGAGTTAGGCAAGCACATTGCCTCAGATGCATTTACACCAAGTATGATTACAATTTTGGAAAGAAACTAAGCTGTGCTCATCATCTTTGGAAATTATTTTTCAGAGGTAAGACAACTTTTTTCCCAATCTTAAGAATAGTTTCGCTTGTCCAGCTGACTCAGATGACGACATTCTAGATTATTTTTTACATGATCGCAACTCGACCTCACATTAAAAAGTTGTCAAACGTGTAAGAATGCTATATAAGAAGCTTACGAACTAGAAGAATACTTGGTTTTGGTGTGTAAATAAGTCCTCTACACACAAGGTTGCTTTGCATACATGATTTCAAACTTAACAAAAACCAGATAAAGACCTCTGGGCTTTTCCAGAAAAGCGGATCTTATTAAATGGTTTCCGCTACTTTCCACACCAATGGCGGCTTTCGTTGTGACACATTCAGGATTCGAACTCGAAACCCCTGCGTTATGATTTGCACACCTAACCACTACACCACGGCACCATTGAACTGTAGTGTACTGATACTAAAAACCACGCAGTGGCGTGTAAGCTCTCTTACAGATTAACACTCGTAGCTTGCGTTTACATTTCCTCTCAGTCCCTCAATATCGTACATACACTACTAGCCAAAATTGTGTAGCCACCTAAGCAAAAATAGGAAAAACAGACTTATTTTTGTTTTGAGCATTTTTATTGCATTACACGCAATGAAAAATCAATCTTATACAAAAATACGACACAAGTTAATTGGTACACAGTGATTGTTTTGTTCTAAAACTGTTTTAATTCGAAAAATTTTTCAGAGCCAGGGTGGCAACTTAATTTTGGCCAGTAGTGCATAGCGAGCTAAAGAATTGATTTAGAAAGTTCCAATAAACATGAAAACTAGAGGAATGCTTTAGTCTAGAGAAATTAGCTAAAAGATTCCTTAGTGTATATACTCTCATCTTTCCTCGATCTCCTATTCTTCCTATTTCAATGCGACAGTTGCTTTGGGAGTTACAGTTACGTTTCTTAGAACCGTGTCTTTTGTTTTCAGTGCATTGGGACCTTCTAATATACTACTGAAAGGTGCAGGGTTAAACAATTTCCCTTATGTTTTTGGTAAGTTGAAGTTCTTGTCCTAACCGCAAGTAGGCAAACTCAGTCCTTTTTCTATATGATTCTACGTAAATGTCGAAGGTAGAAATTTGGGCGCTTAGAAGCTTTTTGCTAATGGAGCAGTTTCCAGGACCTTCCTCTCGATGTGACTACACCTCATGATTCCTAGGCCTGGAATTACAGAGAGCTGGCGATTCTCCTCACTCTAAGTGAAAGTATAGCTAAGGGTGGATTCAAACCACTGACCACAGGATCAATGCGCAAGAATCTTACCACTGAGCTATCCTGACAGCTTCAACGACCACATATGAATTCTCATACTAAAAATAGCAATTAGAGCTTTCTTTCATGAAAAAACTTACATGACTGAGATCGTGAGTGATGCCACCGTCTTCTCGGCTTGGTCGAAGAACATCTGCAATTGCAACCAACTCCGACCTTTTATAGCAAACTTTTATAACAATTGACAAAAGGAATCGATGAAACTGATAATCTGTCAACCTGATTGAAGCATCTTCCTGTTTGCTATCGATCAAACGAAAGATATGCACCATACCAGCAATTAAAGGAAATTGAACTGATAAGGTTTTGTTAGACTTAATGCTAATATATCTTTAGCCAGTCATATTTGGTGTCTTGATAGTGAATCCCATCACTGTTCCAATTCAAAAATGTCGAAGACATGCGTATAATGATCACAAAGGGAAGATTCGTTGTACCAATACATCCATGCAAGGAAGTATGGAACAAAATGCAATCTTCAGAGAGCATCATGCACATCAAGTGGTGTTATGGTTCAGTGGTTCAGCGTGCGGACTCATAACGCAGGGGTCGTGAGTTCGATTCCTCCATGCATCACAATAAAAACATTGTTATTGAGGACCAAAGCTGGAAGCCACCCCATGAAGTTCTCATCCCTAGAAAAAGCTCTTAACCCAGTTTGTGGTTTCTACTACACTCGAAGTTGAGCATGCGGCGCAGATTATTTATGTAAATCAAGTTGTAAAATTTAGCCAAAATTAATTCAATTTTTAAGCAGATATTCTAATCAATACATAAACGGTTGTCGATGGCACCCCTCTTTTGCCCTATTTCGTTTTCATAACTCAGAAAATCACAAGATAGCTGGGTACCTACGATGAATAGATACAGTTGCACTCACAGTGGTATCCTTACAGATCGCCACGCTTAGTCATCATTAAGATGGGGACAAAAGCCGCTCTTAGCTTAAATATTCTCAAGGAAACGATGTATCAGTATCGAGTATGCAAAGTCAGTGACTTCCATTGAAAGGCGCAGAATTAGCTACCTAAATGCAGCTCAAATTTTGATTGAACTATTTGTAGAAGTAGTAATGGTAGCAGTAATAGTAGTAGAAGTAGTAGTAGTAGTAGTAGTAGTAGTAGTAGTAGTAGTAATAGTAGTAGTAGTGGTAGTAGTAGTAGTAGTAGTAGTAGTAGTAGTAATAGCAGTAGCAGCAGTAGAAGTAGTAGTAGTAGTAATAGAAGAAGTAGTGGTAATAGCTGTAGTGGTAGTAGCAGTAGAAGTAGTAGTAGTAGTAGTAGTAGTAGTAGTAGAAGTGGTAGTTGTACTAATTGCACAGCGCGTAATTACGTAGATTTCTCACTGGCAAAAGTTTCATTTGCAGCAAACTTTTGATGATATATGTCCATATAACTTGTAGAAATATATATATGAATAACTTCGTTTAGCTGGCAATTTGTGAACATGGGATTTCAAGCTCTAAACTAAATCGTATTATTTTTCTCTATGCTGCAATGATCGCTCTAGTTCCACTACTTAGCACTTTCGGTGATATTATCACTGTAATCTTGAACATATCTATGTATGTTTACACCAATATATTTCTAATATTTCTAATGCTGTTCTTAATTAATATGAAGAACCTACATTATCTGCTTCAGATTAAGGAATGATATCGATTTTCCTCGATCACTATTAGTGACTGCAGCTGTATTTTGATAATATTTCGATTGATGCAGGAGATTTCCCCAGATAGGAGGAAGTCTTACTTTGGTTTCCGTAAGACATACCTGTGGGAGGTTTTCTTCCTTGTAGTTGCACTCACTGCCTACTCAATCGGTCATTTCAGACTCCCTCAAGAGACACGACTTCGACGGGGACAAGTGGGAAAACTAAATCGAACTTGAAATCCCATGAGATGTGTTTAACAAAAGCATGTTGAACTGGACTTAGCTGGACTTTGGACTGTCTTTTAATAAAACTAGGACCGTAGATTTGTTTCAGTTGATATCATTGCTTTTCATTGCACTAGGAAGAAATAACGGGGATAAATGAGTCAAGCTAGAAGTGACATGGACAAGACCTCTAGCAAAGTGAAGACACAAGTGAAGCGGTAATAAAATGCGACTGTTTTACTTCTTTCGAAGTTCCTTAGCATTTCTAGTCGTTTATTCTGAAAGTTTAGATTGGCCTTTTCCAGACTCAAAGTGGCTGGGAACCGTTCGCTACTTTTCGGTGTATGAACTGATCCACGTTTTGCAGTGATCTTCAGCTGCATGCACTGCCTCGTAACTTCGAGCTGTTGCGCAACCTTGTACCGCTGCATCGTCATTATCTCATCATCTTCAACACATTTCGTCTAGTGGTTTAGACATTGTGCGGTGGATCATATTTCTCCAGGCATTACGATTTTGTACAATCACTTTGGCTTGTTCTTCTGTGAGATTGAGTTCTTTGAGGTCTTTCTTCACCAATTGGATCCAGGTCAGTTTTTGGCCTCCTTTCGGTTTCTTTACTTTTTTCTTTCACATTCCTTCAAAGCTTTTCTTGCTGGTGTATATTCATGAAGTCTTAACATATGACCATACCATCTTAGCCTTCTCTCTTTGATGACATGACTCCATGGCTTAAGCTTGTATGTTTTGAATAGTTGTGCATTGGTAACTTTGTCTGTCCATTTGATGTTAAACATTCTTCTCATTTGTTTTCGTTGAAAGACATCGATTTCATTTTCTAGCTGTTTTGCTAAAGTCCATAGTTCTGAGTTGTACATAAAGATATTCTCTACATATATGTCTTTTTTTCTCCCCTAATGGCCTTTAAGAAGCAATTTGGAACATGTTAGCTTTTTTACTTCCTTGTATTGTGATTCTTACTATGAATTAATATTTGGTAATTTCTAACTTCTTTTGTTCTAAGATATTGTGTTACGAACAGGCCAATTGTAAAACAGTGTTTAATAAAGTGAAATTGTCCCCTGTAAAAGTGTGTTAAGTATTGACATTTTATCCGCAATAGTATGCTGGCGACGAGGCAAGCCACAGTTTTGTAATGCAAACAATTGGCGATGATATTTTGATGTCTTTTCTCCCTTCTTACTTTGTAGTCGTCTTCCAATATCTCTAAAAATGGAGTGTAAAAGTTGAATCTTGAAAGGTCTAGAACATTTACGAGTCGAAGTTGCTGTAGTTTGTTTTGTGCAGAAGACTGGCTAAAAGTGGCTGCAAACAGCATCGGCTGCTTGGTGTTTCTGAGACTGCAGGTCAAGGGATCATTAGGCCTAAATGAAGCGCAATGACTGCTTGATGGCAATGTTTGACAAGTTAAGAGATGCTTAAATTCCACGATGTAGGAGGTCAAACGTGAGGCTAAATTATTGTACTATTCATACTGATATTATCAGTCAGAAAATATTCATGAAATTTTGGCTCAGGTTGCAAAAATAAATTGGATTGTTTTTCGCGAAAGACGCCACAACAGTTTAGTAAATCTCTTGCATGTATTGAAACAGATCTTGCGAAAGGAGTGAAAAAGGGGTGCAAGATTTACCTAGGCCACTCCAGGGAGCCGCAGCTACCCCACCACTGCTGGTTAGTAGCCAGTCCATACGTTCATGGTGTGGCCACATCAGAAAGTGGACGAAGCACGTAAGTCAATATATATTCGAGTTGTTATGTAATAGTTGTCAATGTGAGAATCTCACTGTGGTGGCCATTGCGATTCTTCCTACTTTATTGTAAGCTCAGAAATGACTGCGTTTTTAATTTACACAGAACTAGATCAGTTACGTATCGCTCAGAAACTGTTTCATTTCGGGGTCCACAGTTGTGGTGCACACTTCCATTGCAAAGTAGACATTCGACTAACCTAGTTGAATTCAAAGCCAAAATCAAAGCCTTGAAGGCAATTCAATACCAAGGCCTGTGCAGGCTCTGCAAAAATTTTCCTCCGCTTATAGGTTTTTTGTAAATCTTACCGTCTCTGTTCATTTACTGTGAATTAATTGGCTTTTATTACCTATTTCTTATAATTTGGATTAATTAATGTATAGCTATTCAGTACTCTTATGCAAACTTTGTAAAAAGAGTGACATTATTACTATTGTTATTCGATGCTACACAGTATTGACGCTGTGGAGCAGCAGCGACGACTCCGTTTCCCTAGTTACAAGGCTTTTACAAATGGCGGCAAATGAGCAATCATATCATGTCTGGGAAAATGTATGAGCGAAACTTTCTTTTTTGTTGGATGAATAAATGAAAAACTTTGTTTTTGGATAAGAGTGATTTGATTACTTAACAAATTACTTCTATTTGACAAATCTACAATAACGGACGCTCCTAAGGTAGCGATAAGGGTGTTCGGAGGGGCAATTAATGGTTAATGTAAGGTGTTCTCACAGCAATGGGCAAATTAAGTCTTAAGAATTTAGATGGCTCTAAAACAACGAGAAGAATGAACTGTCATAGATTTTCAAATGTGCTGTAATTCTGTCAGACAAAATATTGCAAGTGATTACAATTAAGAGCCTTGCGCATGTAGTTCAAGAAAGGGTGCGAAATTAATTGCTTCCGTATTTACTTGATATTTAAAAACTCATTTTGCAATAAGACACTCACAACACAGCCCTTAAGGACTACGAATGCATCTTAATCTTCGTTTCATTACAGAAGGAATCTTTCAAGGCATTTATTCGTTTCTAAATTGCCCCACGTGGCATGAGGAGAACACCAAAGGGTCAATGCAAAGATGGCGATGGAAAAATTTTCATTGATCAAGGATACCCATCCAAAAAATATCACAGCACTTGCATACAATCCATCAAAGCATGAAATAATGGCTGGATTTGAAGGTGAGGCTAGAAAAGTTAAGATGTTCAGTTGAGTTCATACATTTTTTATTTTTCTAATGCAGTGTCACTATCCCTTCTTGTCAGCTGGGTCTCTGACTTCCACTGGTACCATGTAATAATAATTTTAATGGCAATGTTTACACAAGGTAACCTCTTCAACACATGAAGTGATGTTATCAACGACAGCTCTGTATCTGAAAACTATGAATACATTACAGAAAAATTTTTACAACTGGTCAAAAACTGGTCACAGTAAAAGACAAAAGCAGAGATCAATTTCTAGCTGTCCAAATAAAATTTCTTTCGGTTTTGTTTGAAAATAAGAAATGAGTCTAACTGGTGAAGGCTGCTGGGAAATTCATCATACAATTTTGGACCTTGGAACCAAAAAGCCTTTTTCTCTACCTCTGTTCTAACTCTCAGTATTTGGACAGCAAATTAATCGTAACAAGTGTTTTTATTATGATGTAAGGGTTCATCACATGTGTTCATAACCTCTATAAAGGCCAAAAGAAAAGCGTTGTAATTATTTTTTTTGATTTACATTAATTTGCAATCTTTTTGTTGTTTTCCGCAAATAAACTGTAAGGCTCTGTTTTGAAGTGATTCAAACTTTTCTACAGTCTGTTTCAGCTATTTTTAGGGCAGGAGTAGAACAGTATAGAATTCCTGGTACAATGACGGCTTTGTAAACACTCTTGGTAGCTGATCTTTAGTCAGTAAAGGTCTCACCCTCGAGAGAAGCTTGCTAGATTCCAGTATAAGCTGTTTCATGGCTGATTCACCGGCAACTAAACCGGCTCCCCCACTTGCCTTAGCCTTGTGAGGAGGACGGTGGGGACACCCAGCAGGACTGAAGATAACACCTGTCCAAGGGTGAATGAGCTACTAGAGAGCCAACTGCCATTCCCGGCAGCCACCACGGATGCCAACATATTGACCCTACCTTTCCTTGGAGCTTACTAGTGGTGGTCAAGAGTGGGTCCTGCAGCTTGGACACCGCTGGAGTCCATCTTATTGCCCAGGCTGGTGCAAGTAAGAGGGAATTTCATCACAAATCAATGCGGTAGAGTCACAGTCTACAGGCTATAAGAAGTGATCAAATTGGTGAAGGTTGGAAGAAGAATGGCTTGCTCCATTAGCTTGGAAAAGGACTGCAATTAATAGACTGCTTAAAATGTCTTTTGTTTTACACTACATAATCCCCTGTAGATTTTGCAGCTGTTATATATCCCTATACACCCACTTATCTTATTAACAATTATAAGCTGAAATTGAATTTCTTGAAAGAGAAGTTCCCTTAATAAGCAGCTGCAGAAGGAGGGGACACCCCAATCTAAAAATTTTTTAACTATTACTTACCAACGTAAAACTGCAAGATCCTCATAAATTTACTTTGACCCTGCTTGAGTATTCTGGAATCCAAAATTCCATCTTCATGACTAATCCACAATCAAGGCATGATGAATATTTGAAATTTTAATTTCTTCATTTGTTGTTGTTTTTCTCCTCTGGCTTCTAGGCATATTTGCTTAATATGAAAAGTCATATTTAGCTGTTTAGGTAGCTGTTTCATCTTTATGTAAGACATCCACCAGAGGTTGGACACCTTTTGCCATTTCCATGACAGAACTTGCCTCTTCAGGAATATTTTTCTTAGATGAAGAGCCTTTTCTTACATCCCAGTTTTTAACGTTTCTTATTACTTTCAAAGTTTCTAGGATTTCTAGATAAATCCTTGGGTAGCTACAAGGTTTATAGCAAGTTTTGTTGTCTTTTATGTCTGATTCAAGATTTAAACTTCTCACCTGCTGATGTTATTTGATCCTATTTCAAGATGGAGTTATAAAGGCATGGGACTATTCAGCTGGTGAGCCAGGAAGAGGGGCAGTGAGAACATCTTATGAGCATGCTGGACGGATAACAGCCTTTTTATATTGGTAATCCAAAATATCACTTTGATGGCTCAATGGCTACAAAGCTTGATTACAGACCCTTCGGTCAGCGAGATGGCCCCAAAATTAAGCTTGCTACCTGTCTGTAATTCAAAGCAAAGGAGTTACAAGATGTGGCCACATTGAGAGGGAGGACCAGGGCATTGCTTGATAATCATAGGTTCTCAGTGACATAAGATCCTCCTTATAAGTCACAAGTTTTAGGAATCATATTTTTTGTAACAAACTCCTATTTGCACAAGATGATCCTAGCAGCAACAATGCATTAGTTTTTATCTTTATCCCTACAGAAAAATATGATTGTCAGATGCAGCCATTTGCAGTCAGTTATTTACGGGGAAATTTTTGCCCTAGTTAGATTACAATAAAAGCCTACCAAATTTTTGTTTAAAGATGTGTCAGTCCTTAGGGTTTTTCAGGGCCCTACTTAGACAGGAAGGGATCTCTGTTGTTAGGTGTGTTGGCAATGCATTATAGATTTTCATATGTTTCATCATGCATTAAGGTATTGCGTGCTTTTTCTTCTGTAGGACAGATGCCAAGTTAATGCTGTCTTCATCCATTGATGGCTTTATCTTTGCCTGGGGATCAGGTGTTCAGCCACACGATAAAGTACAAGTATGGATGGCTTTCGTTTTTTCTTGCATTCAAGATGCCGATTTGTCTATGTTTCTAATTTTTGCTATTGTTCTTTGTTCTTTTCAATTTTTATTGCTTATAGCTAGTAAACAAGATCAATGTGGCAAAATATGCAATACATGCAATTTGTTTTGCAAAAGCTAACGGATTCTTTTTATACTTTTTCCCTACTGATAACCCTGAGGAGAAGCAATGCTCCTATTCAATCTTTTAGCAAAGTTTGATATGGGAGCTTGTCAAAGTCTATATATATATATATATCATCATCATCATGGAAACCTTTCATTCATATTCAATAAAAACTACAATTACAAACCTTGAATACATAGGTAGTTTATAATTGGCTTGCCTGGCTTTGGGTTTACAATATAAAACTAATACCATGGGAAAAATAGCTAAGTAATAATTATTTTTAAACGATTCATCAACTAAATATTCAAGATATAAAAACACACCTCTCTTATAGCAGGCAGTGTGTAATTGGCTGTTTCTACTTAACACTAATGACAATACAACAAAACAAAAGGAAATACAATGTTTGATTAAGAGAAAAAATTGTTCAAAGGTCCATCAAAGCAGGGTCTGTCCAATCTTTGTTTCGTCAGCAAAATATGTAATATGTGCATCATATGGAAATGTTAATAATTTTCGAAATAATAATAATAATAATAATAATAATTGTCATCGTCATCATCATCGTCATCGTCAGCATAACCATCATCCTTATCACCATCATCTTCTTCTTCTTCATCTTCTTTTTTATCGCCTTGTGGCATAAGATTAACTTAAGTCTCACCATCATCATCATCATATTCATCATCATCATCATATTCATCATCATCATCATCATCATCATCATCATCATCATCATCATCATCATCATCATCATCATCATCATCATCATCATCATCATCACAAGTATTCTAAAAGGATATTTGCACTTCAGTCAAATAAAAACTGCTATCAATGTGTGCCCTTTGGCACTAATAAACAAAAATATAGATACATGAATGATTAAATGCATAAATAGGAGTATTCTTAAAGTTAATTAAAGCCTATAAAATGTTGTGCAATAGAATTTGCTGAAAAAAGCAGTTGACTCTGTTCTCAAAATCAGAATAGAATGCAGAAAGCTTTTACCATTATCTCTATACCTGAAATGTTGAAGAAGTTAAGTATTTGTTTTTAAAGTCAGTTTTTATTTTTCCTTAAAGATTGGTGCACCCATTTATTCCATGGCTTGGAATGTGAGAAGAGACCTTCTTCTTCTTGGAATGAATGCTTCTGTGAAGGTTTTCAAATTAAAGGATCTTTGTAAGTCCTTTTAAGCTTTCTCATATCTGCAGTTTTTTATAGTTATTGTCATAGCTATTAGCAAAGGCTTGGTTTTGAAGTTAAAGATTGATTGCTATTTACTCTGTGTTTTGCTCGAAAGTTTATAGCCCCTGCTTATTCCAATGCCCAATCTACGAGGAACCTCAGATTAGGGGTAGAGTTAAGGGAAAGAGTTAGCCCTAGTATATAGCAATCTGGTAATTTCACTAGACTATCCCTGTTGATTTGAAAGTCTAAACATTTGCCACATACGTCTTTTATATTTCTTTAGTTATAATAATTTGAAGTCGACATGAATTGACAAAGACCATCAGGATCCATTAAGTCGACAAGCAAACGTCCAGCCCCCCTCCTGGAAGAAAATGGAAGTTTTTGCCAGTGCTTCTAAAAATGGACCATTTTTCCTGTACTTAAGATTAAATTGAGTATCATAAAGACTAGTCATTACTCCTTGCATTAGAGAACCTCTTTCCATAATTTGAATTATCAACTGCTATTGTGATTTGCAATTTTAGAAGTCTGATTCATAAAAGACCATTTTTCATCTTTAGCAAGAGATCAAGGGCATTTCATTTGTGGCAAAGGTATTTATCTAATTATAAGCAGACTCACTAAAATTAACTGACTGTTAATTTAATTTCACTGTGTCAGAAGCTCATTTCTTTTGATTCCACATCAGCTCTTTTGAGTTGCCAGACTTTTAACCTGCTTTGAGAAATAAAAAAAAAAGCGGAAGAAAGGCTTGCTTTGAGCAGCCCTTCTCCCATCTCCAACTAAATTTATGTCCCTCTTTGTCTGTTGGCTTTTATCCTGTCAAGGTGCGTGGGACTGGAGCCACTGGTGCAGTTGAGTGTTCATCTCCACATCATTTCTTGTTTAGCAGGGGGCTGCCTCGTTTTACAGCTAGGTGTCATTCCTGCTGTCATACCCCCCAATTTTTCAACATTCTGGATGCAATCCCCGCCCAGTACTTTGGTGTCAAACTGAAGCTCACAAAAAAATTTCATTTCTTTTTGCTTTCAATGTTGTGTGCAAAAGAATTGCTTGGCGGAAAAGTAGGGGGCTACAGCCCCTTCAGCCCCCATCGGGGTCGTAGGGCCTGTACCAAGAGAAGACAGCTTTAAAATTTTTACAGGCTCAGGAAAACGTTACAGAGTGTGGGGCTGTTTCTGTTTAGCTTCCCTATGTTTCACTTTGGGTCTTTAAAGACTTTACCATGTTCTCGTTATATTTCTCAAGAATTTCGTACTCTTAATCGTGTCTCCTCTATTCTCCAAGGTTTTACTTCAAAAGTGCATAAGGATATTGTCAACAACATTGCTTGCCACGAAGCAAAAATTTATTCCGCTGGGTACCTTCTTTATGATTTTTGATAACACTAGCCGGTCTTCTTCAATCAATTCTCAATTCAAACACGTCGCTGATTAGCCTTGTCCAAAGCACTTTTTATTTTCCCGCCAGAAGAAATTCACCATTTTCATGGTCTCCTTTTGTAAGATATGAAGAAATACAACGCTTTATCGATAACATTTCGTACAGTAAAAGTCATACATTACTGATGGCGGGATACGAAGTGATCAACCTGGATGTAGTTTTTCTTTATAATGGTTAACCGGAATCATGTAAATCTCAGTGATAGATCTCTCAGGGTTCTTTGATCTAACGTTATATGCTCTGATAAGTGGCAGGAGAAAGTTCTGGTTTTGCATTTTCTAGCTTTTTCATAAGCAATTTGTCTGCCATTTACCACTGATAATAGACTTATGGCGCATTTTCTGTTCAATTCTGCCTTAAAGATATGACAAACGAATCATCATTTACGACTCCTCGCACACGTATCTTGGGAAGAAAGGAATCAAACCGGTAACTATGTGAGTCATTTCACGATTTTCACGCCAATCATTTCTGTTTTGAAGTTTAGAACCGTTGCAAATCTTTGCCAAAAACCTTACTCAGTGATTTGCTCGGAAGAGTGTTTCAAAATATTCTGCATCCGCGGAAGGTCTTTCGATGCCGTTTAAACAGATGATGTTTCTAGACCCGATACCAGGACAATATCCTCTAGATAGATGGTGTGAGGGAGACTGAGAAGAATTTGGCATCTCAAAAATTCTTGAATGTATTTTTGAATCTTCATATTTCTTTGCAGGGTATTGCGAGAAAAATATCTCTGCACAAGATCCTCACGAGATTTTCTTTAGCTAATTGTCGTATCAGAGTATCGTATCTGTTACTTTAATCATCGCCGTCGTCTTTTTAGAATATACCCAGCCCATGATGCTGGGGTCAATTGCCTATCGTTGGGAAAAGACGACGAGAAAAATACATGGTATGTATGTTATCAATTCTATTTTGAGATATTTTGCTTGCTAGATCCAGGTTCAGAAGGGAAATAAGGAAGGACAAATTGACATTAATTGTGCATCAAACTATTTTGGCTCTTGTGAAAACGTTTTGTCATGCTACATAGTGTGTCGTTCGTTTTTTTCATCAAATTATATTTTGGTATGATTTATGGTTCTACGCTGCACTATACATTACTGTACTGCACTGTACTGTATTGCATTGTGCTTTAATGTACTGTATTGCATTGTGCTTTAATGTACTGTATTGCATTGTGCTTTACTGTACTGTATTGTACTACACTTAAATTTGTGTGCGCAGCTACTCTACTCTATTCTGTATTGTATTATACGGAATTGTTCTGTACTGTGCTTCACCGGGCCAGTGCTATGATATGCTGTGCTTTACTGTACTGTACTGTACTTTACTGTGCTGTACTGTGGTTCTCTTGCTTTCGCTGCATTGTCTTGTAATTCATTTTGGTGTATCTAGGTATTCCAGACATTAATATGTTGCTATATTTTCCTCCCCTTTTTACAATATGAGCATTTTTCTGTAGGCAGAAAATCTCCCATTCAGGTGGCTAATTTTCTCATTCTTTTCCTGTTTCTCTTACATTTGGAGTCAACATTGATAAATATTGCCTTGAACCACCAATATGACAATGTACCAAAACTGATCTTGGTTATTTTCTATTCTAGGCTATTGTCTGGTGGCTTTGATAGAATAGTCAAGGTCTGGTCTCAAGATGGTCAGATAATGCATCGATTTGACTCGTTCAGGTAACTCACGCGAGCGACCTTCTTGAACCCTCTAGCGAATGCATCGATTTTCTACGGAGCTGTGCTACGTACACAGAAAGATGCAAAAATCCCCACCTTTCATACAGCCATTATTGAGAAGCTCATCTGTACCTTAGGGTTAGTTGCCCAGGTGGTGGTGCGCATGGAGACTTTGTTAAACATGTCGGTTCACAGCCAGGCTTCTTAACGTTTCTGCATTCTTTCTACCGGTCTATTCAGAAGGAAAAAGGCAGCTACCGTGAAGCTGGGGGCAAAATGCAGTGAGAAAAATAACAGGTTTCTGTATTCTGCTGCTCCGTTCGGCACCTTTCTAGCAAGTTGCCCTCCCCCCAGCACTCTTATCGACTCACAAACTCAACCGTTCTTCCCGTTTAACATATTTTTCATCGGAATTTCGTAGCTTGTATGATTTCAGATTCGTTTGATCAGAATCAGTGACTTTCCGGGTATTTTATCAATATCTAACGTTGGTATTACAAGTTGCTAATAGAAAATGCTAATTCAAACCAACTAATTACAACATAATATCTAAAAACTAGATGGGAAATAAATATATGTATGAACTAGTGACATATTCTACACATGCATCTATCTCCAGTCCAGCAATTTATCATCTTTTGGAAGCACGATAGTTTTGGTTTTTCCTTGATGCTATCACAAGAGTGTTCCACTCCAAAAGATAGTGATTCGAGTCCAACTTGCGTTGTCTTAATTGATGATAGCTTCCATAAGTTTTGCATTCTTTTCATGAAACTCCCACCAAAAGTGGGTACACGATTCTTGATTTCACTTCTTCCTCTTAATTCCTCATTCCTGATCTGTTTTATGCGATTTTCACCTCAGCTCAACGATAACTGGTCTCTGCTATGTGCGCCAGACAAAAACAATATGGATTTCTGCAGGCGTTAGTGATGCGCTCATGTTTGATCCAAGGTCCGGGGACAACGTAAGTCTATCGCAATAGGGAAACACCTGTTCTAACTGTTCTACCTAGCATTTCAAGAGAGGTTTTAGGAGGCTGAGAAACTATAGTTATCGTGCAGCCTCCTGCTCCCTCCTCTCAACGTCACAGTTCCTTGTGATTTATTCAACTTGATTTACCGAGAGAGAGATGCTAGAGAGAGGGAGAGGGAGAGGGAGAGGGAGAGGGAGAGGGAGAGGGAGAGGGAGAGGGAGAGGGAGAGGGAGAGGGAGAGGGAGAGGGAGAGGGAGAGGGAGAGGGAGAGCGAGCAAGCTAGGAAAGGAAAGCTTTAGGTGGGAAGACGCATAGCGCTGAGCCATCTCTTGAGCCACCTGATTTGGTATATGTGTACATATATGTATATCTGAGGAGAGAAGAAATGTTGCAACGAATTACGTTAGGATTGACGAATCAATCGTTTCGTTGATGGCATAAAAATTTATGCACATGGAGAGAAATATAATGATTATAATGGTATTTAAAGACCTTTGGATTCTAAAGATCTTGCGTTTTATTTAAGCGGAAGAGATTTAGCTCTCTGCCTTCGATAAATGATTTTCTGAATTTGTTGTTGTTGGCATTTTATCTAAGCCAATGCATGCCATTTCAACAGGTTTCCGATTTCATTGGAACATTTCGAGACTCGGATGAAGAAGAGAACACGTAAGATGACAATCTACATCATTAATCGGGCTAACAAGGGTCAGTGCCAGATATAGGGGGCGTGCCCTTTATTTTTCCAAATAAACAATCGCCCTAGATTTTCCCCTTTAAAAGTGGGGTGGGTTGCTTTGAGTAGGACAGTTGAACTGCTTGTACTGAGGGAATGAGTTTTGGTGTTGTGTGGTTGCAAAGTGAAATATCGTGAAATGCTTCAGCTGTACCAAGCAATATGCAGTATCCCGGCAAAATAAAGAGCAACTCTATTACAGTGTGATGTTTCACTGCACTGAAATTTTTTACTTTTCCTGGTGCTTTCTCTCACTGCCGTGAGGTCTCTTGGGAATGAAGCATTGACTGAAGTATCAAACGTTTGATTCACTTACTTCAACCCATTCAGCGTTTCAATCAAGTGTCCAACGAGGCTGTAAATTGATGGTATCTGATTCTCGAAGCGAGTATTAAGGGAGCACCTTATTAGAGAAGGGCTACCGTGAAGCACAGCTATGGGAGTTAGAGTAGCCAGTTGGTCTCATCACCGAAGTTTCCCTGCAGATTTATGCCAGGTAGCCACCGATTGATGGCTGAACAGGCAGAGGTTGAAGAGAAAATGCATTAGCGCATCTTGAGACCCGGGATCTTTCGCACATCATACAGAACGAAATGAATAGCTTGATGCCTTAGAAATTTCCCTATCAGAGCCAACTTGAAGGCTGAACTGGTATTAAACTTAATTCTGTCGAACCAGGAAACGAGTGAAATGGGATCCACCAATGCAGAGAATTATCCGTCACCAATAAAATTGAACCTTAGATTTATCAGTATATAGCTATTTTTTCTTGGATTGAAAAGGAAAGAAGTTGCTACCGTTTATTGATGACCAATAGGTCGTATCTAAGAATCTTTCAAAACCCATTTAATTTTCTAGAGAATTCTACCTTCTCCTTAATGAGAGAGTAAAAGCTCCCTTATCTTTCCTTGGAAGCAGATGGTTTCACGCGAAGAAAGTCCATGCTAGGGTGTTATCATCATGGTTATTGTAATCTGGACTTTTCTCTTTCAATCAGCAAATGTCTCAAGTGATATTAAATTCAGCTGATAGCAAAAGCCGCCTAGGAATGAAACGACTTTTGTTGAGCAAATATTAGCTGATTAGAAGAGGATATTCTGTAAAGGAAACTGTGAACATATGAATCGGCTCAACACCGATATCAAACTCATTCGCATACTGCATGCTTCATATTTTCACGTTGAATTCTTTTAACCCTTCAGCGGTTTTAAGTGACCCTCCGACAAAAAACATTTATTGCAATCTATAATGAAGAGCAAAGTAGATTGAAACTCTATTAAGTAAATCGAACTATGACGCCTCAGTTATAATGATTAAGAATTTTTTGGAATAATTTCAAAGTATATGAAAAAGAATAATACCCCGTATCGTTCATGCACTTCTTTTCTTTAAGTTTCTTATCAAATGGAGATTTAAAGGTTTCTTTCTGAGTTTTAGAAGTTCTCCTCTGAAGCACAATATGTCTTTATCTTGCAGACATGAACTAGGTCTCTTGCAGTATGAACCAGACATTGGCCAGGTTCTCGGTAAGCAAAGTATTTCTTGATGTTTACCGCTTCGGAAAAGATTCACAGAAATCATAGCTGGTGTTTTCACATTTTGCTGTAAATGTGTGATGAATTAGTCAACTAATTCGACCATTTTCAATACAAAACAACATTCTTTAGCACTGCATGCTTTTTTATAGTAAATTATGTTGGGGAAAGGCCATGGTGGCCTATACAAAGCCCCAACAAAGGAAGAAAGAAGAAAGCGAAATGCTAAGAGGAGAGAGAGAGATCAGATCAAGTTTATTGAAGTTAGATTTGAAGATGGCAAGTTGTAAGATTCAAGAAAGCAAGGAGAAGGCAAGACATTCCATAAACCGCACGTTCTAGGGATAAGTGATGATTTGTGGGATAAAGTTGGTGGATTAGGCCGTGAAACTCTTGGAAAGGGTGGGAATGAGTTGTTATAACGCAGATGAAATGCTTTGCTGTATGAGTCTTCAATATGGTGATAAAAGGGGAAAAATTGTTTCCTTGTACTTGAGAATTTCTTGTCCGACACGCATTTGATTGTGAGGCGCCGGCCAGAGAGTCAGAATTTCTTCTCATTCTTCCCTTCATGGCGGTTTGGCTTGGGTTTTTTATGGTCGGGATCTCATCCAACCACCATTTTGATAGCAATTAATCGCAAAAAGCAAGACTATTATTTCTTGTCAGATGCGGATCTAAACTCAATGAAGTGAGCAATTGATGCAAATTTTTGGCTGCCTATGAATCTCCTTTTGGATGTTATCATACGTTCCTTTCTCTGATCAGTGTCGGGCGAAACGATCTGCTGTGTGAAGAGACTTACTTTTCGGCTCTTTTGAGCAACAATGCACTAACCGTTGAATTGCGAGAGAAGAAATCATCTACCTTGCGAAAACAGGATATTTGTTCGGTAAACATTCCAATTGCTGCTTTTGGGAAACTCTTTTGGGCATAATATCGGCCACTTATGTAAACGTTTATTAATTTTCTAAGCAGACATTCTCCAGCAAAATAATGGTTTCTTTCTTCTAGCATTATTGGCTTCCTTCTCGTCTAAAGAAACTTTGCAATCAGGCAACAGTTTCTAACATTTTTCACCGCTGTTGTCTCTTTGTAAGCACTGCTGAGCATACTGTAATTCCTTTTCAGGTACTAATTCAAGACGGCAGATTTTGTGTTGGAAATACAACGCAAGCGGCTGCATAACAGCTCTTCGGAGCAATTGCGGAGTCGAAAGCTTAACTTACAGTACGTATGAACATGCATTGAAAGCCGAACAAGTATTTTGACGATGAAAGGGACAAAATAGAGCCAAACTGAAAGCATGCAAACTTCACCACATTTATACGCATTTACAAGTGCATATATGTACACTCTTATAAACATGCTTACTTACTTGCTTACCGCTTTAGCCTGTCCCGTGTGGGTGAGGACGGCGTTACCTACTCTCTCCTTTTCCTTTCTTGAGTGAGCTGATAGGTGAGAAGTCAGTCCGATTTTCGAAAGGTACACTTTTGGGGCAGATTGGGTCGAGACTCGCAAAGTCTCGGTCGATGCTTTCACTCGTGTCTTTGCGGACACCGCTTTTCCAAGGCAAGGAGGCATTCCATCTCGAAATCTACTAATATGTACATAAATCAGAAATCACCATTCCTGTATCATAAGTTCACATGCTTAACCACTACACCAAGCACAATCATTTTGCATTAAAAATATACCACGCATCTATTAACATAGTTCTGCATGTGCTATCTACGTACACATACAAATATGCGTAGTGAAATACATTGATCACTACTATGGCAAAGTAAAACTGCATCGCACACTCGATTTCGAGTGGAGCAGGAACCAGAGACAAGGTACTGAATATTTTATAGGGAAATAGATTTTATGAGATGGCTTCCCGTTGCCTTCCTCATCAATAGCGTTCTTATTGTGGGCCCTGTTGTAAAAAATCGAGCTTTAGCTTGATTAGTACAGGCTACTCGCTTTAAGCATTGGCTATTATTATTACTATTATTATTGTGACGCGTGCAGGATTCGAACTAACCACCCCTGTGTCATGAGCCGGCACGCTTAACAACTACACCATGGCACCACATTATAGCAAAATAGTAAATTGAAAAATGTATTGATCACTACTGTAGCAAAATAATAAATGGCATTCCTCTTTCTACCAGCAAAGAAAGTTCCAATATTGGTATTCAGTGGAGATGCAGAAGGGGATATTACCAAATGGGAGAGACTACAATCAAATACTTTTATGTACAGGTGAAAGCTGAATTCCTTGCTATACATCATGCATAATGTTGCAACATTATATATATATATATATATATATATATATATATATATATATATATATATATATATATATATATATATATTTATATATATATATATATATATATATGTTATAATGTTATATATAAATATAAAATTATAACATTACAACATAACATTTTAACATTATAACGTAACATTATGACATAACATTATAACATTATAATATTATAAAATCATATTTAAATCTCCAACTAAATAAGGCATGAATAAGTTTTGATTCACTTTCCAGAGTATGACATTTCAAGATAATTCTCTGAAGTTATTTTGTTTAGAAGTAACAGGCCTGCTTGTTTCTTCTAGCAATGAAGTGCTGCACCGATCTGAGGCGATTGGAAGGTTAGCTGTCCAAATTTCCGAGAAACATGATTGGGCATTAATGGATAAAGGTCAGATTAGAGAAGAGCTCCTGAAGAAGCAGGCGCCATCTTTTGCAGGAAAATATGGAACGGTGAGAGTGAATCGCTGTTTAACTGTTAGTTTCTTCTGCTACGTGTTTTGCAGAGGGAGGTTCTTAGCACAGCGCTTAGAAAACGTGTCTACTTTGTTTTGGGTCCCAGACTGTAGGGAAACTCGTTCGCGATTCTGGGTGCCATCTAACCTCACACCCAGGAGTGAATAGGTACCTGGCTTTAAGCTGGGGCAAAATGCGGCGAAAATAGAAACTGGCCACCCTACCTCACAATGCCGTGCCTCAGTATGTCACCTCTCTATGGAGAAGCTCAACGAGGCTCGATTCGATTTTTGGATTCAAATTAACTTATTTTGCAAGTTTTTTCTCTTGATGGATGTCCCTCGAACGCAAGGAAACTGTTGTTATCGTATACTTGAGTTTCTACATGCTTCTGATTCGTGTTCTTTTTCAGATTCAAGCACAGCCTACCCAGTTGAATTCTGCCTTGCTTAAGTCTGTTTTTGTTGAAGACCTTGACGTACTCATCGTATCCTCGGAGGATGGAAACATCTGTAAGTGTCTTTACATGTTTCATGAAATTTCGCTGGCACTTAAAATCAATCCCCGCCCATCTGTTTCCTTACATTCAGATGCGATCCTGAGGCATTGCCACATTCCCATAGTAATTGTCGCTTTTTGGTTTATTAGATGATGGTAGGAGCGTTGGCGTAGTAGCCAAGCGACATGTCTGCTTAGTTGAAGGTCATGGGTTCGAAGCACACTCGTGCATGTTGCAATAGGCCAGGCGTGGGCAAACTTTTCAGCACAAGGGCTGCAGTCACAAATTTCAAGTTTTAAAGGGGCTCAGTTTGTTGTCAACGCTTTTTCAAAATCAGATTGTCGAGCAATAAAAATGAAAAATATGCTTAAATCTTTTGAAAACATAATCCATCCTCAGCATGGTAACCCTTTACATGTTTATAATGCGTTTATTCGGTATCAAGCGATAAGTAAATGAGAATAACGGGAGAGTTGTTCTTGCTTGATACAAGTTCTTGGTGGGCCACAATAAAGCACTCGGCAGGCCGTAGTTTTCTCAACCCTGCAATGGGCTCTTTATACGTCTACCCAACAGGGGTACGGGAAAGGGAGCTGGTCACCTTACCTCACAACGCTGCAACTCTGGGATGTTACTTCTCTAAAACGTTTTTCTCCGTGGCCTGTTTTGAACATGGAAACCAAATTTTTTAACCATGATTCCAATCATGATTACTGAATGATTTGAGTGATCACAGTGATGAAGAAACTTGAATGCAAAATGGTGATAGTGATTGGTCATGCTAATGACTTGGACTCAGATTCGCTTTTCTACATAAACGTGGGATTTTCTCAGATTTTCGGTTTTAAAATGAATAACGGAGTGTGATCAGGGAGTTTTGTGAGCAAGAGTTCGTCGAATTTTAGAGCTCAATGGCGCAGGAGACCTGTGCGATTCTAGAATGGACGAGTAAGTTGAAGCTTAAGTAGCAGATAGACGAACATGTGACGTCATGATTGCATTTGTTCCATGATCACAATTATCACTATTCGACTTTGTTATTATTCATTTATTGCTTTTGTTTGTACATCACTCTATTTACTAATTTTCACGTTTAGCACATGGCCAAAGGTTGACAATGTTCCATTCTATCCTGTACTTAACTTCCATTGTCAAAATTTTCTTCCAGCAAGACACAATGCTCTTTCATAAATTTCGTTAAATCAGCTTTTTTGATTGCCTCCATTTCTTCCTCCGAACTTCATAACAAATGCAGATACCTTGCTGCTCAATCATCTTAGCCCTCATCCATATGGCGATTCAAACAGGCATTGCTTGCTTATTCATAATCAAATATTTCACAGTCCGTTAGATAATCGCATTTCTAAGTAAGTTACCAAAAAAGACTACGTATTCAAGTCTTTGTTAAATCATTATCACGTGGATTCTAATGTCACGGATCCTTTAGAAATCTTTCTGATAACAAGAATTTGATGTTGCCTATCTGCTTCGGATTTTTCCATCATTTGATATCTCTCTTCCATTAACAGATGTTTGGGGCTTCGATGAAAAAGCTGTCGAGGTTCTAGAGAAGATGAAGCAGTCTGATGCTTTGTTCATGAAGAAATTTGAGATTCTACTGCAAGAACATGCCGATCCATCCAATCCAAAAAGCGAGGTACAACTTAACTGCAGTAGCTTGCAACTTCAAAGTGAACATTGAGTAACCAGGCGAGCTAGAGTCAAGCAGAATTCATTCTTATTTTCACTACAAAAATTATAAGAACTGCATTCCATACACGAACTTGAATGTAGCCAAATCTGACATAGGGCTCGGAACCTTCTCCATAGAAGTGGACTTTTGAGATGGTTTCTTGTTGTCTTCCTCATGAATAGTATTGGGAGCCTTGCAGGATTCGAACCCACAAACCTTGCAGTATAGAGCCGCTCTCCTATAAAGCAACAGCAATACACTATAAACTTGCTGAATATCCCATGCATATCAGTCCTTCTTAATAAATCAATACTATCACCCCTTATGAGCCTGATTGCTCTTGTAAAATCTTCTGCGAGATCGTACCCATTGCCATTTGCACCCCATGATTTCAGATATCAGGAGCCAATCAAAAATGAATCGTCAAATTATTTTCACTGATAGGAAAAAGACGTGGTTAAGTATCAGGATGCAGTCACAAATCGTGTCGCTGGATTCAAATGCAGACACGTATTTACTGACCATAAGCAAGCCGTCAGTGCAATGGCCGTTGTTGGCAGATCTGCTGGATTTGGTGGACCATACCTGGTAGGTTTTGCCACAGATTGTGCCATAGGAGACTTGTAGCTTCTAATCCATAGGCTGTAGTCCCACGTTTGCGTGTGGTAGGGTTATGGCAAATGCAGCTTAACCGTGCTAATCATACGCGAAGTTGGCGATGACTGGTATAACACCTGGACCTTTGAAGTTCTTTTGAAATGCTCTTCTGACTGGCAATTGGTCAGTTAAAAGCAGTATGGTTCATCTATTGGACAAAAATCTATTCCTGAATACAATTTTTGGTCATTTTTATTCATTAACATGATAAATTTGTGCATGAAGTAATGTTCAAGAGTTCTTGTGAACCGTCTCATTTTTTGCTTCTTCCTCAGCTAAGCAGTGGATGGGATCGAAGAATCCTTCTATGGAACTTAGAAGAACTCTGGTAGGCAATAGTTTTGTTTGCAAAAGTACACTTTTTCTTTCCTCCATCAACACATGTCACCACCATTGGGTCTTTTTATAACGCGGAGATCAATAGCAGCTAATTTCCCAAGATCTTCACCAAAGCAAGCCCCTCTACTATTCGGTTTTCAGTTCAGTTCAATTTCTTATCATTACAACGCATACGAAATATAAATGCAATGAAATAGAAAGGAAATACAATTACGATTGCAGAAGCAAACTAATAAATAAGTTGCACGCAGATAATTTCTTAAAGGAGGAGCTCTCTGAATAGGTAAACTAATCGAGGAGACAGCGACTTCAATTTAAAAGATAATTCCTCCCGCATTATATAAGCGAAGATAAATCAACGTTTCTTCTAATTTCATCTGCAATTTTCCTTCTGAAACATGCTACATTTTCAACCTTTCTTTATCATTCAGCTTTCAAGACGTGTTCAGAAATCGCGAAAAAGGTGATGCTGATGGCGAAGAATTGGCTGCAGATGGTATCATTCTCGACTTGACGTTTAGCGAAAGCAGGTAACCTTTCCTTTCGATTCCACTTCTCTTGATCGCCTGAATTTGAATACAGTTCAATGCAACTTTTATTCAAGTGACTTAGTTTTAGTGCATTCTCTATGAGTATGTTATTACCCAGTTCAACCTACCGCCTTTGGTGCCATGCTAAAGTGTAGTTAGTCGCGGGTTCGAGTCCTGTGCGCTTTACAACGAAAATACTGTCGTTGAGAGGTTTCAGGATAGCTTAGCCCCAAGTTGCTTGCCCATTGGTGCTATGGTCAGTGGTTCGAATCCACCTTAGCCAGGAAGACTTTCGCTGGGAGCAAGGAAATTCGCCAGCTCTCTTTAGTCACAGGCACCACGAAATGTGATCACATCGAGAGCAAGGAGCTGGAAATCGCTTCGCAGTGTCTAAAAATATGCCTTAATATGTTGGTGGAAGTCATAAGATAAACCTCAAAACATTTAATGGTAATCTACTTCCCTACAAAGTCAGAGCTCTGTTTCTGGTTTCTGCTAAGCTCGAAATGCGTTACGCTATTTTTAGCGTCAAACCCGGATACTTTGCGATGCATTGGTCGAAGACTCTCAAGCTTTCATTAAACTATATTCTGTAGCACTCATTCCCTTTTTTTAGGATAGAGATCTTTTCTATTTAGCATCTTAACGTCGAAGGCCGTACTTGGTAAACACTCATTTCTCCTAACACGCATCTGCTTCATTTCTCACTTCTTAGATAAGTCTTACGCCTTGACTTGATCGCTTTTTTCCATCGAAAGACGTACGTGCAATTCATTTTTGTCTCTCTTAGGACAGAGTTTGCTTACGCAGCTTCGGACAAACTTGTTTACATAAGGAAATTCTCAACCTGTGGGCTGGACATGAAGTTATCCGCAGTTTTACAGGGCCATGAAGCTGAAGTTACAAGGGTATTTTGAATTAAGAAATCCTTTCTCGTTTTCCTATTCCCCTCTGATGAACAATGACACACGAACAAATTTTCCCTTACCTGTGATTAGAAGTCTTGTCGTTTTCTTTGATTGCGTCGAGCCTACCTTCGTTCGCAGAGCAGAACACGCGTGAAAAAATTAAATGGTTCTTCTGCAGACATGAAAAGAGTGAGCCGCAGTAGAATGTTTAAGTAGGCAAAAGCCATAAGAATCTCAACCGTTAAAGATTGCTAAATCTATCTGCAGGTTATATGGAACGAGTTCTACAATAAATGGGTTACAGGCTCGGAGGATGGAACCATAAGGATTTGGGTGAGTGTTCACTTGAATTCTTTTAAGTTCTCTGTAATTTGCAATGGCTTATTTTTGTGGCGCTTATTGGTTCGCAACTCAGCTGGTTGAGCCTTGGCACAGGAATCTCATGGAACCATACGGTGTCAGGATAGCTCAGTGGTAATATTCTTGAGCATTGATCATATGCTCAATGGTTCGAATCAACCTTAAGCCAAACTCCCACTTAGAGTGAGGAGAGTTACCAGCTCTCTGTAATTCCAGGTGCATGAATCACGAGGTGTGGTCATATGGAGAGGAAGGACCTGGACACTACTCGATAAGCAAAAAGCTTCTCAGGGTACAAATCTCTACCTTTGCCATCTAAGTAGAGTCACATCTACTGAATATAGCTGACCTCGCCTACCGAGCATATGAGTAGCACAAGTTAGGGAACTGATCTATGCAAATTATCAATTGCTAGGAGCTAATGGTAGGCGTGGCCCTCTACAACAGTAAAAATGTTACCTGGTCGTACGCAAACGAAAGGAGATCAAATTTTTGGCGTTAAGACTGATAGCGAAATTAGACCAATTTGACCCTTTTACTTACATCTTGGATCTTAGATCTTTGATTTTGTGATTGATAAAAAGGCGATAGATTACCCACAAATCATTCTCGCTTTAGGTGGTATGCTTTTCTCTAACGCATTATCATGAGTTCCTTTGAGATGTTTACATCTGTTCGCTTCATTGCTTAATATTACGCGTAATCTTTCTGCTAAGAGTGCTAATGGCATGTCGTGTGATATGATTCTCAGTGCACATGGAAACGTCTCCGCCTTATGCATTGACCAAACAAATGGTTGCATAGTTGCAGGTGTACAAGACATTATCAGGTAGGAAAGATCTTTGTTTGTCATTCATCGTTTGCCTTTTCGTCGGAATGGAGAAAACCCAACTTCGAATAGCAGGAAATGGCAACGTGCCTTATCTCACTTGTAAATATGGATGTTTGCTCCCTGAAGCAGAAAACTAGTGGCTTTGTTTGTCTCTGAATGCGAAAAGGAAACTTGCTTTTTCAATCTAATTCAACTAATTAGATTGATTCCAACTCTTTGACAAACTTGCGTGAGTTTCTAATTAATGAATTTACGAATTGATCAGTGAATGGATTAAGAATGAATAAGCAAAAGAGTTTGACATTTAAGAAGCAGTGCGCCTGCAGATCATACTCAATTTCGAGCTTAGCAGAATAAGAGATAGGGCTCTGAATTTTTTCTAGGGAAGTTGATTCTGTGGGGTGGTTTTCCGTTGCTTTCCTCACCTGTGGTATTTCTATTGTGACGCATGCAGGATTCGAACTCACAATCCCTTTGCTTTGAATTCGCACGCTTAACCACCACACCACGGGACTGCTTTAAGAATTAAATAGTCGCAGATTCACAATTGTCAGGTGTCATTTCAGTTCACTTCATTTTTCATTTGATAATATTGTAGAGAGTTAGCCCTTCAGCCGCAGCTGATTTGCAAGGGACCTCACTTTTAAAAGTAATTAAGATAAAAATATTAAAAAGACGATTAAAATATTATGAATCTTACTTACAATTGCTAAAAATCGCTTAAAAATATACAAAGTGGGATGAGAAGATTCAAGTAATTAATCAATTAACGAAATACGGCAAAGAGACTTAAAGCGACTTGTGGAGGATGCTTGTTTTGCAACTATCCCAAACTTTCGTGCCCCTGTATGAGAAGCACTTTTTCCCTTTTGGTCTTTTTTATTCTTTGGTATCCGTAGATCAGAGTCAGTATTTCTAAGGGTGTGGAATGAAGAATGGGAGTTTCTTGTGAAAACGTCGAGCAGATATTGAGGTGCCAAATTATTGATAGATTTGAACGTTATAGTCTTAATTTCCTGATTGATAAGATCATCAATGGTTTCCCAAGCCATGCACTGAATTAGGGGGCCGCTCTATCATAGCTGCTATTGGTTGCAATGCGAGCTGCACGATTTTGTAGTTTTTGCAGTCCACCAATTTCGGTTTCCCATAGGACCCCCAAACCGAGCAGCACACGTACTTAGAACTCTGATTGCAAGTTGAACTTTATCGTTTAAGGGTGTACGATTTGGAATACCGTAAAATCGTTCAAACAAACTTAGGACACACAGACTCAGTAAGAGATGTCATTCATGTCCCAGAACACCAGCAGGTATAACAAGAATATCATCAACTTATTCAAGCAATATTCACTAGATAATGGATATGCATCAATTCACGCTTGCAGTGAAAATGACCGCTGTCCAAAACGGATCAAGCTGCTGCAAGGACATGGTCAGATGAAGAAAGAGACTCTGAGACAGAGAGAGTTGCCAGAGAGAGAGAGGGAGAGAGAGAGATGTTAAAAAAATAGATATATATATTTATATTAGAGTGAAAAAAAGAGGGATGTTCGAGATATTAAAGATAGAGAGCATTATTAAAGACAGAGAGAGTGAGATACTAGAAGTATATATATATATTTTAAAGAGAGAGATGCTATAGAGAGAGAGATATGCTATAGAGAGAGAGAGAGAGAGAGATGCTAGAGAGAGAGAGAGAGAGAGAGATGCTAGAGAGAGAGATGCTAGAGAGAGAGATGCTAGAGAGAGAGAGAGAGAGATGCTAGAGAGAGAGAGAGAGAGATGCTAGAGAGAGAGAGAGAGAGATGCTAGAGAGAGAGAGAGAGAGATGCTAGAGAGAGAGAGAGAGAGATGCTAGAGAGAGAGAGAGAGAGATGCTAGAGAGAGAGAGAGAGATGCTAGAGAGAGAGAGAGAGAGATGCTAGAGAGAGAGATGCTAGAGAGAGAGATGCTAGAGAGAGAGATGCTAGAGAGAGAGAGAGAGAGAGAGATGCTAGAGAGAGAGAGAGAGATGCTAGAGAGAGAGATGCTAGAGAGAGAGAGAGAGAGAGATGCTAGAGAGAGAGAGAGAGATGCTAGAGAGAGAGATGCTAGAGAGAGAGATGCTAGAGAGAGAGATGCTAGAGAGAGAGATGCTAGAGAGAGAGATGCTAGAGAGAGAGATGCTAGAGAGAGAGATGCTAGAGAGTCTCTCTCTCAGAGTCTCTCTCTCAGAGTCTCTCTCTCAGAGTCTCTCTCTCTAGCATCTCTCTCTCTCTCTCTCTCTCTAGCATCTCTCTCTCTCTCTCTAGCATCTCTCTCTCTCTCTCTAGCATCTCTCTCTCTCTCTCTAGCATCTCTCTCTCTCTCTCTCTAGCATCTCTCTCTCTCTCTCTAGCATCTCTCTCTCTCTCTCTCTAGCATCTCTCTCTCTCTCTCTCTAGCATCTCTCTCTAGCATCTCTCTTTCTCTCTCTAGAATCTCTCTCTCTCTCTCTCTCTAGAATCTCTCTCTCTCTCTCTCTCTAGAATCTCTCTCTCTCTCTCTCTAGCATCTCTCTCTCTCTCTCTAGCATCTCTCTCTCTCTCTCTAGCATCTCTCTCTCTCTCTCTAGCATCTCTCTCTCTCTCTCTAGCATCTCTCTCTCTCTCTCTAGCATCTCTCTCTCTCTCTCTAGCATCTCTCTCTCTCTCTCTCTAGCATCTCTCTCTAGCATCTCTCTTTCTCTCTCTAGAATCTCTCTCTCTCTCTCTCTCTAGAATCTCTCTCTCTCTCTCTATAGCATCTCTCTCTCTCTACCATCTCTCTCTCTCTCTCTCTCTAGCATCTCTCTCTCTCTCTCTAGCATCTCTAGCATCTCTCTCTAGCATCTCTCTCTCTCTCTCTCTCTCTAGCATCTCTCTCTCTCTCTCTAGCATCTCTCTCTCTCTCTCTAGCATCTCTCTCTCTCTCTCTAGCATCTCTCTCTCTCTCTCTAGCATCTCTCTCTCTCTCTCTCTAGCATCTCTCTCTCTCTCTCTAGCATCTCTCTCTCTCTCTCTCTAGCATCTCTCTCTCTCTCTCTCTAGCATCTCTCTCTAGCATCTCTCTTTCTCTCTCTAGAATCTCTCTCTCTCTCTCTCTCTAGAATCTCTCTCTCTCTCTCTATAGCATCTCTCTCTCTCTACCATCTCTCTCTCTCTCTCTCTAGCATCTCTCTCTCTCTCTCTAGCATCTCTCTCTCTCTCTCTCTAGCATCTCTCTCTCTCTCTCTAGCATCTCTCTCTCTCTCTCTCTAGCATCTCTCTCTCTCTCTCTCTAGCATCTCTCTCTCTCTCTCTCTCTCTCTCTTTCTCTCTAGCATCTCTCTCTCTCTCTCTCTCTCTAGCATCTCTCTCTCTCTCTCTCTAGCATCTCTCTCTCTCTCTCTCTAGCATCTCTCTCTCTCTCTCTCTAGCATCTCTCTCTAGCATCTCTCTTTCTCTCTCTAGAATCTCTCTCTCTCTCTCTCTCTAGAATCTCTCTCTCTCTCTCTATAGCATCTCTCTCTCTCTACCATCTCTCTCTCTCTCTCTCTAGCATCTCTCTCTCTCTCTCTAAGCATCTCTCTCTCTCTCTCTCTAGCATCTCTCTCTCTCTCTCTCTAGCATCTCTCTCTCTCTCTCTCTCTCTCTCTTTCTCTCTAGCATCTCTCTCTCTCTCTCTCTCTCTAGCATCTCTCTCTCTCTCTCTCTAGCATCTCTCTCTCTCTCTCTAGCATCTCTCTCTCTCTCTCTAGCATCTCTCTCTCTCTCTCTCTAGCATCTCTCTCTCTCTCTCTAGCATCTCTCTCTCTCTCTCTCTAGCATCTCTCTCTCTCTCTCTCTAGCATCTCTCTCTAGCATCTCTCTTTCTCTCTCTAGAATCTCTCTCTCTCTCTCTCTCTAGAATCTCTCTCTCTCTCTCTATAGCATCTCTCTCTCTCTACCATCTCTCTCTCTCTCTCTCTAGCATCTCTCTCTCTCTCTCTAGCATCTCTCTCTCTCTCTCTCTAGCATCTCTCTCTCTCTCTCTAGCATCTCTCTCTCTCTCTCTCTAGCATCTCTCTCTCTCTCTCTCTAGCATCTCTCTCTCTCTCTCTCTCTCTCTCTTTCTCTCTAGCATCTCTCTCTCTCTCTCTCTCTCTAGCATCTCTCTCTCTCTCTCTCTAGCATCTCTCTCTCTCTCTCTCTAGCATCTCTCTCTCTCTCTCTCTAGCATCTCTCTCTAGCATCTCTCTTCTCTCTCTAGAATCTCTCTCTCTCTCTCTCTCTAGAATCTCTCTCTCTCTCTCTATAGCATCTCTCTCTCTCTACCATCTCTCTCTCTCTCTCTCTAGCATCTCTCTCTCTCTCTCTAGCATCTCTCTCTCTCTCTCTCTAGCATCTCTCTCTCTCTCTCTCTAGCATCTCTCTCTCTCTCTCTCTCTCTCTCTTTCTCTCTAGCATCTCTCTCTCTCTCTCTCTCTCTAGCATCTCTCTCTCTCTCTCTCTAGCATCTCTCTCTCTCTCTCTCTAGCATCTCTCTCTCTCTAGCATCTCTCTCTCTCTCTCTCTAGCATCTCTCTCTCTCTAGCATCTCTCTCTCTCAGAAATTTTCTCTCTCAGAGTCTCTGAATGAGAAAGAGTCCCTCCAGGATAGAGAGAGGCACAGTCTGAGACAGAGCGATTTACTCTGGGAAAGAGAGTGAGAAAACTGAAACGAATAATAATTCAGAGCTAACTGTGAATATGACTTTCTAGTCAATGGCAGCAACTATTGCACTCTGGTTTTGAGTTGTTTAGACGTGCTATTACTGGACTAGAATTGGCCCAGTCAGTTCACGAAATTTAGCCGAAGCATTAAGTAGTTGTACCAACACAAAATTTCATACCATTCTGTTAAAAAGGTACCACTTACTCGCATGGAAGGTGTTTTCTGCTGCTTTTTTTGCCATGCGCTAATTAGATAATTGTAGCATGCATAGGGTCGTAACCCACCAATCCGTGCCACGAGTTTCCTCACTCAAGCCACTCGAAAATACCTGTGATAACTGTAGTACTTAGAAAATCTTCAGGCTAATCAAGTAGTTTTCATGACAGGATCGCAAGTTTTTAGCACCCAATTTGAGCTCACATTAAATCGTTTGGTTGTATCCGCTGTTCACTGCGTATAAATGTGATATTGTTGCACGATCTGGTCCTTCTTCCTCTTCAAGCACCCAACTATTCATCAAGGGATATAAATATATCTAGATATATACAAAGCAGATGACTATCTTATTCTTTTGATATCACTTCGATCTTTGATTACCTTGTTATGAAATTTCATTGCAGTATGTCTCAGCATCTTGGGACAAGACAGTTAGAGTGTGGAATGCTTACAGCAAACGTACGTATCTTTGAGGGATAAAAAGTCAACTTTTCGTTAGCTCATAGCGATCCGAAGTAAGTCAATAATGAAAATTCCGAGAGTGTTTTGCAAACCACATTTTTCAGAAAAATTATCCCCTTGTGAATAGTTTAAATGAGCCACTAGCTTGGTCAGTGGTGGCCCATTCGCCTTATTGTCTCAATTTCCCGGGTTCGATACCGGTCCTCGAACACTCCGCGAATGGATAGCATAATTCAAAAAATTTGAGCTTAGACTTGTGTGATAAATCGTCAGAGTGCTAATGGAAGGTGTCGCGCTTTATATAAACATTGCTATACTGATTGTGGCGTCTCACCTCAGCCACTGCAGAAGGCACTGTGCAGCGCACAATTAAAATGCAGATTCCTCACCTTTCAACTGGTGCCAATAATGATTCAATCCAACCGATCAACTAATTTGAGATAGGCATGATGTAGGCGGTCCAAATACAGACTTGTTACAGTAAATTTTCTTGTTGCTAAATCAAAGTTCAATATGTTCGTTTTCTAGAGCTTCCAATCATCAATGAAAGTAGTAGATTTTAAGACACTGAGTAGCCGTGCTTCGTAATCATATTTGGGTACAGAACATCATATTTCTCTGAAGTGCCAAGCTTTGAAACTTTACACCAGTATGTTTCCTGCAGCTATTGTCCTTGCTTTTTAGCTCAGCGAAAGAAACCAAAGTCTAAATCTGATCAGGAGAAGGCTATAGACGCAAATAAACTGGTATGTATTCTGCTACTCTATGCTCATTGCATTTCCTACAAACCAAAATATTTAGTCTGCAGGTAGGAAGAGCAAGGGACTCTGCTACGGATAGAATGAGCTTCTACTTCGCCTTCCTCACTGATGACGTTTCACTGCAGTGGATGCAGAATTGAGCCCATGACCTTGTGGCGTGAGTGTGCTCAACCACAATACTTCCAACAAATTAGTAAGCCTATCAACTTTTTACGCAAGCTGCTTGGGATTTAATTGCAATAATGTGGATGGTCTTTTATTTTTTCATTTTCAGAGCTGAAAGATTACCAAATTTCTGGTACTGTTTGTAAATACTTCAATTAATGACTCAATATTCAATTTTTAATGAATTTTGTACGCATAAACTGCACTTTTCCATTTAGAGATCGTTTAGCTAATTAATTTAATGCTCAAATTTGTTTGAGTTTTCAAGTATTCAAACACACTCAGATGGTAATTAGTTTGGTCATTTTCTGCTGTTGTATTTTCTCTTCTATCAAAAACAAAACATCATGAAGGTTAAAGACTGATGTGGTCCGGAAGATAAATACTTTCAAATTTAATGACGAAAATGTCGAAAAAGCATTCCCTACCCCTCTTCATATCTTTCGGCAAAAATAGCTGTTGACTTTTTATCGACATTGCGCTGTCATTAGTAAATTTGTCTTACTTTGAACTGCCAACAATGACGAATTCAAATTCATTTGTCAATTTTTAGAAATAATCAGACAAAGAAACAATCGCAGGACGGTGTTTTAACTTCTATTCTAAATTAAGACTTATTAAAAGCCAGTAATAATTTTTTAATCCAGAACTAACAGACCTTCCACAGTTCCACATGAATTCTTCCCCATTCAGGCTTTTTAGCCAATAACCTGCTGGAAAATGGAATTTGTAGATTATTCCAGCGAAGTCATTATGCTGTATTCAAGTTCAGGTACTTGAAAATTAGAGACGTGCACAGCTCAAAAACCCTTTCTACACAAGACAACTGGCACCCATTCTACCGCAAATTCCAACTTTCAATGTCCAAAGTTTTAAGGTATGACTTTAAAGCTTTTTAAATTTGAAGCTTTGCGCTCTTCAAAATAATTCTACCTTCTCGTTACTCCGTAGCATTATGAAATATTTTATAATCTGAATTAAAAGTTGAAATTGCTTTGGTCTTTCGGAAGCATACAAAATTTTCCTGTGAAAATTATTTAAAAATGGGTATTTACCATCATTCTTAATTAATTTGCAACATGAATTTTATATGGAATGATTATCTTACCATCCTTCCAATTTACGTTATGAACTGATATTTTAATATATTTCCTGCTGTATTTCCTGCAACCGTGCCGGTTCATGTCTACACGCTGTTGGCAATCAGAAGCTGTTAAGTCGAATTCTTGTTGCTTTTCTTTGTCTCCATTCACTTGGCTAAATCTTTTATATTGACGACCTCCTTGCCACTAATTATGCTAGATTTTCACCTTACAGCAGTGATCATTTTTTGATGTTAACGATTGGCGCATTTTAAATCGCATTCGCATAATATTCTGATTGGTTCTTTTCATTTCTTTGATTTTTAGGCTTAACAAAATCAGAATTCGACAGAAAAGTCTTCGAAGTCCTGTAATATTTGCTTGCTGTCACATCAGAATGCCGCATGTTTGATCTTCTACGTTGTAATGATGTACATGCTTACCTTCCGTTTTGCTTTTGACATACACATGTGTTGCTAGTGATGAAGAGTAGCATTGACTGTATCCACTGTGGTGGGGCCTGCGGCGTAAGGATTCCAGCATAGCGATACAATTATAAAGAAATCGACAATCTGGAGCTTGATGTAGTAACCTTATGCAAGGCGCAAACCTCGAGCAGTCGAGCGGGCTGGTTCTAATTTAATGTAATTCATATAATTCAAGGTTCGATCCTGAAAGGATGCGTCTTCATGATGGACTCATTCGAATCCATCAAGGAAAAATGCAAAACAAGCAGAAGTTCCATTGCAACAAAATGGACAATTTTTGCAACAAAGTTTCCCAAAATCCATGGATGGGAGAAAATTTTTCCACTTGCACAAAAATTTACTACTCTATAAAGGAATGGCTTGATTTGCATCCGGATATGATTTTCACAGCCTTATTTCGGCCAGTATCTAACACTGTCCAATCACTGACAAGTGTCGAACAAAAATACTATTATACATATGATTCTAGATGTCAAAGGTAGACATTTGGACACTGAGAAGCTCTTTAATTATCGAGCAATATCCAGGTCCTTCCTCTCGATGTGACTGCACCCCGTGATTCATACGTCTTGCGTTACAGAGAGCTACTGACTCTCCTCAATCTAAGTGAAAGTTTGGCTGAAGGTGGATTCGAACCACTGACCATAGGATAAAAGAGAATTTGAGTATGGTGAGGTTGTGTTGCCACTCTTTTGTGGAAAATTAAATGAGAGCTGCTGTTATGCAGACAAAGAAGTATTCTATAATTCATAAAATTCTACGTCACTGTCTACTTGAACTTGTACCTTTTCTCAATGCATAGACACTGTTTGCATGGTCCTGTCCAACACAGTGGTACGAGTTAGGCTTGCATGCTCGGTAGTTCTTGCCGATGCATTGAATCGACTGGCCATCCTTCATGTATTGCCCAGTCGCGTACCCAGTCCAGCATTCACCTTGGAGAAGAGGTTGTAGACACAAATTTAGCTAGGAGACTATGAGGCTGATTTAGAACAACGTACGAGGCTGGGGCTTCGACAAGGCCCGATTATTACTGCTGTGCTGTTGAATCACTATTCTCGCTTGCTCACCATAAAACTGTATTGCGAAGTTTGTATGGCCAAGATCCTTTGCCTTCTTCGCACATCTGCAGATCATCTGTGGAGAGTATTCATTCCAATTTATCCAGTCAATGAGATTTCCGTTCCACTTCGTGCTTGAATAATCCCTCTCGCTTGCAGACAGAAACGGCAAAGGACGGGGGATGTCTCCTTTGTCAGCAAAGCAGCCAAGTGGCTCATAGTAGGTGTCACAGGCTAAAAAAGGAGAACCATGTTAGGTTTATACGGAAAAATGGATGAATACACTCTAGAAAATAGGCAAGGTAGGAAGAAGATAGATAAATGCCGAAGTGGATTCTTAGTTTACTTTGAGTCTATTGAGCCGTAATGTCCCTGTTAAACCGGTATAATATATGGTTACCTGCTGGCAGAAATAATTCCTTCCTCTACAACAAGACGCATTTAAGACTGATGGTTGGAAACTGTCACCATAAATCTAGATCACACATTGAAAGAGAACGAAAGCAATGGTATGCGCATCTGTTGAGCTGAGCCAAGGTAGGACATGTTTGCCTCCCTGCTTTGCATGGTCAAAGGAATCTTCCCTGCAAATGGATTCTGCGTGCACTGTGAAATAGCTGCTAAGGTTGCATAAAGAAAAAAATTGCATTTGATATAAAGGATTCCTGACAGGAGAATAGAATTTCTGATTGGCATCTCAGCATGGCGAAAGTCATAAAAATGACACAGAACAAACGCCGTCAACCCTTCCAATTGCTTGCAGCTTGTTCTATTTCTTGGGTGGTATGTAGCACCAATTGGCTTGTCAAGTGACCAGGAATAACATTACGAGGCATTTGATTGATTGTCGAGATTTTCCCCTGTTTTAGATGGCATGCTACACATCAGTGTATCAATTTAGTGTTTGATTTTCGACAGCAATGAACAACCAATCGCAGCTGTTTTTACATGGAAGATGCGGCCGTAGTTGAACACTCACTCATCCACGCTGGACAATCCAATAAAGCCAGAAGAAGAAGAAGAAGAAGAAATAATAACGGGTTTACCTGTTGGGGCTATCCTGTAAACGAAATTGGTCGACATCTCCCCACTACATAGGTACTCGTCCTTGCTGCATGGCTGCTCTATGTGATTTTGGCTGACACATGAGCTTGCAACGCCGTGTTCCACGTAGCTTTTGTGCGCATTTTGCCCACTGTAACAATCACCTACGAATTGATTTCTCAGTCTCTGTCAAGACTCAATAAACAATAATTGCATTGACAGTAGGCCATCCAGGAAGATAGAATGGTAATGAAGTGCGGAAAGAGAAGGAGAGAGAAGAGAGATGAAAGAGAGAAATTCTGAGAGAGGGATGGAGGGAGGGAGAGAGAGAGAGACTATGCGCGATAATCTGAGAAAAATTGTCAGAGAGTCTCTAAGAGAGACTGAGATAGGGGGATAAAACCTTTAAACGCAACTCTAGGGCAAAAGAGCTATACACTGACTTTGGTCAAATATATTATTACAAAGTAGTTATCCCAAAACCATTTAAGTAATTCTGCGGCTTGAGAACACTTAAAAGCACGAAAGCTATCCTCGGTTTCATTTTTATCCAGTTGAATTGTATGCTGCTGCCATAAGTATAAGCAAGTTGGCCTATCAGTAATAATTGCTCATTTGATTGCTTACCAAATGCTTGCAGCCCAATTACTTTGAATCCCTTGTTAAATGCCACCTTTGCACATCTAGGCAGACAGAAATTCAATATCAGAAGTTTAATACACAAGTTACGAAAGATGTGGTCAGAAACGAGCTAGATGGACGGATAACGACTCCACAACCATGACTTGGAAATAGGTATGCCTAGATGCACTGATGCATCTGTTGGGTAAGAGAATCAACTAATCAATTGAATCACTGGCTCATTCATTCATAAACTAATTGATTATTTCATGTAATCATTCATATAATCATTCATGTATTCATTCATTCATTCGTTCACTACTTGACAGACTGCGCAAATTTGTTCGTTCATTTAATTGGTTACTCATTACCTGATGGATTCACTCCTTCATTGACCAATCGATTGATTGATTGATTGATTGATTGATTGATTGATTGACTGATCAGGTGATCGAAAATCTCTCACTTACCGACACACCAAATCTGGCAAATATGTTTTCCAGCCAGAGAAGTCGATTAGCCCATCACTTTCCTTACCAAGTATCTAGAACGTTTAAGATGGGACTCACATTGGGCACCTTTGGCTCATTAAATTACTTCCTTAAACAATGATCTCGAACGATTGAGTTCACTTCAAGGTGTCTCAAACGATAGAAATTATGATACCAAACGAACGAGATTTCTTGAAAAACTTCTCTCAGCTTCTACATCTTATACTACCTCACAATTACGAAAGGCGAATGAGCACTCAATATTCGCATTTTCCATGATATAGCACGAGGGAATTCCCCATTTTCACCTGGATCCCCCCTGTTACCAACCCTCCCCATCGATCTGGGCTTCGGAACGGCCCTGAGAATATACTTCCACGCCACCCCTATGACTGCATTTAAATGAATTTCTTATGGCAAGCATCAAATGTCGTAAAGGCATCGATTAGCATCATTGTGAAGCAAGATTGAAGTTACGGTGGCTAATTAAAGCAGGAATACTTTTCCTCGATATCAATTAAGATTAAAAGGAGTGACTTATATCATGCCAATCTTTAAAATTCTTCTTTTGACAATATAACGACAAAAGGAACTTGGAGCTTCTGCATCCCAAGCCTTTCAGTTGGCAATTGATGTTGAGATTTGTCTGTCCAATAGTTGGCAAAAGTAAACATACTCACCTTCTCTGGAAGGGCCTTCTGCCGTTTACCTTCACTGAAACATCCCAATGGTTCAACTTTCACTGAGCATGCATCTACTGAAGCAGAGGAGGTACAATTCAACAGAAAACTCATTCATACGAAAATCTTAATGAAATCATGAGAATGATAAAGAAATCATGCGAGATGAAGTAAATGTTCTTAAATGGCTAGCTGAAGGAGTTCGGAGTAAGATCACTTTAAATTAAATTAAACCCTGCCACATAGAAAACGGTGCAGCGTACTAGATTAGGAATGCAGCGGAAACCAGAAGCCAAAAACATGACTCTATTTTCTAGGGAGTGGGTTTTGATAGATGGCTTACTGTCGACTTGCTCGCCAATGGCATTTTTAGTGTGAGCCACGCAGGAACGCAGGGCCAACACCCTGTGTTCAATTAGTCATCACACTTGACCACTACCCTACGTCGCAATTAGGCCTATTCCAATCTCATATGTTGCTTCCTACTTTTGCTTTTGCTTTTGCTTTTGCAGCCTCCTTCAGAAAACTTCACCGCTAACCGTTGATTGGAAGGATTTGAATTCAGAAATTTCAAATTCGTGTTTTCATGGGAAGAAAATGAGAGACTGGCGGAATAGGATTAAATCCTTTAGCTTTAAATGACATCGAAGAAAGTAAGTAAACAAGAAGACAAGGCCATTGAATATCTCGTCTATCGTTGAATGCAGAATTTTTTAAACCAATGCATGGGAAACTCTCGAAATCTTTGATTTCGAAACGTTCATTCCCATTGTTAAGAATACGCTGTATGCAAGATTCTCAGTTTCACGACCTCAGAATCAAGTGGTATTATTAGAAATTAACTCACGAGATGATAGCACGACTTGGTGCACGAACGAAGCTGCAAGAAGAAAGTTGAGGCATATTGCTACGATGTACCTAGAAGAGATAGAGATCCGGTCATCGTGTTGGATCGAAAGACATTCAAAGACGCTTTGGCTACTAGAATCTAACAACTTTACGATTCAAGAGTTGCAAGGTCAGGTGAACCTCAACGTCGATCGAGATTTGCTAGAAATTCGCCAACGACAGATATACGTACATGATGAAACAACACAAGATAACTTAATGATAAGATTTTTGGAATTGATCCTATGGTCAGTGGTTCGGATCCGCCTTCTGCTAAACATTCACTTAAGAGTGAGGAGAGTCGCCAGCTCTCTCTAATTTCAGGCGCAGGAATCACGAGGTGTGGTCACATCGAGCGGAAGGACCTGGGTCTAAAAAGCTTCTCCGTGTCCGAATTTCTACCTATGACATCTAGGTAGAATCACGTATATAACAAGACAAAACATCAGAAAATCCAGAAATTAGTATCTAGTTCTTCAAAATGTGGAACTTGTTGAGAGTTCGCCATCGCAGAAATATTTTACACAGTGGAGTGAAATTTGATGTACTTACATTTCAAAAGTCTCCTCCGGTTGCAACTGAAGTTTATTGAGCAGCTATTGCGTTCTTATAAACGATCAGAACATTGAATTCAAACAGACTGTTTATCAACAAACCATTTTATTCATTCCTAGTCGTGTTTTCATTTCCAGAAACGGTGACTCTGGTAGGAAATAAATGCAAAAACTTTTTCTGACCTGGAAGGAAACTGCTTTTCCATTGAAAGCTAAAAGTGAAGTAGCGAATGGCAGAAAATAGGGAAGAGCAGCGTCTGGGTCAGTCGTCTTCTCGCCGAGCTTTGAATATAATCGCACACAGCGAATCACACTAATTGCAAAAAGAAAAGTAAATCGGTCGTGGTGGCCTAAAATTGCCATCATCCAAAAAGCAATGAGCCTCCTCTCCTCTCCTCTGCTTGCGTAAGACCAGGGAAGTTGCTTTTGCTGGGGTGGAGTTCCACCCCTACAATCGGCTCCCAGATGATGGACCACAAGGGACATGTTGCCCAAACTCATAAGGTGAGTTGGCGAAGATGGTCGACGAACCCGGAACATTGAGATTCCATGGCGAGCGCTCCTGTGTCTACGCGGCAGTAATTGTGTACCAAGTGTAAATGCACAGCGGGAAAAGGAACAAGCTAACATACCTTAATAATTCCTTGTCTCAGTACGGCCTTACTCTGAAAAGGTGTTTCCCGGCGTTTGTTTCGATCATGCCACTCAACTGTGCTTCTTTTTGTGTCCTCTTTGTAAACGCAACTTCGCTTCGCACAATCAACATGATATTAAGATGCATATATACGGGAGAGATAAGCAATTACGTAGGTTCCCATTCGAGACTGTCTCTATCGAAGACGATTTCCGATGATCAAAGGTTCGACTTTTAATAGAAATTACGAAAATACGAGGAAGAAAAGACGTTGGGCGATAATATGCAGGTTTGTAATGATGGGAATACCAAGGATTAATCGTCCAGTAATTCTCTTCACAGGATGGTTGGCATGCAATGACACTAAAATTATTCGGAAGGTAAACTTTCCAGCGGTAGACCTTCTGAATCAAGATGGCCCAGAAAATACCCTCGACATTGAATGCGATAATTAACTCTGCCAGCATGTCGAAAATATTTTAAACGAATTTTTCGAATTCAGAGACGAAAAGGGATTTTCCTGCATTTGATCTCTTAAGAGGTAAGAATCATCATGTTAATCACAATCACAATAATCAGTCTACAGTGAACGGAATTGTTCCTGTCATAGCAGTCCTTAGTATGTCCATTAGATCAATCTAGTTTCGAATTTGTATAAAAAGCTACTACTGCTATTTCTCTTATGGTTATATCTACAGTTCTAGCAATTTTCCTTATTCAACAATTCAACAATACATTAAAACAACAGAACAACTAGCTTCTTAATAAGCCGATGTAGATCTCCGTTGGCTGGGCAAGCATCAAGAAGGGATGGGTTGGATCAGGTAAAAAAATTTTCTGCCATCAAGAATCAGTATGGGGTAAACTTCTCAGCGATACTCAGCGGTTTTTTGGGGACAGGGCAGTACTGGACCTCACAATCCTTGCGTTCTGAGTCGATGCATGTAACCCAATTTCTTCCAGTCATCCACCTTATCATAGTGAAATTTAATTATGCTAGTTAAAGGAATCATCATCAATTCTAAACGACTACTTGGTGCTAGAATCTATTATTCACAATGCAACTTGAGTTATGAGGGACTACTTCACCGTGCTCATTCGCTTAGGCCAACAAGTTATGCCTAATACTGTTCAAAAATGAATTAGGGTTTCTATGGTATTTTCTAACAGCCTGAAGTCAGTTAAAAATAATTTACATGAAAGGGGAAATCAAATCTAATTCAATTTATAGAAGCTGGAAAACTAACTGAGAATTTCTTAGTCAAAGAGTGCGAAAATTTGCGGAATCTTTAGTCATCTGGTAAAAAAATAGTGAGAAAAATAAAGGACAGCTTTAACTGCCTTCTAAACTAATTGCAAAAATGGACAAAAATATCTCTGTGAGCAAGCAAGAGAACTTAAAATTACTTAGCAAGAAAATTACTTCAACAAATTTACACGTGCATGCAGACGACATTCCTAAAAAGTTCTGGGGCTTTGTTGTCCCACGTAATATGATTCTTTCAAAAAGTGGCCGAAATATTCAGTGACCTGGTTCAACAAATCTGGGCTCTGTCGAAATTCAACTCAACGCCACTCGAACCCAATAAAAAAATTATAAATATGCAGGAACCTAATAATACACTGAAACTAGACTATGCTTGGCCCAATGGGACTATGGGTCAATTTCTAAAGTATAGACTTGGCTCTAGTAAATTTTCTCTCAGCTCTTGGCGTCGATTACATATGATTGGCTCCATATCAGTACAGGCTCCATGACTAAGTTGAAAATCATATTTTGTTCGGGGATTCGTGCACTGGTGATCTTCATCCTGGATGAAGATGAAGGAGAGATGTCGGTGAGTGAACCAAGGAAATTCTAAATGGCGACGGTGGAGTAGGTGCCATAAATAGTTGATGAAAAACCGTTGGAAATCTTCAGACAGTGTCTTACCTGAAAATATAGCAAACGGTTCTATATTGAATTTTCATGATTCATAGAAAGGCATTAAAATGAGAAAAGCAAGAAAGCTTACAAGTATACAATACCATTCGGAGAGCATTCGTTAGCGCTTGGTGGGTCGGTGGGTCGGTCGGTCGGAGTGGCCTAATGTCGGTACAAGGCGAAGAGCCCTCACCTCTGTCTGCACAGGATTGCGATGTTATTTTTGCTGCGGTGGAACAGCATGCATACAATCAACTGCCATCATCAGTTGAAAGAAAGTTATGAAGATAGGATCCTGTCAGCTCTTAATGAATGTTAAAACGTATACATCGATGAGCAAGTGATGCAATGTTCGCTTCGTTTTGTAAGGCTGTCGGTTTCATTCAACGTAACAAGGAAGCTTGTTGCTCCCCTGTTTCCGATTCAAGGTCAGAGCAAAGCAAGCCTGGGACAACAGCAGATAAAAGCAAAGTGCTGACAGTAGGCCAGGCTCTAACTGCAGCACTCATCGTGTCTTCTCAGCTGTGTAACAAAGAGGCTAGATGTGAGCGAAAACGTCCCCCTCCCTGTCGCTCTATGCACCCGTAAGCTTCAATGTCGATTCAAAGAATCCTGTCGGACTCATTCGATGAAAAGTTGAAACAAGACAAAGCAGGTAGAAAGATCGATGACGAATGCAAAATTTCATTACTTCATTCTAAAGGAAATTATTATTTAAGCTTTTCAAAGAAAGCGAGTGTGTATGTACATAATTGATTCGATAATTAGATAAAATGCATTTAAGGATAAGTGTTAAAAAGGGGGCAGCGCTAGTAAACAATGTTCTTCGCCAGGATTCTACATTAAATAATGGACCTCACCGTATTGAAGAACACAGTTATGGTAATTAACTTCCTTGTTTCTTTTAAGAGAGATAAACGATCCGACAAAAGTGATGAGAAATACTCATTCAGATTTGGTGAATCTACTTGGGTATTTCTTCAAACTGCCTCAGATGAATCTCTTCATCCCCTGCTCGACATTTACAGTTGCCTAGCCCGAGGCAAAGTGGCAAGTGAAAGAGCATTCCAATTATCTCTGTTCCACTTAGGCCGCTCCTTCAACTCCTATGCTCCATTTTGGCCACGAAAAAGGCCACTGGGGTTGCTTAACCCCTGTCTCAATATCATTAGATCTTAATAACTCAATACGATCAGTCTGATTCCTACAAGGAAGAACCAAAATAGGCCGGGGTCTTTAACCAATCATTTATACATCGAGCGCAATTATTTTTTGCCTCTCACTTATGAATCTATTTGAAATGAGATCCCTAATCATGTCATTTAATTGATTTTCACGGTGTAATCATCTGTCTGAATCGTTCTCCGTTTCAAAGAAGTTTCCTGCGTTCATCCTTTTGGTTTAATCACGCAATAGTCTCTTTATTTCTAGTTGCATTATTGCTATACTTTATGAGTTTGATGTTGTCATCTTCAAAATTACTGTCTATAGGAGTTGTGTGGGAAGCAGTTGAGTCTACAGTCGTTAAGTTCATTTTCGCTTCCATCACTGAGACACGATTGTGACCAGAATGTCGGTAGCAGTCTTTCTCTTCGTCCTTAAAAACAAATTTAAAATGTGCTTAATTGACTTAGATTATATTATTTTAGCTCCTTTCTCATAGGCGTAGACATATCTTTTCCCTGGAATCAAAGATAATTGGCATTATGGAACTGCCTCGAGCAAAAACATTGTAATCAAACCCTGGTTTTAGATGATTCAATATACATTTATTAATTAGTTCTTTACAATCGGTAGACGAATTCGTAGTAGAGTGCTAATTTAGTAGGCGGTAGATAAGGGTTCGAAGCCCCTTCAGGGTCACATTAGAGACTTGCGAAATCGTACATGCTGCTTCCCTATTTAGCTTTCAACACTTTGGCTAGGCCCCTCAACAATACAATTTACTGTGCTGGCGAGTTGTGCAGACCAAAGAAAGGCTTAAGACACGGATGCGGAAGCAACCTTATGAAAATGAACTGCCGGGAATTGAATATTTGTCTCCCCGTACTGAACTGGTGAATTGCCCGAGTGAAATTCATTCGTGAAGCTGACAACTCTCCTGTACTGGTAGTGTGTGTGGGACTGCTTAACGATAGGAAGGAATTTTAATCTTGGCTGAAAACAAGGTTTCCTGTGCATTCTCTACAAAGATTATTCCGTGCTGAGATCGGTGGAAGCGGCAGAAGTGCCTCGATTACTAACTGCATATACACAGCAATGGAATGAATGGTACTGTATCCATCTTGCATTGTAAAAATTCACGTGAAGAAGAGAATGAAGCATCTGCCAACTTAACTGCCTCGGATAAATTTCATTTCTAGAAAGAGGGGAGGTGTCAATGAACGTGAGAATCGAGGACTCAGAACCAGGAGCGCTTGAAAGTTGCGAACTGGGTGGTGGCTCCAGGCCAGGCCTCCAGAAACTCCAAGGCCTGTTTTGACGTTGTTTTTGTGCCAACCTAAGTCTTGGAATGGTTCGTGCTAGGTGATTACAGCCTAGTGCATGCAAGCGTGCTTATCATTGCCAATGATTAGTACTGTTACGAAGTAAACTGGAGAAGGCTGGCAAAACAATGGGTCGTGGGGGGGGGGGGCAATCAAATAAAGGACTGACGGTGAAACGATCTCAAGGGAGAATGGAAAAATACGAAAGGGTAAAGGCGGGTGCGAAATGAACCTGAATAATATAACGGGATACTTAAGTGAGAGACGAGGTATTTTGACACGCTTCCAAAATGATAAAGAGCATTTGATTGCTTGCTGCCCTGTCGTCTCCCACGTAATAACACAGTAGCGGTGAACCATCACTATAAGGATGGATTTACCGGCCTGGTGAAAACACAGAAGTGGCTCGAACTTCTTCTGAAAGATACTATAACAGCAAGCTTGCCCATAAACTGACAGTCTCGTGCAAAGTCAGTCTTCCTCACCTCATACATCTTAAACGCTTCAATTTACTTCAGGCGAATAGTCAAGCGCCTTCAAAGAATGTAGAAGAAAGTTTGACCAGATTTCTACTGATTCCGACGGAATCTACTAAAGGTAATCTTGAAAAGGAATCATGAACGATATCGAAAGCTTTTCTGACAACACTGAGAAACATTTCGCAGGTATAAGATTAATTAAAAAACGAATGTTTTGACACCAATAGAAAAATGCATTTGAACAAACCTGGGCCTTTTGGATATTTGTAGGGAAGATCTGTCGGCACACAATTGTACCAATGATGTCAGGTAACACGGCTATGACAATCGTGACCATCATTCCAAACCAAAAAGGTATCGACTTCATGAGCATGAATATAATTTGGTACAGGTCTAAATCAAGTTCCAAGCCAAATGCGTCTCTCAGACCAGGCCTACAGGGAGGTGATGAAAAACATAAGCAAAGGACTTACAAAGTCAACTGTGCAAGGATTTCGAACGCAAAATCAGAACCACGAACAGCTAGAATCTTCGTTGGTTCGTTGATTAATTCAGCGTGAACTTCACACCGTAATACATTACACGTTTGATGCCGTGGTGTATTAGTTCATCGTGCGGACTCATGAACCATGGGTTGCGAGTTGGAATCCTGCACGTGTCATAATAAGAACACCATTGGTGAGGAAGACAAAGGGATACCATCTCATCGAGTCGACTTCCTTAGAAAAAACTCGGAGCCCAGAATCATTTTTCACTGAGTTTTGAGTCAAATATGCTCAGGATAGCTCAATGTTGAGATTCTTGCGCATTGATTCTTTCGTCAGTAGTTCGAGTCCACCGTCAGATAAACTTTCCCTTAGAGTGAGGAGAGTCGCTAGCTCTCTGTAATTCCAGGCGTAGGAATCGCAGGGGGAAGTCCCATTGAGAGGGAGGTCATGGACACTGCTACATGAGCAAAAACGTTCAAAAATCTAACTTCGAAAGTCACGAGAAAAGCACATTATAGAGTCAAATAAAACTACTACAAGTAAAAATGGCCTAGTTCATTCCGCATAACTCCGCACTTGTATAATGTAAAAAATCAATGTCACTAATCAATAAGTATATCTATCTAAGTGCAGTTTTACGGTATTAAACCCCATTATGGCGAAGCGATAACGCAGGTACTCGAATCCCTGATTTCCCCGGTGTCCAATGGTGGCTGGCTATTCAAGAAGCAGTGGACTTGTACCAGACATAATCCCGAGAAGTACACAGCAGGGTGCGTTCACTGAGCGAAGACAAGAACCCTGCTTCGTGTCACTTTTAATTGAGCAGATAGTGCATCACTGCGTTCCCGTCATTTTGTAAGGCACGTCAGTTGCAATGTTCGGGACAAGATTTGGCCAAAAAACGTTGCAAACTGTTGCATAAAGGCGCAAAGTAATTTAATATTTAGCATGGAACTTACCAAGGCCACTCGAACGCACATAAAACAAGCAAGAACGCAAAGTAGAAGAGGTTTGAGCCCCAAGTCACGAAGTGCGTCAGCCCTGTCCAATAATTCGTTATAAGAGAGAGCTGAAAATAAATTAATCGCTCTAAGAAAAATCGTCACTGAACTAAATAAATTGAAATAAATTGCTATGTGGATACTTTTAATTAATCTTAAATTAATTATACACGATGTAATTGAAATAGACATGGGGTAAACAAGAAAGTGAAAACATCTCCACAACGAAATTATTAAATTCAAAAAATCCACTAATCAATACCGGACTGGCAAAGTGAGAAAAAATTTCTCCTGAAGTATTTAGGTATAATGAATGGCCTTCATTCCCACATCTACAGTCCTTATATCACTTGACTATGTAAGCAAAGTGAATGCTACAGTTTTGGTCCACCCAAATGGCAGCACTAAGAGGATGGGAGCTAAACACGTCATATCTTGACTCAGAGGAACTAGCGAATGAAAAGGTGGATAATACCTTCAAATTTGTAATGAAGACGACAATTGTAAAGACAAATACTCCAAAGGAAAAAACACCATAACCCTGAAAAGAAGAAAGAAGAATATGGTCTGTGATTTGCCATGAAACTAGGACATAAGATAGAAAATAACTTCCTTTTTGAGGGCGATCATTCTGATGCAGGTTCGGTTCGAACTTCAGGTATCTGTGTTGATGCAAGTATGGGTAAAGACAATGAAGGAAAAAAAGAAGATGACGAAGAAGAAGGAAAAAAAGAAGATGACGAAAAGAAGGATAAAATAAAGAAAAGAGGATGACGAGGAAGAAGGACAACAGGAAGTTGAAGGAGAAGAGAAGGATAAGATAAAGAAAAGAGGATGACGAGGAAGAAGGAAAACAGGAAATTTAAGGAGAAGAGGAAAGAAGAGAAGCAGAAGATCATAAAAACGAGGAAGATGGTGAAGGAGTCTTGGTACTACATTGTAAATCTTCATCTTGCACACTTTCATTACTTCCTTAATTTGATTAATTTGATTTTATATTCCTCTACAGCATAAAAGAATCGAATAAAGAAGATTATTCATTTAATATTGCATTCTAGCACGCGTTCGTCTCTAGTGAAATGGTTGCTGTTAAATCAAAGCAAATTTGTAGTCTTTTGAGAAGATGCTTACCAACAATTCTTTATGAAATGATCCTTCGTCGAACAGCCACTTGGCACCAAAAAATACGACAACAGAATGCCAAATTCCTGAAGTGGAGTAAACAGTATTTAGTTCAATTCACTGGGGACAATGCAGAAATCTCCACGTTGGTGTCCCTGGATATCGACCGCCAAAAGTGATCTCGACTCATTTTTGTCCGCTGGTAACCGATTCTGCAACCACTTTCCCTCAAAGCACATTTGGAGGAAAGATTCGATGAAGAGTTCAATTCACTGTTGCATAAAGATGAGCAGTCTGAGCAGGGAATCGATCAGTGGCACTTATCACTCACTTTGACACGTTTCGATCCACACCTGAGTCCATATCTCATATTCCCGATTTCCCATCACCCTAATATTCCAACTCTGGTGGATGTCGGACGAAAAGATTTCACTGTGAGGCCATTGGGTCTACGCTTTTCTGTAGCGTATTGGAGATTTGTGCGAAAAAACATCTATTCAGTTAAGTATTTTCCTAGCACGTTTGTGATGAGATGCACCCTGTATCCAGGGTGAATATCTCGTGTAAATAAATGACTGAGAGCGTCTATAGGCGCACATCAATACAGCCCCAAAGCTTAACAAACGATTCTTGCAATACCCAATTAGGGAATCCCGAGATGAGATCAGATTAAAAGCAAAGGCAAGGACATTTGTCGACGAGCGAAGCTTCTGGTTGTTAAAAATCCAGTTAGGCATGACGGATGAAGAAATTTGAAATTTTTGCAAATTTATGTATGTAACGTTGCACTGGTCAATAGGGTAGCCTCTGGGTTTCATAAAATTGACTTGAAATTTCAGGAATAATGTATCACAAGCAAAATAGCTGGCTGAGGATTACGATACTCCTCTGGTGAGTTGCTCCATGCCTTGAAACTACCTTTCGATGCAGGAAGTGGCGCATCAAAGCACGTACAGCAAGAATGCTATTGGTGACGTCAAAGATGCTTCGGTCACTGTATTCAAATATTATTTGTCATGTGAAAAGAATGCTCCTACGTACCTGACAAAGACCAATAGAAGAACTGCTTCCATGACATTTTACTGTTGTTAGCGATGTCTCTGCGGATCCGAGCGGAGAAACGTCACAATAATACAAAGGGTACAGTACAGAGATCAGCATATGGGGACTATACATATGTAACGGAAGCGAAATCTACATAGAAATTCAATTTCAGCTTATAATTGTTAATAAGATGAGTGGGTATATAGAGATATATAACGGCTGCAAAATCTTTAGGGGAATATGTAGTGCAAAACAAAAGACATTTTAAAGCAGTCAGTTATTTGCAGTCCTTTGCCAGGCTAATGGAGCAAGCCATTCTTCTTCCACCCTTTGCCAATTCGACGACTTCTTACAGCCCGTAGACTGCCACTCTACCACATTGATTCGTGATGAAATTCCCTATTCATTGCACCAGCCTGGGCGAGAAGAAGGACTCCAGCGTTGCCCAAGCTGCAGGACCCACTCTTGACCACCACTAGTAAGCTCCAAGGAAAGGTAGGGTCGATACGTTGGAACTAGTGGTGGCTGGCAGGCATAAGAAGGATGGATTTGGGTTTTTAAGATGAACTCAAATCAGAAGAAAATTCTTTGCCATGGCAAAAGTAAGATAGAGGACACACAGAAAGATGTATATCTTATCATGGATAGCAGGATTAGAATCGTGTAATATTGGGCGACTAAAAACGCTGGAATAATCATACTAACCTATAAAGAGACGGATTGTCCATCAATATTTGCGGCCGCAGTGTTTGCTCAAACACGCCGTAAAGTAGAATGGGCAGAGATGTGAAAAATATATTGAAACAGGTCAGGAATACGCCAGCGTATATGGGCTGGAAAATCAAATTGTAACATTTTCAATACAAGGAGCAGGTCAGAACCAACACTATTATGAAACGATTCTTGGCAGTTGAATGGAAAAATATCAATCAGTTTCTGCCTTAAAAACAATTTTATGGATCACATCCTCGAAAAGTCTCTACTCGGTGACTGCCTCGGTTGTAGGTCATACAACGAGCTTCAGCGCCATGTAAATTCGAATATGGAATGTTTTTACGGAGGGAAATTTTCGGGGAACTGAAATAAAACGTGATGCGGAAAAGGGAAGGGTAAATGGACATACCATTGCTGAGAAGCCACAGTAAAATTGGAAGTAAAATTGAGGAATGATGAAGGCAACATTCTGAGGGAAAAAACGATGCAAATTAAACTCATAGAATCAATAAATAGAAGGTTTTGTGATAGTTATTATATTTCTTAAGGAAATATTGATTACATAAACACCAACTCAAAAATCGAGGTTTTGTGATAATTATCATATTTATCAAAGAATTATTGATTACATAAACACTAAGTTAATAATCAAGGTTTTCCGCATTGAATTTTACGAAGAATTAAGATTCTGTTCTGTTGAAATCGTGACAAAAAACCCGAAATCTGCAAAAGACTTTGGACAGTAAATACCCTGACGATATTGGGAGGATTTCACACACAAATACACTGCTATGAATCCCAGAGAAGACACAGCTTTATTCGAAAGACGGACCGTGCCCATTCAGAAAAGCCGAAGCCAGGTTGGCTGAAGTGTATGTGACTAAGGTTGGATGCCCTTTCTTGCACCTTCAGTGGCATTAATGGGATTCTATCTCATCACCCTCTCTCTGTCTCTCAATCTTTTAAAAGATGATCTTAAATCACGTTGTAACGATCGATTGGCTAGATATTCATTCGATTTAACTGATCCATTTTTCACCATTTTCATCTAAGGAAGAACTTTCTTAATAAATTGGAGAGATGCAAGACCTCGGCAGCACATGATGGAGCAAAATGGTTCAACCCACACAAGTTTGGCGATGAAGGCACACAGTGACAGAAAGAGGGAGAGAAATGGTATTTTTTCGTTTTAGCTTTAGATGGCGGTAATTTACTCATTAGTTTATTGATTCATTTATTCATTCATTCATCTATTCATTAATTTATTCATCTATTCATTCATTAATTCGTTCATTCAGTTATTCATTCATTCATTCATTCTCTCGTTCATTCAGAATAGAGGACTTCAGACAAATCGATAATCATACCTTGTAAAAGAAATAAAGCACGACGACGCTCAATCTGGTATAGTAATTGTAGCCATGAACCAAAACGACTCGCTTCAAGTATCGGAATCGGTGGAATGCGTAGTCACTCGTGCGAACTGCTTGCCGTCCTTCCTTGCCCATGATACCGCATCCGACATGGGCCTCTTGGATCATGCTACAATCGTTTGCACCATCTCCTATCGCAAGTGTGATTGGTTTGATGCGCGAATGCTTGACAAGTCTTACGACCTGCGAAAGAAAATCAAGTGGATTGAAGAGAAATGAAATATAGAAAAGAAAGCTCAGGAGAGAAAGGACATGATGTTTGGTGCAATGTTGTGAGACATTGTGATGCACGGTAAGTGAAAACCAATGTCATTAATGGTAAAATGGGATGTTGCATCCGATAAAACGAAATCTTGTATCTGACAAATGCAAAAGCAGCTCTGGAGAAAACTACATCAGACATTGATCAACATGAAACCTTACACGGACTGAGCACATACTAAATAAGGCAAGGCGAAATATTGCATTGGGCAAACAGAACAATGCAAAGGAGAGCATGCAATGTTGCAGGGCAAAGAATTAAATGTTGCATGGGAAAAATTAAGATGTTGCATGGGACAAAAGAAACCCCCCAAGGCGGAAAACAGCATGTCTTATGGGAGAAAGCAAAATGTTGCATGATACATAGTTGAAAAATTAAGATATTGCATGGGAAAAATTAAGATGTTGCATGGAAAAAATTTACATGTTGCATGGGAAAAATTAAGATGTCTTATGGGAGAAAGCAAAATGTTGCATGATACATAGTGAAACTTTGGATGGAAAAAGAACGACGCTGGATGGAACAGAAAAGAATGTTGAGCATCCGATAACGCTAAGGGTTGCATCATCATACAGAGACTTAATTTGACTAGGCCAATCTGAATTACATTGCTAGTTACGGGAGAGCATCGAATGAATACGTCATCGAATGAATAAGTTATCGAATGGATAAGTGAGGTACCTGTGCTTTTTGTAAAGGCGACATTCGACAACACAAAACAGCCACGCAACGTTGTCCGATTCGAATAAATTGATCTACGAATCAACAAGAGTAGAAAAAAATGTCATTCAAATTCCAATTAACTTATAATTACAAATCTCTCTTATAACCATGTACCTTGCGATTGGCTGGCCTGGTTCAGGACTTACGAGATATGACAATCATGGCAATAATCATAATAGTGACAACCTGCTTAAATTTCATTTATTTGCAATAATCTTCTAATAAAAAATTGCAAACTTCGCTGAAAATTAGTTTACGATCGGGTAATTCATCCACACGAAACACAAACATGATAAGAACAAGTCATAATAGTAATAATGATGATAAAAAACAATAATAATCAAATCTAGATTAGTATATCTAAAGCGTGGTTCTTCATCTGGTCGCTACTTCACAACGCAACAGGAATCGTCTGGTTAAAATATTTACGATCTGCTAAGGACGTAAAGAATGGTAAAATTATGCTCCAGTTCATGCTTAGCTAAAAGCTTTCTCGTTTCTCCTGCGTATGATGTGTTGTGAGGTTGTGTTGAGAATTCAGCATTACGATTCAAATCGGGCTTGCAATACTGCGACTAATGCATCCATTGTCTTTCGGGAATTGAGTATCGATCTAAAGCCGGCCTAAGCAAAGACCAGATATACATTGAGAAGACACAGTGCAGCCTTGAGAGTCTTGAGATTCTGGAGATACCGGTTTATCAAAATATCATTTCGGATAAGGTCCATCGAGAGGGGGGGGGGCAGTTGGTTGAAGAAGCTGAAGTCAATGTACATTGTGCTGATGAAGCCCCTGATTTCCAGGGAAACCCTTCCACGTTTCTCATTCGCCACTAAAAGTCTATCCAGAAGTCATTGCATACCTGGTGTAAAGCGGGGGTACAGTGCAACGAGGGGGAGAAACCGGGCCACCCAACCTCACAATTCCTTCACTCACCCCTCTATCAAGGTGCTTCCAACCGCTCGCTTCGACTACGGGACCCAACTTTGCTTCACCTTAAACGATACGAAGTTAAATTTGCAGAAAATCTCAAACTGACCTGCGCAGAAGTCCATAACAAGAAGCAGAGTCGCACCGTCAATGACAATAGCGAAATCAACCTCAGCAGCATCGGTGTTCGAAAACCTGTGAAAAACCAATAAACAAATGTGTCATCGCATCATAGCAAATGAATCTTTAAAACGGAGCCAGCAAATGCAATCTCGCACAATCTCGTAAACTTTCTTAAAAAATCTATGTTCTGGATAAAACTACACAGAAACCCATGTCGCTTTCAGATGAATCTTTCCATACATGCCAGAATAATCTATCCAAAATACAAACTTTCCTGTTTCAAAGAGGTTCAATCTTACTTCCATGATAAGGCGTCTCTTGTATAATCAAATGAGAAGATGAATGGTTGGACGAGCTCCTCAAGTTAGGAGCAACTTTTTAAGATAGAAGTTCGTCTAAAAAGCTTGAAGTAAAAAACCGGCAGATGTTTCATTTAGGAAAGGAAGACTGTTCGTCATCTTTAATTGCAGGAGTCAAGGCCACGAGGCTTGCTCCGGTTGAGAAGAAGCCGAGTCAAAAGCAGCATTCGTGTCTTTGGTAGAGAAGCTTTCCAGTGAGAAACGTTGCAGGCAGTTCCATTAAAATGCGTGTCGGAAAAGGGACAGCGATGCATGTCGGAAAAGGATTTGTTTTGAACATGTGTCAAGGATTTGTCAAATACGTTTTTGATGACGCCTAACACGATGCTTGGTATGAAAATTTCATATCGTGTAGACGGGAATCGTCACACAGATAAGCCTATTGCGAACTAGATGTCCTAGCATTCTTACCGTTTCTCAATCTCTTCGAGCGTCGTCTGGGCTTCAGCAGCTGTCTTCTTCTGTACCGCATACATGATATCCATCCCGTGCTGGAAATGGCCACAAGAGTGACTTATATTAACCGCTGTTTCTTGTTTATCACCAGTCAATACCCATACCTGAAAATGAAATAAAAACGGTATCGGCAAAGGTGCAACCAGTGATGGAGAGAACTGAGTATCAGGCGCACTCTAGAAACATTATGTCAGTGATATGAGCTTTCACCAGTCCCAAATCCAGGATAATCCGGTCATGGAAATATCAGTCACTAGCTTTTAGGACTTGATGTGCATTGGTATTTTTTAGCAAACAAGAATACCAGTGGTTTGCAGCAATCTCAAACGAATAGCATGGGTTTTTAACAGGGAGCGTTCGCAAAAGCCTAATTGGAGAGAAGAGGGAAGGACAGAGGAGGAGGAGGAGGTTAAGGTTTTACAGATAAAGGAGAGGTGTGAAATATGAGAGTACGAGAGGTGACAAGAAACAGTCGAAATTGGGAAGAAGAGAACAAAACTGATGACGTTTTTTTCAAATGAGCTGAAATACAACAAGATCGGCTGATCGAAGAGCGTAAATGGAGAAACGGAGGAGGCGTATCAAGAAGTTTATGCATTCTCCTACACTTCATATTAAATTATTTTGGGGGGTTGCCCTTCAGCGTAAGCAGGTTTTCAAGGGGCCCTCTAACAAAAATGAATTACAAAATGTGGTAACAACACGAACAGTAGATTACATTAAATCGATTCATAATCACTGGTTACAAAAACTAAAACTTGATGCATGAAAATCTATGACGGGGTGAGCCACAGATCAACGGAGGAAACCTCCGCCTTACTTTACCTTGATTCCAGCATGTCTGAGTGACTCAATCGTATCTTTCACGCCATCTTGCAGCCTAGAGAAAAGATAAAAACGTTGATGAACAAGTTTTTCCATCCAGGATAATCAGCGCAGAATGGAAAAGGCATTTATTTTAATTGCCCGCATCAGTCTGTACTAGGCATCAATACAAATATTTACTAATGTAAAGCAGACAAAATCGCACAGCGCAATCGATTTTGAGGGTCGCATAGCCCTCGTCTAGGGAGTTGGCATTCACGAAGTGGCATCCCGCTGCTTCTTCACTGATCGTATTTCTGTTGTGAAGGTGGGCTGTACGTTTTTCTACTTATTAACAGGCAATTCAAGGCCACTTTGCATGCCGTATCCAGGCCTGGAACCCTGGTTAACGTCCCTTCCAAAAGATGTTCGACTGGGTGAGTTGCGCGGCCAGGCTTCCAAAAGATTGCCCATCTGGAGTTGACCTCACGCGAACGAGCTTGCCTGCAGCAATCTGCTGGAAACTGCATGAGAAAATCGGCCACTCGGATCATAATACTCAATCTCAGACTCGACCACTCAATCTCAAGACATCAATGCAGTTTTCGTCCATACATGCAAAATATCTAACAGCTGGTGTTACCTGTCTTCAACAGCAGTGGCCCCAAGAAGTTCCAGATTGCTTTCAACTTCATCAAATACTGCTGCAAGCTGCAAATCAAGATAATTAAATCAACTGAAATTGTGCACAGGGTTTCTCAATACTGTCAGAAAGAGCGGAAATCTAACTTCACTGTTTTCAAAGTATTATCGTCGGACGCTTGATAGACTAGAGAAATGTCGGGTAATGTCCGAGATAAGACAACACAATTTGGGCAACAGGACGAAGTCTCAAAAGGCAGAATAGATCATGACAAAATTACTGCTCCGCTTTGCTGCACGCTGATGAATTTGTGCACATAAGAACATATATTCAGCTCTCCAAATAATACACATTACTCCACAGACATGGCCTACCAAGACAAATACCAACGATTTGTCGTGGACCGGCGAAAGGTGATACACCAAACTGATTCTGCAATTCAAGCTCTGAGCTGGCCATACGCTTAACGCGACTGATCGTTGCATTCAGAAGACAGACGCCAAGCAGTGACCTGGTCTCCATGAAGCCATTTACCGTCACTCACATACCAAAGAATATAGGTGTAGTTGGCATGGTGTTTAGAGCATATCTCTATCATGTCGGTGCTGAAGACTGAGGATTGGAGGCCACTTCTCTCCAGTCTCGGAGTACCTTCTCCCTATCTATACGGCAGTAAATGGGTGCCTGGCGTAAAGCTGGGGGGGGAGGCAATGGATACACTACCTCGCAATGCCACGCCTCAGGATGGTACCTCTGTAACAAAGTGCTCGTATCGCGTATGGGACTCAAATTTACAGAACGCGTCGCCTTCTATGCAGTGGTCGAAGCTTAGACATAGCGCAATGACTGTTCAGAAACAATGCACTATCCTCTTTAATTGAATTAATTGAAACTAACTGTTCTATCCCACCATACGAAATATCCCCCCCCCCTTCTCCTTAACACACATCTCCCTCTCCGAAAAATAACACTTAAAATCACAAGAGAAATAGACGAGAAACGAACAAAGTCTCTACTTATCTACCTGCGCTTCTCTGTCCGTGATGGCTTGCTGTGCTGCTGTTAGCTAAAATGAGGTCAAAATCACAACAATACGATTGAAAATAAATCCTCATGCTGAAAAGGGAGCATCTCAGATGTGTTTTGAGACGAAATTTCTCGCAATGATATTAGCAGCAAAGTATTGCAAAAACGAAGCAAGCTCGATGGCAAAATTAAGACAGCTTTCTTGAATTCTTTAAAATCAACGCAGTTCGATTCATCTTTTGTTAGTTCCAGTGATAAATCGAGGGTCTGCTGTCAAATGTTCTTCCCTGGAAATATCATTTGACTGAATGGGAACACATTCAATCGCTGTCTTTAATAATTAGGTGATAGACGACGTCAGTTACGACTGCCAACATGCAAAGAACGGTGCATAGCCTCAGTATTTGTGCTGCTGAGTATTAGGTAAAACTGGAGACAATACCAAATGGCACTTGATACAGAATGAATGTTGCTGTTCACGCCTGCTAGTCCCGTTCATACAAATAATTTTTAGCATGGCTTCTACCTATCATACGAAGGTAACTTTTGCTGACACTTAGAAGCTTGCTTGTTGATCGAGCAGTGTAAAGTATGTATGTCCTTGTTCCAAAGTGGTCACATCTTGTGATTCCTACGGTCCTTTTCTATATGATTCTACGTAGATGCCAAAGGTAGACATTTGGACGATGAGCTTTTTACTTATCAAGCAGTAACCAGGTCCTTCCTCTCCATGTGATGACACCTCTGGATGCCTACGCCTGGAATTACAGAGAGCTGGAGACTCTCCTCACTCTAAGTGAAAGGAAAGCCGAGGGTGAATTTGAGCCACTGACCACATCGACCAATGGGCAAGAACCCTACACTGAGCTATCCTGACATCGTAAGCATCACTCAAAAAGTTACATGTAATGGCTACCTTTGCATCAACATCTGCAAATTCTTCTTGGGTAAATGATTTCTGAGCTATCGTCAAAGTACGAAGTCCAAGCTATACGGAGAGGATAATGGTTTGTCATAAAATCAAGATATTCTATAGAGTATCAGAAGATTCTGTCTCAAAGTTCGAAAAATGTGAGAAGATTTTTCACAAGCACTTAAAACATCTCTCATTACTACTTTTCTCTCCATCTCTCTCCCCCCTCTAATTTCTCGCTCCTTTCCTCTTTGTCCCTCGTTTTCCTCTTCTTCTGCCCATTTTCCTCCCAATCCTTTTCTTCCCGTCTCTTTCTCCCTTCTTCCCTATCCCTCCTTTTTATTCTCTAGTTCTTCCTCCTCCTCTCTCTAAAGGTCTCCTACCCTCCTTTCTATTCTCGTTTCCTCTCTATTTTCTCCCCGTCGCTTCTCTGTTATCTCTTTTCTCTCCTTTTCCCCTCTCCTTTTCCCCTCTCCTTTTCCCCTCTCCTTTTCCCCTCTCCTTCCACCCCTTTACTCTCTTTTCTATCTCTTTCCCTCCCATTCCGTCTCTGTCGCTCTCCACCTTTCCCTTTCCACATCAGCCCATCGATGACCTTCTCTTCTTTCCCTTGGGCAGAGAAAGGAAAACTACATTTACCTCTGCGTATTCATCAATATGAGTGCGAGTTTCGTCTACCGGCCCAGATGCAACTCGGTCAAGTACATGCGATTCTGCGCCTTTACAAAGCATCAGGACTTCACCTTGGAGAAAAAAAAGTCGATTTACAAAGCACAAATCGTCAAAACAAACACACCAGCTTGCTATTTCTGAAGCATTCTCATCGAACATTGCTTAGTTGAAGGCACTGGTGCCGTGGTGTAATAGTTAAGCGTGCAGACTCAACGCAGGGGCTGTGAGCACGAATCCTGCAAGTTCCACAATAAAAACACCACTGGCGAGGAAGACAACGAGAAGCCACCTCATCAATTTCACTTTTAGAAAGAACTCAGCTTGGTTGGGTTCAGTCTTGGGTTTCTGTTACGGTCGAAAATCCAGTATGCAACGCGATTGAAGGCAAGGGTGAAGAAAATCTTAACGGACTGTGCGGCAAAAAACCAGATCTACTACATCCAGATATAAATATCAATATGTAAAATGCAGCATTTTTTATCATTCAAAAAACTTTCCTCTTGAAATCCTATAAGATTGACTATATTTGGGTTTTGTCTATAACTGCATTGAGCCCATACTTGACATTATTCCAAGGGTTAATATGTTGACTAAGCCTTGTTTAGGAATAACTGTGTTTTTCTGCCTCTCAACTTATGGCAACATAACGCCCTTGACTTTAATGCAAAACTTACAATACAACAGCTGATTACGAGAGTGCATCTTAGCTTTATCTTACCAGTAGGTGTTGCTAAGATGTTACTCATTCGCTTCCTTGCTGAGTCGAATTCCAGAACATGAAGTAGCTTGTATCTATGAAATACGCAGAATTAACTTAGAAATATCAAACAGGTAAATCTTATCTAATAATAAGAATCAAATTGAGTACCTAATTCTTTTGAGTCTCTCAAGGGGGGCTTCCTTTCAGCATAAGCTGGTTTACAAGAGGCCATCCGACAAAAACATCAATTACAATCAATGATAATACTACGAAAAGTGAATTAGATTCAATCGAAATATACCAGATAGGAATCTGAGAGTATCCGGTCAATTTGTCTAGCGATATGTAGAATGCTTCTAGCAGAATTGAGTATTATAGTCTACTGCCAAGGCTGACCTTTCCATTTTTCGCCGTAAAACTAAACTAGAAGACAATTACTTATGATTTTGTAGGAGGAAACCCGACTTACTTGTGAACATCTCCCCCAATTTCGACTTCCATATATTCACCAGTTCTTCCTTTAAAAACGATGCCGAATCTACGAGGAGAATGCACGGGAATTTACAAAGAGGGTGTGCAATCAAGAAACTTAAAATATGCAGACAGAATTCTAATCGATAAAAGGTTGTGATGCTTTATATATCTGGCGGTAATAATCATATACGAATTTGTAGACAGGAATAACCTATCAGCATGTCAAGCATGATGTTATCATTAGGGTCCTGTGGTGAACAAAGAAACAAGATGAAGACATTAAAATGTAAAGCGAAGAGAAACAAAAACACGATAGCGGTCATATTCATATATTCATACAATATATTCATACAAGTATATGGTGCCCTTAAGGGAGGATTGTGATGCACCTGTGGAGGAGGATTGTGATGTACTTGTGGAGGAGGATTGTGATACACCTAGGGAGGGGGATTGTGATGTACCTACGGCGGAGGATTGTGATGCACTTGTGGAGGAGGATTGTGATACACCTAGGGAGGGGGATTGTGATGTACTTGTGGAGGAGGATTGTGATACACCTAGGGAGGGGGATTGTGATGTACTTGTGGAGGAGGATTGTGATGTACCTACGGCGGAGGATTGTGATGTACTTGTGGAGGAGGATTGTGATACACCTAGGGAGGGGGATTGTGATGCACTTGTGGAGGAGGATTGTGATGTACCTACACGCGCAAAGCTGACTTTTCCGCGGGTCAAAAAGTACGCTGAGATGCCAAGCCAGGTCAATCGGACACACCACTCGTCCGAGGTAGCAACGTGTTTACTTTCTCTGTCACGCATAAGTTCATGTCACCGACAGGCAGAAGTGCAGACCAAACCAACCCACTGACCAGACCAAGGCCATAAATTCATGCCAAACGACACATGTTGCAAATGGAACGAGTGGTACTGGCAGCCCTACGTAATGGGAACGAAGCCAGCAGAGGAAAAAAGAAGGTATCGTAGCTATACAAATACCTGGCTGCCACTTCCACCAAAGCTTTTTCGTCTGGCGATGAAGCCTATTCAATAATGATAACTATTATTACTACGTAATGACAAATCTTTCATATTCATAAAGCTTTACGAGGTCAATTTATGAATACACTCTCGTGAATCAAGGATTATGAAGCATATACAAAGAACATTAAGAAGGGATGTGGAGTGGAAGAAATAGTGAAAACGACGTCAATGTAAACACGTGACACTATGGTGAACAATGGCTGCAAGAAGATGAGATGATCTCTCCATCAGAGGACAATCAAGCTGGATAGGAGCGGAAAGATGCTGTTGACTGACACTCGCACTGAAGGCCCTAAGATCAAATTGATTGAGATCGAGCGTGTAGATGCCTCAGGGCCCCTGTCTCAAGAGAGGAGGAACACGAGGAGTGAAGCGTCTGGGTAGGGCTCGTTGATGACAAAGAGCAATGCAGCACCAACGATGGTCGCTAAACGTCTGCGAGTTCACGGCCGGTAAACGTCATTCGCACCGACAATTTCGCTGAACGTTTCCTTGATATGATAATAATTGGCATGATCAGCAGGTTCAATATGCAAACATACACGCCGCAGTTGATGTGACACACAAAACACTCTGTTAGCTCAGTGATCAAATATCAGAAACGAGTTTTTGTCGTGAAAAATTACAGAAGAGCTGAAAAATATTTTCCGGACTACTTCGGGGTTTCATGCCCGGTCCAATCATGGAGAAGACTGACCGTGGTGCAAATATATTTATATTTGAATACATGTATTACAATTTCAAACTAAGAGTTAATAGAGCGAATTTTTCACAAAAATCATCTTTCTCTCAGCCTATTACAATTTTGATCCTTTTCCTTCCTGGCACAGAGGCCTCATCAATACAGCCATGCGAGCATTCATACATTTAAGAAGGTAACAGAAAATCAAGGTGCATGCTATTCCCTGGTTGTCATTCAGCACTTTGGGCACGAGAAACTTTTTGATTAAAATACAGCACTAAAAAATGACAGGAAAAGGCCCAAGGACATCCCATTCCCAACATGGGATACACTAGTGGTGTGGCAGAGTGGTTAAGGCGCAGTTTATCGAATCATGCGAGGTCTGCTTGCGTGGGTTCGAATCCAGTCGTCGGAATTACGAACCACAAGCCAACAGCCAATTCAGCTGTCGATCCTTCCGAGGTCGGTGAATGAGTACTCAGAAGCGATTCTGAGGGCACAAGCAGTAATGCCGCAGGCCCATATCAGCTGTATAGCTGCCACATACCCAGCCTATGTTAACAAATAAAGAAAAAAAAGAAAAACTTACAATAAACTAGCCTTTACAACGCAGGTATATAAAAGAACACAAGGAAGAGATGGGTTGCTCCAACCTATGATTACATTCAATGAAAACGTTGGAGCGTGAGAAAGAGCATGGGATTGAAACTAACAGGGCTACCAGATGGCCTTTCGCTTGACAATCATCAGAAAACTGAGCATCGGATAATGGCCGATGCGGATCGAAACTAGTGAAAATGAGCGAATGATGAGAATAATCTAAACAGAAAACCAATCAACTGCATCAAATCATTTGCTTTGACATCTTTCGATCCGCATCTGGATATGAACTTCACAGTCTTATTTCTGCGATCATCAGAGTGCTTCATACACTGATAAGTGTCCAACGAAAAGCTACTTAATGCGATGAAATGTGCTTCCATTTTCTGTGCAAAATATCAACAAAAATCAAGAGGGAGCAAAAAAACAGAGACCATGAAATCAACCGACCTGGTAAGCATATCTTTGATCCTCAGTTTGCTCTTCTTCGGGTAGCAATTCTGCTTCAACGGTATGACACAAAGCCAAAGCAATGAGAAAATGTTTCACCTCTTCCTGATTTTGAAATGAAGAATTGTATTCAGTACATCCCAAAAATAGCCATGAGAATCAAATACCAAAAACCCAACCTCATATTTAATACCGGGATGTTTATACGTAAAACTAAGTCATAAGATATTAATTCAAGTTTTGCAGTATTGATTGAAAAAAACACTGCAAAACATACTCGATTCCAAGCTTGGCAGAAAACAGACGCAAGACCTCGAGCTTTTTCTAAGGAAGTGGTTTTTATGGGGGAGGTTTATGTTGCCTTCTTCGCAGCTAGTGACTTTATTGTGAACAGCGAAAGGTCTAGCACGCAGAACCCTTGCACGGAATCAACAAGTTTAACCACTAAAGCACGAACCCCCGGCGCTATCAGGATCGCTATGATTATGGTTCTCTCTGCTTTACTGGCAAGCAATGTCCTAGTAAACACCAACGGAGGCATCAAGCCAGTTTAAGCAATGGCATTCATTATGACCATCTGGTCACTTCTAACCCATCTAAAACCAAACATGGACTACTGACTATGAATAATCACATCATCGCTACACAATTCTTCCATAAAAGAAACATACTACATAGATGTTCTACATAGTCTTGCCACAGTCACGTGGTACCGTAGCCTTCGAAGTGATAAGTGTGAACTCGTAACGCAGAAATTGTGGGTTCGAGTCATCCATGGCTCCTTAATAAAACACTACCAACGTAAATTAATAAACAAATAAATAAATACATAAATAACATAAAAAGAGGCGAAGGAGAATCTGTTGAAAATCTTGTTCTGCAGAAAAAATTTGGATCCCTGTGTCTCAGGTTTCTACTAAGAGCAGAAGCAAGAATGCTGAGCACTGAAATCAGTGAAAAACTTGCCGATCGTCCCGTATGAATATTTGACCAAGGGCCTTAATCTTCGTCTGCATTGTATGCAAATAATCCTGTAAGAGTGTCCTTGCAGAGGTCTTGTCCATGTCAACACAAGAGAAACTTCTAGCGTTGTTGCACTCGTCTCAGATATCTCAGACATGTCTTCCTAACCCAACGAGAGTCGACGAACTAAACATACAGGTCTACGATTGGGCGTGTGTCTTAAGCAACGGTCCAAAGTCCAGTTGACGTTCGTTCAAACGTTTTTTGTTTAGGGGCCACAAAAGCTACTATTCCATCAAAAACCTGTACCATGAGAGTTCCCTATTCGCAAGATGTACGAGCAGTATCCCCGAAGGAATTTCCCACTTTTATTAACCAAAGCACATCCCCCGAGACAGCTGGACCCCAAAACTCACCACAGCCTTGCTTCATTGCTCACAACAACAATAGAGGGCCCGTCCATTACAAAGTCGATTTTCTTGTACAATTTGCCGTCCAAAGATGGATGTGCGATGGAAACGAAAATGCACATCACATTAAATTGTCACTCACCGTGAGGTCGTCTTTATTCATCATACCGTTGTCTTCAATGTTCTTCAGAGCCCCATCGACTTCCTGCGATATGGGAAAATGAGGTTAGAACAAGCTGGAAATTTGCTTTCTCTTTTCCATGAATGTTGTGTTGTGACGAATGAAAAAATAGCTACAGATTTAGTGAAAAATCACAAAGTGTTTACCCTCTGAAGTCTGCAGGCACTAGAAGAGGGAGTGGATAAACACTGGCGGCTTGAGATGACAAAAAAATGTCCACACTTACTAAGAATTTGATACTGTCAACTGAGCACTGTCTGAACTGCATGTCATTCTCTGTCAGTGTCCCGGTTTTGTCACTGAAAACATACTGCACCTAGAAATGGAAAAATTATACTACGAATTAAATTACTATTAAATTGCATTATTAAAATATACTATGAAGTAAATGATGATACCTATCTTGTCTGATGCTCTCGAGCCGTGTCCAATCGTGTCTCTGGATGCTATACACCTGTCCACCCGCCAGTAAACGGGTACATGCCCTTAAGTCATAGGTACAGTGCAGTGATCGAAGGAACTGGCTAATCTACGTCACAATGCTGCTGCTCACATTCAACTAAACTTCACCTTTTACTTAAGAATATAGTCTATCTTTCCTTTTCATGGTTTCTGGTGGATGAAACAGCCTGATTAAATAAGAAATAAATTTTTCCTGAGGTATCAAAATCTAAACAATTAAGAGAATTCGATGACAGGACAACGTTCTCTGGTGTCTCCTGCCATCCTAAGTTGTGTTGCGTTTGTGAAAATTTCTCGAGCCTAACTGCTGATTGGAAGTGCTGTCAAAAAAAAATCTATATTTGTTCCTAAGGCCGCAACGAGCAAATAGATGGACAAAGAGAGACGCTAAAAGATTGATAAATTGTTAGAAGAGAGAGACGTTGAGACCGAAGGGAAAAGTTTGAGACAACAACATAGAGAACAGAGACCTTGAGATAGAGAGAGGGAGGGAGAGAGAGGGAGAGAGAGGGAGAGAGAGGGAGAGAGAGAGAGGGAGAGAGAGAGAGGGAGAGAGAGAGAGGGAGAGAGAGAGGGAGAGAGAGAGAGAGGGAGAGAGAGAGATAGAGGGAGAGAGAGAGAGAGATTTAGACAAAGGCGGAGAAAGAGATATTGACAAGCAGATGCCTGGAAAGAGACAGAGGCCTAGGTGAAGAGAACCAACCTGTCCAAGCTCTTCATTAAGGTCGGAGGTATTCGCCTTTGCAGGCTCGTCAGTTGGCTGTAAATAAGAGAAAAGCTTTATTAGCATTTCTTCATTCCGAATCTACCTACAATTCTATACGATGCGAATCGATACAAGTCATGTAACTAAGTAGCGAAGACGAGTAAATAAGATTAGTGAAATTGGTCCACACAAGCAAAAACAGTAAAAGATTATGCTTAAGCAAGAGTATTCATTGTTACAAAATTTCCAATTTCCATTTTTTTCAAAAGAAAGAAAAGCAGCATCTATAACAAAATAAATACTAGCGGCTGTCTAGCGAATAACGAAAATTGTTTGGCTATACGAAATTATCTGATTAAACAGGCATATAAATTATTGATATTCTAACATTGGAATTCCATTATAATAATTGAAAGAACTGCCACTTTTATTGTGTAGAAAGTGAATCGCATCAGAAGATTAGATCAATTGGCAAGGTCGCTTTATGGGGAATTGCGTAGCACAATAATTTCTAACAAACCTGAAGAATAGCCTTATTACAGTCCTTCATAAGTTTAAATCAACAAATTCATTTCTCAAAATAAAAGAACAGAGGCTGATGGAACGTGGCATCACAGTGCAACGACTTAAGCGTATGAGCTCTCGATGCAGAGGTTGTGGGTTCGAATCCTACACTGCTCACATCAAAAACACTGTCGGTGAGGGAGGTCATGGGAAACCACTTTAACAAACTCCATTTCCCAAGAAAAAACTCGAAGCCTTGTCTCCAGTTCTTGCTAGGCTCGGAGTCGGATTAGCTATGAAGTTCACACATACCACCTTATTAAACCAATTGTAGCAAACAGATTCTTCGTAAACATATGTTGATGCGTAAAACCTCGGTTTTCAACGACTGGAACGATGACTCGAGGGACATTGCGCAATCTGTAGTTTCCGCACAAAAATTCTATCAACAGCAGCCTATCATTTTTTTAACTCTCTCTTGATCAACTCCAGAACTACTCTTCTTTAACACGCGTGCATTGACAGTGCTCAGCGAAAACAATAAGGCAAACCACGATGACAGATGAACACGGCCCCTAGGGGTCTCCATCCCAGTCCCAGGAAACACGCGATAGGAATGAAATTCAAAAGGCTTGACCACCGTTCAACGTATGATGAAGGCCACATTACACCACTACCTTACAATGCAAAAGCATTTTAAAAACTCAAACCATGACTACTCAAATCAGATGACACGTGGCAACACCTATCGATGAGGCAGACTCAGAGCCATGCCTCTCGCTTCTGCTAAGCGTGGAAATCCAGCATGTGGTGCAGCTAGTTTGTAAATTGTTATACTCAAGACGTGTATACACCCATAAAAGAATCTATTGGTAAAGGAAATCTGGGAGTATTGTCACAGGTTTCTGCAATGTTTCAGAGCAAGTGTGTCCCTTCCCTTCAAATGGCACGAAATGACGCAATGAAAATAGCTGAAAGCAAATACCTCGTGATACATTTCCATGTCCCAATCGAAGAATAAAGAGCCACAGAATTTTTGAAGTTCTAGAGAGAAAAAACAGATAAATAGAACATTACGAAGAAATAGGAAAATCTAGAAAACATTTTCATATGACATCATATGAATTCACAAATTAGCCCATCGCTACTCTTGCAGTGCTGATTCGAATACCTGTCCATGGTGTAAGGATGCATTTTGATTAGGCCATGGTGCCATGGTTGTAGCAACAGTGACACCGCAGTGTGGCTATCTACCATTACTTGATGAAATCACTAACTTCCATTCAACAGTTCGCCAAGTTGCAGCCACTTTTAAAGAAAGTCTGTGAGTGCATTCTGATAAAAATTTGACGAAATGCGTTGCGATGAAATTTTCTGCACACCTTGGTTTTCCAACCGCCATTTTCCGTTTTAAATTGCTGTAAGTTAGTGGATTGTGTGCGTGAACTTATAGAGGCTGATGTGGACTTGAATTCTGCGTGGTTCACAACAAGAAACCTCAGCAGCGAGGAGGGCAAACCTCGTGTACATCCACTTTCGAAGAAAACAACTCGCGGCCCTGTCTTTCATTTCTGCTACGCTCGAAACCGGACATGCTTTAAAAAGCTTTCTTGTAGAATCCGGAAACTCGCGGCAAGAGGTTTGCGACGGTAACAACGGTCAAACAAAGACTTGACACACAGAGCTGTTAGAATCAATTGATATGTTAAAGAAAAAGCTATTGAGAGATAGACGACAATGAGATCTGGGCATGCTTGTGGACTAGCTGGAGTGCCAGCTTATGATGAACGATCAACACACAGTCAAATTAGATACACTGTTGATATAAATGTAGGAATAATAGGTAGGTCATTCTTATGCAAAAAGCACAATTGGCCACCCGACTTCACAATACTGTGGCTTGAGACTTGTACCTCTCTAAAAAAGTGTTCCCTGGCGCCAGTTGCGAGTTTGGGACTCAACTTTCTTTGGCCCACCTCACAAACGCATATACGGTACTCATGGATCGATATATAAGTTAAAGATTTCCCTCGCGTAGCAAGGTAACTACTGAACTCACCCACTGTGACGTACAAAGATATGGGTATGACGTAGTTGAAGAGGATCAGGAATGCGAGAAAATCAACGAAAGTATTCAGTGATTTCTCGCCCTGTGGAAAAATATCAGCTTTGAGAAAACAGGCGCGACATTTTCTACAACAAACGGTAAGCTATGCTATGACCGCAGGGTCGCTACGTCGTATGCTTTACAAGGTCATACGGCTAGCTGGGTCATAGGGTCTATGGGTCACATGGCTAGCTAGGTCATGGGGTCAACAGGTCAATCGTTCACAAGACATTGAGGTCATCGTAGTAAATTGGTCTTTTCGAGATGTTGCAAATCAGATTTATAGTTAAGTTTGAATTCAAAGGAGGACTTATAGCAACAAAATCTTTATTAAGAAAATTAATACCCTAATTAACGCTGACATGAATCATAATCAAATGACCACTGTCTTTCCTTTTATCTAGGGTAACTATACACTTGGTTCTGGGTCACATTGCCACACAAGCTTCTGCTGTAAAGGGCATAGCATAGCCACTACAGAAAAAGCCACAACTACTGAACCTAAAGCCAGGCGCACACCAGAGCATTTTGCTGAGCCAAATGCCACGAATGATACTTTCCTTTTAGCAAATTGTTTCGGTGTGCGGCGGCTAGTCTGAGAACATTCAGCCATTCGTTTCATGATTTTCTGAAATCAAACATGTTTGATAATTCTGGTCACTCGTGGCACTTTGCTTCCGTGTGCGGCGAACAGAAGCATTTTGTTTTCGACCGAACAAAAAAGCGCATGCGCAAACAAAGGCGTCGAATTCAATTTTTATCAAGCTTCAGAAACTATGGAAGACTCGGAGGAGCAATTAAACTATGAGCCAATTGATCAGCACTCCCTTGCCCAAATGCCGGTGAGGGTCTGGTTTATCAATGCAGTGCTTCCACTTTTCTGTCTTTTCTTTGCATTTGTGAAAGTTTTCGTATTCGCAGCTTTTAGGACCAGTTTCATACACAAATCTACAGACTGGTGATTTCTAAACATGTAAAAATGTGACAAAACGTACCGAACTTTGTGTCTCATCATTAGCTGTTCCATAAGGAATGTACCACCCCTTGCCTACATCTCTGCCTTGCCAACTGTATTTCAAGCCAGTGCAAAGGGCGGCTTCAAAAAGGAGAAGCGCAAGGAACACCAACAAATACGTGTTCATAGTCCTGTAAAGCAAGCGGACAACCAATGACAATTTACTCAAGCTGTAGATAGGGTATGATCAGATAAGACCACGGATGGTGTCTCCAGCTCTGAGGGATGAAATGGTCGCAAAAGGCGAAAGAACTACTGACCGTATTATCTGTGATTGCCACGAGTGCATTACAGCAAGGGCAACAATCGTGGCCAAACATTGCAAATTATTAGCTTAGCCTAGGATGGTCCGAATTCGTTGCTACATCCCATAGATGTTCCATTTTAACATTCTGTTGAGAAAAGCGTATTATGCCGACGACATAACCACACCACGAGGCTATTAAAATCTGCAGCTGGGTCGGTTGGGTGGCGAGTAAACCTAGATTTTGAATGGAGAGGAAGGGGTTGACAAATCAAATCTGTTGAAACGATTTCTTACTTCTCAACAGATGAAAATTTAGTTGCTTTCTCCTGCTGATTCAAGGCCATCTACAAGAAAAGAAATTAGCGTTTTATAGGAACCTTTTGACGCGTTTTAAACGTGAAAAGTAACAAAAACTATGTATGATAGAACAAGCGCAATGCTCTGAGACGGTCAAAAAGAGATTGTCGCAAGACAAGTTCAAAAAAATGATAAGTTTGCAACGAGATCCTACCTTCGTTTCTCGGCCAGTGTAGACAGCTAGCCCTAAAAAAAAGGGTAATAGGAGAGTAATTGCGAGACTGAGTCTTTGCATCAGGATATGGCTCAGTGGTGAGACTCCTGCACATTGATCCTGAGGTCAGTGGCTCGAATCAACCCTCAACTAAACTTTCACTTAGAGTGAGGAGAGTCGCCAGCTCTCTGTAACTCCAAGCGTAAGAATCCAGAGGTGTGGTCACATCGAGAGGAAGGACCTGGACACTGCTTGATAAGCAAAAAGCTTCTCCGCACCTAAATTTTTACCTTTGACATCTACGTATAAAGGCCGAGTTTGCCTACTTGCGGTTAGGACAAGAACTTCGACTTACCAAATACATAAGGGACATTTTTCAACCTTGCACCTCTCAGTAGTATATTCGATGGTCCCAATGCACTGAAAACAAAAAATACAGTTCTAAGAAACGTCCCAAGGGAAGTAAAGAAAGTAACTGCAATTCCCAATAATGATTACAACAATAAAAATTTATACAGGGTGTGATCAGGGAGATTATTCCTGTTCCTCTGAGGCGTGTCAGGACCAACAGAAGCCCAATCCATTCACAACCTTCCCAAGTTTCACTGCCTAATCCACGAACTTTATCCCAAAAATCATCATTCTATCTAAGACGCATGGAAAACTTGCACATGACAATTCACAGAACTCGTTGTGATCGAAAAAGACAGTGCTCACTAGATTTTTTCCTTTCCATCTTCGTCGTAAAGCTTCATTCTGCCATTAAACCTATCAAAAGAATTAAAATAATGCCGTAGTTACTGGAAAAGCGGAGACACGCGAAGTCAAACAACAAGTAATCATCGAACGAATAATCTCAGCAGAAAGTTTTGGTGATAACTAAAGAGCTTAGTCTTATTAATGCAAACTCCGATAAATGTTTGCTGAAAAACAATTGCACATAAAAATCCAATGCACCTCTCTATTACAAACGACAAACATGATGTGAGTCTGTGGGTCCACTTTTCAGTGCAAATTTACTGACATGTTGATTGTTGACAGCGAACGGTAGCAAGAAGGAATCGACACAGAAGAAAAAGGCCGTTGAATTCTACAGAGTTAACAAGCAAATCTTGGGAGGAGCATTGCCGGGTCATTGGCTAATTGGCTTTTCAGGTTTCCGTCAGGTGACTGAAGTTCAGCTCAGTTGAGTGAGGTCAAACTGCTCTTAATGGAAGCCATCTTGCTAGACTGGCCGTTCAACTCACTTCGCCGTCCTTCTTAAGCGATTTCAAATTCGACACGCCGTGATATTATTTGGGTGTCAGGATAGCTCAGCGGTAAAATTCTTACGCATTGATCCTATTGTCAGAGGTTGGAATCCACCCTTATTTAAGCTTTCGCTTAGAATGAGGAGAGTCGCCAGCTCTCTGTAATTCCAGGCTTAGGAATCACGAGGTGTGGTCACATCGAGAGGAAGGGCCTGGACAGTGCTCGATAAGCAAAAAGATTCTCAGTGTCCAAACGTCTACATTTGATATCTAGGTAGAATTACATGTATAAAAGATGCATAGCTGGCTTGAACTAGCTTTGACTACCAATAGACGCTTATAACAAACTTCAAATGAATTAATGAAAAAAATATCGGGAATGAAAAAAATCTATGAAGATAGCGCAAATGTTCAAGGGACCAGACGAAAACGTCTACAAAAACGTCAGTCGTGGCACTAACCTTTCCTTAATACAGCTCATCTTTGTGTAGCGAATTACTGCTTTACTAAAACTGTTTACATCGACTCTGTTTACTACTGCTTATCATAATCATCATTACCGTTGTTGCTGCTGCTGCTGTTGTGCATTTTCATATATAGGTCATAGCGCTTTCATAAGTAAGTTGCTGTACTATGCTGAGAACGAAACACGTGTCTTCTCTAAGCATACCCCTCCGAAATAACACTTTGACACTCAACATATAGAATCTGATGATTGCATACTTGGTTACACTTACTTATACATGTCATATTCGGGATGGTCGCATTCAACAACAGCTGACAATAACGCGAGATTCTCTACTTCCTTCATGACTGCTGTTTCTGCTATTGCTTTGCGAACCTAGAGACAGCAAGATTGAATGCATGAAAACGAGAATGGACAATGTAGCAGTATAGAATTTTGTGGGACAGGATGGGACAAAACAGGACAGGTGCCCATGGGACATAAGAGGATGGGACAGGAGAAGATGGGACAGGAGAAGATGGGATAGGATACGAACGGATAGGATAGGATATGATAAGAACGGATAGGATAGGATATGATAAGACCGGATAGGATAGGATATGATGAGAACGGATAGGATAGGGTAAGATGAGAACGGATAGGATAGGGTAAGATAGAATAGGATAGGATAGGGTAAGATAGAATAGGATAGGATAGGGTAAGATAGAATAGGATAGGATAGGGTAAGGTAGAATAGGATAGGATAGGGTAAGATAGAATATAATATAATAGAATAGAATAGGATAGGATAGGATATGATAGAATAGGATAGGATATGATAAGAACGGATAGGATAGGATAGGATAGGGTAAGATAGAATAGGATAGGATAGGGTAAGAAAGGATAGGGTAAGATAGGATAGAACAGGGTAGGTAGGATGATACAGGTCAGGATATTGTAAGGTGGAGGAGAAAAGTAATATACAATAAAGAAAGGGAAATAGTAGTGCACATTAGGGTAGCAGAGTATTTGGCAGGATAGGATGCAGCTGACGAAAACGGGACAGGATGAGAAAGTCAGGTAAGGACATGTCCTTGCAGGAGAGAAAATAATACAAAATGGAGAAAAGAACTGTGCAAGAAAGAAGCTGGCAGGACAGGATGTAGCAGGGTGAGACAGGACAAGTCGAGGTGTGATAGGGAAAGGCAGAGAAGAGAGGGATAAAGATGAAATAATTCAAAACAATGGAGGGCACGAAAGGACTTTGCGGTGTAGGGGAGCACACGGTAGCACAGACAAGCACAGGAATCAACACAGACACGCAACAGCTTACTTTCAGGTTAGTTTCGCCATCTAAGTTGGCAGTTGTGATGTGACATTGGCCATCTTCGTGGGGTGACGTCAAGACAACAAGATCGCAAGGAAATTCTTCGTCGCAAGGAACTTTGACCACGTCACCGACCTAAAAAGTTGAAACGGCATCGTGAAATTAGGCCTGACTCTATACGCAAAAAAGGACAAGGTAATGCCAATTCATACCTGATTACCTCCAGTGTTACATTAAAGCTGGGAGTATCTCAGTGGAGTAGTATACTAGGCCAATGCCTTCACTAGGAGTCAGCGCCAAAGTCAACCGAATTTCCGACAGCTGGAGGCACAGACACCCGCGGCTCATTTCGCACGTCCATTATTTCCTTTCCACATAATGTTCAATTTTTCCTACGATTTACTAATAACTTTCACAATGAGATAGGTATATATTTTTTCAATGCCAGTTTTCCCTTCAATCAAATTATGAAACGTGTTGATAACAGCATTACTTGTTGAATTGTTAACTCCTGTGTAAAGATTCTCTTTATCATTACTATAATTATATTCACCTTTCAGTAAATTCTCTGTTTTAGGATTCTTTGTGTAAATTTCCTATATTGTCATAATGAAATTTGATTACTATACAAGAATCAATGTTGTTGTTGTTGATGCTGAGCTTTTTCGCGCCACTTCACTTGCTATCATCGATTTGCCGCTTTGCCACGAGTGAGCATGCGCAACAAAACGTACCCACAATCGTCGCTGTGAAGGTTAGGGATATACCCTTGAGTTTCTCCTTAAAAAAGGTGGCGATGGCAAGGAAAAACTGGTTTAAAACATACTTAAATTATTCTTCTATAAAAGCGATTTATTACAAATGTTTCAGAAATTTCATGCTGTACGAAGTTTGTAAGGCATTTCACCGGGCCAATTTTAAAGATAAAGTAATGACTGTCAGTGTTTACGGACATAATTTTGCAGTAAAATTGCAGAGACCAGAATTGGAAAATTGTTGCTGTTTATAAATTGCATATAATTGTTCTTTTGTTTTGTTCATATATTTCCAGATGCGAATTGGTGCAAGGATCAATGGGAGGTATGCAAATTTACGGTTGCACAGGCACGAAACAAGTCCAAAGCCTTAGAAGCTATCTGTAAGAAGGCATCCCTTACCAGGAAAACTGCATCGGAGATTGAGGATTTTATCCTAAACAGGGGTATGGTAAATGGTTTCCCCAGCTTTTCTCGTATATCCAGAGTAAAGAATTCGCACAGTCAGAACAGCGCGCCTTTGCTCTTATTCTCACGCATTTTCACACTTGATTTAAAAGAGCTTAACAATGTGAGCTTCGCTCTATTGAAAGTCGACGCCATTGTCTACAACTGAATGTGCTTTTACGCATGCGTTGTTCACTGCAAATAATCAAAGCGGATGCTAAAGTCCAGAAAACAGCCTGTATCGATTTAATTCGACGCGGCAGAAGAGCGACCTTTAAAGCCAGTCGCGCTACTGCCGTTTGATGAGACAGACCTGGTGAACTACTGTCGAATTAAACTATTCAATGCGGCAACGGATTTAAAGGTAGCATTTGTGTCGCATTTAATTGGTGTTGGCATTAATTGGGACTTAGTTTTCTTACAGCTGTTTCATTTAATTCGACGCGGCAGAAGTGCGACCTTTAAACTGGGCCTAAGTAGTACAGTAACATTAACGTAATAATCTTCAGTAGCCCAGTCCAGGGAGGAACACTTGTTAAGGAGAGCTAATTTGACAAACTAACACCTGCCAATCCAGTTGCTGTATTACCATGGTTGCACTACCATGTAAACAATGGTTGAATCACTGATACGTTTAGAGTGAATACCTTGATGTCTTTTGAGAAAATGTCTTCCAACTGCCCGTGCCTGATGACAGCTGTGTTCCGGTTATTAACTTCCTTGTCTGCTTGATGTCTTTTCCAGTCTTCATAGCCCTGAAATCGAGACGGCTTGTGTGAGAATAGCTAAGTTGTAACGTCACTTAATCAGCCAAACCGAAAGTCATTGGTTCGAAACTCATCTTCAGCTCAAATTTTGCCTGAGTGAAGAGGGCTCCTGGCTCCCTCTAATTCAAGGCATGTGAATCAAGTGGTGGGGCCATATCCAGAGGAATGACCAGAGCAACCTTCGATAAGCAAAGCCATCCAGGATCCAAGAATTTACTCTTGCATGATAGGTAGAAAGCACAAAAGAGAAATATCACCAAATAGCCAACGGCTTCAATCATTTTTGTAAAGATAACACTTCGATTTGATGCAAGATTGATGGTTTTCACGCATACAAAGACTCGCGAAAACATTAGCAGACATATTTATATTATTATTGTCACTATTGCTATAATAATTATTATTGTATCACGAGCATATTACTATATTATGTTATAATTATTGTTCTATCCTACTAAGAGTTTTCATTCATCCTTTGGCTCTTCTTATTAAATCATCTACCTTCCTTGCTTTTTTCCCCTTTTCTTCGTATTCATTCATTCTTTTACACTAGAAATACCTGTAATTAGGCCAGCCGAATACAAATTACCTATCATTAGAGATATTTGTATTTGTGTGTTTAGTTTGAAAATCAAAATTAAGTTTAAAAAAATTATAACCCGGATCTCCTCCATCTTAATGCGGACCACTTATTACATCTTCTGTTCGAGAAACAAATCATGGTCAAACCCAGGGATCCTTTCTTTACAATTAATATTTAATTCTTTTCTTCCATTTTTCATACACTCTTAATGTTGTTAGTAGCTGTAAGCCAGTCAAATACAAGTTACCTATTCAGCAGGATTTGTATTTGTATTTCAAATATACGATGAAAAGATGAAGTTTAAAAAATGATTATAAAGAAAGGCTCCCTGAGATCTGGGTGAATGCGAATATACAAATGAAAAATGAAGGATAAGGGGAGAAGTCGATTGAAAATTGGAGTAAACTGCTACCTGCTTGATTGCAGTGACTGTTATCACAAATACTAAGGGTAGGAGGCTGGTTGTAGGGCTGACTGGAGTTCTGTCGAGAATGGAGAACTGAAAGAAAGAGAACAAAAATGAAAGGAGTATAGTGATCACAATCATCAATCATCAATCATCAATCATCAATCAGATCAAACTCATCAAAATAAGGATTGTATATGATGGCGTAGACAGGATCTTAAAAGGAGAAAAAGTAAACAGGCAATAGGCTTTTCAACAGGAGGAGAAAAAAGGGCAGATGAGAGCAAAGACGGGGGGGGGGGGCGGCGGAAAGCCGCCGGGAGCAGTTGTTTGCTGTAAAAAGGCGATGAACAAGACAGCTGCAAGTGGAGAAGGGGAATCAAGAGCAAAAGTACCCCCTATCAATGAAGATCACTGCTTTGGTAAGTCCACCTCGCCTGGTGACATGACTGTATCAGATGCTGTTCAGTGTTTGCACGAAGCAGTTTGCATATACTCTACAACAGTTCTCTTGTGTTGTTTACATGTATTTACACAGACAAGGCTAATTGAGCACATCTTCTACCACTCGATGGAAGGAATAAGATCTGGACAAACAGGAGCACGATGTTAGCTTCGTTCAGTCACTTCATGGGATCGTCTGTTGAGGAAGAGATCGATTTGCCACTAGCAGATTCCACCACCGATGTTGCAGGTCGATATCGCATCACTAGTGAAGGTCGGAGACGGTGCTTTTTGGTACCTCTAAAAGCCTGAGTCTTTTCCAAGCCTTCCATTCGTCTTCCAGCTATTCTACCCCCTCTCTCCACATCATCCTCCCTTCTCTTTTAGTATCGCTTCATTAAAGTCAAAGTCAAAGTTCCTTCCCTCACCTTGGTGAACAGGGCGGCGCCCATCTCCGTCTTTTTAGTCTGTGGGCCAAACAATTGTGCAAGCACAGTGAATGCCACAGTTAGGGGCTGGCCATCTGATGGCATTGTGTTTCACTCCCATGCCCTTCCCAAAGTGCTGAACGCTAAGCAGGGAAAGCCTGTGCCATTTTTTCAAGTCTTTGGTATGGCTCGACCGGGTATCGAGCCCCGGGCTACTACGTACATGTCATTAAAGCGAATAATGAGGACATTCACCTGTACAATAACAATGCACAAGAAATAGAAATTTGCAACTCTTCTAAACTGCTCAAAAAGATTCTTCGGAATGAAGTTCCATAGCTTGTACTGTGAAACAAGGAGAAAACCCATTAAGGATTTATGGTGGTCGAAGCTGGTAAAACTGTATCAATGGGAGAACATTTTTAATTGACTGATAGCAAACAAAATTAATACGGCTCTAACGAAATGCAAAATGATTTTATGCCATCAATTTATTTACAGTAGGATACAAATATTGTAGCTAATTACCTACGTTGATCAAGTCCTGTTTTTTAAACAAAAAATGCATATATATGATAGATAACCAACAAAAATAGAAATTCAAGTAATTTGATAAACAAATGTGAAATAACATTGCAAATAGGGAACAAACTAAAATAGAAAGGTAAAGTATATCCACTAAAGAATAAAATGCACGAGCAGAAGTATTACAATGCCTTTTCGTGACATTAAAATGGGGACACTTCGAATATTTCCTTAGTAAGGCAATCAAACTTGATCCATGTGGCACTGACATAACTCGCATTTACATCTCCTCCCCTCCCATGTTTTTACGAGATTTTAGATTTTTCTAGGTATAATGATTCTCAATAAACGTCGGGCAATACGTTAGATGAATCTTGCGTTGCCACGGGACAAGTTTGCCTCAAACAGGCAAAGCCCTTACAGATAGCAACTAATGTCTTCGTCCTTCTCCTTCGATTTTCTGAGATTTGATGATTCTCAAAAGACCCCAGCTTCATAAATACATATTTTCTCTAGATTTCTTCAAACATAGGCAAAATTCAAATTGATGGCTGCTTACAAAATCAGAAAAGATTATTTTATGTTATAAAGCCCAGTACTGGGCACATCAGAGATTGCATTTTTAGGACAATTTTTCTATGTTCCATCCAGTGTTTGGGATAGCTTTTGGTCTTGTTATAAAGACCAAGTTTTGGAACTTATTTTGTGCAAAAATTTGTCTTACATGCTAGTGATTGCCTAGAAGTAACTTTCAAAATCATACCTACTAAACATAGAGAAAATTGTATTGGACCTACCTGAAAATACACAGCACTATATCAAATCAATGAAACCATGATCAAAAGACAAAAAACAAAGATCAAGAAAGAGAGGAAGTTGACTCGGTATGATACTTACTTTTGACGTGATAACGACATTGTCAGAGAAGTGCTGATGCGTTTCGTGCACATGAACCCCTGGCTCAGAGGTGGGGTGTCTCTCAAGGGCATAGACCGTGCGATGTTCCCCTCTTTCAACGGTTCTTCTGCATAACAGAATGTCCTGAAAACGAAACGACATGTTTTAAGCTTTTAGGCCGTCTAATGATGTACACTTCTAAATTGGGCTTCTTAAATGGAGGCCTTCTCGGTGGCGAGCCTCGTGAGTACCTGCGACAAGGAGGGAAACTAAATCCTTCATCATTCTCTTACTTGTTAGACGAGACAGATAGGATTATAAATATACTGTTACTTCTAAAGTGAGGGAGCAAATTTTGGGGAGTCACTGGTATAAAACACGACACTTGTATAATGCAGCAGAAGCCTTCCACAAAACAGGACACTCTTATAACAAGGTTGGTTGCATATACAAAGCCGGAAATTTTTATAGTACGGTATGCCCCATCTTTAAACAGGTCACCTTCATAGTAAGGGAAGCCGATCTAACACAACAGGTGGACTATGACGAAGGTATACTGCAACATCTTTTCACTCTCCGCGTGATACGTTTAAAATATCACGAATAGGTCACGGCATACGCTTATCTCGAAGTCAAAAAAAAGAAGCTAGATGATGTCAAAGTATTCATAAGCCACTTGGATTCAAAGCGCACGAACACGAAAGAAAATAAAAAACGACCAGCATCAACTGCGAAATAAAGACAGGTGCATCGCAACACTGGCACACGAATCGCCTCAATTTTACATCCTTCACAGTGTATGTTTGCTGGTTATAAAGTGATCACCGCAAAAACAGACGACTTAGAATAGACGGCGAGAAGCAGTTTTCAAGACAGGGCACAGCGGATGACCGGAGAGCGTTGCAAAAATAGCGCCGCTGACGGCAACAAGGACGAGAAAATTCCCGAAAGCAAAACTTCAGAGAATAATGAAGCAAGCAAGCTTAGTCTTGAGTCTTGCTTTGATTTTAAATATACCTAGGTTTGCAAGGTCAACTGTCCTTGAAAACCGAAGAAGAAACAAAGCAGTTCGAAATCGAGAACTGAAATGCGGCTTACCACTATCGACGTATTCTAACAGAGACAAAGGAGATTAGACAACAACATAGATCGTAAAACTTGCGGCTAAGGACGTTAGCCTTGTCGCAACAGATACAAGTGAGTATATACACCGAAGTGGATCCACAGTTAAGAAGTATGCTTCTTTCAACAACGTATGATTCACAGTTAAGAAGTATGCTTCCAGGGCACAGAACATGAAATTGGCCTAAACAAAGGCACGCATTACAACGAGTACGAAATCCATCCACTTGAGAATCTATGCGGTGATGAGCATGGAGAGTACAGCTTGTGGCGTTATGCTACCTAACCTTTAGCAGCATCTTAGATGTTGAAGGGTTTTAATGTTGAAGTTGTCTTCCTCGTGTTTATACATTCAATGATCGCTACGATCAAGGGATGTTACAAAGCTTATGCACAACTGTGCAATATCTTAAATGCAACGCACTGGTGAATAGCACTCAAATTCAAGGTCATCAATTTGTGCAATAGATAAAATAAACGAGCACGTTACAGTTGCTCAACAAGCACTTCTAGTCAGTAGATTCTCTCGAAAGAACTGTTCGAGCGGTCATCCACACTCTTTAGAAGTATCGTAAGCTGGAGAGCGGGCCACCTCCCTTTATTAGTATTGGGGTTGACAAATCTATTGATCTGACAACAAGGCTACAATTACTAGTTCATCTGCTGCGATAGTTCCCTCCCAGGCGAATACGAAAACAATCCAATTTCACGGTCCCTTGACTCTATTCCATTGAACCAGGGCAAAGCTTCGGGAACATGGCTGGGTCAATTATTCCCTTGAGATGATTAAGAGAGCTGGCGACCGAAATCGGTAAATCTTTGCTCGTATTCGGGAAGCTTTCTGAATATGCATTAAAAGCTCACTTGAGCTTTGGAGCAAACCGAATTGGATTCATAGCTGTATCTTCAAAACAGGTCGATTGCTGAGATGACACAGAGCCGGGCTGAACACACCAGAAGGAAGCGAACCTTTTGAGCAGTGAATATCAGGCGCATGATTTGCGATGGGCGTGTTTGAATCCCAGTCACCCTTGCCGTGATCCTTTGAGTCGTGTGAATATATGGCGCAAAATTAATGTCTTATTATCATCATTATCATTATTTCCGTTATCATTAATATACTCAGCTCATGTGAACTTCTCTTAGCGTATATATGTCAGCAACACGGTACATAGCAAGTAAACTGAGTGAAAAAATATGCATCTGATCATCAGATCATCAGATCATCAGATCATCAGATCATTAGATCATCATATTTTATTTCTTTACGAGGGCCAAGGAATGGTCACCACCAGAGTTCATAAAATTCCAAGAAATTAAAAAATTATGGAAACGGTGTCCACATCTGGTCCTCTGCTCTAGAATCCTAAAGTGAGAGCAGAGTGAAATCTCTCGATACCTCCAAGGCCTTTGATCGCGTCTGGCAGAAGGCTCTTCTCGCTAAACCACCGATATTTAACGATTGCAGGTGATTGCAGATGATTGCAGATGATTGCGGTGATTGATAACGGTGATTGCAGTATGACATTCAAAGTGCACTTGTGAAAGCAGGCAAGCCATGCCTGTACTCTTGTGAGTGGTTGTTACCCACACTTTTCATTTCAGAAGTTACACTGTCTTTTAGACTGGAATTCACCAATGAAAGTTTCCATTACAATTCATTCTTACCATCAATCTCATATTTCAGTTAATTAAACAGAGCAATTCACATGGGCAAACAACTTATTGATGGTGCAGAAATAATGGAAAGAAAACACAGAGCATTCTTTTTCACAACAACGCGAATACATGAGCGCCTGCCCGAAAGGAGACTTGATTTCATCTGGGATCTTGCTTTTCACTCATTGACCGACCCCCTTGCATTTAGACGTAGAATTTTACCAGCTCCACTTAGTTCTTCATCGGGGCGTTCGCCAAGCTTGCTCACAAAATAAGAGCGAAAAAATCAACACGATGAACTTAATTGACTAGCCTGATTTGTAACCGCCATCTCTCCAAATTTGAGTTTCGTGACAGAAATATCATTCAACGCACAGTTAAGCATGCAACATATAAAGATCGGCTAACTAAGCACCATGCAATCCACTCTGGATCGACAATCCTTATTTCATGCGAAACATCTCTCAAGGAGATTAATTGTTCTTATTTCCAAGCAGCGGGTTTTGAAACGGGCTATTTTTGCAGCCAATAGAGCTACATCCTACCCAATGTGGTTTCGCATATAGTCATCGACGTACAAAAATCTCGCTTTTGGTTTCGCAGCGAAATCGGCTTATTCTACAAGCTTGGGCTCCTTAGCCTATATTTTATCAACAAGCACTTGCTTTTCAGAACAAAATTCTATGAATAAATATTTGAACTGGAAGCTAGGAAATTACACTTCAGAAATTAGTGCTAAAAAGGGCTTGCTTGGGATCAAACGCTTGAAAGAAACTGACGACGATATAGTCGTGGTCGAGCGGCGAAGCATTTTCCACTATGACTGATGTGGATTTGAGAGAGAGAGATGGAATCGAAATTCGCAATAACAAAATGAAAGAAATGCGAAGAGAAAGATGAGCTTTTTCCATGAATGATTAGTAAGGGTTTGGGAAAACTTCAACTGAATAGAAATTAGCGGATGACAAAAAAAAATGAGTATCACACAGCATTTGACGATACAAAACGGAGAACAAGGATTTCTTAAGGGAAAAAAAATGCTGCGATCAATTGTTCGATGCCAGTAAAGGCTAGGCGAGTAAAAGTATTCAGTGAAATTTCAAGAGTAGGAAGCAAGGCATGGGTCGCACCGAGTGAAAAGATTCATGCATGAGAAAATAAAGAAGTTTATTCGTGCATACTTCTCGCCTTGTAGGCGTGAGAAATCACCACAATCATCATAATCAACATATGATCGCTTTACTGATCTGTTGGCTCCTAATATCTAATGGGTGACGGGGTCTTGGTGGCAATAGGTCTTCGTGAAATAACGTTATCGCAGATGGGTTGCGGAGTCATTCCAGGCCATTTCTGAGTTCTGTCCGCTCAACGTCCTACCTGACTTAGAAAAGACCGAAAAGGATGGAAGAGGATGCTACCTTGCAAATTGATTGCGTCGTTTTGCGCAGAGAAGGCTACGGGATATGTTCAGACGACAGCGGTAAACGCGTTTGGGCGTAGCTTACCGCTGAATCGCCACGCATAAGAAGGGCTTGAATCACAGTCCATCGGTGAATCTGCTACGTATCAATGGCGTTGATACCTGCAGGGTGAGCGTAAACGCTATGCAAAACACCTGTTAAGTATTTACATATCAATAATACGCACAGCCGAGCTGATGATTCAAGTCAAATAGATCCCGAGCATAGATTATCCTGCGACCGCAAAAATTTACTACGAAGTAAATCGCAAAAGCTACTTCCCACTCTTAATTCCAATGAAAATACCCTCTGCAGATTTCGGCTGAGAAGAACGGGGAGATTTCACATCATGGCAAAAACAGAAAACATTGCTTTGAAAATCTTCAACTCGGGGATCGAAAAATATTCCAGTAACATTCCCGCGTGATAATGGTGAGCGATTTCTCGTGCAACACTCGCGCAGTAAGGGGCATTTTTAGCATTGTAACTAAACGAATCGTCAGTGTCCAACATTAACGGAGGTTGACCGGCTTACTGCATATTTCGTTATTTGAATCGACTAGCGAAGAGGGCATAATACTTGCGTGCGACTTATCGGACTTAAAAACTGCGAGTCGCTTGATTCGTTATCAAAAGTGATCGTTATCGAAAATCGCCTGGTTTCATTCGAAAGACGGACTCTAAGATCGGCAAACGCTTAATGGTATGACCCCATCCTGCAAATGCAAAGCCGGGATGAATTTACGTGGAAAATGAGAATCGAAAGAGCAGCTTAGCCTTTTAGCACCTTGGTGCAGAAGCCAAGAAACATGACCCATTGTGAACTGTGAAAAGCAAACGATAACAGTTCATAACCTCACAAGTAGCTATTTCTAGAAGGAGGATGAGATTGTCGGTATACATATTAAGGCACTGTCTAAAAGCAGCTATCGAAAAGAATACTGCGCCACCTTACGATTGCAAAGTTGCAAAAAATAAAATCAAGAGACTCACTTGAAGCTTTGTCATTTCATTGACGTGTTAATAAACTCCCTACTCCTTCAACGCTGGCCTTCTTTGCATAAGGCCTCTTATAATGTATAATAAACAGGCACTTTCGACAAGACTCGAGTCAAGACGAACTCGTGTTAAGCTTTCCACAAATATCCCAGCGCACTACGGAGCACTGCGCAACAACCATTGAATCATCTATGTTTCTTGGTTCGCTTAGCAACTGCTAATCAGCATCCCAGCCTAGCATGTATCTAGGACTGATACCTTAAGATGCTCTTTGCACTGAATTGCTACGTTTGCCAACGAGCCAAACATACACATTCTGAAGTGGCCGCAGATTTCTATTCGCTATTCATCACTCGTAAATAATTGATTGCCGCAGGCAACGGCTCGGCTGAATCTTCCATTCAAGCGCTGCCTTGATTACAGGGAAATCGGTGCCTGCAATGAACTCTGATATGGCATTATGAACCTCCAGAACAGTACCTTGCAGCATTTTGAATCGACTTTCCTGTGAAACTCCCCGAAAACACCGTTGAAAGTGGCATGGTCTGATGGAAAAGCTAAGCAAAATGGTGGCACGGTCACTTTGACAAGCCAGGATGAGTGATCGGTACGAAGCGAATCATTATGCATGTTCCAATGCAATCCTATTACACAGATGAAAGGAAGCATATCCTACTGACACCAAGCCTGCATTTCAAGATCCGACCGAAAATCAAAAAGGGTAGAAACTCGTCCATACAAATCAGTGCAACGGGGGAGAATACAAAAGAAAGTCAAGACTTCGGGGGTTTGAGCATCAACTGGCATACAGTACAGGCTCACTCCCTTTACATTAAACAGTAGTCCAAAGCCATTCGTCTCATCAATAATCCTAACCTCACCAAATCGCTCCAACCTCTTTCCCATTGTCGTTTAGCTGGAGATCTTTCCATATTTTACAGATACTTTCACGGGCATTGTTCTCAGGAGATCAGGATATTATTCCAGTTCCTCTGAGGCGTGTCAGGACCACCAGAGGCTCAACTCATTCACACCCTTTCCAAGTTTCACTGCCTACTTCACGAACTCTATCTCACAAATCATCATTCATCCCAAGAAAATGCAACTTATGGAACGTCTTGCCTTCTTCTTGCTTTCCTCAGTCCTACAACTTGCCATCTTTCAAATCTAAGATCAATAAACTTGATCTTATCTCTCTATCCTCTTAGCTGATCGCTTTCTTCTTTCTTCCTATGTTGGGGCTTTGTCTAGGAAACCATAACCTTTTCTCAACATAACCCATTAAAGAGAAAAAAAAATTAGGGTAAATCAGCTCATTGCGGTGGAGGAAGGGGTCATGAGCTCAAAATGTGCGCAATCAGTTGAACGCATTACGTACTTTTCACCCTGGATGTCACAGCTTAAATATATAAAACTATTCACGCAATGCTTAGAGCTTTTTTCCTACATTTTTGTGAAAAAAAAACTGTTTCCCAGGGGGGTGTATCCAACATGAGAACGGCTGAGCTGTTACTCATACCGTCCTCCCATCATATACTGAGCCGTCCTCTGCGTCTTTTCCACTCCTGTATCCTATTGATGCATACAAAGGCAATGATGGTATTGTTTCCAAGCAACGGGAAAATTGATACTGCAAATAAAAATACTACGCTGGGTATTCAGAAAAGTGCAGCAACCTTTAAAACTGCTTTGCTGTTTGTTGTTAAATGTGGGTTTCGTGCAGGAACAAAGATTGTTTAAGTGCGTTGATCGCTTTGACGATTAGATGTTTGTTCTAGCACAGTGGTGTGCAAACTACAGCCCGCGCACCAGATGCGCCCCCCCCCCCCGACTACTTTTTTGTGACCCGCCAAGAACTTGTATCAAGCAAAAGCAACCCTCCCGTTATTCTCGTTTTCTAATCGCTTGATACCGTATAAACGCATTATAAACATGTAATCAGCGTTACCATACTGATATTGGATTATGTTTTCAAAAGATTTAAGCGCGATTTTCATTTTTATTGCATGACAATCTAATTTTGAAACACCCTTAGCAACATACTGCGAGGCCCTTTAAAACTTAAAATTTGTCACTGCGGCCCTTGTGCTGAGAAGTTTGCCCACCCCTGTTATAGCAAAACAACACGCAACTTTGTGCAGATATCCATATCTCTAGTTACAGGACGGAGTTTGAAAAAAGATTTCCACTACACAGCCCGTAAGCTATGGACTGATGCACCTGCAGAAATTCGGGAATGTTGAAGCTGAATCGCTTTTTATAAACAACTTGATACTGTCTAAGATCCCGATCACAGCTTCCTGGATGAACAGCGTTTATGGGGCTACGAATCTTCACTCTTGGCGTTCTCACCATTGTGAATCTACGTACTATAGTTTCAACCACATACGGGTAAGTTGTGACAAATTTCACGCCATGTCTATCTCCACCCAGCAACTACGCATCGACGATCTTTGGAAAGCTAACGAACGAGCTAGCAAATGTGCAAAGCCATTGAGGGACGCGTGGAAAGCGCGGGCACGACTGCGTAGCATACTCGATCCTATGGTTAACAGAAACCTAAGGCAGGGCGCCAAGTCTTCCTCACCAGTGGGTGTTATATATTGCTTAGACATCTTTTGATACGAGGATATATGGGTTAAGTTTAACCATACGGAAGGTGAATAGCACATTTGATGTGGAGCGTAGCAAAGACCAGAGGCAGGGTTCTGAGCTTTTCCAGGGAAGCGGATTTCATAAGATGGTTTGTCGTTGCCCTGCTCACTAATGTGTTCTCATTATGACACGTGCAGGATTCGAACGCAGGTCCCCTGCGTCATAAGTCGGGGAACTTCGAGTATCACGTCATTGATTTTTGTCATGATTCCTGTCTCCCATGAGGGAAAGTTAGCATAGTGGTTAGAGCACATGTCTACTGTGCCAAGGTCGGGCTTGCTTCTGCACATTTCTTTCGTCCCCTATCTGTCAACCCAACAGAAAATGGGTACCTAGTCGGTGAGGCCTGCTGACGAAAGCAACTGGTCACCCGGCCTCAATGCCGATCTCTGGATGGTACCCTACCAACAAGATTCTCCCCGACGCCCTTTTTGAGAATGAGATTCGACATCACATTTTTACATGGTCACTCGGCGTCCCAATCTCCAAGGCGGTTTGGTTTTGGCTTGCATCGTTGGATGCCCTCGCCGCCACCAACCTCGTAAAGTCGCCTTTGATGGCACGCAACCCGGGCACTTGTCTGTTTCTGCTGTTTACGAGGACAGGAAAGTCAACATCGTGTGCGCAGTCAGCTTGGAAACAAGTTACTGAGACCACACAAGTCACCCAGTTGAGGGGCAGATGACGGGGCGGCTATAGCAATGAGAGGACGGCGCTCTATGCAAAATCGATGGAGAGACTGTGCAGTGCTTGACATCACGTCACTGCGTGGCTAATGAAATGAAGAAAATCGTTCGAAAAATGGGGAAGTTATGTACGAAGCCTTGCTATAAAAAGCCACATTCCCTGGTTGAAAAACGGCTACTAAAACAACCTATAATTGATAGAATTGAGGCAGCAACCAAGGGCTATTTCTTATCAGCAACCGCTATCTTTGTTTCTTGAGCTAATTTCCGATTGTTTCGCTGTTACCATGCAAAGGCCGCCTCAGTAGTCATGGGAGCGCAAAAAATAATATCATGTTGCAGGTTGTTGCATTCAGACGAAAAAAAATCTGCATTGGTGGGAATTCGTGTTTTTCTAGCTGATGATGCTAGCCCGAGTGCGTCTGAATACATAGCAAATGATTCAGTTAAATCGGTAGAAGTCGAAGTTCCTCCCCTCGCCATTTCGAGTGAATAAGATGGCGCCCATCTCCGCTTCTTTTGTCATTGGCCCACACAACTGTGCAAACACAGTAACTGCTACAGTTCGAGGCTGGCCAACTGACAGCACCTTGTTTTCCAACCCCATGCCCTTTCCCGAAGTGCTGAATGCTAATCAGGGCAATAGCCAGTACCGTTATTCAAGTCTTTGGTTTAAGTCGACCGGGTATCGAATCTTGACCTACCAGATACAAAATGAGCAAACTTGCCACTGGGCCATGATGCAGCTAAAACACCGCCAAGAAACACCATTTTCAAGAAACAGCGTTGAACAAACCATTTTTTTTTTTTTAGTGGGTTATGTTGAGGAAAGGCCATGGTGACCTATACAAAGCCCCAACAAAGGAAGAAAGAAGAAAGCGATCAGCTAAGAGGATAGAGAGATAAGATCAAGTTTATTTATCTTAGATTTGAAAGATGGCAAGTTGTAGGACTCAGGAAAGCAAGAAGAGGGCAAGACGTTCCATAAGTTGCATGTTCTTGGGATGAATGATGATTTGTGAGATAGAGTTCGTGGATTAGGCAGTGAAACTTGGAACCCTATACCCTATATGAAGTGAAACTTCTACGAAAGGACACTCGCAAAAGCACACCCCTTCTCACAATTCACTACGCATCCTCTGAAGAACACTGTCCGTGAAATTGACATATAGACAACGGAAAATCGCTCAAAACAGACAGCGAAGCAATCGCACGAGTTTCCACAATGCAAAATGGTATGAAATTCAGTAACACAACAACTTCTGTCTCGGCTATTCTAAGCTACTATTGATATTGCAAGACGAATCCGTACTGCAAAAAAGGAAAGATTGGCTTGCTTCTATAAAAATAATATGATCGGTAGCATGATGAACGTAGCAGAGTCAATGGACGAAACTTAAAAATTCCTAAAGTGAAACCTGAGAGCGCGAAAAGAGGTTTTTATTTCAGTGGTGTAAAGATTTATAATGCATTACCAACGCATTTAAAGACTGAGAGATTTTACCTTCCTTTCAAGCAAGGACTCAAAGAACATTTTATGGATTGATTAATTTCTTTTAGTAATATTTGTAATATATTTTATCTGACTAGTAATATATTTTATTACACTTAACACAATGTCATAGTAGAATACAGGGCTTCTATTGATAGCAGCTAAGATATTGTAGCTGATTGAATAACCCTGTATAAATAATGTATTATTGTTATTGTTATGAAAGGCATCCGACCGTATAGCCCAAGCAAAACTGTTACGAAAATATCGTCTTGATAGTCCGCATCAATGACACCCCTTTGTGAGAGAAGCCTGCAGAAGCAGTACATAATATAAGTAGATACAGGGGCTACTGCGTTCCATACTCAATTTCGAGCGTAGCAGAACCAGAGACAGGGCTTTGAGTTTTTTCTAGGAAAGTGGATTTTATGAGGTAGCTTCCCGTTGCCTTCCTTGCTGCTGATGGTATTTTCATTGTGATACCGACAGTAAATAGCTGTGCTTTGCGAAAAACCAGTACAGTACAGTGTCCCATTGAAAAGCTGGTGTCGTTGAGCCTTTAAATCAGTACTGAAACCACCTCAATCACAACTCAAATTCTCCCCATAGGAGTAGGTGTGGCTTCAAATTTAACTGCCTGCTCCTTAAAATCCTCTTCAAAACGTCTTACGTGAATAGAGTCAGTGGTATTGAAATGCTCAGAAGAGCAGGAGTGAAGGGTGAGCTACGTTTGATGATTGCTGAAAGGCAATTGAATTTCATCAAAGGGAGGAGAACCAGGAAGTGACATCTTTGCAAGGCGGAGTTGAAGAAAAAAATTCAAGATGGAGGCAAAGAATGAAGTACAAGGATCAGATCAAAACAGCTTTGGAAGAGATCTTGACTGGAAAGATCTTTGAGAAGGCACGAGATTGCAGTTGTTGGGAAATGATGGTTGCCAACAATTGGAAGCAAACAAGGCATCAAAGGAGCAGACTACAATAATCTTGTTAAATATTTATAGCCAAAAATTGATTGAAGTGTTTACATCTAGAAAACTAAACAAGTGTTTTGGTAAAATTGTTTGCTGTAGAATAAAGCATAGGGTCACTTTATATTGTGATCCAATCATAAAACGCACAGCTTCTATCTGTTCTACAATCTGATTTTACTCATAGCATGTGCAAAGCCAAGCTTAGCAAAAACTAGATAGAAGCAGGCCCTGAGTCTTCTGGCGAGGTAGAATTTTGCGATGTGGCTTTCTGTGGCATTCCCCTAAAATAGCACTTTTGTTGTGATGCATACTTGACTTGCACCTGCAGGCTGTGGTACAATTTGAATGTATGATAGCAACAAATGCAAAGAGATTTTGATTTTCAACTTGGTAAATTGATTACACCTTCTGACAACTGATTACTCATTTCAAACAGATTTCTGGCCATTCTCATTATGTGTCAAACCAATAATGGCCTCATTTTGGTCAAATCAATTACACAAAACTTTAATTTATACCCTGACAAACTTAACACCACTAGAATTTTATTGACCTTCACCTTACACAATGGGTTACACCTTAGCTGCTTAGACAAATAAACTTAAAATCACCTCCCATTTTTCCAAATTGGTAGATGGGCAGAAAAATGAAAAAGGTAACAGACAAAAGTTTACACTTCACATCACCATCCAACAATACACACTTTAATCTGTCATTCTTAATTGCTAGATTGCAATGGATAAGTCTGAATTTTCCACATCCCTCCTCAATTCAATAATCATTTGCAGTCTTACACACCTTACTGAACCAAGAACATTGAATACTAGTTAGTGCTCACATGCATGACATAATGGATGCTCTTCCTTATCTGTCCACCCAAAAATAGATGGATACATGGTAGAAATCTGGAGGTAAACTGCTGCAAGGAAAGGTGCTTGCCCTTTAACTCATTCAGCTTTGGGTTGATAGACAGATCTACAGAAATCACAGCCTTGAGAAACAGGGGCATATTTCCTCATCATTGCAATATGAGATGTCAGGCACTTTTTTCTGTTTTTTTTCTTTGTATGATACTCAAAACATGCATTGGGTGGACAATGCTACAGAGATGCCACCTTGAGCCACGGTTTTGTGAAGTACAGAGTTCAGAAAAAACTACGGTTGCATGGTGGTTGACTAGAGGTAGATTTGTAGAACAATAGAACTCTGAACTTTGGAGGAAGGTTTTGACAGCAAAAAAATGGGTCCAGCGGTAGATTTGAGACTTTTCTGGACCCTTGTGAATTAGAGCGGCTAGTTCCTTCTTAGCCATACTCTGCCCATGGCTTTACTGCTGGGTGAGATGAGAGAATGACAAACAAAGTGCACAAGGACAGGTGCTTAGGAGTTCCAAAGCAAGAAAGGTATGATAACTTTGGATTGTTACTGCTAGCAGATAAACTAGAGCAATATGGCTTTTTATCAGCAGCAACCATACACTTCTTCAGAAATTATGAGGTTGAGAGAGTGACAAATGAAGAGATGCATGCAAGAGTAGGCATGGTAATGTTAACAAGGTCAATAGACAAAAAGAAACGCTTCCCCATTGCTCATGTCGCTAGAAGCAAGGGAGTTAGCAATGAAATCTTGGCTTGAATGTTCAATGAAATAGAAACACAGGGAAACAAAAGAGGAAGCTGAGCACACCATCAAAGAGATAGTTGGACTAATGATGACGAAACAGCTCAGAACTGCACCTGAAAGACTGAGGTCGTGGAATAGCTTTCGCTTTGATCTATCTTGCATCCAAGAATTGCACCCTGGCTTTGGCTTCCCTTCCAAGGGGTGCCACTTGATTGAAACTGCTTAAATCATTCGGCTACCCAACCCAACGATAATCAAACGTGCCATCACAAAAATCTGACCCTCCCATCTCTTCATGCTTATCAATACGAATTATTCAGAGCAAACAATGCCACCTAGCTAGCTTTGTCAATGTATCTATACACGCTGGCGAGTGGCAGACCAAAAAGCTTGCAGTAACTATTTCGATTCTTACTCGATCGACATCTAGGTGCATGGCTGCATCACGCCAAAAATATCGCTTCTATTTTTCAACCTTTCCAGATCATATGAAAACACTAAACAATCAATGAACAATATTGTGTGTAAGGAAAACTCATAAATATGCACGTAACAGACAGATTACACACCTTGAGATCCGACAACATATTCAAGCAGCAACGATCGGATGAAGGGAATTGCGTATCATTCACAATGGTTCTTGCATCGGTCCAACCAGTCCTACCTAGTTACGTACTTCTTCTATGTTTTGCTGCATGGGCGTAAGTCAATTAGGCCACCTACTGCTTCTACTCAACTCCGATGCGAAACAGAGTTGGATGGCGCGAATTAGCATGCTCAGATTCAAAATTTACTCATCAGCTAACATCCGGCAAGGAATCATTAGGACAATGATATTAATGCTATCACGTTAGGCCAATCTATTTGATCATGTGCAATCTCGGTTCGTCCCCACCTTCCACCATTCAATAATTATGCTTCCACATTACGATATGAGATTATGATTGTTCGAAAGGGATGTGAGGCTGTGCTGGAACGAGGCACTAACCCTGTTCTCATTCTTATCCGGGGGGGCACAGGTTACCCCAAAGATGAAAATTTGAGGTGAATTTCCTCAAAAAAGGCAGCGGAAATTTCCTTGTCACTGCAGACAGTTCTGCTTAGTTGATGATAATCATAAAGTGTTTGGGATTTCACCTTCCACTGAATTTTTAGTTACCAGTAGGCACTGAGTAGCTTCTCGGCTGACTGTTGAGCTTAAAAAAGCAGGAGTCAAGTCTCTTCTAGCAAAATTGCTTCTATGTTACCCCCTTTGCCATTCTTACCTAAAGTGCTGTTATCGCGAACTACGGGGGACTTGAACTCGCGATTGCTGTACTGCGTTTCAACCCCCGTGCTGAACTACTACACCGCAAGATTAGTACCTCGGAATGGAATTGAAAATGATGCAGGAATGTTTCCTCTTCAGAGCAAGGCATCAATTCAGCAAGCAATTATATTTGCCCGAATTTCGATGTGAGGCGCCATTTCTTATTCTGAACGTGAAAGAGACCCCGAAGCAATCAATGCATGGCTTAATAAACGAACTTCCGCATTCTGGGATCCCAGAAACGTGCAACTGATGGAACGTCTCCCCTTCTTCTCCCTTCTTGAATCCTACAAGTTGCCTTCTTCAAATCTAAGATCAATAATCTTCATCTTATTTTCCTCTCCTTGTAGCCTTTCACTTTCCTCTTTCGTTCATTGTTGGGGCTTTGTATAAGCCACCGTGGCCTTTCCCGAATATAACTCACTTAAAGAAGTCATCATTCGTATGTTGACCAGGATAGTGCTCTGCTGTGCGATGCGACATGATGCGGTGCGATGCAGTGCTTCTTAGAGGAGTAGCATCCAAAGCCAGGGCCTCACGAGGTAGGCTGGCCAGCTTCTTCACTCCTTCTTCCCTCCTCGCAATTAGTCCCTAGCTTTTCGCTATGCAAACATATTTGCATGACATTTACACGACAGAAGAAAAGGTCGGCTACATCTCTTTGCGTTTCGGGCCCGGGTTTATATCAAAATAGCAGCCAGCTGTAGGAACCTTCCGATGCAAGACTGCGTATAGTCACTGGAGAAGTGCGTGTCGGAGGAAAGGACGCAAGGAAAACGGAAAGTGGAGGAGAAGAATTCGCTGCGGCGAACCTGAGAAACGTGTTAACTTCCGAAATGAGAAGGAAATGCTAGCTATAGATTAGTTTGTGTTAAGAACAAGTCAATCGTTTTTGACAAGTCAATTGTAACCAAAATAGAACGGCTTGAATCGGAATGAACGGGTTACATACAGCACATCCATTAGGTCCCATTCATTAAAACCGGCACGTCAATTCGTTCTCCTCTCTCTGGTTTCAATCAAGCATCACTTCTAATTGTTGTATTATGATGCAGGCCAGAAAAGAAAGCATGTCTATTTCTGCATCATTATTTGTAACAGATGGCCGTTGTCCTAGAGACGCCCTCGACAGTGTTTGAACGGAGTCGAGAAAAAGGCACCGGCTGACACCATTAGAAGAATTAAACCAATAGAGTTCGCCAGCTGCTATTCCTCTTTCGAACACAATCTTCAACTGACGTTTAACTCAGCAACAACTAATTCAGCAGAAAATGTGCATGGGATTAGCTACGGTGCAGTGCAGGTAAAGTCCAGAAAGGGAGCAGTTCCCACAGCGGGTTTTTTTAGCGAACTATGTTGAGGAATGGCCATAGTGGTCTATACAGAGCGACAGAGAGAGAGATGTTGGAGAGAGAGAGAGAGAGAGAGAGAGAGAGAGAGAGAGAGAGAGAGAGAGAGAGAGAGAGAGAGAGAGAGAGAGAGAGAGAGAGAGAGAGAGAGAGAGAGAGAGAGAGAGAGAGAGAGAGAGAGAGAGAGAGAGAGACTGAGACATTTATTTCTTTATGCTAACCCTGTACACGCCTGTAAAAGAATGAAAGGAAATTGAAAACGCACATATATATCATACTACTTGCAGTGAAATACCATTTTTACTTCTGCTAGTGCAAAATAAATTACAAATACACCATCTACCGTGAATAAAAATCTCTAGATTAATATAATTTAATAAACTGCAGTGGATACAACGCAAGAATGCAAGCGTGGTGTGATTCGATTCCCTACAATTGAATCTTACCTACAATTTCTCCGTTCGATTCTATCGTGGTGCTAGCAGAATGGCGCATAGCAATTCGCATCTCGCGTGTCAAGCCAGTCTTGAAGTGAGTAACTAAATTTCAGGTCAACTTCCCAGGTGAATCTCCAGATTCCGTGCTCGATACCTGTGTAATGTGGCCGACATACAGGCAATTACCTAGTTGCGTAACAAAAAAGATTCGCATTGGCCTTCAGGATCATTATAGTGGGCTAATCAAAGAAAACGAAAAAAATCCCAAAAAAATGTGGAAGACAATAAACAAAGTCTTAGATGCAATATCAACTCAGATTCGAGTCTCGAATTCGAGGGAAAACGCTTAACAAGGGAGCCTTGTGCTCTTGAGGCATTTATCACCATTTCACTTCTATAGGAATTAAACTTGCCTAGAAATTTGAGGTTCGAAGTGGTGATGATTGTCTTCAGAACACCACCACTGAATCACATGGTTAAATAGCAACAGCGTATACTATCTACTTCGCGAGCCGAGCCCTGGGGCACTGGAGCCATGGAGGCACTACGAGTTTACAGCTTGTGAGAATGATTGTTACATAAAAGTAAATTTGAATTGAATCACTGCAACACTAAGATAACAAATACTCTCATTAGTTTCTTCCACCCGGTGTGATTAAGTTTCTAAAGACTTATTTACAAAAGCTAAAACAGAGATACTAAGATCTTTTGGTTTAAACTGTCCCATAAAAAGTATGTTTATATATCTCAAAGTATCAATAGATCTTCACAGTCAAGAAATTATATCCCATACTCGGAAAATGCTGTTTGGAAGAATTAATCTAGGGTCATGTGTGAAAAGGATCTGCCTTTCAATCCGTTTTATAGAGGAAGACATTCCAGTTTGAACTTTAAAATGGACGACGAGGAAGAAGCATTGTCTGCATGCGTTTTCGTGTCATTGAAAGACGGAAGGGTCAGTGGCTGGTGACAAATATAGGGGGAACATTCGCTTGGAGAGAGTAGAGTGACCTAAAATAGCTAATCCTCTGGCTCAAGAAGTAAGCATCATAAAGTGCTGCTAGATCGAGAAGACATGGGAAGCAAGCCCATTTTACATAGGTCATCAGTTTATCAAAAACATGCTTGGTCGAAATATAAAAAAAATGAAAGATTTTATGAAGAAAAAAGGTATTGAACATATGGTGCTAACATCGCTGGGTCATAACGACGCTTCGCTACAAACCGAATGGTCGGTTATTCGAGGCGAACACCGAGCTTAACTTACACGTAGAGTGGGGTGGGTCGCAGGCCTTTGCAATTCCAGACGTGTGAATCACGAGGTGTGGCTACATCAAATGGAAGGACCGGAATACTGTTTGATAAGCATGGCCTCTCAGTGTCCTAGATCATCTACCTTGTGAATCATGAATAATAGGAATCTTTATATGACGTAACATTTACAGAAAACACTAGGAAACTGTTCGGAAAACACAGCTTCTCATTGCCTTAGATTCTACCATATGATTTGTAAATCTTGAATGAAACTTGATATGAAGTCGCATTATGAGAAATCGCAAAGGCACTGTTCGATAAGCATAGCTTCTCAGCGTCCTCAACTCTGCCTTCGGAGGTAGATGGAAACAGTCCTTCTATCACTGTGAGAACAGACATAACGATGTTGAACATCTGCACCTCCCTTAATTAATGACACAGTCATGCAAAAAAATCTACCCACGGCCTAAACTGTAGATGTTGCACCTGCAGGGTTCTCAAATGAGAATGAAGATTCGTTGAACTTCTTCGACTTCTTCACGGAATACGACAGAGCATACGGGTTACGCTGAGGCTCGGGCGTTGGCTCTGGTGACATCCACGCGCTCTTCGGCGTGATCAGCTCCAGATCGCTTTGGTAGGCGAAATTCAAGAACGCCTTGGCGTCGTTGCTGCAAATCAAAATCGATCATGTCATCATCAATCCGAAAAACACCAAGAAAACCAAGAATGAAGCAATCGTGATCAGGGCGAAGATAATTCACTAGTGGCTTGACGAGAAAGGCTCGACAAATCAATAACGCATTATGGAGCGCAGGCTCTATGCTGCAAACCAATTTGACAATTCTCAAAATTTCATCCTCACTACTGGCTATGGTATTGGGCCTAGTAGGGAAACTTTCCCTGTTATTACCATGTTGAGTGATGCCTTCTTAAAAGGCAATAACGAATACATATAAGCAGAGCAGTCGAAGGGCCTGGGAGAATAATAACACCCAACGAGCAGTGACAGATGCAGCAAACTGTGAAGGAAGACAATAGGCATGTTGTGCAACTGTCCCTAGACGTTATATTGTTGTTGAAGAATGCCTTCAAGATCACTGCGTGAGAAAATGAAACCAAAACTATTGCAGAGTTCCATTTTCGTACTTCTAGTTCGAATAACACTTGGGACAGACTTGGGACCTTTTAAGCTATGACTGGCTCAGCCTTCTGTCTCGATCTGACCTCGAGGTTGAGCCAGGTCAATAGCTACGTGAACAATCTGAAGTGATAGAAAGCATTAGCGATAAAAAGAACGAGTCTCTAGGCTGTTTTCCAATCACTACCACGACTATGATTATCGATTGCTTTGCTCAAAAATACTGTACGCCACAACTCAGTCAACTGCTCTTTAATCCCTGTTTCAATAAACGCCCTCGCACATGGATGTCTGTCCTTTGTGTAAAAATAAAAACGGCCTTCACTTAAACTTGCAAACGCCGCTAGGCTTCAAATAACAAATAGGAGGTAGTCATCTCTGAACTGATCTGCTAGGTTGGGTCTTAGCTATTCAGTAAAGAAGACCAGAGTTTAATGAGGACATACCCGACTTTTGCTTGATACATTGTCCTGCTGCGGAATTTGACTGATACGATGCAGATGATGGCAATTATTATAATCACTGCCACAATGCTGCCAATGATAATACCTAGAAGGGTGAACAGAATACGTAGCAGTGCAGATTCATGCATGGCTTATTAGGGAAATTTCTCTGTTGTTATGATATTAAGTGAGGTATGCAGACACGCAGAGCTGTATGCGTATAGCTATCGTGGATAGCTTCCAATGGAAATCTTTGCAAGAAGCATTCGCGCTGTACTTTTTTTTAGTGAGTTGTGTTGAGGAAAGGCCATGGTGGCCAATACAAAGCCCCAACAAAGGAATAAAGAAGAAAGCGAAAGGCTAAGAAGAGAGGGAGATCATGTCAATATTACTGATCTTAGATTTGAAAGATAGCAAGTTGTAGGAAGTCTGGAAAGTTGTCTTGTACAGTTTTTAGAGGATGAATCAAAGGCACATAGGAATTAGAGAAACATGTAGGTCCAGCTTTAATTGGCATGGGAAAAGGCCAAAGGAGTTGGAAGTTAAACAGATAGTGGATATAACATAATTATGATGATGAATAAGATATCATTATCAAAATCGCTATTATCATAATTGTCATTATCATTACTATCATCATCGTCATCATTATTACAATTACTATTACTAATACCATCATCATTATTTTCTGTTTATTTTTAGTTGGCTTTCCTGCATAAAGGTACTGAAGGCGAACAAACTAAAAACTACAGGTTTATTGGCCTGCATTGATTCAGATGAAATAATTTAAAAAAGAGAATTAATTACTTGCAGAATAGAATAAGCGCCTTTATTTTCATCGTGAAAGAGGTTCAACAAAAATATGCTAGGGAACATGCAGCAAATCTTACCGGTCTTCTTACTGTTCTCGTGGACAGTTTTGTCAACTGTGACTGGCCCGTCATCATCTTTTTTCTCGTCGCAAACACCCCAATCAGAATTGAGTCCAACTATATACGTATTACGGTCTGTAAAGCAAATTTTCCGAAGTTGTTATAAAAATCTTGACTTTCAGACTTTAAAACATAGAATGGTAAAAAGATATTGCGTGCTAAATAAAAAACAAACAACTGCTTCTATTGAAGACATGTCAGCAGGTACATATCTAAAAAAATCAGAAGACAATAAAGAGAACCGCAAGCGAAAAAACAACCGGTTTGAGACTATGCTGGCTATCACGAGAACATACTTTCATTATATTGCTCTTTATCAATTCAAGAGGGAAAACGTTTGAGACATCCTTGAAGCTTTAAGCGAATTGCAATGAAACTCAACCGGCTGTATTAAGATATTGACATATTATCATCAACTAAAAACTTTTGATTGAGAATATGGAATCGCTTGGATGATCAGTCACAGACTGCACTTAAAAAGTGGCATGCTTGTCATAATGGAACTAACAAGATCCATTGATGCAGTATATTTAGCCGTATGTTTATCTAGCAAGGTCAATTTCTATTTCGTTGTAAAAACTAAAGAGCACATATCCTCAGAAAAGGTGCTCCATGCGTTGACTTAATTTCATCATTGTGCCAAAAAGTTACTGTCATTACAACTCTCACAGAAAATACCAATTCTATGTAGTGTTAAACGAACAGAAGATTTTTTCTAGTGAGTTATGTTGGCCATGGTGGCCTATACAAAGCCCCAGCAAGCACGAAAGAAAGAAGAAAGCAAAAGGCTAAGAGGAGAGGGAGATCAGATCAAGGTTATTGGTCTTAAATTTGAAAGAGGGCAAGTTGCAAGATTCAGGAAAGGAAGAAAGCATGACATTCCATAAATTCCATGTTCTTGGGATGAATGATGATTTATGAGATAGAGTTTGTAAAGTAGGCAGATATAGCTGCTGATCAACTCAATTGCGTTTTCTTGATTGTTCTGAGCATCACAACCCTTTCATCCTAACCAAGAACTCCAACTCTCAACATATTTTCAGATGTTAATGTTAAGATACTTTTTCAATACAAAATTGCCTATCTTTACTAGTTTGCAAAGTACCCAATTTGCTTTTCCAAAGTCTATTTCAGAACAGCTTTCTGTGGTTAAAAAAGCACGACTGACTTGAGAAAAACAAATAGGATTATTGAGAGAAAAAAATCCCCTATAGCTTACCATTTGTAGAAATGTGTCCTTTTTTTATTCTTCTGCCAAGACCGCAGATAATTTCTTTCTCCTCTTTCTTATCTTTGACTCTGAGTTTTGTTACAAATTTTCCATTCAAATCATCACTGCAAAGAATGGTGGAGGCACCAAGGGACACTTTTTTGGCAGATAAGGTGCACTTGCAAGCATCTTTGATAAGATTGGTTACAAAATGAGCAAATGCTTGTATTCTTGAGGTTTCCTGTGATCATAAGATCGATTTCATGTGAGGATGATGCTCAAGGTAAAGCTATGTGGATTGCACAGTTAATTTCAGGTGAAAATGACAGCTTGAGGAAAAGAAACAATTGATAGTCTGCTGTACCAGTCGCTGTCCATAGCCAGATGGCTAGCACTATCCCATATCTTCCTAGCAAGAGGGAGGTCACCTGCGTCTTTTGAGAGCATAATTATCAGTGACCTTAGAGACTGAATGTTGGGAATTGTCACGAAGACAATGGAAGAAGCATATTGGACACATCTTGAAAATGCAACATTTTGCATGTTCATAGTTCCCAATGAACACATTTCCTATGCTATACACACAGGAATACATAAATTGAATGAAAAGATCTTTTGTGGGATAAAATTTGTCTTTGCTTGTCTTTGCAATATCAAAAAATTTTTACGGGAAAAAAATACCTGTTACGGGCTGAAATGAATGAGATGATCAACTTTTATAACATGTTATATTATTAACCCGTTAGATTCTTCAGACCAACCCATCCCTTATCTTTGCCACTAAATAAGAGTTGAAGTCAAATCGTATTCAAGACACTTGCATTCAATAAACTTCACAAGTGCAACACATATCATATGAGGCCTAGCTCAAAGGCAGATTGAAGCTTGCAAGATATTGGCATCCAGAATCTAATCACTCATTCAAGTAAGTAGGTCTAACTTAAAATTGACAGTTGAGTATATCTTGACGACAGATGTTTTGAGCTTGGGATAGTTATGGACTGAAGTTCTCCTTAAGGCATTGTAAATGTATTTTTTAGTACTTCAAATCTTACTCCAGTGAAAAACAATCTTACCATTCAGACTATCATGGAATTTAGCTCTGAGTTATTGGCACCAGATACCTAGGATGTGGCCTGTATCAAGGAGCAAGCAAATTCAAAGTTTATCAGTTACAAATACATTATCTTACCTTCAGCTTTGGGCAGTTGTCAGTGACCAGTTGAAGGTCAAGTACAATTTCAATTGGAAGCATCTCAGTTTTTTGGCTTTTGGTTGTTACTGGTGGACGACTCTCAGCTATTGTTGTGATTGGTAAGGATGTTGTTTTATCCGAAACTAAAATTGAATTGGGTAGCAATTTTGACTGCAGGCCTAACATTTTGAAAAAGTCACATATAAACTGGTTCTAATTGAGCAGGAAAACTGAAAAATAAGTGCTAAGACTTGAGTCTTCTAAGATGTTTCCTTTGCTTTGGTGTGCTTGATCAACTAAGCTAACAAAGAAGGTGGAAGGATTCTCAAGAACTGAATTTCTAAAAGAACAAAACCCTTGGCTTAATAACACAAAAGCTGACAGCTGGAATCATAAGATTGATTCTCCTGGAAGAATGTCATACCCAGGGATGCTACTAGGATCTTCCCAACAGGGGAGCTAACTTGCCTAACAAATGGGCTATAATATCAATTCACAGAGGGTTGCGCTTGGTACGATTGGTTACAAACTTAAACCTTTCCCCAATAGGGGCTAACAGTCCCCAATGGGGGGCTTTAGCCCCCCTTCCCCTCTGACACCAACCCTGATCATAACTATGACTCTGATCCTACAGCTAGACAAAGACCGTTCCATCCTTCGTTGAAAACAAACCTGATTCAAATCAGCAACGAGGAAGGTAGTTGAAAAATGAAAAAGAAAGTGATTTGAGAGGCGCTCAAAATATTTATTGATGGAATCCATCAAAAATTTGCTTTGATGGTCAGGAATAAACTGACGAAAATGAAACTTGGTGATTCTTACCTTCACAAAATTTTCCTTTTGTGCCTTTCCTACATAGACATTCGACTCCGTTTACTTTATCAACACACTTGCCATTGTTCTGACAAGGATTCATTTTACAATCGTTTACGTTCACTCCACAGTTGGACCCAGTGAAGCCATCTGTGCAGGAGCACAGGACATTGCTACCATGGTCAATGCATGCCAATGAATTCTCTTCTATGCAAAAAATGGAGTTTTGGCAGAGACCAATATCAATTTGGCAATTAGAGCCAGAAAATCCATAACCACAACTGCACTCATGAGAACCGCCCCTCTTCACACATTTGCCATTATTGCATTGTAGATCACTGCTACATTGCACTTGGACGGTTTCACATGTTGTGCCTTGGTATCCTGGTAAGCAATGGCACTGGAAGCCATTGATCCCATCAATGCATGTGCCGTTGTGACATGGGTTCAAAGCACATTCATTTATGTCTATTTCACAAGTTGTTCCTAGAATAGAGAGATTCAATACAGCAAAGATCAGGAATGGCAAATAATTAAAAACACCCTATCCTGGAGCAGGAAGAACCCCACTCTACTAGCAGCTCAGTCAGAAGAGCATTTAACTAGGAATCACAGCTCTCTTTTTTTGGTGAGTTATGTTGAGGAAAGGCCATGATGGTGGCCTATACCAAGCCCCAACAAATTAAGAAAGAAGACAATGAAAGGCTAAGAGGAATAAGAGATCAGATCAAGTTTGTTGATCTTAGATTTGAAAGATGACAGGTTGTAAGATTCAGGAAAGCAAGAAGAAGGTAAGACGTTCCATAAATTGCACGTTCTTGGGATAGTTAACTTGTTGCTACCAATGAATCCTCTACAACTCAAAATAACCAACTACTGCCTACAGTTGACTGCTGCTTTGACACAGCTCCATGAGATCAATGGCGGATCAGGTTTTGTACAACAAACATATATAGATGAAGAAAATGATTTTTCATCTGTAATAAGTAAAGACAATATTGATTACCCTTGAATCCGCTTCTACATTGGCACACAAACTCGTCATCTCCATCAACACAATTGGCTCCGTTCTGGCATGGACTGCTAGCACACTGGTCATCCGTCATCTGGCAAATGTTCCCATAATAGCCATTCTTACATTGACACATAAAACCCGTGCTATTTGAGATGCATTCACCAGAGTTCAAGCACGGTTTGTTTTGACAGTAGTCAACGGTTTGGCTGCAGTCAAATCCTAAGAAGCCCTCGTTACACTTGCATCGAAATGTGGTCCTTCCACCTGTGCCTTTGACTACACTACACACTCCATTGTTGTGACATGGTTGCACGTAGCAGGGATCCTCATCTTCACAATATCTTCCAGTGTACCCTTCACAGCAGGCACATTCGTAAGCCTTGCGGTCAAAGTCTGTATAGCACCTTCCATGACCATGGCACATTTCAGCAGCCTGGTTCAATGGGTCAAAGCATTTGTTCTGTTTCACTGTCACGTTTAGACGGAGCCCAAATTCACATCGGTGAAGAGCATTGACATTCGCAATAAAATATTGTGTGCCTAGATGAAGAAATGACGCATTCACTTTCAACTCTCCTGGGCCCATCCAGCTAAAGTTTGCAAATGGGGTGGCACTGGAAGTGTTGCAAGTTGTGAAGGCAGCTGGAGAAGATGCCTCAACCGGGATGATGTGTGGTACAAACTTGTAATCGTACAATGCAGAATCAACATCAGTGTGAAATATCAAAGTATCGTTTGGCTGCATTTGGATTGGTTTCAGTTGAACTTCGATAAAATCATAGCCTTGGCTCCTTGCATCAAAACAGCCTTCCAAGGTGCTGCAAAGGGGTTGCTTGTAGCCCCAGCCAACGTTCACTGTCTCTGAGTTATTGTGCCAACACCTACCACCAAACGAACCAGTTGCATTGGTTTTACAGCTATCCAGACACTTTGCAGTTCTCTGCGGATTTATCTGACAGTTTTTACCCTGAGTGCCAACTGGGCATGTGCATTGGTATCCTGATGAAGTATCCACGCAAGTTCCACCTTTGCATGAAGTATGCCTGCAGGTATCAAGTGTCTGGTCACAAAACTGTCCTCCGAAATGACCATTGCAAACACATCTCGGTCTGCCATCTGCATCGAGTTTGCAGTGTCCGTTTTTGCACATGAGTGAGTCCACATTTTGACATTCGTCAGATCTCACTTGACAATTTAGTCCTATAAAACCATTGATACAAGTGCAAACAAAGCCACTCGAAGTTTCTCCACAGATACCACCATTTAAACATGGGTTCGGAGTGCACAGGCCAGTTGACACTGCTGCATGCACAAGTACATTTTCAAAGCTGCAAAGTAGAGCAAAACCAACTATGTAGGAAACAAAGCTAAATGCTTTCATGCACGGCATTTTCTGGCAGCTCTCTAGGGTGACTGAAAAATACTTCCCGTTTTCAGCCTTGACTGAACATTCGGCGTTGAAACGATAGCCAGTATGACCATGGATTCGGCCTAAATTGCCAAAGAAAGAATCTGACTGATAACTTCAGGCAAAGTAAAGACAAATCCTTTGATAGCAGCTAATGATTTACTATGTGTTGATGAGCAATCTCTGACTGGTAGATATGCTCAAACCAACTATTCATGAGTCATTGGCCACAGCTAGCGTCCTTGTCAACCATTGCTGTTCAAATACAAACATTGACATTCAGTTTGAAATCGTCGTACTGGTTACCAGTCTACCTGAATGGACGCATCCCCTCGACCATAATTTGGGGGCTGGGAAAATGGGGAGGACATACAGAGATATAAATAACAATAATAATAATACGAAAATTTACACAAGGTGTCCACTTCAGCTGCTGCTGTTGTCAATGTATGTTCTGTGCCTTATAGAGCCCAAATCATAACAATCAAAAATGAATCACGTAAAGATAATTACACCGAATAAAATGTCAGATCTAATCTACTTACATCAAAAGTTGCTGCTTAAAACATCAGATTGGACAGTTTAAAATATTCTTCAAGTTGCCTCCCAAATTCATTGTATTTCTTAATTTTACGACGTTGCAGTAGTTCATTATGCGCCTTGGCAACGTAAGGAGTGGACGGTACAAAATCACAGCGGGCGTAAATCTTTGGCATGAGAAAGGTATGTATGCAGGACTACTTTGTTAAAATGGGGCTTTTGTGTCAACGTCGATCAACCGATAATAGGACAATGTCTACCCTGGTGAATATCCAGGGTCCGATCCTAATATCTGTCTATCCAGCAGCAAGTAGGAGCCTGGTGTAATGCTTATGTGTGATACAGTGTGACCCTGAGGTTCAAGAAACGAGTATTGGGAAGTACCTCGGCAGAGAGGTTCCAATCTGCAGTACAGCATATTGATAGAAGAAAAGGTCGAAATGAAGAACAAAACCGTAATGCTTGGAGAAACTTTAATTCACTAGACAAAAAGTAGTACTGATGGTGATGACGGCAGCATAGTAGCCAGTTCGCGTCCTCGCCGTACTTCACGTTCGGGTTCGCAACAAGTACCTGTTTAATGTTGGGCGGAGAGAGAGAGAGATGCTAGAGAGAGACTCTGGGAGGGAGGGAGAGAGGGAGATGCTAGAGAGGGAGGGATATGCTAGAGAGAGACTATGGGAGGGAGGGGGAGAGGGAGATGCTAGAGAGGGAGGGATATGCTAGAGAGGGAGAGATATGCTAGAGAGAGAGAGAGAGAGAGAGAGAGAGAGAGAGAGAGAGAGAGAGAGATGCTAGAGAGAGAGATGCTAGAGAGAGAGAGAGATGCTAGAGAGAGAGAGAGATGCTAGAGAGAGAGAGAGAGATGCTAGAGAGGGAGAGATATGCTAGAGAGAGAGAGAGAGAGATGCTAGAGAGAGAGAGAGAGATGCTAGAGAGAGAGAGAGAGATGCTAGAGAGAGAGAGAGAGAGAGAGATGCTACAGAGAGAGAGAGGGAGATGCTAGAGAGGGAGGGATATGCTAGAGAGAGAATCTGGGAGGGAGGGGGAGAGGGAGATGCTAGAGAGGGAGGGATATGCTAGACAGAGACTCTGGGAGCGAGGGAGAGAGGGAGGGAGAGAGAGATGCTAGAGAAAGAGAGATGCTAGAGAGAGAGAGAGAGAGATGCTAGAGAGAGAGAGAGAGAGAGATGCTAGAGAGAGAGAGAGATTCTAGAGAGAGAGGAAGGGGGGGGCGAAGACAAACTTGCTGAAGCGGAATCTAGAGCAGGGGCCCCCGCACAGCCGACGTGCACTAACCATTATGCTCACTGTCCCCTTCTGCATTTCCTAAATATACCTATTTCGGATTCTTTTTCACTCCGGGTATCAAATGGAGAGACGGCGCAACAGAAGAATTAGAAAAATGGAATTAGAATTATTACAAATGCGCGTTATATTATTTTATTTTATTCCAAGCTCCTACCATGCGGTGGCTTCATTGGGCCTACACACAGAGAAGAGCTATTTTTCAACTGCCTCTTGCAATTTCCTTATCTCTTGCTATGATGACGTATCAATGTCATTTAAGCCAAACTCTTCGTTTTGCTCAAACGTTCTTTCATACTTCTCAGTTGTAAGCTCTGGATCTTCCTCCGGCGCATATGTGTTCTGAAATGGATACAAAAGTTGCTAAATCATACAGTGTAACGATCTTGGGGATTCGGTAGCCGGGAGATAGAAGCGAGAATCAAAGATTCTTCCCAAGTTGTATTGGAGAGTCGGGCGGCACCCATCCCCGTCTCTTCGCTGTGCAAGCACAGTGACTGTTACCGTTGGGGGCTGGCCATCTATGCCAACTGCCCCCCTCCCACGATAACGGAGGCGAGCCTTAAGATCAAGGTATTGAAGCTTCTTGATAGAATTATCAGGAAGGTAGCATCTGTAGCTTTAAATATTAACTTCGTATATACTGCACATTGGACAATGCTTTATCTTTCTGGGTACATTTTTTACTGCTTAAAAGGAGAAATGCAAATCAAGATAATAACAACCCAAAGCAGTTACCTGTATGTAACTATTCCCCACCGGATCATCAAGTATCAATGTAACCATTCTTTCACCAGATATGATCTATAAAAGAGGCAGAGAATTAAAACGAGACATTGCAAAAGGAAGCTACAAGTCTGGTAATCTTAACAGACGAATTCTTAAATAGTAGGAATTCAAGAATGTCTAGCTACAAGGTAATGAAAATTTTACGAAGTTGTCCTCCACTTTTATAGAGAAAAGGAAATAGCTATTGTCCCTAAGTAGAAAAAATTACACTTAATCATGTCTTGACAAACCTTTCTCAAAATTCTACATCATCTGGTTACTCGAAAAGCCTTTACGTCAGGGACTTCAAACCCGAACCGAACACAAAAGACGAGCTTAGGAACAAAGAATTAATTATCTTTGTTAAGTTACATCGCACTTTGTTAAGTTATATCTTATTGTATTGTTTTACTGTATTTCAATGATTGCCTTCTGTTTTAATACTCCCACAGGACCTCTTCTTTGCAATAGCGAATAAAGAAGTACCTGTTTGCTTTTTGTTAGTCATAACTGATGATGAACTTAAAGTTGCAAACATAGTTTATCATACTTTATCTTGCTGTACATTGCTACATTTTATGTATCGATTCCTTCAATCTATTTTTAAAATCAACCACGAATGTTCAATAGTTAGAAATCACTGCTTTGACGGGAATAAACAGGAACTCCTGCTAGGAGAACATTTTAAGAGAGTTCTGTCAACAGCGATCCACCCATGTGGACATAATCACTATTAATTAGATTACAGGTGCGGATGCGCGCTCACCGCCATCCGCGCCTTGAAAGGTCTGGCATGGAGGATTGTCTGTCAAACACGTGGGTGTTCTTCCCACCGTTGCCACACATACCCCCCCCCCCACTCCTCCCAATTTACTTCTCCCGGCCTTAGGACCGGCACTGGGAAGGCTCTTCATGCACATACCGGTGACTGAGCTACACAGTTACACTTTCAAGTAACATAAATTGGTGACCGAGAAGGCACTGCTGAATCTTACAGCGATGAAACCACTTCATAAATTCAATTTCTCTAGGAAAAACTTAGAGCCCTCTGGTTTCTGACACGTTTGAAATCAAGTATGCTATGCAGTTTTATGGATTTAGGCAATCAAAGAAATGAAATGCTAACAAATCGATAAGATATGTTTGAGAGAAAAAAGGCTTAAGGCAAAGCGACTTTTGCTTGGATTAAAAATGAAATAAGTTTCTCTGTAAGCGGACCTTAAAGCTCTGGAATAAATGCTAATGCCGAGCAAATCTAATCAGGGCATAAGATAAAGATCTAAGATAGGTGAATAAAAATGGCGAACAGATTGGTTGATCCTTACGAGATTAGAGAAATTAAATGGAACAACACAAAATGCCCGAAATATTTGCATTTGAAATAGAGAAATGCAAGAGCATAGCGAAGCGACAAACAGAGTTGAGGTGTGGAATCATTTGGGTTACGACATTCGAGAAGGAAAAACGTTCGCATCGAGAGTTGGTATTGGTAAAGAAAGTCGTATCTGGATAAGAGTTGGTATTTGCGTCGTATCTTGAGATCTCCTGGGAGGACCGTATCTTTATGAACAAAACTGACAGAAACGGTATGTTTACGTCGTTCTGTGAAAATTCTGTAAGAAACTCTGCTGGTACGCCAGTATTCCATCTAGCCAAGGTTAAGGGAAGCAAGGCGAAACTTTATTTCGCATGCCTTATACAAAACAAGCTTCAATTGTAATAAAAAAGTGAGAGCTCAGGTTTGATTGATTAACACTTCAATCAGGAAGCTACTGAAGTGGGAACGTAGGCCTACTCAGATTGTCTTGAAACAAATGTTCTCATGCGCACGGGTAATCTACCTACCTACCTACCTACCTACCTACCTACCTACCTACCTACCTACCTACCTACCTACCTACCTACCTACCTACCTACCTACCTACCTACCTACCTACCTACCTACCAACCTATCTACCTACCTACATAGCCATGCATACATACATAGCAATACTTACATACATGCATACATGCATAGCCATACATAGCCATACATACATAAATACATAAATACATTAATATATATCAAGAACATATGATTAAATAATAAAATTGCTACAATTGGGACATCTATCTATCTATCTATCTATCTATCTATCTATCTATCTATCTATCTATCTATCTATCTATGGCTATCTATGGCTATCTATGGCTATCTATCTATCTATCTATCTATCTATCTATCTATCTATCTATCTATCTATCTATCTATCTATCTATCTATCTATCTATCTATCTATCTATCTATCTATCTATCTCTGCCTATCTATGCCTATCTATGCCTATCTATGCCTATCTATCTATAAATTTACTGCACATCAACCTACAATTAGGTTATTACGCACATCTACTGCTTTACTCTGCAAAGCGACAAGTGCGTGGATTTGCAGGTACACACTGTGGCATGCGATTGTGACTTAGGAGGAAAACCCCTCTAAACCAGGGTGACATATGTGAGATTAGAATGGTAATATTGCAACCTTAAAGATCTGCCTCGAGCTCGTAGATCACCATAGCCCCAATTTAATGGCGACTTTCAATCGTTGTGTAACGAGATACTTGACATCTATTGAGGTACTAAATGCTCAAGTAACACTTCCTACCCACACCCATATTCAGCACTTTTTTCTAGGAATAATAACACGGTGTTGAGATAGAGATAGAGAGGGCTTGGGCCTTCCTTGACAAACTCCAAGGGGTACTGAAGCCCAAGAGCCCAAGACTCCCTGTTCGGCTGCACAGTGATGTTCATTCTCACAGACGCTGCTTTTCAGCGGTGCTCATTTGCTAAGGGCCCTCCGGAAAGATTGATTCAGCTGTGGGAAACTACCAACGAGGCTCGCGAGGAGGCAAAATTATGAAAATAATGCATTACTCGTAATCTCTTATGCTAGCCGCACGCGGTTAGAGTTTTGCTGCGTAAAGCGCAGAAGCGCATGCTTGAACCAGCAAAATGACTCGCGAGGCAAAAATATCAAACCAGGTTGATGTTTGAAATTTCGACTCGCGAGCCACGGTGAGCATTTTGCTGCGTGAAGTCGTAATAATGTAATCCAGACCCCAGAGCCCAGACCCCAGACCCCGTACAGTAGAAGTATCGTGACTCAGCACATCCCTCAGTCTCATATTGTGCTCGGATTTTTGAATGAATCATTTATCTGTCTTTGAATCTAGAACTGTGGAAGTATCAGGACGAACCTGTTGACAATGAATGACAAGCATAAAATATAACACCTTGCGCATCCTTCTATCTTCAGACATGGATGGAAACCTGACCAGCTCCCGAAATATCTTGAAGCGAAACGCATCCGACGCCATCATACCAACAATAATGACCATCTTCATTGCTTTGGGCTTATCTGCCAACTTGATCGTGATCAAGCTAACAGTCAGCTACGCAATCCTGAAAGGGTGTCTTGGAAAATACATAGTCAACCAGGCTGTGTGCAATATTTGCCTCTCCGCAGTGCCATCGATGGCCTATCTTATTGAAAAAGCCATGGGTGCATGGACATTTGGTGGTACTGTTTGTAATGTCATCGTTACCATTGAGTACGCAGTTCTTACGACATCAAGCGCACTTCTCGTAATCAAATGTTACGAGCAATACGTGGCGATAAACAATCCATTAAAAATGCGTCACTTCCAGTCGAGAAGAATACCTATCTTGATCAGCTGGTTATTCGGATTGGCAATAGCAATACCTTTTGTATCCATGGAATCCAGGCTTACAAAGCAAAACGGCCGATACACTTGCAACGACCTGCTGGCATTCAGTCCAGAAAAAAAAAAGTCGTCATACGCGTATTTCATCGTAATTTTTACGACTGCTTTTGTCATCGCTTCAATCACCATGGTGTGTCTGTATGGCAGAATGATCTATGTACTGTTACGGCAAAGGAGACGTCCTGGCGAAACACTGCCCCAAATCGAGTGCCGAGATAAAAGGCGGAAACTGAAGATAGTTAAAATGCTGATAGCGAACGCCATACTGTTCCAAGTATGTTGGCTGCCATCTTACATTCAAGAATTTTTGATGATGTCTAACCACGTTGATTCAGATGGAAACAGAGAAAAGACTCTTAACGTGTGTGTGAGCATAATTGGGTATGGGTACGCCACAGTAGATCCATTTGTGTATTTCACCTTCATGAAAAAGTATCGCAAAGCACTGACATATTTCATCGACGACGTCAAGAAGGCTGTCGGTTGCGCAAAGAGAGGAGATACACGGCGTAAGAGGAACCACGAGTCATGTCAAATTGAAATGAAAACCAGGTGATACATGGACACCTTTGGAAAACTTTTCCCTGGAGAAACTTTCGTTTGCACACAGAGCAAGAGCAATTTGCCCTAGGACCGTCCGACGCGTAGTCAACCAAGTTGTCCGACGTGGTCCAAGTTGAGGTCAAAATTGATACGGAACCATTTATTGGCACGCAAAAAGTGCCCCCCCTCTACGACTTACGTCTGAAAATGGCCCGGCCCTCTTTGAAAGAAAGCTAGGCAGCCCTGACTGGCCTTGTCCACACGGGTTACTCCGGGCTGGTTCTGGTATCTTAAGGCCATGACAACTGTACTGGACATAAGGTTGCATATACAATTAAAGTGGCACCCAGAATTCCACTTTACTTCAAATATCTAAAACTATCCACTGGTTTCAACGTCTGTATGGAAATGTAGTATGGAAACGTATAATATTTTCATGACCAAAAGCAGGCTGATTTTCCTTGAAATAGCTCTTCACACTGAAATAGCCAAAGGATTTCTAACAAATTCGGCTGAGACCAAATGCGATGCACAATGAAATATTGGCACAAAGTTGGAAGATTGCATGTAAAACTGTTGGTCACTTCATTCTCGCGGTGTATAGATTTCTCTCTAGCTTCCCCCTTGTTCGTGTCACCGTAGAACTGCTTCATACGAATCACGAATTAGAAACCGCTCTCACTCAGCTAATCCCATAAAGGGGATTGCTGATTCATACCCCTACTGTGAATAAACCTCGTTATATATCCAAGCCTTGGAACCGGTTGCAGACTCGACAGGCTTGGGGCCTCGAGGAACCACAGTATTTATATCGTACGATGCAAATCGTTCAATTGCGCGCAAATCGAGAAGCCCCTTCTCTCACCATTTCGGTGAACAGGGCGGCGCCCCTCTACTTTTCTTTAGCCACATGCAAAGCGAATGCAAAGTCGTGGCTGACAAAATGGTAACAGTGCGTGCAGAATTCCCACACTCATTCCCAAAGGTACTGTGTGCGAAAATATCATCGAGAAAAGATCACGTGTGCATCTATAAAAGGTTCACTTCACACTGAGGCATTTGGGTCGCTTTTCTTTCTGTCAAAAACGAGGTTAAACGGTTTAGTATATCGAGTAACAGAGAGCTCTTTCCCCTGCCAAAGCAGATTGCTAACCGTGCTAGAATCTTACTCCCAGAGATGCAAGTAGAAGACAGAGAGACAGACTGATGGTTGGATTAAAATAAACTCAAGAGTTTTTCATCGCTAAATAAATTAGTTTTTAACAAACCAAGGTCCGAGATTAGGACATTTTCCTCGCCTACGAGCGATTTTCTTTCATTTCTGTAGAAACAGGTAATCATTAATGCAGACAGGCGTGCAAATACCTATGCTGTGTGCACCTAATCCATAGGCATGCAATTTTACGTTATAGCTTACCTACTCCGTTTTTTATATTAACCACAAATTTAATCGTAACCACATTCAAATACGATTGATGTTATTGTTGTGTGCACCTAACGAAAGGTGATCAATGAATGCCAATACCGTCCGATCACAACGCTCAAGGTCATAATTTAATGGAATATTAACCGTAACTGTCATGACGCCAATTCCCTCGCTTAGAATCTGTCGGTTCTTCGTGCTCATTTCTCCATTGATTCGTTTATAAGGCCTCGCTCCATTTTCCGCTCATACATTGGCGTCGAATTCTCGCCCTCTTCCGATCCCCCGTCGCCATGCAGGCGTTTTCTCCCTGCCTTCGGGTTGGCGAACGCGTCCTCCGAGTAGTCGCTTATAGCCAGCGAGCGACTGACGGTCTTCCTCAACTGGCTGAGCGCTCTTTTGTATTGCTCGTTGAATAAAAAGTAGAGAAATGGCGTTAACGCGCAGTACGTGTACCCAAGCGAGGCGCAAATCAAATTTATCACTTGTATCCTGACGTTGTCGTTGAGGTCCTCCACTCCCCCGGCCAATAAGAATTCCTGCACATACGACGGCAGCCAGAAGAACTTGAACAGCATCACTGTCGTCCATAGCAACTTCACCGTTCGCAGCTTCCTCTTCTGTTCCAATTTTCTGCTTTCCGTGGTCTGGTTACCAGGTCTCTTGATTTTCAGCAACAGCACGTAGATTATCTTTGTATAGCACAGACACACGAATATGCCTGGCAATAGGTATAACACGAGGAACATAACCGAGTAGTACACAAGCGAGGGTGTCGGCATACCTATCGTTGTAACTGCCCACATGTTGTTACATTCGGGCTGGGCAGCCGCGTTTGGGTGATCATCGTCAACATATCGAGGCTGGAGGATCACGAAGGGTATGGCTAACGGAAAACCAATCAACCAGGAGATAGTAAGCATGTACTTGGCACTTCTCCTACCCAGTCGTTTTTTGATTGGCCTCACGATGGCGCAAAGCCGTTCAAGGGCAATGTGAACCAATGAAAAATTGGCTGACGTCAAAACGGCGTATTCAAGCACGACCAATATGTTACAGCCGAGTGGTCCGAAGTGCCATTCATTGGTGCCCAATTCGACAAGATACAAGGCTGGGAAGAGACAGAGGGCGATGTTGCATGCGGCGAAGTTAATAACAAATGCCTTCATTACTCCTTTGAGTAAGTCATACTTTCGCGTCACGTGAATCACCAATGAATTTCCGAGAAATGAAAAAAAAATGATAACGGGCAAGACGGTGAAGCCGATTGTCTTGACAAGGGGTGGGTACGGCTTGTCTCCTTTGGGGTATTTGAAGGTTGTGAGAGGTAACGACGTCATATTCGGAAAAGCGGTTGTGTTGTTCATGGTGGTATGGCTCCTAGTAGTAAGCACGTCTCGACGGGAAAATTGATGAGCAACTGTGGTCAGATTGCTTTGGCGGTGATTAAAAACTCCGTTTTTCTACTGTGGCAGTACGACAGCAGTGAAACCACTTCTTTTTACGAATTCAAACGATTTGGTACGAACATGTCCCCCAATTAAAGTCGATAAAAATATATCTTCCTTCGCGTGCGTCCTCAAGCTTCTATGCTTCTAAGATTATTCGCAGAAAACGAACTTTTTTCACCACACCTCAGACGAAACTCTTGCGTCTTCGTCTTCTTCTCTGCAATCCTTTATATTATATTTCCAGGCGCTTCTCCCAACTTCCATGTGCAAGACAACGACGCAAAAAGCTGAATCATCCCTACTTATACAATTCCCAAAAGCTAGACTCAATGCAATTCACCTGGGTAACATTGCCTGAGCCCTCAACAAATAAACAATTCCCATAACGCTTTTCAGGGGGACGGCATTGACAGTTGCCTCAGAGGAACGGGCGAATTTCCTAGCGTTATTCGCCAGTTGCGAACGCCCGTCTGAGAGCTGTTTAATTAACTACAATAGGGTCTTATTCAATTACAAATACTACAGGCGATGAAGACACGCATGCTTGCGTTTGCAATAATTCAAAACGTCATATGCAGCTGAAAACGGAAACAATACTCTCGCTGCCGATTGTAAGACCATGCCACTCTATTGACGAATGCTTCCGTGAAAAACACGCCCACCTTCTCGAGCTGATTTGCGAAAATTCGAGCTGCGCACTCAAGCAATGAAATTAATACCTTCGTCAAAAGCTCTCCTCCTGTGGCAACATTCATAAAAAGATCAGTGCGACCGGCGTTGGGTAGACGAATGCACCGGAGAATGTCGTCTTCCAAAAACAGAGCGCAAAGCAATTGGCACAACAATAAAAGCAACTCACTGATGAAAACAAGGCAGTCATTAGCAAAGAGGATTCCTATTGACCATGAAGAGGACAACAGTTGACGAATCCGGCACAGTTTACTTGAATCGCAGGTACGTAGGTTCTGATTTCAAGTGGGTGGGTGGACGGAAGGGCATCCCAGAAAAAAAACCAGTCCACTCACATGCGAAACGACCAATCACGAAATAACAGCACCACCTGGATTGCTGTTGCTCCTGAACAAAGCCTGCATCGGCTGGTATCGTATGGTCTCCCTAGGATAAAGACTGCTGCTGTGTTTAAAGGGAGGAGCAAACGCCAAAGGAGATAATTACCTCGAGTTGTTTACGCAAAATTAGAGTAATGCATGTTATTAATTAACGAACGTATTCGTGTGCCGTGATCATTCCAGAAACTCGAGGAAATAAAAAAGGGTTGAAAACTACGTCAAAGAATGAGTAATCTGCCGTCTGTTATTGCGTGGGCATGGCCCATGGCGCATGTCAACAGCTGCGTCACAGGCAGTGCATCATATTCGCGGCCTCATGCCATTCTTCCCCGATATGATGACGTCAACTGCCTCCGCTCTCCTCTGCTACGCAAGGTTCTCCAGCGGGAAGGCTTCCATTCGAGAGAACCGTTTGGTGAGAAATCAGAACCATCTTATGAGCAGGTTGAAATCGGAAACTAGGTAACGTTCAGTTTAAGGAACTGTGTCGTTCTCGTCATTCTCGTCATTTTCATCCAGCGTTCTCCTCTTCACAGTCGACACGATAGAAATGTTTTTAAAGCATTCAGCATCTGTATATCTAAGATACAAACACGCCTCTCTTATAACAGGAAGTGTGTAATTGGCCGTTTCTAATAATAATAATAATAATAATAATAATAATAACTTATTTTACCTAATTTCAGGTATTTCTAGTATAAAAAATATTTGTATGACTGAATGAATAAAATACTGAAATGACAAATAGAAAAAGAAAACAAAAACAAACAAAAAATTCACTGTGTAGAATTCAAGGTTGAAGGAAGACTGTTAGTAGGATAGGACGTATGGGTTACTCCAGGGTTTATTACGCATACAGAATATGTAGTAAGTTGTGCGAATGATCATAGTTGATAATTTAGTAATGATGTAATTAGTGTGTGCTTTGTCAATGGTTAGATCACTACACATCTGAATGAACGAATCGCAAGATTGTCCAAAGATTCCAAGGGAGCCTATTGACAAATGATAATAATAATAATGAAACAGGTATTTAGAGAGGAGACCCCATTCACTTGGAAGTTGTTTTCATGGGGTTCCTCTAAAATAGGAATCACCTTGGCTAATGGCTGCCAAATTAATTGATTTTGTTCTATCAATGGCCTTGGTTTCAGAAGTTAGCTTTCGCAGGCATCATTCGGTTAGATCGAATATAATATTTTACAAATGTCGTCACAGCAAAAGAAATTAACAGAAGGGTTACTTTCAGTGCAGGGCAGTATACCAAGAGTCTCAATGGAATCATACTGGGAAAGTGTGCGTGTTTTTAGAACACAACGTTCCTTGCAGCATTACGATATGTGAATAAACATAATTCCATAGCTAAATTTAGGTCTTGGAAAACTCATAACAAGCATACCTTGTCTAGAGAATCAAAGAACTCTTTCATTTTCCGTCTCTCTTCGCTTAACGCACTGTCACCGTATGCAAATGGATTCGCTTTCTGTAACTGTACAAATAAATAAAAGATAATTTGACTTCGGAGCCTTGGGCAAACAACGTCGAATTTTTTACTTTCGCCATAGAACAAAATTCTGGACATTCTGCTGTCAAGACGAGCGAATACGCAGAAATTCAAAAGTGGTGTTGTCAAATGCTAGAAAGCCACAGTTATATTCTCTACGATATAGAAGGTTGGCAGCGGATCGAACTGAAGCAAAATGCATAGCTAAACAGCTAAACAGCCAAACAGCTAAACAGCTAAACAGCTAAACAGCTAAACAGCTAAACAGCTAAACAGCTTCACACTTGAAAATGAGAACAAAACAAAGACATACATTGAACTTATTAAAAAACAGAGGAATGAGTTTCACTTCGATGCCATTTTTTCACACGAAAGATGGTTTATAATTGGAATAGTCTGGACAATAATGTGATAACGTCAAATAGTGTAAACAGCCCGAGGTACCGGGCAAACAATACTCGGATATTGTTTTATTTATTCGAATATTAGACTTTGGGGAAACTGTACCGGATAATTAGAAGCAATTTTACCACTATCATAAAGAGCAGTGAGAGTCTATATGCGAAATATCTGTGCACTATGATTGCCATTACCCGTTGATGGTAGTGAGGTGACGGGTCTCATTTTGCAAAGGGAATAACCTATTCAAATTAGCAAATGAGATGTCGATAGGAAAGGTGCATATTCGTGCCCCACGTGATGCGACTCGATAAGTGAAAGAGAAAATAACGTCGCATACTCGACTTCGAGCTTTGCAGAAACCACAGTCAATGCTCTTGAGTTTTTCTAAGGAACCGGGCAATGAGGTGGTTTCCAGTTGCCTTCCTCACGAAATGTGTTTTTATTGCGACACGTGCAGGATTCGAACTCAGCAAACCTGCGTCACGAGTCCGCACGCTGAACCACTGTTGGAGAGTTTACTCTCCAGAGCGCCGGTTCTATAGCCATGAAGAGCTTCAGATGGCTCTCAAAAACAAGACGTCTGTAGTTTGCTCATATTTGCCATCCTTCAAATCTGAGATCAATAATCTTTATCTGATCTCTCTCTCCTCTTAGCCATTCGCTTTCTTCTTTCTTCCTTTCTTGGGTCTTTGTGCATGCCACCAAGGCCTTTCCTCAACATAACTCACCAAAAAACATATTTGAACTCTCATGACACTTTTGCATGCACAAATCAATTACTCTGAAGTTTGCGTGTCTAATCTAATCTAAGTTGCTCAACTCCTAAGTGAATTCTATACGCTTGCAAAGCTGACCAATCGTAACTAGTCCAACAAGGTAATTGAACTAATCCTGTTGCACTAGCTCGACAATAGATTGAATTACTAATGAGCTTACTTTCGTAACAAGATCCAATAACTGGTATTGAGAAAGAGGCTATTACGGAAATAATAATTGCAAACAATGAGGAAAAATGCTTCTAAAAAGAGCAAAGGTACGCAAATGAGATGAGTTTTGCATCAACAAAGCCACTACGGAGAATGTTTCTGTAACCTAAATGTGTATATTCATACCAGCCAAATTCAAGCTACCCATGGATAAGAGAGGTTTGTGATTGTCGTTGGAATGGAATTTTGAACAAATAGGTTTCACTGCAGACAACGTGCAAACGCAAACTGGATTGACTGTAAATCAAAGAATGCAAACCTGTTCCTTCAGCGAGACCAGCAGTCCTTCCACTGTTGTGAATTTACCTCCAATGGTTCCAGACCGCATCTCAAAGTCGAGCTCAGGTATCATGACGTAGCAAGTCTCTGACTAAAAGTTCGAACAAAGGTTAATAGAAACGTGAAGCTAATAGTCTGAAGAGAGATAACATGAATCGCTAGCTTGCAGACTGCTCAATTCTAGTTGTGTGAAACATTCGGGGATGAACTGAAATGATTCCAACAATGCAGGGTGTATCGAAAAACTTACACTGCATCGTATACTCGATTTCGAGCGTAGCAGAAGCCAGAGACAGGGCTCTGAAATTTTTCTAGGGAAGTAGATTTTATGAGGTGATTTCCCGTTGCCTTCCTCGCCAATAGCGTTTTTATTCTGACACGTGTAAGATTCGAGCTCACAGCGGAGTAGGGGCTAGGGGTGTTTGGTATAAAGAAACTCTGTAAGTCAACTGCCTTGATCTATCCACGCAGAACAGAATGCTTTTCCGTAATTGGAAATGCTTAGGGCATGCTGTGGTTCCATGGTGTGTAGTGGTTCAGTGTGTGAGTTCGAATCCTCCATGTGTCACAACAAAAACAGCATTGGTAAGGAAGGCGACGGGAAACCACCTCATAGATTCTAATTCCCTAGAGAAAACTTAGACCCAGTCTCTGGTTTCTGCTACGCTCGAAATCCAGTATGCGACGCAGCAGTAAGGCATGCTAGGCAGAGCGAGGCAACAATCTATTTGTTTCGTGTGTTTTACCGCAAAGGCCTTTTTGACCTTTTTTAAGTAAATTGAAACATTCGCTTGCCTGGTACAAGGAGACAAACCCTCCAAGCGCGCAATCAATCAAAACTCAAACATCCTACCTTCAAAACGTCACGGTTCAGATCTGAGGCATCGGTCATTCGGAGAGATATTTTCACCCCAAGCGGTTCGATTCCACCTGAAAGTTATTGGACCGAAAATTGCTGAGTATAAATTCGAAGTTCAGAGCAGAAGAGGAAAATTTGTATAACTTTACAATTGTATCTACCCCAATGGGCTTCTTCCACAATGCGAGGTCGAATGTGGCACAGCCACGTATGAAGTCCACATTTTCAAAACGGCTTGACTTGGGATTTCGTGGTCTGATCCCCTCCTGTCTGCGACCTATTAACAACATTGAGGCAAACACCTCGTTCGAGATAGCCCACGCTACTCCATCTCCAGCTTAGCAGATGCCAAAGACGGAGTTCTTGAATATTTGCTAGGGGGAAAGCTTCGATGTGAGTTCCGCACGCATTTCACTGACTATTTCACAAGTGAATATGTTTTCATACACGACTCTACCTAGATGCCAAAGGTAGAGATTTGGACACTGAGAAGCTTTTGCTTATCGAGCAATGTCCAGGTTCTCCCTTTCGATGTGACCACACCTCGTGATTCCTACGCCTGGAATTACAGAGAGCTAGTGACTCTCCTCACTCAAAATGAATGCTTAGATGAGGAGGATGCGAACCACTGACCACCAGATCAATGCGCAAGAATCTCACCACTAGGCCATCCTAACACCTCAGTGTGTCGGGTTTAAGCACAAATCCATTGTAGCATGGGTGCGCAAGTTGAAGCCATTAACAACGATGACTTGAATTAACTAGAATAAGCACAGGTGAGTTGAAAGGAAGCTCGATTCGCGTTGAAAAGTTGGGTGCAGATACGCTTAAGCCCTACGCAAATACGTTGCACGTAATCCGGCTTTTCACGCAAGCTCATGCCTAATCAGAATATAAACAAGGTGCACTCCATGAGAACTAAGATAGTCGCCAAATCTGCAAAGAAGTATGTAGATGAGAAGAGGTTTGCGTAAGCAATTGAATCGATCTTTTGCAGCGAAACCTTCTGAAACACGAGTAATGGCGGCAGTGTTTAATAGATTTGACAACCGGCATTGGTAGTGATTTCAGTGAACATGTGGAAAAGAAACTTAGGAAATACCTCCTGACTTGACTTCGTTTGAGCGAGCACCACACTTGCCACAATTGCTTGCCATGATAACTACCTCCTTGAAATTCGGCACCTCTTTGGTTAGGTTAAGGAGAAATGGTAATTTGCTTACAAGAATTCGAAGAATCTCGCTAAAGGCCATTTATATCAAATGACAATATACAAATTTGGTCCTGATTTGCTAAAAAATGGAAACATTTAATTCAAATTCAATTTAAACTCGAATTACAAACCTCTCTAATGCAAAGGTAGTTTGAAATTGGCTTGCCTGGTTTCGGGTTCACAATATAAAACTGATACAATGGGAAAAGAACAAAATAAATGTACATAGTAATAATGATAAAAATAATCACAAATAAACTTATATTGGGCCATATTTCCACGGGGCTCATATGCGCATTAAAACTTAAGAGTAACTAAACCGAATTAAAATATGCTGAAAAATTTAAAATATACAAGTTGTCATGAAAAATTTCAAATGAAAACAGACCACTTCATGAAACACTGTCTAAATAGATAAATTTTAAAATTAGTTTCAAACATTTCTACAGTGTAACACGCTGCAACCGAATAGGGAAATCTAGTCCAAAGAGTAGGACAAGCACCCACCAAAGTACGATCAACATCCGTGCCAAGCGATGGTGTCAGTTTTAATTTCTTGTTACTCTTTGGTCCACTGACTTGCGCAAACACAGTGAATGCTACGATTTTGGTTGGCCTATTGGTAGCGCCGGGTGCTCGACTTTCATATCCTCTCTTGAGGTGCGCAATGCTAAGAATAGCATCTATTATGTTTGGTCTCTGAGAATACCCAGATAGCCATGTGGTCTGGCTGTTGCATGAAATATTCAGATTTTGGTTCTTAGAGAAGTTTTCTTGCGTCTGTAAACCGTCGTTGAGAAGACGGGCATCAGTTCCATTGATCTGGAGGCTTCAATTCTCTTCACTTCGCTTGTTAGCTTATAGCGACTGCATTCGCCTTGCTTCCGCTTTCTGCTAATGCGACGTAATACTCAATCCACGCAATATGCTCCGATTGAAAACGGCATGATTTGGACCGTAAAATCGGTTAACTAAAGCAGATAACTCTTCTTGTTCAAGCCAAAAGCATTGAGCGCCGATCTATCGGTATGAGAAGTGCACTCCGCCGCTATGCATTCAGTTTGACTCCCATTACCATGTCCGTCGCCAAGGGCGAGACTTCCCAATGGTACACGCAACACTGACATAATAATAATAAAAATAATAGTAAATATTTATTTACAGTTGGGTAAAGTAGAATAGTTTGCACTAAAAAGTACAGATTAATAAACATCAACTAGCTTAAATTAATTACAGCAATGCTATTTGCAAATTTTAATGGCATCACAGATCAGCAATGTTTCATGTTTCCATTCAAAAAATGCCCCTTTAGCGATCGCCATAGAAGCAGGCGTTTCGAGCCGCGGTTAAGTATGTCTCTGCTGGTAAATGGGAAGTTAAAAGAAAAGAAACATACAGTGAAAAGAGGCTGATGGCCTCGTAGGCGTGTTAAGGATACGAACAACTTTCATGTTTGTCATCGCAGGTGCATTGCAGTTGTTGCAGTTGCTGGCGAATTGCAAAACCTGATGAAACGAAGATATAGAAGTATAGAAATATAGAAAAATAGAAAGAATGAAAATATAGAAATCATTTGCAAGATCGAGTGACATAAACCGTCATGATATGAAGCAAGCATCTGAGAGTGACGAATTCTCATACATCGTTAATGGACACTGAGAAGCTTTTTGCTAATCGAGAAATTTCCAGGTCTTTCCTCTCGATGTGACCACACCCCATGACTCCTAGGCCTGGAAATACAGAGAGCAGGCTACTTTGATCACTCTAAACGAAAATTCAGCTGAGGGTGGATTCGAACCACCGACCATCGGATCAATGCGCAAGAATCTTACCATTGAGCCACCTGATACCTAAAGAAATGATTTCACGAGTGGAGAGGAGAAGTCCTAGTTTCTTCTTCATACGAGGATCATACAGCGACACTCTCGTGTCATTTATCCAACATAATATAGTACTGATTGACAGAGCGCCCATTTTTCTCAATGATAAGATCCGTTTGAGTGGTAGATTTTAAAAATGATTTTAAAAAAACTTCAAATTACAAAAAAATTTCTCTTTTTAATATTCCTTAGATTTTTAGTACTGTAAACGGTTGGTTTGAATCAGTTTCTTTTTAACCAACGTGAAATAATTTTATAATAATAATAATAATAGATATGATTTTGTTATCAGCTTAAGTTACTAATCTTTCGATAACTGTACTCGAGATTGTAAAGACAGCAAAATGAAGATACCACTTATTAACTCCCTTCCAGAGCAACACTGGCTAAGAATCGCATTCCAATTTCTGGGAACGAATCCATTGAATTGTAACTTAATCGTGGTCCACGGCATAAATAAATTTGAAACAAAAGCGGAGCAAATGTTGCCTGTGTCCAAGGATCTGTTAGGGTAAACCCCATTCGTGCCTCGAATTCTGAATTTCTACCCATGTCTACGAAACAAACATAGCCTGCATTTCAACTCTACTTGAGAATTAACCTTGAATGTAACAACCAATAAAAAACGACAGAACAAACCTCGTTTTGCAAGTCGATTTTATCTGATGCTAAAACAAATCACAGGGTACTTGGTCAATAACCTCAGGACAGATAACATTCAGGTGAAAAAAAATAGAACCACTTCAGATAAAATTTTGCGACACCTATCTCAAACTACAAAAGAGCAATCTACGAATCATCTCTAGACTTATAGTGCACGCTATATCAGAAAGTTACAATTTTCTCTGTGCATGCCAAAAAAATTGCATTGTAAATGAATCTGTTTTGTTAATTATTACTGACATTATCATTACTATTACCATTGTATCTGTCTTAAAAACCGAGAAGATATTGGTGGTCAAGTAACCAAGCGAAAGCTCACCAGAAGAAATGGCTTCGAGGAACACATTTCCCGCGACATTATGGAAGGATTAAGGCGAAGAGCTAGACCACCCACAAGATAGAGTGACAACAACAAGCATAGCGGAGGAGAAGGATCCTTGTGGAAGGCGCCTGAAATGGCCTTAGATCGCAGAAGATGGTGTAGCATTGTGAACATAGCGGTAGGCCTATCAGCTACTGACCGATGATGATGATCTATCTTATAACTTTGTCTCAAAAACTTGTCTCTATATATGTCCATTTCACATGCTCTAGATCTTCTGCTGCAGAAACAAAGCTGGGAACAATTCAGAGTTACTTTTTATTTAGGTTTGTCCCTTAATAATTCTCATGCACATGTCAACAATCAATTGCGATTGTTTTCCGATTTAAGTTGCAAACCTTAAACCTGGTTAGCCAATGTCAGACTACCTATACATCAGCAAGGTTTGCGGTTTTAGCTTAACTTCAATTTGAATGAAAGGTTTTCACAATCATCATGATCACAATTATCTAACGACGTTTAGAAACATTATGTTGAAAATTAAAGCAGTCTTCAACAATTTAAGCGTCTTTGGCGTCTCTCGGACCTGTCTTCTAAGCCGTTGCGAAAAATAAACTTTCAAAAACGAAGCAAGCAAAATTTTATGACTGATGAGCATTGCTAGAAGAAAAAAATTTGCTGCTTTCAATCGTTTTTCAAAATTCCTTAATCCCTCATAATACCAACTAAACATTGACTTTGAAATATTAATAAAAGAAAGACCTGAAAAATTTCACCGAAGATGTCAAAGGCATTAACAAACCTTCTTTCTCTTCTCGTGTTTCAACTTCGATAACTCTACCATCTTCTTCATCTTCATCTTTGGACTCGTCTTGGAAGATCCCTAATTTCGTATCCTGCTGGCTACTCCTGGTAAAATACTCTACTGTCATGCTGGGATCCTTTATTGGAGCAAATGGATTCTCAATGTAACTATTCCCAGAGATATCTTCAATTATGAAAGTAAACTCCTTTTCGCCGCTTTGAAATTCCTTCAGCCTTGCTATGATCTGATCAATTTTTGACGCCGCCTCCTTGTCAATTATCTAAAACCGATACAAGTAAAAAATAAAAATGGAAATAAATAAATTTCTAGCTGAGTTTGAAAAATACACAAATTGAGAAAACGAGCTCTCCATTCTTTGATTTTCTTTACTTTGCTGCCAAAACGACGATGATCAAGTTTACAATGAATATTACGCTAGCACTTCAGATCTTTCGGACGTTTCTGAAGACTCCCCTGTCACTAGTCACTCTCTTTGATACTCCAGAAAACTCTACGGTATAATCAGTACTTGTTGCTACCTATAATGCATAACGAGTTAAAATTTGGTGACCGAGAAATGATGCCATTCAAAAAAGAACAGAGCTCGGTATATCAAAGCAAAGTCTGTATGAAAATCTGCTTTTAAATGTCGAGATAAAATTTGGTGACCGAGAAATGATGCCATTCAAAAAGGACAGAGGTCGGTGTATCAAAGCAAAGTCTGAGTGAAAATTTGCTTTTCATTTTCTTTGCTTTGTACAGCTTCCACCGTTTCGTGTTGCATGTATCTTTTGGTCCCTCGCCTCCTATTTCCCCTGCTTCTCCCTTCAGGAGATCGCCGCAGAACTACTGGATACAGTTCTCACATTCATTGTGTCTATTCAAATTCCACTGAGCCGAAGGATGATGTGAACAACACATGCTAAATTTCATTGAACAGAAGAATGCATGTTGAGGTGGAGGGGAGCTATCTCCACTGGCGGTTCAACTTAATGAGACTAAAGCCAAGAGAAGAAGATACAAAAGTTCAGTTAAGCTCATTGCTATGATTCTATGGTAGAATTTCTATTCTATGATCCTTCCCATTTGTCTGGACTTGGGACAGGACTCAGGAGTAACTCACTAGCGACATCTAGAGGCCTGCTTCCAGGCTCCTCTTAAGATAATTTGAATCTCTCTTATAACAGTCAATGCAAAATTTTTTTGAACACATGGTCTACCTACCCGCCGGACACTCTGATGCTGCTCCAAACCATCGATTGCATTTTGAAGGACGCCCTCGATGGTGGTCAATACTATGAGAAATAAAACAAGGAAGAAACTTCATTCAAAGTGAAAAATAGTAGAAAAAAAGAATACAAAATTATAAAGATGCCGTATAGATATATAACAGGGGGGGGGTTAAAAATAGCATTGTGTTGTACGGTCTGTTTTGCCAGTCTGCTAAACGGGTGAGATGGTACTTCAGGGCCATTGACATCCGTAGCACCAATTGTTTCATGAAAATTCGTTCATAGGTCGTTTTTTTAATCAATTGCCGACCGGCTTAAACTGACTTTTCAAGAGAATTGCAAATGTGCACAATCGACTGACTCATCTTTCATCTGCTAGAGGACTTCATACGCAAAAATTCAACACCACTACCCATGGGCTAAGCTCTCTGCGCTACACTGGCACCAAAGCATTTAATTTTCTAAAAAACGACCCTGCCTTCAATAATGTGACCAATAAAAGACACTTAAGGCGGATATTTTCAAATCTGGCGTTTGAATCTTACTGAAAAAAAGTGAAAAACTCTGATCACAAAATACTTCGTTACTATTGATATAGCAGTTTCATTCCTTCGCAGCAGCTACACGTAACAGCTAAAATTGCAATTAGTACGTCTGAATCGGCCGGATAGGCCGGGTGGGGGTCTACGAATTATGTCTTATGCCTTAGCAGTGTCTTCATCATCTTCTTATAGCCTTATTGCTTCCATTTATGTGGGGTTTCCGTTGCGGATGAGCGTTCGTCTATAGCCACATAGTGTTTAGTGCGTATGAGTGTTGATTTGTGGCACAGGGGATCGTCCATTGAGCAGCCGGATACCCTTCCTGGTGCTGTCTGATTTAGGGGTACAGTAGTTACGTTTTTCTTGAATAAGAATACCAGACAAGACACCCGTGTTCCCATTGCTTACCTTCCGATGCATAGTTCCTCATTCCTTGCTTGCAAGAGAGGAAGTTAGCATTAAGGAATCAACGGTTGAGATGCAACTGGTCCTAAAAAACACGGCTGCTCGTTAGGGTTGAGTCACCATAAGTTCACCAAATTCAAAGATGGTCAATGTAGCTAATGAAAAACATAATGCGGTTACCTCCTTTCTGACTGAAAGCCTCTGACTCGAATTCCAGTTCAGGTATGCAAAACGAGGCTGAAGTCTGCTTGACAATTCTTTTATTGAGATCCTACGAGGAAGTTCAATCGTTTACAAATTACCATTTACCATGCTAACACTATTTAAGCTACAATACTATCTGCCTGTTACGTAGCAAAGTGAGTACTTAGCAACTGGTAAAACTGGGTTGCATACTCGGTTTCGAGCGTAGCAGAAAGCAGAGACACAGGGCTCTGAGTTTTTCTAGAGGAGTGGATTTTATGAGGTAGCTGCCCTTTTTCCTTCCTTACCAATGGTATTTTCATTGTGACATGTGCAAGATTTTAACTCACAACCACTGTGTTGTGAGTCCGCACGCTTAACCACTGCACCACTCGAGCAAATGATAGATGCACTTTTTTCAGTACATTAGGTTGAGGAAAGGCCGTGGCGACCTATACAAAGTCCCAATAAAGGAAGAAAGTGAAAGGCTAAGAGGAGAGAGAGATCAGATTAAGTTTATTGATCTTAGATTTGAAAGATGGCAAATTGTAGGATTCAGGAAAGCAAGGAGGAAAGACATTCCAAAAATTGCATGTTCTTGGGATAAATGGTGATTTCTGGGAGAGAGTTCGTGGATTAGTCAGTGAAACTTGGAAGGGTGCGAATGAGTCGAGCGAAACACTAACAACCCCTTGCAACTACAAAAGACTGCATGATGTTAAATCACGAAGGATTTGAACCCGAATGAATTTAGAAGCCGCCTTACGCTAGTAAAGCCTCTTTTTGGCGTTTCGGTGCGACATCCTTGGAGTATTGTTGAAGGGGAAAACATAAATTGGTTTCTCATTGCACGTAAAATTTAAACCACATGCAGAAACAACTGAATAAAGACAACGTGCTTCACATCCGTTCAACTTGGGGAGAATGTGGCAAGAAAATGCAGCAAGAGACATTGGAAAGAGATCGTGTCTATAGCCTGTCACAGGTAATTCCCGTTACCCTTGGCGATCTTTTCTATGATCACCAGTGAATTTCCCTCCATCAACCTCTTCACATCAACGATATCAATTGCGAACAGAGAAGTCGCCGCAGGCCTATGTAATACAACGATACTGTAATAAGAATAATTGCACTTTCGATTTTTGTAAGTATGCAAAAATTGAAGACGACTCTGCCAAGCTTAAGTAACACAAATCAATCAATTCAACCAGGTCTTACATGTGCCCAAAGGTGTTGAATACACGAAAGCAAACAGAACGGTTGGCTCCGATTAAACTGCTTCGCACAAGACAGAGACAGGGCCCTGCGATTCGTCTAAGACAGTTGGTTTTATGAGGCGGTTTTACGATCAGGGATGGTATTCTTATTGTGACACGTGCACGACTGAGACTCAAAACCACTGTGTTAAGAGTCCACACGCTGAAGCACTACACCACTGGCTACTGATAAGTATCTCGCTAAATCGCGCCGAGTTTTTGTCGATAATTTCTGTAAAAATATAATATACGACCATTAAAACGAAACACCAGCGAATACGCGTGTGCCTCTTCCAGATCTCTTGCTCAGGGTTATAAAGCGAGCAGACAAAGGTCGATGGCTTAACTCTACGTGAGTCAGAGCTCACCTTGTCGGCAACTGTATGAATTGTTTGCGCGAAATCTGAAATGTTTATGCTACAGTCTTGTAGGAGAGGGACCGATCTTAAGTTGCCCAAGAAAAGGACAACTGTGGAGAAGCTTCTCTCAGCCGCATCAAACCAGGCATCCTTTCTGCATAGTCTTAAGAAAACCATTCAGAAAAGGAGGCACCTTTCTTTTCATGTGCTCGTGTATTTTCATGTTATTGAACTTACGTTTTAATTATTGTAAACAGGGCTTATGGTTCATGGCCTTATTATCACAGATTTCAATTGATGTTTTTGTCTGTAGGTCCCTTGAAAACCGGATTATGCTGAATGGCAACCCTCCTTAAAAGAATTAAACATGAAAACATTAAAGTAACAATTATGGGGCAATTCTGAGTCACTGTATTGCGAGGTGAAGAGGCAAGTTTCTCCCCTTGCCGCATTTCTTCCCAGCTTTGCGCGAGGCACCCATTCGCTGGTGAGTTGAAAAAAGGAAGGGCGTTCGAAGGTATACATGCTTGAGTATTAAGAATAACTGATACAATCATCTGTAAAGTACAACGCAATTTAATCGACCTGATCACGATAGAAAAAATCAAGGCTTGCTAAATGTCTACAAACTGATAACTTTCTTAAGCGCCACGTCCATTACACGCAGGCAAAAATGATCGGGCTACTGCGAGAATTCCATGCCACCGAAGAAGGAGGAATCTTCCCCATGCGTGGAATCATCTGCGTGAGAAGGGTCTGTGTGAAAAGACGAACCAAAAGGGTACATTAAGTCATCAAAGGATGACAGATCGTCAGAGTGTTCCGTGGCACCAGTGTGTGTTGCATCTCCACCGCTAAGGTGTACCATGCTATCGTCATGACCTTCGGTGGTGTAGTCATGGTGCTCCATGCTACCACCGTGTAGTCCCATACTCTTGACTGCATGTTCCTTGCTCTCGCCTTGATGTTCCTCGCTCTCGCCATTATGTTCCGTGCTCTCGCCTTGATGTTCCTTGCTCTCGCCATTATGTTCCGTGCTCTCGCCTTCATGTCCCATGCCTTCACCATGGTGTTCCATGCCATCATCAGAGTGCTCCGTGCTGGCACCGTGTTGCTCAGTCTCGCCATCGTGGTCCTCGTCGCTGCTATCACCCAAGCCAAAAGCGTGATCCAACGCCTCGTCAAGACGAAAATCATCGTCTTCGACCTCCTCCGACCCATCGGTCATGTCATCTTCGTTGTCTTCATCCCAGTCGTCCCAACCGCCATAGCCCCAGACCAAGGCGTCTCCTAGGGCGTCGACAAACCCATCGATAGGGTCTTCTAATGCTTCTTCAAAGGTCGCATTGGAAGATGCACTGGAATTTGTGAGCAAGCTTTCGTCCGTTTCATCGAACGACTCGCCATGGTTCTCACCAAATCGATCCTTCGTGCTATTCTCATCTGAAGGCTCCTCCTCTTTATTATTGCCAATGGCAAAAAAGCCCGACTCCTCCATGTTGTCTATAAACAAAAAAACATTGCTCACAGAACCTGCACGATGGCAAACCTAGGGCAAGGGTTGGCTGTTCTATTTAAAGTTAGTGCTACAATTCGTAAAAGCTGTTCATCCGAAATTACATAGGGTCGGTACTATGAATACTATGGAAGTCGTTACAGGATAGTGCAGCAGGAAAATCCTCCCCCAGTGATCTTACGACCATTGGTTGGAATCCACCCTCAGCTAAACTTTCACTAAGAGTACGGAGAGTCAATAGCTCTTTTTGATTTCATACGTTGTAATCACGAGGTGTGTCCACAACGAGAGAAAATACCAGCACACTGCTCGATAAACAAAAAGCTTCTGAGTTTTGAAAATCTATCTTCGGGTGGTGGATGGAAATCATGACAAAAGATCATCCCATGAAACAACGATTGGCCAGAATGGCGAAAATCTTGGAACAGGTGATTCTGCTAAGGTGCCATCGAAGACAAGTGGGGATGAAGACAATGGCGCCAAAATACGTTGAAATGATGAAGATAGTACGTTGCTGAGATGCAATTGCTGATATAAATGATTGACGTGGTGATTATTTTGCATCTGCTAAAAGGCCAACAAATTGAGCAATTTCGATTTACGTCGTTTCAATATTTCATAAAAATGCCACATATATATATATATATATATATTATACTATACTATACTATACTATACTATACTATACCATACTATACTGTACCATACTATACTATACTTCCAAGAGATCTGAACATATCATCAAGAGCAGAGAGTAAAGCAGGAAAATACCTAGGAGTGCTACTGAAGACTTTGTGGTCTTAACGAGTATTCAATTGTGTTATATCATCATATGACCATGTGGAACTATCTTGAAAGGGACAAAGAATACATTTAAGGAACTTTTTGATAAGCAAGGATCCAATGCTATGAAATCGTGCCAAAAAGCAACAATAATGGGAGCATTAAGGATTTTTAGAAATGTACTTGGACAAGTGTAATAGTGACACAGACATTATTTGGCGAACTACTAAGTTGAAGCCTTGTTGGCATCCCTTATTAGTTAGAATAAATACTAATGTATTTCATTTTTTGATGGAAAGAAAGCTACTATACTACACTATACTACACTATACTACACTACATCATACTCTATATATATATTGAATTATTTTAAATAGATGGAAGCTACTTGCACGTACCTGGTTCGACGAGAATCTCGATCAAGTGAACCAAATCCTCCTCAATAGGGCATCTCCTTGCGTTGACGAAATCGAAGTTAATCGACCTGACAAAAGTATGATTCAGCTTTCCATCGTTGTGGCATTCTGCTGTGGCATTGATTTCTCGCTCGAAGCAGTTGACTAGTTCCAGGATTTGACACGTTTCGAACGACGGCTCCACTTCGGGGTATGCCTCCAGTGTGGCGAGCTTTGCAACACACACGTCGTACAAGTGATCGGCACAGTCTGGCGAAATAAGAAATTCAAGTTTGAAAAAGGGCTAGTCCATCCGCCGGCCGCTTGGGGATAAACGAAGAAAACGGCGCAGGAGACTTCCCGCGACTTTTAACATAATCAGCAGAGTAAATAATCATTGGAAAATCGTCTGCAATGCTAATAAATCCACAAATAACACTTAAACAGCCAGAAAAACTTAAACTGTTGAATGATGCGCCACGAATGTACATATAATTGAATATAATATAGTTTACGAAAGTATTTCTAATGTGCTTCGCAGACTTCGTGAAGCCTATTGGTCTACTCAATGCCTAAATCAGGTTCCTTCGCTTTGTGGGAGAAGCATGTGGGAGAAGCATGTAGAATGGCCATTCATTTATCAAGAGGTGCTACCATCATGACATAATGGTCTGTTTGTGGGTAAACTGGTTCGGGGACTGGGGAGAAGTCGTTAGCATCCAGGTGTCGTGATTCAGTCACCGGCGACAACAATCCCTAGTGGGTGCTAGGTGTTGTGGACTGTCAATCATGACTTCCTCTTTGATGCAAGTGTTTCACGTTCTCGACGATGCAAAACGCAAGTTAAATGAAAGCTTAGCTGAAGATGGATTCGAACCACTGACCATAGGGACAATAATGCGCAAGCATCTTACTCCTGAGGTATCCAGACACCTTGACGTTAAAACGTTGACTTGTCAAACTAATAGCCGGCACCCGGTGACCTCACTTCTGGGAAGAGGTAGAGTCTTTTAGCGAGGTATTTTGAGGAAACGCCATTGAGGGCTATACAAAGCCCCAACAAGGAAGATCAGCCACTCGTCAACAAGAGGTGTGACCATCATGACATTATGGTCTGTTTGTCGGCAAACTGATTCAGGCCGTGGCGAGAGAAGTCACTTGTGCACGATAGGTGTTGCGAACTGTCAATAAGCACTATTTCCATGACGTAAGTGCTATCCACACCCTCAATCATACAAACTGCAACGCTCTGCTTCTGAACAACTTGAAAGACAGGTGAGAGCCGTCAAAATCGATTGAGATGGTCAATAATCTCTTGACGGCTACAGCGCTTGGGAACAGTTGAAATTAATGCGCTTCCATTCAGATAAACTCATTTTTCAAGACATTTTGCCAGTTGATAACCGAGATTCCGTTCATTTCAAAACCCCTCAGATGATGCGTCTGTTTTACAGGGGGGCATGTTAATAACTTAAATATTAAAAAATAGACGATAACAATGTCTGCTAAGGGACCATGTGGCAAAGAACTATCTAGTATATTATGTGTAATGGACGATGCAAGAACGTCGCATTATTATTAATTAGTATTCCAGAACATTCTAATAACGTAATTACTTTATTTAGAATCTGTGTAATACTCTGAAGCAGGAATCTCAAATTCGCGGCCCGCAGGATGATAATTTGTGGCCCGCGCCTTGGGATAAAAATGAAGGTAGTTGAGAGCATTGGGATGTCTTTATCAGAGCCTTTCCCGCGGAAAACCTGATGCGGCCCAGCCTCAACCAGACTCTGCCTCTGGCGGCCCCCAGGTAAATTGAGTTTGAGATCCCTGCTTTAGAACATTAGTAGGAAAACATATAAACAGTGTATCGTTGCAACTACCCAGGGGGAGCTTCCGTAGACCGATGTGCAATACATTATACTGGTTTAGAAAAATTTAGAAAAAGTTATACTGGCCTATTTTGTACTGTCTTCCCACTGTGGGCCTACGTCAACGCAACGACGAATGGCATAGCGAATAATTCAGTGTCACGGGAAGATTGTGGCCCGAGACCTTTAGTTCCCCACAACCATTCATTATTTATGCATCCAGTTGGGACTGAAGAGAAATGTTTATTTGGGTAAATTTTTCTGTTACCCAACCTTGTGGACTACAAAAGTAATGGTTACCCAACCAATATAGAGCTATTAAAATATGCTACCCAACCCTTGAAAGATAAAGAAAATTATTTACCCAGACCTGAAGGCTGCCTGAAAAATCATTTACCCAACCTATTTCTCTTCGGCCCCAACCCGAGCCATAAATAATGAGTGATCCCAAACTACCGAAACAAAAAAGCAAAAAATAAGCAAATTCGTCGGGGCTATGCAAGCATGGTCTTCAGCTTCCTCTCAAATGTTGGGAAAGCATTAGATGATTTAAAGTCATTTGACAGCGAGCTCCAAATCGTTCTATATCGATTGGCGAGGGACATTCCGGCGTAGGAAATAACCAGAGGCCTGAATGGAGTTATGTCATTCGGTTCTCACAATTCGAGGCGATTCATGGATGTGTCTATGACGATGTCCATGTTGGTATGTATGGCAATGTATGTATGGCAATGTATGTATGGCAATGTATGTATGGCAATGTATGTATGGCAATGTATGTATGGCAATGTATGTATGGCAATGTATGTATGGCAATGTATGTATGGCAATATATGAATGGCGATGTATGTATGTCTGTATGTATGGCGATGTATGGATGGCGATGTATGTATGACTATGTATGTATGACTATGTATGTATGGCGATGTATGGATGGCGATGTATGTATGGCGATATATGTATGGCGATATATGAATGGCCAAGTATGTATGGCTATGTATGTATGGCTATGTATGTATGACTATGTACGTATGGCTATGTATGTATGGCTATGTATGGCTATGTATGTATGGCTATGTATGTATGGCAATGTATGAATGGCTATGTATGTATGGCAATGTATGAATGGCGATGTATGTATGGCGATGTATGTATGGCGATGTATGGATGGCGATGTATGTATGGCGATGTATGAATGGCGATGTATGTATGGCTATGTATGTATGGCTATGTATGTATGACTATGTACGTATGGCTATGTATGTATGGCTATGTATGGCTATATATGTATGGCTATGTATGTATGGCAATGTATGAATGGCGATGTATGTATGGCGATGTATGTATGGCGATGTATGTATGGCAATGTATGTATGGCGATGTATGTATGGCGATGTATGTATGGCTATGTATGTATGACTATGTACGTATGGCTATGTATGTATGGCTATGTATGGCTATATATGTATGGCTATATATGTATGGCGATGTATGTATGGCAATGTATGAATGGCGATGTATGTATGGCGATGTATGTATGGCGATGTATGTATGGCGATGTATGTATGGCGATGTATGTATGGCGATGTATGTATGGCGATGTATGGATGGCAATGTATGGCTATATATGTATGGCTATGTATGTATGGCGATGTATGTATGGCGATGTATGTATGGCAATGTATGAATGGCGATGTATGTATGGCGATGTATGAATGGCAATTTATGTATGATCATGTATGCATGGCGATGTATGCATGGCTATGTATTTATGACCAAGTCTGTATATGTATTTGTATGGTTGTAGGTATGCATGCGTGCATTGCTCCATTCCGAACTCGAGTCATAGCTTTCTCAATTTCATCCCTAGCAAGACTGGCGGCGCATCCAATGGTATACCCTCCGAGTTGAAAATGGAGAAATGCACGCATGCATACATACAAACATACATACATAGTGGTGTAAAGCTATAGAAATAACTAAGAGGACTCTACGTTCGGGGATGAATTTGCTAAGTACCACATAAAATCAAATCAAATCAAATCCAAGAGAAATTATCATATGTTCCTTTAAGGAGAGTAAATCATTGGCTACGTCATCATCAAAGTCAGCAAATGAACAAGACCACCAAGAATTTCCTTCACCAGAAAATCGAAACGGCCTGGGGGCTCAAAAGTCCTCCAAAATCTTTGAAAAAATAACTAGGAGAGGACTGAACTCTATATAGGGCCTCCCTGCCCTACATCCGTGGGTGCATCACCTTTTGACGTGTGTAGTTTTATATTCACGCGACGGTTCAGGGATTTGGGACAGTAATTATAGATTCAGCAGCAGCTCTGCCTAGGAGTGAGAAACGAGGGATCACACAGGGGAAAGGGTTACATTAACAGAGGAAGAGATTACCAAAAGAGCAGGGAAAAGACTATACTTAATGGGTGAAACATAGAAATAAAAAGCTTCCACGCGAGTAGTGAATGTCACGAGCGGGCTATAATTACGATAATTAGGTCAAAGTTGCCTAAATCTGGGATACACGCGGTTGGAATATGGTTGAGGATCTTGCTGGCTGGTAACGCCAGGAGACGGTTTTCGGTGAAGTTCCTTCGCCTCCTCTACATAGCTTGTGAAGACGCCAGAAATGAGATTGACAGTAATATTCGAGCCTACGCGGGCGTCTATCGCTGGCATTGATGAACTACATGCCAGCGTAGAATGAAGCGAACGGCTACTGCATGTTCCGATCGCAGACAGTCAACAAAAACTCGATGTATTATAAAAAAATGAGAAATTCAAGGGGACATACCATGCTGGTCCATTGAAAATCCATGATCTTCAAAGTGGCTCAAATATTCATGCTCATCAAAAATGCCGAAATACGGTGCTGGCTTGCCAAAGAGCACTTTCACAAGGCAACACAATACGAGCAGAGTCTTCATGTTTAGCTGCGAATATTCTCCAACTGTGTTAGAAACTGCTGCTGTCTGCTTGCAAAACTGCGCTCTGGCACTGGGTGCATTGCTCCGTCTATTTATCAGAGAAACGAATGTCCAAAATTAACACACCTTGCGTGTCACGGGCGCAGCTGCTAATCCCATTACGTCACTGTTCACTATTGTTCGGAAAGAGCAAATCGCTGCATGCTGACTTGTGATCTACGTATGACACAGCGACGCGCTGGGCACACGTAAACAACTTGGTGCAGACTCACACGAGTGCGTCAAGCTCAGCACACTCATTTCCTGCATGAAACACTGCCCAACGCCAGCTATGTTTAGCATCGGGACCGACTGGCAAGTTGTCGTGGCAAAACAACACAGGATGAAAATCGAGCGTCAGATTGTCATCAGTAAAGAGCCCTCGTCGTCACCAGCGGCCAAACCCTCGGGGCGTGGCCATTTTCATGAGCCGCCTCCGGGGCCGTCTATATTGGCCCCTGTCCTATTACGCATGAGGATGCAGCTTCGATTTTCTGTTAATCGTTAAATTCCTCTGGGGGGAAATACATCATCATAAATCAGCATAAATTATGAATAGACCTAGGGTATTCCACCGCGCGGAGAGAGAAGTTCAGTTTCCACCAACACCTGTGTTCACCATTTACACTACAAAGGTTTTCAGCCAGGAGTCGTAACTTCAAACAATCCATTTAGGATTCAGTCCTGTTCTATTTACATTTCTCTCTTTATCTTAATTAATTATAAACAATTGTTTTACGCTCTTAGCGTTTTGTTTCATTTTGCAATTAAGTTCATCCCAAGTTATTCAACATTATAATTTAGTTAATTTTATATCGATTGTAATCAAATTTCTCAAGTGGAGGGCCCCTTGTAAATCAGCCCCGACTGAAGGGCTATCCTGAATTGAATCAAATCTAATATCAATAAATTTGATCTTGCCTCCCTCTCCTCTTAGCCTTTCAATTTCTTTCTTCCATTGTTGAGGCTTTGTATAGGCCGCCGTGGCCTTTCCCCGACATAACTCACTTAAAAATTGAAATGAAATACATCTTACGTAAAAAATCCTCACAGTGAAATATACACATCCCAAATACAGTTACTTCAAGGTTAAATCACTGGGAACCAGCATAGCAACACAGGTGCTCGTGGAAATCGGCACTGAATTTACAAGTGGGGTCGCTTTGTCAAGAGAGCTTGCATTGTAACCTTGATTCTTAGATTCCTACTGGATTTCTTCTGGAAATACAATCGGGTTTTATGAGGAATCCTGTAAAAGAAACTGCAGAGTCGCATCCCCAAAACTTAAGAAACGTTGCTACAAGTCCAGAAACTTTTGATGCAATGTTACCAAACATTCAGCTTAAACGAGCAAGCAGATTTAGCCACTGACAACGTTAAAACCCCCGGGCCTCGACGCATGGTGTTTGCAAAGCATTCTCGTTGACCAGAACCTCTTGAATAAAGATTCAACAACCAAGGGGGGCTGGGAGTTAGTAAAGCTAGCAAAATTAGGTTTTCATGCTAAAGGACTCGCTCAGAGACTCTTTTGTACAGAAACTGGACAAATAGTTATGAAACGCGTCTAAAAGATTTTGCAAAATCTCTCATGAAAACTGAGTAAACTTGTTTACTGACATGGATAGAAAGAACAAGTTTTGTCATGGGAGTGCCCTGATTCAAGAACAGGCCTGAAAAGTACTGTTTTTGACAAAAAGTGATGGCAGTCTAGCAAGCAATGCTTACTCTCGGCACAATACACTAAGCAAAATGACAGAAAACACTAACTGTTAATAACATGATTCAAAGTCAAGCAAGTCAGGCCAAAAGAAAATTACATTTTCATTCCCCAAGACTTTCATTGACAGAACAGTCCCGCCCTTTTCGATTTTATCCTTTACACTTCAATCTGTTTTCTAGTTGCAAAATTATTTAGTGCAATAAAATCTGGAGCCTCAAGGTTGATGGGTATAGAAACAGGCTGCTTGAAACTTTGCTAATAAATTCAACATTCACATACCAGCAAAATTAATCAAAGCATTCACAGTTGGCATAGTGGTTAGTGCATGTGTCTACACTGCTGAAGGTCTCTGTTCAAGATATGCTTGATCATTTTCAGTTCTGGATGTAATCTACATATCCACCCAGCTGTAAATGAGTACCTTTTGTATAGCTCTGGGTCCAACGTAAAAAGGAAAGGAAACCCACTCTGCCTCGCAATGTCATAGCTCAGGTTGGGTACCTCTCTGGTAGGGCATGGGGCTCTGGTAATGCATGGGGTTATTTCCCAGGCTCGACTGTACCAACTAATTAAAGTGACTATAAAAAATATTCCAGAGAAGCTTCGGGCAACCTGCTTTTAAATTCTTAAACAGGGTTCAATACAACACGCAGAAGGCAGTGAAAAAGGGTGACTGACAAGTCTCAGCTACTGTAACATTGTTACCAAGGCAAGCAAAACTTGATCAGGATTATCAAGTACTAAGTAGATATATTGAATAGTAACAAGGCGATGCCAAACCAAGGAAAAATAGGATGGATGACATCAAAGAATGAACAATCATCTCAGGGATCAAATTGATTAGAATGGATGAAAGCAATAGAAATGAAGGGTAGCTTCACATCTTGAGAACACGACAAATGACAGACAACAGTGATGATGCAAATGATGACAGTGTTGATGATTGACTCATTGATAATGACTGATTGATTGTTTGATTGATTAAGATTATTGATTGATTATTGATTGATGATTATGAATGATTGATGATAATTGATTGTGAGTGAAAATTATGAGTGAATTATGATGAGTATGATTGATTGGTAATGACGAGTGTGATTGATTGGTGATGATGAGTGATTCTTAATGAGTATGATTGATTAGATGGTGATAATGATGATGGGTATGATTGATCAACAATGATGAGGATGATGATGATGATGATTACAATGATAATATGATTTCCTTGAGATGAGATGAGCTCCTTCAAAATATGATTTTTCAACATCCTACCTTACTGTTCTTTACTTTTGTTGTTAGCTTTATCCCCTTGTCTTGAATGGGACCAGCAGGACGAATTTCATTGTTTGATTCGCCACAATGTGGACAACTGAATGACATTAGGATGACATCATGGAAGAAGGGGATCTTTGTAAGAAGAAGCTTTGTGGACCCCTATAAAAATTGAAAATAGTCACAGCATGCTACCAAGGAAGAATCAAAGCAGAATAGATTACATTGACCCCTACGGAATGACCCTAGAATTCAACAGAAAAATAATAATAATAATAATATACAAATATCTAAACTGGATAAACAATTCAACTATTTTAAGCTGTTATAAATGAAATAAAACAAAGCAAACAGTAAAGCAAAATAAAAGATAAAGGAAGAAGTGACTTAATATCTACACTTACGTTGAAAGAAAGCTAATTGTAGTGGTTATCTAGAAAGTTTGAAACGTCTAGTTTGATTAAGCTGCAAACTTCCAATGGAAGCATATTAAAGAAGATATGAAATGGATTTTGTGACAAAAGTTAGGCATTATGTCTTTGAATAAGCAAATTGGATTGATTTAAGCAATCAAAAATCGCAATGAAAAAATTCTGAGAACTTTTAAATTTTGTTGCAATCTGCTTTAACTGGGGTGGCTATTGGGACAGGAGAGTCAATGCACTTTCTCTCTATAAGTATAACTTTCTCATAGAATGATCCATAAAATAACTGAGGTAAGCTTCCTCAGATGGGGGATATTCAGACCTTGCTATCATTTTATGTTGTAAATGGTCTGCGAAACTAGAGCAAAACAATTACCCACCATCTCCTCACATTCCAAGCAAAGACTCTCAATCTCAGTTGCCTCTGGCTCAGGGTCATCTGCTTTAAGGTCCTTGAACAAAGGACCTTGAGAATCACTTTCATTTCTCGTTGAAGATTCCATTTTTCTTTCACCACTAACAAGAGAAATGAACGCTGATTAAAAGAATGGAGTCAAACATCCAAATCAATAGCATTGCTTTTGGAGAAGGATATACACCCATCCCCTCCATCAAAAACCCACTATAACAGTCACTTAGAGTGCCTGATGCAGAAACCTGACAGCTATCATATAAGTATCTATTAGAAACAATTCATTTCCTTCTGTTAAAATATTACGCCTTCCTTATCAAACAGCTTCTGTAGTCCTGAGCTGCAAAGGGTTTGTGATTCATAAACTACAAGGCTATGCCATGCAAAAGGACCAACATGACATCATTGATGACCAAAATTATGATTGAATGGTTTGATGTAGTTCAATATAGATGTTTTATCAAAAACAGCGCTCCATTGTCATCACTTTTATTGACCTAAAAATGCTTTCGGAGAGGTGCACCACAATTTCATCAAAGGGGTTCTTAATCATCATATACCACTTTCTATTCAAACTTTGATATAAAATCTTTACGAAAACTTTCAGGCTTCCATCATTACTGATAACTTTACCTCCCCTGCTATTCCCGTCAGTAGAGGCGTCCTTCAAGGGGATTGCCTCAGCCCCCTACTTTTCAACATATGCTTTAACACGTTTATTCAATTCATCAAACAAGAGAAATACAAAGAACTCGGTTTCTCTACACATGATACTACTGATCGTCTCTTTAACCCTATTCATTGGTTACAATTTGCAGATGATGACGCAGTGGTTGTTACAACTGACAAGCATGAAAATCAACTACTTTTAAACTGTTTTACCAAGTGGTGCAAATGGGCAAAGATAATTATTACGGTTGATAAATGCGTCATCTTTGGAATCAAAACATTTTCTTCCCACTCTCTACAATTTCAACCCAAACTCTTTATCAACACCAAACTTCTGGCAGTTGTTAAAAATTGTGAATCCTTTAAACATCTTGGCTGCTTCTTCAACTTTGAAATGGACAACCATAAACAGCAAATCCACCTTGTTCATCTCTTCTCCACATGTTGAAACTAATCAATTTGTTACGCATCCTTCCCAAAAACAGGCTTCTCCTCTATCAACGCTACATTCTTTCAAAGCTATCCTGGCATCTAACTGTTGCTAATCTTTCCAAGACATGGGTCGTCCAGAATCTTGACAACATTGTGGTATGATTTGTGAGAAAACGGTCGGATCTTCCAAATAGCGGCACCCTCAGTGGTATTGGTCTTCCTCAAAACCAATTTGGTTTGAATCTCCTTCTTCCTTCTGTAAAACTCCAACAATGTCAAACTGTCCTACGTACCGCCTTGAAATCTTTGTCAAACGATGCAATAAAATCCCTGTGGAGAAGTACTAGTTTCGGTAGGGACATACAATATGATACATACCAAAACACTAAGCAAGTTTTAAAGGCAGTGCGTCAGAACCATACTGAACCTCCGATCTAACTTAACCTCTCAAGCCTTTCTCATTACTTTCCTCCTGAATCACTCTTTGAAAAACTGTAAATTCGCTCTGGTCATCTGCCCAAAGTAAACTACCCAAAAACATCTTTAACTTCACTGTCAGGTACCTTAATAAGACACACTTGCAACTCGGAAGATCTCACGCTGTAGAATCCCTCCCAAACGTCTGACTGCTCCTTTTCCTTCCAGCCAAAGACTCTTCTCCACGTTGTTGCAGGCTGTAGAACATATCTCATAGAGGGTCGCTTCACATGGGGACATGACTCTGCGCTAAACTTCTTGGCCTTATCACTTCAATGTTTAGATAATTGTACCTTCTATGTCAGCCTCCCACAATATCTTTTCCCTTCTCTCGTCACTGGTGAAAACCTGCGTCCTGACATGCTCATCTCCACTCTTTCTAATACTCGTTATGTTTTAGAATTGAGTGTTGGCTTTGAGACAAACCTTGATAAAAACGCTCATAGGAATTTTACAAAATATCGCTACCTTCTCAATGACCTAACGTCAAACTACTGCTATGTTCAATTTGTTAACTTGTCAATAGGTTTCCTTGGAATCTTTGGACAATCTTGCTATTTGTTAATTCAGATGTATTGTGATCTAACCATTGATAAAGCACATACTAACTACCAAGGGCAGCGGGCACAAAATTTTAAGTGCTATGACATTTACGAAAACCAGCTGGGGCATTTAAACCCCCACTCATTTTCTTGCGGAGTGAAAAACGGGAGCATGAAAGCTATAAGTTATTTTTTAAACAAACAAAACAGTTGCAATGCTTTTGTGAAACCCCAGCTGTCTGCACAACGATCGCAGCAAGCGGCGTTGCACTTGTAGAAATATGAGTTGCTTTTTATAGTCTGAGGCATGAGACCTTGAGGAAGAAATAACTTGCTTCATCCGCCAAAAAACTCACTCGCAATGAACATTAGTTAACAGTGTCACAGCTGAAATCTCAATTGGTGTCATTGCACGGAATAATTCATTGCTAAATCCATTCTTTGTGCCACTGTCAGCTGAACTTAATTACTTTGCAGCCCCTCTTTGATATTTTCATCCTCTGTAAATAAATCTTTTGATACAGTTTCAATGAGCACATGAAGTCAACATTCTGTATGCTAATAATGAGGTCTCTCACAGCATCAGTCTGCTCTATCGTGTTGATAGAAAGATCGTACAAGACAGTATCAATAGTCTATTGAAATGAATCTATTGCAACTATGGATGTATCTCAAGAAAGCCATCTGGTATCTCCTGGCACTGGTAGGCTATGACCGAGACGAGATGTTCTCTTTGGACTGCTCCTGAGGAAACAGACCAGCTTGTCTATTATTCCAGAGCGGCTGTAGTTTCGTGTAAATGGTATTTCATCGGTGGGCCTTCTACTCTACGCTGCAATCAGTCTCAGGGATAGCTGTGGTTGCTATTACTTTCTCGAAAATGCACGGCCACTCCTCAACAAGGGTCACAAAGTTTGCCATCGAAAATCAAATAGTATATTGTCATCTTCGAATAATCTCCTATCACTATGCATAGCAAACAAAAATATTTCATTGTTTTCCCTCATTTCCAAAAATCCATGCAAAATTCTGATAAGCAGCTGGAACAGTACTTAATACTGAACATGGACGTCCGTCTTCTTCAAAGCAAAGACGCTGGTCATGATTCAGTTATCCTTGAGTTTCCAATAGGCTAAAAAGTTTGGCAAACACTGCCAGATGCAATTTAATTCATGTTGAAAATTTTTAAGTTTTTTTCTCTTCAACAAAGCATACACTTAACAATGGTAAAAGTAGATTTGATGCCATGCTATGAACTCCTGGAATCTCATAGCATGTTACATCATTTCTATATGATTCACCAATGAAAAAGGTCACACACAAGCGTCCTCATTTATTGTTTCTGCTTCTGATGTTATGAAATTGAAGAAAGCCATAGCGCGGCCAGCCGAATAAGGCAGAGGCACTGAATGCTATTAACAGAAATTATATTGACAGCGTGCTGTGAAAGATTACACATTGAGAGGTTATTATAATGCATTCAATGATATTGTGAGAGCAGCGTATTATGACAATGGAACCTCCGAATAGGACAATTAAGGAATCATAGATATTTAAATTAGGTCTATTTCCTTCTTTCTTTGGAACTCCCAAATTTCGCGATTTTTCTATGGATAAAAAGACCTTAGCTTTGAAAAATTTTGCTATGACAGTCATAGTGGTCATAGCATTCTCCGCCGCCCCTGCTAACTACATATTAAATTAACGACTATAATCATTCTCATAACTTATTACATATTCTGCATGTGCAACGAACCCTGGACTAACCCAGACCCACTATCCTACTAACAGTCTTCTTCCAACCTTTAATTCTTCTTATTAAAGTCATTTTTTTTTCTCTTTTTACTTTTTTTTCCGTCGTTTACTTATTTATTCTTTTTTTTACACTAGAAATACTTATAATAAGGTCAGCCAAATACTAATAACCTATTATTAGAGAGATTTGCATTTGTATACTTGCTTCATATATCAACATGAAGCTTTAAAAAATTTCATAGAGCTTGTAATTTCTTTCCTTATGCTTCTTATTTTAATTGTGAATTGGATAAAACAAGCTATTTGCTAAGATGTGCTATTCCTCTCAAAGAAGTTACTACATATTGTACATTATTGCATTTATACATAAATACATCCATACATACATACATTAATATATTTGTACTGTTGTTAGATATAACAAAATAACACATACATACATACATACATACATACCTACACAAATCGTTTCGAATTATAAGAAAGCTATTTAAGTCGTACTACTTACCTTGGTCTTTCCCCTAGATAGAAACCTTTAAAATATCTCGGTATGTTTGGAAGATTATCGAATGTTTTGGCCAAGCTTAAACCCTTGGTATATATTTGTGAATGTAGGCCGCATGGCCTCGTTGCATTCTAAGCCTCTTTTTGAATTAAATCACTGCTGCGAAGGAGATGTGGCTGAACACGAGGTAGGGACATGTAAAGTTGGCCTGCCTTTGCCGAAGATGGGGAACGTTGCTTCAGCTGCTAGTGGACCACAGCAACCCACAAAGCCACCGTCCGGTGCATCACCTAGCGCTAACTTGCCTCCAGCGCCGCCGATGACAGCTCCTGGACCTCCAGCTGATAAAAAGCCCGAAAATGTGGTCCAAGCGGCAAAGACGAACCCTGGCAGCTTTGAGGACCTTCACAAAAAGACCAAAGGTATGAAAGAGAGCGTTGTGACTTATCCAATTTTGCACTCCGAAATGGGAACAAAAAACTATCAAGAATGAATTATGAGTTGTTGAGTTACGTAAACTGTGGACATGATGCCATCTCTGATTGCCGGATCATTTACAAAACTTGATACAGACGAATGCATGTCAATGGCAAGAATCATTCCATTTGGAGTACTCCACCTGATTTTGATCGTGCTTGTGCAAAATTGGCAGTTAACTTGTAGCCAATAGCCCTAGAAAATACCATCCTCATTTTTTCTACGTCTTTGAGGAGTCCTTGATGTTTGATAAAGGCAAATTATATTCTCGACCGGTATCAAATGCAAGATCTTTATCAAATTATTTGTCACTCAAGCGTCTTTGCCTGTCTGTGAGACCATACACCAGATTTTTCTGTTGGCTTGTTTTCCCTATGCTGCTGAAGCTTTTCACTGACCACATGTCGCTGTTCAAATGGCAGTATTTTTGCCATGAAAGTAAAAATCTTCAAAGTTTTATCATTATGATATAATGAAAGCTCAGCAGGTCCTATTACAAAGAATCTTTTGGCATGAACTCTCAAATTTAGGCTTATTTCAGATGAAAGTGCTGAGAAAATAGTCTTGGCTTAAAATTTTAGCTTGATATGTGAAGCTTTCTCAAATCTCTTTACAGAGCTGATGCCAGCACCTTTTGAGGGTTTTAAACTCGTCGTAAACAAAGGCTTAAGCAACCACTTTCAGATAAGTCATAGTTTGAATCTAAGTGCCACAACACCAAGCTCTTACCACTTTGGTGCTACTTATGTTGGCTCAAAACAAGTATCTCCTACAGAGGTAAATGTGCCATGGTTTTTTCTTTGTGATTCAATTTCTTTAGTTTTATGGCCAACTGTGTTGCTTTTTATTGGTGTAGAACAGATAAACTGGGTGTAAAACACATGAGCATTCGCTGAACGCCTCCATCTGACACTTGCCAGTGTATCGAAAGTCAGAAACCTTTATCAAAAAAGAAGGATCATTAATTAATCATATATATCATATAAATTCTTATTTCAACTGCCCCAGCTATTTTTTGCTATGCGTAGTTCACTACTCTGATGGCATGAACAGTTTCAGTAGGCTCATTATTGCATCTCAACATCTATGCTCAATTGAGCTACACTGATGAGTCATAAATTGCAAAATTTTGTAAAATTATGTAGCTTTGTGTGTGTGTGTGTGTGTGTGTGTGTGTGTGTGTGTGTGTGTGTGTGTGTGTGTGTGTGTGTGTGTTTAGGTTCATGCTGTGATTAGAAGCAGATAAAGAGGCTGGGCATTTTTGCTCTGATTTATTGAAAACTAGTCAGCAAGTATTGTGCAAAGAAGAGCATTTTCAAGCACTCTTTCTCTCCAGAGAGATTTTTTGCTCTTTTGCCATATACATCTTTGATGCTATTTATTTGTAGTAGATAATGTGTTTTTTTATAAACTTGATTTTGTGTACATGTATATTTTTTGTACATGCATTGTTATCATAATAATGATAGTAATTTCAATTATTTTAGGATCTTAACCTATTTAGCAGTGCTGGTTTACAAGGGGCCGTCCATCTAGGAAACTAATTTAACAAAATGGCAATATATAGGAATTAAGATACAAATGTTCATTACTAGTAAAATCCAAAGCAAGGTAAATCAACAAAATAGAACTGCAACAAAATATTTAGATAGCTACTTTAAAAGATTTTACTGGTGACGCCTTTTTGCAGCAGCCAATAGGCCTTTACAAGCTTTTGCTCCCCTAAATGAAAATCCATTTTGCCCACTGCCTTTCTTTTTTAAACGCGGTTTAAGATCATTCTGAGAGTTTCTCTCTAGCTTATTTGACAACATTATTTTTCATTTGAAGGCATATCCGGTCATTCTTGGCGATATTGACAATGCTGGAAGTCTTAGTGCGCAAATCATTCACCAGTTTGCACCGAATGTAAAAAGCAAATTAGTTGTTCAAGTAAGTAAATCGCTTATACCAACAGTTTGATTTTCAACAGCAGACATGACCAAAAAGTGGCTTTGTTTCTCACAAATTTTTTACGTTGTAGACAATTTCATCTTTTATAGATGCTTCCGTAAACATTGCTTCCATCGAATCAGGGATATGCCTGATCCCCTGTGGTAAAGGGGAGCCGCAAGAGAAGCCCAATCCGCTCACGCCCTCTCCAGATTTCATAACCTAATCCACAGACTGTATCATACAAGTCATTGTTTATTCCAAGAGCTTGCAATCTAAAAAGCTTAATAGTAATAATACCATATTCATGAAGGTCACCGGATTCAGCTTAATAAAGCTATTATCAGTCTGGGACCTGCTTTTTTCCCTCTTAATTTTCAGAATTCACCAAATTGTCTTCTGTCAGATCCAAAATCAACAAGCTGTACCTTGCATCCCTCTCCTCATAGCCTCTCCTCCTCTCCTTGTAGTCTAAATTTGCTTGAAATGTTCAAAAGCTCTGTTCCCTATTTCATCAGGATGTCTCAGCTTTGTACTTTAATTTTCTGTCTTTGGAACATGGGTGGTCTTTTGAATGCTGTGGGAATCATTAAGTGTTGCCCTAGCCCAACGGAATCTCTAATTTTTATAAATCCATTTAAAAGATAGCACGTGTCATTGCTAAGGAAGTTATTTTTGACTAAGTCCTGGAATGAACTGCCAATGGAGATGCATAATTTGCCTTCCAAAATAGTATTTAGATGAAGCTTAAAACACACTTAATATGTTCTATTCAATAGATGAGGGTAGATACCTTGACACATCAAAAAATCAAAATCTATAATCCTTTCCTTTTCATTTTTATCAACATTCTTTTTATCAATATGTTTTAATAGGTGGTGTTCCCTTCCCGTTAGTTTACCTACCTAGGGAATTCCTCCTTAACAATTCATGACACCTATTTTAACAGTTGACCTTGCTTTGATAATGATCGATACTTCAATACATTATCCCCCTTTGTCATCCTTCAATTTCAACTCTATGGTTTATCCAAATGATACCCCTGTATAGCAAGGTATATACCAATGTTCTCTAAGTTGCGTTGTTTTCCTTCGAATGCTGTAATAAAGCTTTTGTTGTTATTATTATGTTAGCGTTGTGAATTTAAATTATTTCCAATCAATCCATCAAAAAAAATTGAATGAAATTTCATATCATTGTAATGTTCGTTTTCGCTAACTGAATTCATTACCTATGTGCTTTTGAGGAGGTGATACAAGGACGGTGAAAGCATGAATTTCCTGCAGCTAAATTTCTAATGTGTATAGTGGTAGTAATAATGAATATGGATTGTCTTCTAGACACAAAAGTCTCAGTTTTCCATGATACAAGCTGACTCTGAATACAAAGGCAAAGATTTCACTTCCACGTTAACACTCGGCAACATAGATGTTATCAACGAATCAGGCATAGTCGTCGCGCATTTCCTGCAGAAGCTTCTGCCTCGTCTAGACGTTGGTGCCGAGCTGCTATACCACTATGGTGCTGGTCAGGAGGCCGCGGCCCTGTCACTGGCTGGTAGGTACGCAGCTGACAATTGGGTCGCAAGCGGGTCGCTTGGTCAGTCTGGATGGCACGCAACCTACTACCACAAAGGGAACGAAAACGTGCAAGCTGGAGTAGAGTACGAATACAATTCTAGAGCTGGGGAGGGGTGCGTTAGTTTAGGCTACCAAGTGGACCTTCCTAAGGCTAATTTTACTTTTAGAGGATTAGTTGATACCAACTGGACTGTCGCTGGTTTCCTTGAGAAGAAATTGCCCCCGCTTCCGTTCACCTTTATTTTGAGCGGAATGATCAATCATCAGAAGAGTACAAGTAGATTTGGATTTGGACTTTTGATTGGTTAAAGCACCTATCTAGTCGAATATAATTATATTTTCCTACTGCCAAGTCCGTCCTTTCCATGGTCTCTTTCCAAAACATTCAATGTAAAGTGTAGGTAGCAGCCCCCGATGATTTGAAATGCATCAAAATGACCGATTGACTCTCGAAGTCCTTCACAGAAGGGTCCAATTCTTTGTGTGAAACCAGGAAAGAATTCATTCACCAGTATCTTACCTGATTCGTGCCTTAACTCGGCACAGGGGTAGGCGCTTTTTGGAACATAAAATCGAGTTTTTTATGTTCTAACAGAATCAAATTCTAATTTTCCTTCCATCCAACCCTTATTTTGTAACTATGTTGGAAAGATTGCATCTAGTTTATAGCCATGCCTAGAAGCAACCGTAGCCTTACAACAGAAGGGAGGGGCCTACTCCCATCGAAGCTCTACTTGTTGTATTCGGAAAGGGATCTTTTGCGAAGGAGTCCGATGTTTTGGTGGTATTTTGTGTGAATCATAATTAGGAAGAGCAGTTTCTCTCTGTGTCACCCATGTGAATGAATCGTAGATCTATGTTTTCATTGCTTATTCATGAGAATGTATATTACCCTTGAATTTATCGGTATTTACTGTCTATCTTCTGCACCACTGCTGAGTGGTCCGTCCAGTAAATTCTCGGCGTGAAGCAAAGCCCACTTTGACCTAGGCGCATTTTAATAGATCGTCTTCAATACATCGTCTATACAACGTCTTTTCTTTTGCGTTATCCCCATTCTGTTTGCATGCAAGGGACTTAAGATTCAAAAGCCAAATCTATGTACACCCTAGGGGGGCTCTGATCCTAGATTCATCGACGACAGAGATGCAAATTTGTCCTAATTGTGGACCATTTCAACCGAGGTACCTCCTCTAGGACGGTACGAAGTTTTATTGCTCAAAACATTCTCAGGAAAACTAGCATGGTCTTCGAATATTTTGCATTACCTTTTTTCTGCTACCCTCGAAGTGCATTATCTCAAAATACTTCATATCAGTGTCCCCGTCACCCGCTTTTGACATGCCTTTTACGTAGCTATGTGAACGAATCTCATTTGATATGTGAAAAGCAGTTGCTAGGCCGACTCTCAACTGCCCGTCCGATTCGATAGATACGCACATAAAATGTGGGTGGTTTTCGTAGGGACTTAAGAAGGTGAAACGAACACACAGGGTGGAGGAAAAACTTCTATGGAGTAGTGACGATGAAACGAGAGAAACGCACCTCAGCACCATTGAAGAATATAACTTACAATAAGTCACATTTAACTGAAATTTATTAGATCTTTACGGTTTTGTGATAGCTACTAAATGACAAAATCGCTTAATATGGATAGTAGCGTGGTTAAAACTCAAAGAAATTGAATCCTGTAGTCGAAACGAGCGTCGAGTAGCCCATGTTAAAGAAGTACCATTATGAGCCACAGCATCTTAAGGTAGGGTGGATACAATCCTCGCAGCAGTTTAGCACCAGCTTTGCGGAGGCTTCACTATCGGGTGGGCATAAAGAGGAGGTCCAGATATAGGAACAATCGGGCATTTGAACCCAGGGTCTTCAGAAAAGTAAACGTGTCCCAACCATTATAAACCTGCCATGGCTATCTTCTGTATACAAGACAACCCTCTCAAGACGTAGAGGTGTGCGATGCAGCCAGGGTTTATCTTACGGATTTTTCATCGTTATAAAACGAAGCTATTCGCTCCTGATTTTGACAAAGCCTGGTGAAATTCTGCAGTTGGGAAATTGACGTCCAAATACAATGCAGACGAGAAACGATTGACGAGACAACGGGCAAAAAGTGCTCCAAATGACTTTTTAGCAGTACGCCTGCTTTCGTTTCACACTCTGACGAGTGTAGGACGGAAGGATTTGCAGGGGGACGAAATAATGTTCCACCTTTCGGCGCAATATTCAAACTAGGTACCAATTATACATCTTGCCTTCTTCCATACCACAGAGTACAGATACATTAATCTTTTTTCTTTGTCCCCACGAAAACTTCATCCTAGGTCCCGGGAGAAACCGTCTTTGTGGTTCTCAAATTCGAAATTTTCTTCACCTGAAGCTGCACGTTCCCATTAGAACCTCTTTAGTCGCGTTCGACTCGTGGTAATCTTGAGCAACCTCTAAGTATAACTCCTCATCCACGAATACCCTACCAGCATGAATAAATAACTAATTTTACAAATAAACTCTCAATAGAAATCAAACGAAAGCTCTGCTATTCTACATAGGGATCGTGCTTTGGGAACCAATCGACTTTGTCGGGATTCCTTCAAACTTCTTCTGAGCAATAATATTGTGGCGCTCATTCTAGTGTTCCTTGCAACCCCATTTCATGTTTTGGCACCAGAGGAAAAGAAACTTCCCTTTGAGAACTCCAGATTTCGTCCAGGGATCTCAATATCAATCTGGTATCTAGTTGATGAACTAGATATCCAATATCGCCAAACATCAGGCCGACGCCCAGATGAAAGGGCTAAGCACAAAAGTTTCATCACTGACTTAATACATTTCGAGTGTCTTTTGTGTTGAAGAGGGAAAGAGTTGCCCCTTCGATTGGGTTTCTGGTTTGACAAACTAAGGTGCCATGGATTCTGTGTACCACTGAATCGGGTCCTTCCCTAGCCGTTTCTTCGTGTGAGTGGGATGGCCCTCAACTCCGCTTCATTAGACTTTTAGCCACACAACGTTACAAGTGCAGTGAACATTTCTGTTATGGGCTGGCGACTAGGGTTACAAGTTGCATGCCCTTGCTCCAACTGCTGAGTACTAAGCGCTGCGTATGACACAACTGGGGTATTGAACCCCAGCCTACCGCAGATCAACCCAGCAATTAGAGGGAGGCACAGTTTAAGTCTATGGAGGGGAGATCAGTCTTTTCACTTCCACTCTCCGACATCAGGTTGAATTACCGTTGCGTCGTAGCAATCATTCTGTATTATAATCAACCCTTGTTTGGGTTATGCGTCATATTCACTACGATTTCACCTCTCTGATGATGCTGGCGAGGCTCTGTCTCATTTTTTCTACCGCCAGCCTCTCTGCTTCGTGCCGCTCCTTCATAATCTCTAGTGCTGATTGCTCGTGACCGCGCTCTGATGATGGACGCTGTCTCGCAATCGACTTGGAAGGCTTCCTCGACAAACTGACATTCTTGACGCCTTTCGAGTATTCCAACGCCTGAAGGAGGAAATTAAAAATGGTGTGAGTTGACTTAGAGGAGTGCAAAAGGAAAAAGAAAGCTTTTTCTTATCGAGGCGTGTCAGGAACACCAGAAGCTCCACCCACTCACACCCCTTCCAAGTTTCACTGCCTAATCCACGAACCCTTTCCCATAAGTTACCAAGAACATGCAATTTATGGAACATCCTGCCCTTGTCTTCCTTTTCTGAATGTCACAACTTGCCATCATTCAGATCTAAGATCAATAAACTTGCACGTTTCATTAGCAGTTTTCAACTGAAACCAAACTTCACCTTGTTGACTCATGCCAAACTATTCATTTCGATGAGGCTTGTTTTGGCTCGTCTGTATTTTATCACTGTTTTCACAAAATTTTGTTGATTTTTCATACAAGGGGGGTCTTTCTCGATTAGTTTATCTATTTAGAAAGCCCATCCTTAATGAGTCTATCATATATACAGTCTCATAGTTTTATTTAGCTATAATTTGTATTCCTTAATGTAGTAAATTGAATTGTATGTAAAATAGATTTATGAACGTTTTGAAATTGAAAAAAATTGAGTCATAAAAACATGAATTGTTGAAAAAACAATTTCAGTCTTTTTGATTTAGAAAATACTAAACGACCAGCCAATGCTGCATCTTAAGTAACATTATAGTTTGTCTTGTAATTGAAATTATCATTATTATTACTACTGTTTGATGTGCACGTGGCTAATTTTCTATTAAATACAATCCCTTGCCGAGTTATATCCTGCAACCTAGGGTAACGGAAGGTAAAGTTTCATGCATTTTATGACTGTAGCACTATGATAGTGCTAATCTCCTAATCTTGTAAGAACAGTATATTCGGTGACATGGATATTACATATCGCAGTAAATGAGCTGTCCCATTCAGCACTATCTTTTGCAATTTTTGCAGACTAGGGTTCCCTAGAATTCACTTGACATGGTCTTCAGTTTTCTTCTTCATCATACCTAATGCCCAAACTGCAACTGGCATTACTATTGCTTTCAAATGCCACGTCTTCTGTATTTTGATTTCTAGGTCTTTGCATTTACTAATGTTTTCATACTCCTCAAGTGATAGGTTTCTATCAGAAGGCACTGTCAAATCAATGAATAAACCTGCCATTTTCCTATAGGCACTATCATCATTATCATCAAGTACTTAAACTAGTACAGGGAAATATAGACCCTCCTGATGTGTGCTTGGTAAAAATCAGCGACCAAAGGTGTCACTTAATGGTGCAAACATTATTATGTATTTGATGACTCACTGCAGCTCTTTTTGATTCATTCAATCTGTCTTTCATCAGTGGAGGTGGTGCAGACCTTACTTTCTTAACAACCATCTTCTCTCGATTCTGTAGTGAAACAGCAGATGCATAATCTTTCAGTCTGTCAGCTCTCGCTTTCTTCAATTGAAAAAGAGAAAAGAATTAGGTGCAATGTAACTATGGAAATTGAAACAATGTTGAAGTCTATGGAGAAGATCAAGATGGATTCTCACAGCAACCTATCACACAAATATGTAATTCTTTTTTATCCTTTTTTTGGAATCTATGGATGAATATCTTTTTGTCCAATATGCAAAGGTCGGAAATTGTTGATGAGAAGTTCACCTGGTAGTTGGAAAAACTAAAGTGAGGAGATATCACATCAAACATTATGGTCTTTAAGAGAGGGTGCTGTCTTCTCCATTAGTTTTATATATTGACAGAGCTCCCTAAAGGGATTCGCATGCATGCAACATTTTACATAATTTTTATCTGCTTATTTTTAGAGAGTTATGATGGGAAAGGCCATGGTGACCTATACAAAGCTCCAACAAAGAAAGAAAGAAGAAAGCAAAAGGCTAAGAGGAGAGAGAGATTAGATCAAGTTTTTTCATCTTCGATTTGAAAGATGGCAAGTTGTAAGATTCAGGAAAGCAAGAAGAAGGCAAGACTTTCCATGAATTGTTATTGGTAAATGTATGCTGCGTGTTATCATAAGTATGCATTTGTAACTTAGTGGTGGCATGGTGTAGTGGTCCAGAGTACGGACTCACAATACAAAGGTGAGTTCAAATCCTACACATGTCACAATAAAAAACACCATTGATGAGGAAGGTAGCGGAAAACCACCTCATAAAATCTAGAAAAGAACTCAAAGCCCCGACTCTGGTTTCTGCTACGCTTGAAATTGAGAATGCAAGGCAGCCCGGTGTGTAGAGGACTTTTAAAATATGAACTTAATCAGTATTCTTTACTAACATCAAGACGGGGAGATATAAAGACGAATTTTGAAGGGAAAATAGAAATTTCAGTTTAATCTTTTACCTTTTTCAAGTATTCATCAGACGATGTATCCGGTCCTAATGATCGTTGGAGAGTGACTTCTTTATTTAAAGCTTTATAGTCTTTAAGACCATACTTCCTATAAGAAACAGGCTTGTTCTTTTTCTCTAAATGTTGGGAGGCATAGCTTTTTTGCATGTCTGGTGTTTGGTGAGTCTGTTTATCAGCATAATGAGAATGTATTTGAGCATAATTATTGGCCTTGGCAATCTCCTCTTGCCTCGGTTGACTTAAACTTTGAATAGAGAGTCTATTATTTGAGTCTGTCACAGCTTGAAAAAAATTCTGGCTTTGGAGGGTTTCTGCTGGATAAAAATTTTCATTCTGGGGAAATTTTGCTACGCTCCATTCTGCTATTTGCGGCGAAGCAATATCAAAGATGTGATTTTTCAAATTCTTTTCTTCCTCCTGGATCATCTCTTCAAGCCTTGAAATTTCAATGTTCTCTCTTATGTTTTTTAAGTCAATTCTTTGTTGATAACTTTTCTCTTCGAATCTTCCATCAAAAACACCCTGTGAAGCTGTTGGGTAGCTATCTAAAACTGGATTTTGCATTGATACATTCCCTCCACCAAGTAGATCAAAATCAATGTAACTGTTTCTGTCAACTTCCATATTTGTTCTTCCATCAAAAGCCTTGACTTTCAAAGAAGCCTCTCTTTTCCCTAAAGTCTTATCTTCAGCTTTGCCGTTCAAGAATTTTCTGCTGTAAGACCCTTGGCTTCTTTTCCCTAATTCAATTCTGTTTCTTGCTATGAATCTTGGCTCTGCTTCTTTGTACTTAAACCCTGCTTTTAATTTACTGGAACTGTTGGTTAATGATCTATCAGCATCTGCTAGCAGACTTTCTTCCAAATACCCATCACCAGAAAATTGGTTTTCCTCACTACCTAAAAAGCTCTTCTCTGACTTCTTGGGTAAGTCATAGCTTCTCAGCCGGTCACTTTCCTTTCCAACCATCTCAGCTTCATTGCGGTCAGAATTTTGATCAACAACCAATATATCTACAGAACCATAATCACGTTCATTCCTTATACGATTATAATCTTCAAGCATTTTCTGGTGCTGCTTTTCAAAGTCATTTGATGTCAGATCTTCGTCAAAACTAACATCCACGTTGCCTTTGAAAATCGTATCATCTACTTGCTTGGATTCTGGTAAAGAATTCGTTCCACCTTTATTGATGAAATTAACGTAGTTATCCTTATCTTCATCGTGGTGACTCTTGTAATCTATATTATTTCCTTGGTCCAGTCGCAACGCATCAAAATGATGAGGGGACTCAGCTGCACCCTCGCCTTTAGGCTCATTTGCAGGGTGGAGGTCGCCTCCGCTTTCTCTTTTCCCTTCTCCTTCTGCTTCAATGCAACTGTTTTCAAGCAAGTATTTCAAATGCTCACCAGAGTGAACTGCAATATTATCGCTCATTTTCTTCTTGTCTTCAAGTGAAATCAACGACCTGGTACGGACCGACGGCGGCCATGTTGATTTGCAATGTTCCTTAGGTTTGTTTACGCCTGACGTTACTTCCAAGACAACGAGCCGCAACAAACACCAGTTGCGTCAAAAACGCATTTGTTCACTTTGTAAAAAGAAGAGCCATGTCGCTGATTTCTGCTTAACTCAAAATCTAGTAAGCTGCGCAATTTTTTTGCCGGGTTAGTCAATGAAGGCCGAATTTAACCCCATGTTTCATCGGTCTGCTTTGCTACTGAGAAAACTCCTTAAGAATTCCTCTTCATACAGATTTCCTTTTTTTTTCTGTAGTTACGTTTAATCCCTATAATTTCATTTGTAATTTATAGCCTGCAGTTTATGCTGAGTGATATTGAATGCTTTTACGAAATTTGTATGTAGCGGAATTTAGAATTAGATGAACTGAACTGGACTGTGTGTCACTTTGCCTATTTCGGTACTGGATCAAAAAACCCAGACTTTTTCCACGCGTACCGTCTGGGGTAAAAAATGTTATCTTGACTAAAACCTGGTTTCAGCTACATTGTCATCCTATTCAGCTATTTTTCGAATAATTTTTCTAGAGAAGAGGAGAATCAAGAAGATATTACTCCCTGCTTATCCATTAATGACTCGCTTTTGTCGGCTCGTAAGCGATTCTGCAACCACTTTCCCACAAAGCACATTTGAGGGAAGGACTCGATGAAGATCCACATATAAAAAAAAATGGAATTTAATGACAATTTTTGACCGCATTCTTACTTGGATGTAATGTTTGATTGCTTTTTTATCCTTTTTGGTTTAACAGGCCACTAAAAGAAAATACAATTTTTTTTCTGAACAAGTCAACTTGCATTAACATTAATTATTATTGTGAAAATTAAGGTCTTGAAGCTGGCCTTTTGGCCCAACTCTGAATTTACTGTCAAATCTTGTTTGGGTGATATCTTGTGAAGAATGAAAGCAACAATGGTACCAAAGCATTTAATTTTCTAAAAAACGACCCTGCCTTCAATAATGTGACCAATAAAAGACACCTACGGCGGATATTTTCAAATCTGGCAATTGTATCTTACTGAAAAAGTGAAAAAACTCTGATCACAAAATACGTCGTTACTATTAATATAGCAGTTTCATTCCTTCGCAGCAGCTACACGTAACAACAAACTTTTAATTAGTACGTCTGAATTGGCCGGATAGGCCGGGTGGGGGTCTACGAATTTGCTCTGCTATAAGATCCCTTCCCAACCATTTAGTTATTCAAATTTGATGTAATCACTTTCTCTTCGTTCAAATTTGGCATGCAATTGTTGTCGTTTTTTTCTTCATTCGATAGTTTCATTCTAGTTTACGTCAGTTTTCATTAATCGTACTTATTGTTGTCTTTTCGGTTGAAATGAAAATTCTTATGTTCTTATATAAACTTAACCCAGGTTTTCCACCTGTTTTGATGAATTGTAATGGACTGAGCACATTGACTTCCTTCTTTCAAATACAAGAGTCAGGAGTACCTTGCCAGGATCCTAAGCCAGGGCATTGTGAGAAAGGGTGGTGATTGCCCTTCCTCGCCGAATTGTATCTCTAACTTTTACTCCAGGTACCCGTGTACTGTTGGGTGGACAGCGAGCGGGCGAAGGGGAACGAGCACTATGGCGACTCGAACTCAGATCCTCCTTAATCGCCCCTCCTTAATCGGCGGCATATATTGCACACAAAAACGAGGGTCTTTCCTTTGGAAAAAATAATGGGGAAAGTTTTAAGACGAATAAACGAGTCGGATAAGCTGAATGCTAATTGACAGTTAAGGAAATTTTTTTATAAATACAATGCTAAAACACAGTTATACATTTGATTGTGCCCCTCATAAGACTCAAGGTCATCGAGTTCATACTTTGAGACACACTTACAATAAACTAACTAAAGGAATGAAAGGGTTTGCTGGTGTCTTAACTATTAACAGACGAATCATAGAACGGAGAATCCAAGGACAGGATCCAGTGAAGCTAGAGAATGTTTGGCGGACAACAAGATATTTCTACTGTAAAATACTATCAAATACAGATGCAAAAATCAACTTCATATCAACTACTTAGTATCGGTTGGTTTCGTCTATGTAGCTGAAGGCCATACATCTATGGGCAGACGCTATGATTCCTAGCAGGCTATGCATCTATGCCAAAGGCTTGTCACAAAAAGGGTCCGATTGACAACTAAATTTCTCTACATTTCGGTGTTAAGTGATTCGCTCGCTGTCCGGTGCATAGGCGGCGCCCATCTCCGTTTCTTTCGCTTTTGGGCTACTTGGCTGTAAAAGCACAGTCAGTGCTACAATTGGGGTCGACAGTGTTAAAGCAAAGTGTGTTTAGCTCCCATGCTCTTTCCCAAATTGCTGAGTGCTAAGCAGGGAAATATCACGCACTAATTCTTAACCTTTTGGTATGACACGACAGGGTAAATAGCGCCGGCCTACCAGGTGCAAAGAAAGCTCTCTACGGCAAGGCCATGGATGTTGTTATAACTTCGCTATATAACTTAAAAAATCACGTAACTTTTCCCCACCCCCTCTAAACACACACACACACACACATACACAATCAGCCAATCGGAATGCCATCCTTTCTCAGGATTCTATGAACAGACCATGCTCAAGGAAATATCATACAATAACTTACAAATGAACTCATGACAACAAGACAATACTACGAAGAAGATAAAATGGGGAGCAAAATGATAACTGCCCCAAGACCACTTTACCTTCCACGTGGTAAGATGCTTCAATATACCGTATTTTCTGAAATAAAAGGCGCCCTCGAATAGAAGCCGCACTTGAATAGAAGCCGCATTTTCCCCTGCTGAATATAATAGAAGCCACGTATTTCTTTCCTCATATCGTAAGGATTTCTACTTCATCTTCCTCAGCGTTGCAACGAAAACAACAAAAGCCGCCCTTGAATGCAAGCCGTCTTTGATTATACGCCGCATTTCTTCCTTCCGGAAAATAATAGAAGCCGCGGTTTCTATTAAAAAAAATACGGTATTCATATGAATCATACCAATAAGAAGCAACCCTGTTTCATGTTACGCTGTATTTTCCTTCTTCGTCTCTCTCTTATACAAACAGTCACATTGTTGACCAGTCTATCTGATATGCAAAGTTCAACTTAGGTGCTTATGTATATGCAATGTAGGCTTACAAACCGACTACGAATAAGAAATACAAATCTATAGAGCCCCCCCGGCTGACAATATTACAATATTACAATACTTAATTAATCTCGCTTTAGTACACGTGGTACTTATTTTTGAATGTAGGTTGTCTTCTCTGAGTGCATGGGAATGTATTGGATTGGACTGCATCGGGTCAGCTGGATTCCTTTCGCTTACGCTGTTCGGAAACATCTTGTTAAACGGAGTAATCAGTGGACGTTGCGAGACGGGGGTTACTGCAAGGCAGCAGCCATAACAGCTTCGATCCTGGAAGAAAACCCATACATCATAGGGGAAATTTTTTGAGAACACCAACAAATAAATTAAACTAAACGGGTCGTATTGAATAACAGTCAACACATGAATTCTCATGGATTGGAATTTCGGAGGGAAAGCTTCGTCAAAATCCAAAAATCAACGATCTCAATCCTGATAACATGCGGGAATTCTTTGCTAAAAAAATGTTCCCTACAACCTTGGTAGTAAAGGAATATGCAATACATCTTTCCGCTGAATTCTCAGCGCTACGGGATAAATCCCGCATCTTTTAGAGAGAGTCGATTGTGAAACATCCTTAGTTGTTTGAACGAAAACTGAAAGGTCTTTTTTCAATTCAAGAGAGAAATGAGCTGCTGGGACAACAACGCCTGTACGTGCCACAGTAGCACTCAATTTCAGGGTTTACCTTCTCTCTTGCATGATACGCGGCATAATTCTAAAAACGGTGTTAATTACCTCACATTAACTAAAAATAAACAAACGGTAAACTGGTTCATGAAATGAGAATGAAGCAGAACACAGCAAAATTCTCTCGTGAGCTCAGATGCAAACATGTCAGGATAGCTCAATGGTAAGATCCTTGCGCATTGATCCTATGGTCAGTGGTTCGAGTCCCAACTCAGCTAAACTTTCACTTAGAGTGAGGAGAATCGCCAGCTCTCTGCAATTCCAGGCGTAGGAATCATGAGGTGGGTCCCATCGAGAGGAAGGACCTGGAAACTGTTCGACAAGCAAAAAGCTTCTCAGTGTCCAAATTTCTACCTTTAACGTCTAGGTAGAATCATGTGTATAAAAACAAGATGAAAGCCTTCAGATCGGTCCATCCAATGGTTTACAACTGCAGAGTTAGGAGATTCCATTTGTTCTACATTGCATGCAAAGGTAGATTTAAGGAGATAGAGAAGCTATGTTTATTGAGTTATGCATTGGCCCTTCCTCTCAATGTGACCATACCTCGTATATATCTTGCGATTCCTGTCCTTGGAATCCTAGAGAGCTGGTGACCCTCCTATTGCCAAATAGCAGCTAATCCGGAAGGGGGCTCAAACCATTAGCTCTTGGATGTATGATCAAGCAAACTAATCACGGAGTCATCAAATAGGACTGAGAAGAGAGGAATTACCCCTTCCAAATATTTCTCTTAGCAGTGCCATCTTTGGTTTTCTGAGCTGTCGATCTTGTTTCTGAGCTTGTTCAACCAAGGTTAAGTCATTCCAAATAGAGTATATCTACGACAAAAGCTTGAAAAAATAAGATGTCTCATATAGATATAGATAAACATATATATATAGATATATATAAATACATTTATATTTTTATCTATATCTATATGAGACATTGATCTTAAAACAAATAAATGGAATAAAAATAGAGTTATTACTTATTATAAAATCAATCTAATTTGGAATGTGATTCAGTACCAGTCTGTCTGACGAGTGCCTTCGCACGAAACTCAGAGTAACAGAGAATCGGTATTTTCCATTTCTGCATTTCTGCTATCAACACTCTGTACTTTGTACATAGAGCACTATATGCTGGTGAAGACAGCACCCTCTATGTGGTCTATATATATATATATATATATATAAATTTATATATATATATATATATATATATATTTAAATATATATATATATATATATATTTATATATATATATATATATATATATATATACCACATAGAGGGTGCTGTCTTCACCACCATATGGTGCTCTATGTACAAAGTACAGAGCGTTGATAGCCTAATAATAATAATGATAATAATACTATACTTTTACAGGGTAATTCAATCGGCTATAAATGTAGCTGCTATCAAGAGAAGCTTTGAATAAAATAAATGAAAAATTACTTACAGAAAATATGCAAATAATTCATTACAAAATGTTAAAAGTTGTCGATAACAAGTGAAATGTCGTATTCATCAAAAATTTGTCCATGAAAAAATTACACAAGTTTAATCAATAAAATGCTCCTTCAATGCTTTTTTGAAATGGATGTAATACTTCTCCGTTTTCAGATGAAGTGGCAAGTCGTTGAAGATCTTTGTTCCGCTGTTATAAACCCCTCTTCTTCCACCTTCCGTTCTAATTTTCGGCATCCGCAAGTATGTGCTATTACGTCTCGTTGTTTTTCCGTGTTCAAGTTTAATAAAATATGGAAGACTTCAGGAGCTGTTCTATCTAAGCATGTATACAGAAAAGGAAAAGACCGATTCTCTGTTACTCTGAGTTTCGTGCGGAAGCACTGGTCTGACAGACTATAACTCTGTCTGACGAGTGCACGAAACTCAGAGTAACAGAGAATCGGTCTTTTTCTTTTCTGCATTTCCGCTACAAATATATATATATATATATATATATATATATATATATATATATATATATATATATATATATATATATATATATATTTATATATGTATATGTATACATATATATATAGATATACATATATAGAATTACGAATACATATAGAGAATAAGTAGTATTAGTTTAGAACTCTGAGCTGCATGTGTGACAATCTTCAGCTCAACGTATACTAATAGAATCTTAACTCTATAAATTTAATAAGGTTACGTTTAAGATAGGTTAAGATTCTACGAGTGTACGTTTAGCTGAAGATTGTTACAGATGCAACTCAGCTAATACTACCTTTCTCTTTTGTTTTTCTATCAAGCGCTCTAGTTCCACTATTGAGAACTGTCTGTGACTTTATGACTCGTCTCTTGGACATATTCCCATACCCATAAATATATTCATATTTACATATTTGTATTTATTGACGTGTATATATACATATATATATCTTTATACATATATATTTTTATATATATTCATACTCAATATAGGTCATTACACTATTCAATCCATCACCTGGTTGACTTTTGCTTTGATGAAACTAAAAATGGTACAATATCAGGCACCTGTGATTGTCAGGAGCTGTCTTGGAGTATACTAAGATACAGACTGCACGTTCAACCATCATTAAACAAAAAGTATTGAGTGCTTTGCTTACCTGATCATACATAATACACAATACAAACAGTGCAAATAGGCAGCAAATGACAAGAAGAACGATAACGTGGAACCTGGAAAAGAAATCAAATGTCAAACCACTGATTATACTTTGGGTAAACGAGAGTTCTGTACTGACAAAGCAAGGATCAGTTCTATACATAGTCTTCTAAACTAGCCATCTAGACCTCTCTGGTAAAGAATTTGTTGGTGTTTGCTCAAAACACGGTAGATTCTAGGAAGGGGAGAGTTTACCAATTCTACATCCCATCTCTTGCATGCCAGATTTTTTAAATGTATTTAATCTTTGATTGCAAAAGACAAGGATGAACACAGATGAGGGATCCTTGCAGAGTCCTGGTTAGCAATGATGCGGCAAAATTACAAACACTCCAGTCCACATATGACTGTCTCCTCTAACAAAGCATCTTCTCAATCAAAGGGGCCCTTTTTCATAGAGAAGCCCTTGTAAATTGGCTCTGTTTAAGATGAAAGAGAAAATCAATGGACTTCAGCTTAATTTATTTACAGGGGAATAAAAACTTGCTTGTTTCCGTAATTGATATCTAATGGTCTGCCTCAAGCTTACAAACATACTCTCAATTTTGTGATGATTTCAAATCAATCTATGACTAAGTACATCACATTCACTGAAATACTATAGATTAACAGGGGCAAAAATTTTGAACAAAGCTTGCTACACAAACTTGGCAAAGTTTGTCTGGTCAGAGAAAAACATTTTAAGCTCCTGATCTATGATCTATTCTAGTGCAGGTTCGAACTGCCACGGCCCATAAACCTTTGATTCAAAAGTTGTTGAAAAAATGCACCCGTATTTTCTTTAACGGGATACACACGGAAAAATGGAAAAATGAACTCACATTCTTGTTCCAGATTCATAGTGGTCATTACACTTGTTGCATTTTTTCAGCAACGAGTAGACTGCCAGAATCAGACCATGAACACTAGCAAGCGCTATTATTGAGGAAAAGAAAATACAGTGAGATAATTGTTGACTGAAGCTACCAAATTAAGATCAACGCAATAAATCACAATATGCAGGTAGCAATAAAAGCATTCTATTTCTTGACGTAGGTTGGACAAAAATGAATATAAGCTTGAATAAGACAGACATGGCATTAGTAAAGGGTTGAATTAGTCCAAAAAGTAGTGTTCAAAAGATAAACCAAATGTGAAACATGGCTCTCTTATATGAAAAGTTAATGAGAAATCCTTATGAGGCACAATGCATGTTGAAAAGAGGCACTTAATGAGTGAGGCATGGACATTTGAACCACCATTTGCATAACAATGCTTAATCACAGAATCCTTTTGTAGAATGCTTACACAAAATGATTACAGAAAATGTTGATTAATGCATCTTTTATGTTAGATTAACTTTGCAGTTTTTTATTCCCCTGTTAAAAATTTAAGATGAAGTCCATTGATGCTTTGATTGTAAAAAATGTTGAGGAACGCATCATCCATGTGAAAAATTTTTGCTTGTGGCTTCTTTAGATTCACATGCATTAATGCTATATCACAAATAGTTTTGTTCCCATTTATTACTGAAAGCTGCATGAATAAAGGAGTTTGATTATTCATTGAATGCATTCAATCGCATATAATTAGCAATACCAGCAATGAGAATCAGGATACCTATTGTAAGACAATGGTCGTGTCACACCAAGAAGCACTTAACTATGGTCACTTAGGGCTGTCTCTGGCATTGCAGAAGACAACAGAGTCAAAGTAGCTTAAATCTGCTCATGTGATGTCTAGTTATCGTACCTTCAACATTGATGCTATGGAGAAATCCAACACACAACCCTGATTCCAAGCCAAAAATAATCCGTACAGTTGCTTCATAGCCAGCATTTTCAAAATAGTTTAAACAAGGGGATGCAGAAATGTCATAAGACCGGATAAGCAAATGCACTTTGAATGAAGATAAAGCTCGTCCAACTACCTATCTGGCCCTCCTGTTTTATACAGAGAAGAGCACTTTACAGCAACTCAGGAAACGGTGATACACATGCCACCAAATCTCAATGAAAGCTAGGTAAATTTGAAGCAACAGTAAAATTATTAACTGCAGGGTCAATGGAATAAAATTGAAAATGAACAATCTACTTGTATAGTGATTGGACTCACCAGTATAAAAGAGAAATAAAATAAAAAACTTCTGATTCTGCTCCCCAACACAATTGTTTATCCTTGAAAATAAGGAAAATTGATTACAGACTTGCAATAATGATGGAAGGAATCCTTTAATTAGTAAAAATAGGAAAGAGGTTCTCAACACCCATAGAAAGTCTTAAGATTCTGTCTTGCCTTCTTCAAGCTTAGGAGCTATGGTTTCACTTCAGAAGCATAATCTGCCATTCTTCGCCAGACTATTAAGAATTTAGCAAAATAATTAAGCAGAGCAACGCTCCAAGCCAAAAAGAAGTACCCAAAGACAGAAATTGTCAAGGAAAAAGAGAGATGACATGAAAAATGAAACCACAATACATAAAACGGAATAATACAGCAGCAACAGATAAGGAACTATGGAAACACATTACATTAGACTGCCAACAATACTCTATGTGACAGCAGGGGGCTGGTTTAAGAAGGAGGTCTTAAGGAAGCACCTGTTAACTGCTTCAGATCAGAGCTTCAAAGTGCATTCAAATCTACAATTGGTTGCTTGATAGGAAACATAACCCCTGGTGAGGGGAAGGAAACAAAATACACATGAAATCTGTCTGTTGGTACAAACATCAAACCATGTATCAAAAACATTTAGAATGCTTGAGCCTGGATCAATATTAAACATCAAAAATGAATTAAGTAAAATCACAAACCATGGACAATGGTGGTCCATTTTCTTTATGCATCTGTTACAGACTCTGCGGTGATAAAAATAACCATTTCACAACATGCACTATGCAGAATCCTTGACTTTGATTGCACCAGAAACCAGGTAGAGGACTCTGAAGTACCCCTGACAAGTGGATTTTTCTGTTAAACTTTTCACTGATGATGCTTTTCATGATCAATGCACCATTTTAGCTCATGACCTGTGTTGAGTTTGCACGCTTGTTTCACAACAAATGCTTCTTCAAAGGAGTGTATGGAAATCCACAGTTGATGCAAACATCTGAGAATTTTATTGCCAACTTTTCCTAAAGCCAACATAGTGCTAAGGGCAACACAAGAAATATGAAATCATAATGCAAAAATTTATAAATGGTAAAAGGAATGCCAGTGGATGCAGACTCACCTACAATGGTGGGCTCTTGGGGGTTTATAGGCCTCACACTTTGAACAAATTCCCCACTCATCGTCATTCTACAACAATGCAAAGACAAATGTAATCAGGAGGTTGACACTTTTGGTTTAACCAGCAAAATTGTGTAAGAAATAAGGTATCTTCTTTTTTTGCTTTTTTAGTGAGTTATATTGGGGAAAGCCATGGTGGCCTATACAAAGCCCCAACAAAGGAAAAAAGAAGAAAGCAAACGGCTAAAAGGAGAGAGAGAGCAGATCAAGTTTATTTATCTTAGATTTGAAAGACAGCAAGCTGTAAGCTATGTAACAAGTGGAATAATTCACTCAGAATACCTTTCGTTTTCCTTTGCTTTTTGCTTGTTTTATGTCAGAGAAATCGAGCCTTGCAAATGGAAGTGGCACTAAACCTAGAATAGTATTGGATAAAAAAACAGTTCAAATAAAATAAATTGGTTCTAAAAGCCATTAAAACACACAGAGGTAATTCCAATCAAACTGTGGCCCATTTTCCTTTTTGTTGTCAGTGTAAGCAATCAAATTTATTCTACCTAAGCAATCTAGTTAAAGCCTTTGGACTGAAGTCTACATCCCTTTCCTTATAGGGTCCCAGTGACTGAACTGTCCGCTATCAAGATGCAAAAACTTGAAATTTGAGGGAAGTTAGAATGAAAACTTAGAAGAATATTTCACTAGATTTCATCAAAGAAAAGTTCTTATAAGTAAACAAAAAATTGATTTAATAAGTCATATTGAGTTACCCTGCCACCATTCCACTCTGCAATAAATGGCAAAGGTAATGAGGGGAGGAGGGGCAAACACCAAGAATGGCTCACTCAATGCACCAAATTTCAATTAGAAAAGACACATGGAACAATCATTTACTTCTAACAAACTTGACTTATCTGCACAACCCTCTAACACACTTAGGAGAGCTTAATGAAACTGCTTCTAAGTGGGGCTGATATTATTAGTGTTATATAATATGTTATGTTCTGCCATAACTCTTCATAGACTATAATTGCAGAATCTTTCCTTGCACTTCTCCCCTCTCCCTCTTAAAGAATTCTTTATTTTGTACATTAGTGGGAGCTGAATCTTTCCAAAACGGGACATTGCTGACAATAATTGCCCTGTGCCAAAAACAAGAAGCACAATTCTCCAATGCAAGATCAAAGCAAAGAAATTGATAGAATCTAAATTGGCGATTACCTGGATCACAAAAGCTTGCCTTTAAGTGGGAATATGCCAAAAGGAAGAGGAATATGTTGAATGCTGCAGCGTGAAATGCACCCCAGAGACTGAGACACAACAAAGAATAACATGAAAATAGAATATCAAAACTGAGACAACTCTAAACATGGCTAAAGGCAGGGCCGCCGAGAGCTAGGACAGGTCCTGGGGGAGCTAATAGAAATGGGCCCCCTCCTAAACTTCACTTTGATATCATTACAACATATAACTGAACAAAACAGCTTCAATTTCTTACGGGCCCCAGGGCAGTTGCCCCGGCTACCCCCCCCCCTGTTGGGGGCACTGGATAAAGGAATGATAAGGTAACAAAAAAATTCCAATGAGCTGAATACTTCATAATCAACGCTTTATGTTGTGATTATATTGGAAACTTTATAGCAATTTGTTTGCTTCCTTTATACAAATTCGTATATTATTGTTATTGATATTATTATTATCACCCGCAAAAAAGGGTGCCTAATGTGAGGCAGGTAGCAGTGGTAGTGTCGTATGGCTTTCGCACCTCCATCTTTCTCTCTGCAAGCAGCAGTGTAAAGTCCTGATGATATGTGTGTGAATGTTCGTCCAAAAGAGGAAGGACGCATGATCCTATAGTTGGATCAATCTCTTGTACTGCACTTCAAAGTGGAGATCCAGCGCCTTGGACAGTGGTTAACTAACTACGTGACCTCAAAAGACTTTATCCCATGTCTTGTGAAATTTCACCGCTGAAAAGGGTTAGGTTATTTTGCCGTCTTATTCAACGAAGGTGGTGGTCAAAATGAATCTATAAGCAAGCTCTATATGCAGCTGGTTGTTGAGTCTCATTTAGGCCTTTGGAAATTTTCTCCAAATCAAACGTATATAAAAATGACACAAGTTCCCACCTTGAAGATAGAGCAGGTAGAATCACATGATCAATAACGCAGTAATCACTATAGATAACACAGAGATACGTTAATACGATGCAAATAATTCCACAAGGATCCTTTCGAAAGACCATTTTTAAAGCTTCGTTTTCAAGTTTTCGGCTGCCTCGTTTTCAAGTACAAGCTGCATCCCCCTAGACCGGAAACGAGATTGGTGAGCTGAAGCTTAGTGTCTGATAACAGACATGTACCATTTTGCTGGTGAGTTGTGGGAGGAAGTTGTAGGATTCAGGAAAGAAGAAGAAGGCAAGATGTCCGATAAACTTCACGTTATTGGGATGAATGATAATTTTTGGGATAGAGCTCGTGAAGATGCCAAATTTCTTATCATAATAGAAGAATCCGTGGGAGCTTAGAAATCCTAAAGACCAACTTAAAAAAGAACAGAAAGGGCTTCACTAAACCGGTCATAGAGTTTGAAATGATAATCCATCAGAAATTTGAGAGCTTTCCTTGATCTATCAATTCAAAAACAATTTAAAAAGTTGCATTCATTCATTAAAGTATATAACGTCACATATAGGTAACATTCAAAAGAAGGTAAACAGTCTTCATCTGGTGGTCATCTCCGATTTATCCGTGCACTTAAAAGTTGCATAGCGCCTTTAAAATTCCTTTTTCTGGTTCCTCTTAAAAAAACAACTCCCTGGAAGGACATCGTTAAGAGACGTGTACTATATAGCCTTAATATTTTTATTACGTATGTAGCTTTGCGTTGATTTTTATACATTAATTTTGCTGATGGATCACATGTATAAAAAATTGATAATTTTTTTTTTTTTTAGTGGGTTATGTTGAGGAAAGGCTATGGTGGCCTATACAAAGCCCCAACATAGGAAGAAAGAAGAAAGTGAGCAGCTAAGAGGATAGAGAGATCAGATCAAGTTTATTGATCTTATAGTTGAAAGATGGCAAGTTTTAGGGCTCAGGAAAGCAAGAAGAAGGCAAGACGTTCCATAACTTGCATGCTTTTGGGATGAATGATGATTTGTGAGATAGAGTTCGTGGATTAGGCAGTGAAACTTGGAAAGGATGTGAATGAGTTGAGCCTCTGGTGGTCCTGACATGCCTCAGAGGAACTGGAATAATATCCCTGATCTCCTGAGAACGATGTCCGTTAAAGTATCTGTAATAGATGAAAAGTTCTCCAACTAAACGACGATAGGAAAGAGGTTGGAGCAATTTGGTGAGGTTAGGATTATTGATGAGACGAATGGCTTTGGACTGGACTTTGTCGAGAAGACAGAGAGTAGATTTTTCAGCACCACCCCAGACGTGGGAGCAGTACTCTAAAGAAGGACGGATTTGGGACTTGTATATAGATAGAAGGTGAGAAGATGAGAAAAACCCACAGGCTCTGGCGAGTAAACCGAGCTTTTGAGATGCATGTTTAGCAAGGGAATGGATGTGAGTTTTCCAAGTGAGATTAGATGAAAGAGAAAGACCAAGTTGTGTGAAAGAAGCTGAAGTGTCCAGTTCATCACCATTCATGAAGACAGCTTGAAGGTTTTGAGTACGTTTGCGTGAAATGACAGCCTGTTTCGTCTTGCTTTGGTTGAACGAAACTAGATAATGATAATAACTAAAACTTTAAAGAGTGAATGAGAAATCTCATTAGATTATAGTACAAGCTGTGACTGTTTGGTATCGAATAAGGTAGACAAATAAGTTGAGGCTAATTTCTCTTGGCGACTTGAATGAAGAAATCAGCTTAGGAATAACCCACCAATAATTGATCTGACTTCGACATTTGTACAATTGACTTAAAATGGTGACAAGTAATGATTTTATAAATAAATAATTTTAAGGACAAGCCAAAAGAATACACTAATAAGAGGCAAAAGCCATTAGATCAAAGGCTTTGAAAGACATCTTCCAGTCCTTAGGAAGCCTTTTAAAGACGATTTTTATTTAGAAGCAAGTAAATATGTACTTTCTATAGAAGTTTTCATAAAAAAGCTAGACGAGGAATAATCTGGACTTCCCCTCTATATTTGTGAGTGATGTCAGAAAATTAGAATACAATTTATTCAGTTTGAAGATTTATTCAGTTGGAATTTTTTAAGCAGTTGTTGAATTGGGTTCCCCGAGTTTTGGTGGAAAAGGTACTGACAGAGAACACGGAGTGAATGTTTCTGCATTGTCCTCCCTCCCTCCCTCCCTCCCTCCCTCCCTCCCTCCAAGATTGAATTTAGTCGAACTTAATTGAAACTAAAATTATCAGGTTGTAAGTACAGCTTTCCGAACCATACCCTGGAACACCTGTTATGGCACTGCCCCAAAGTCGAGAACAAGCCTGTCAGGTCCTCAATACACTTTTGATTAAACATACAGCACGCGAAGAATAGAAAAGCAGAAAAAATATTTAAATCAAAACGAGTCCATTTGTTGTGAAAAGTTGTTGGGCAATAGTTGCAACCTCTCCCCATTTCCCCCTGTTCCACGCTCCCACGTTCTTGGTGGTGGCTTTCAAGGAAAACTGCCCCGCAGCAGCCACTGCGATTTGTATGGCTGTGGTCGTCAGGGAACGCAATTCTACCGCACAGCATCTCTTCTTATACCTCTGCGCGGCATTGCCAAGAAAAGAGGCATTGTGTGTTTTACTGTAAGAACACTCAGCAAGATCGGTTTGACCACATGACCACTACAAAAGTTGTGATTGGCTGAGAGAATAAAGAATAGCACCAACTCGAAGTCTGGTTTGCTGTTGTAAATAGCGTGCAGAACAAAGAAAATGGCTGCTAGCTCTATATAGCCAAGTCTTCATCCACTATCGTGCTTCAAGGGCCCAGTGAAGGAAAGGAAATTGATTTAGGATAGCAAAACAGATGGGAAAATCAGACGGAAAAACTCAGGAGGGTCTGAAAGGCACTTGTACTCTGCAACGGTGGAAGCCATGGTAAGACAAAGCAAGTGTTATTGTAGGGAAAAGATCCCGGTTTACTATCTAGGCACCGTATAAATTTTGATAACGGAAAAGCATTTCTTGTCATGTAATGATTTATAAATTTTTACCTAGGTTGAATCTCTAAATAATCAGGAGCAAGAGCTTCTCCAGAGCTATGACAGGTGAGTCTAGAAAACTTCAGAAAGATTTTTACGGGCCTATCCCAATTATTTTTACTTAGGCCTAGCGCTGAAGGCCGACTATTATAAGCCATTTGCCGTAGCATCCTGCTCTCGCCAGTCACGCCACTATGTCATGTGTTGGTAGAGCCATTCAAACTGGATTGTTCAGTGCGTGCATCTCGGCATGCTTGCTAAATATTGATGTTTCCAATTACATAACAAAGCGACCTGTTCCATATCGATGCCTTTAAATGGCCTTAACAGAAGTAGCAAAAAGTCGGCTACTGTCTTCCTCATATGATAAGAGTAATGGCATGTTACAGCGACCTAAAAGCCCCCTTACTACACGTATGTTCTGTAAGGAATTGAGTAATCCTAAAGAATGATACGAAAATAGATTAATTCTTAGTATAGATATAAGATGCGTCGGACGCCTCCTCTTCATGTCATAGTAAATTGTATTTATTTGCTCGAGTGAAGTAGAGATCGATCGGAAGGGTTGAGAGCCTTTCTTGTATTGAAATGTGTATTATTCTAACCTTTAGTTGAACCCTTTTACAGCATTTTAAGTTTGTTTTACTCTATACAAAGCATTTTTGCGGATATAGACTCTCCTTTCATCAAGTGCTTGTACTGCTTTTTAGCCAAAGTCGTAAGTTTATTCGTAAATTCGCTAATCTATCTTAAAAGCACTAGATGGTTATTCTCACAGCACTTTTACATGCCTCTACATGCATCTACCATCATATCCACTCATTGGATGCAAGGGCTGTATTCCCCAACACTGCCCTTTAATATTCAGAAAGGCTTAATACATGTGCAACTAGTTAAAAAGTTTTAATTTCTTCATTATTCTACATAAAAATGCATTCTACATGCACTCTTGTTGACGATATTCAAAGTATTTAAAGCACTGTAACAGGATGGAACAGGATTCTGCCAATGGCATGACTCTCTTCAAAGATAAAGCATGGATTTTCCAGGTTTAGAAGACTAAACCAAATTGTTATGAATCAAGTGTTTGTAAGGGGTTATTAATGCCAGCCATTTTATCAAAGACTCAAACTGCACATTATTTCACGTGACAATGCAAGTCTTTGTGCTGTTTTCAACACCACAAACTCCATCTTCAGTGCTATTGTGCTGCAGGTTGAATGCTTTTCTCTAGTAAATTCTTATCAGATTTTGATATGCTTATGATTTCGCCACGAAAGCCTGCAGTTAAAATGTTTCTTGGAAAAGCAATTTGAGAGCAGCTTTCAATTGCTTCAGACTCTCAATTGTTTTAGGCAGAAAGGCCAAATTTTATTAAATAGAAGTTTATGGAAACCCCTTGAGCAATACTGATTTTCAAGAGGCCATGCTAAACTAATCAATGTTTCTATAAAGCAAGTGAAGCCTAACAGCAATTCAATATTCGTTATTGAAGCTCTGCCAGAGTCTATAATTAATGTTTACAGTAGGGTCAAAATGGAGAAATCCTTTGCACCTACTACAATCGTAACAAAGCTTTAACTTACTGGAAAGCAAGTCCCGTTCTCTGTTAAAGTAAAAGTAGAACAATTGTCTCTGAAATTAGTTCATGCCTAAAGCAATTTGAAGCTGCTCTCAAAGGGTTTTTGAGAGAGAGATTTAAACTGCATGATTTCATCGGAAGGTGATGAGTATGTCAATTTCATTTGATTTTGATTTAATTAAGGGGGATAGTCCTTCAGCCGGAGCTGATTCACAAGGGGCCCTCTACTTGAGAACATTTATTAAAATTATTCTACCTGCTGGACAATAACATTGAAGAGGGAGTTTTGGTGTTGAACATAGCACTAAGACTTGTACTATGAAATAATGTGAAATCTAGATCTGTGATAAAATGGTTGGTATCAATAATCCCGCACAATTCTTGATTCACAAGAACATTGTTTGCCCTTCTACACCTGAACAGGTTATGCTCTACCTTTGGAGAGATTGAGGTCATTAACAGAACCCTGCTTGATCCTGTTGCATAATTTCAATTGCTGTGCACGTCATCAACTAGAGTTTACATAGATCGCGTTTTGATGTACAAGCATTTTCAGCAACACTATAGGTCTATTTTGTATTTAGGCGTGTATTCTCTATATCTAGGCATGTTATAGCCAAGCAAATTCCTTGCTGCCCATCCCATCCACCCATCTTGCCAATACATTTGTATGAATGCTATAAGATGTTTTTTCCCTCGTTAAATGCACCAATTAGAATTAAACACGCTCTGAATCCTGGGCCCAAGTTTAGTGGGGTAAAAACATCCAGGATAGGACTACAGCGTGCTATTGATTTTGCTAAAATTTCGTTGATTATTTCAGTATTTTATATAAATTTGTGGTATTTTTATTAAACAATATAAAATTGAAGTCAGCAAAGCGACGAGATAAGGCACAAACTTATTCCTTTGCACTGCGGCAAGAATCTTTTTGCTCAAGATGTTTTTGCCTCGTTCAATTGACTTTTACAAGCTTTTGGTGATGTCAATTTCACGATCTTTGCTCTAGTCGTCTTTTTGGATTCATGAGGTGGTTTGAACCTATTTGTGAAGGTGCGCAGAGTATAAGCCACGGTTCATTGTTAAAAAAGGTGAGCAATTCACTGCATTTTTCATCTTGTTGTGCCGATTCTGATGGCTTTTCAATGACAAATGTGTACTGCATCTAAATAAGACATCGCTGCAATCTGGACTGCATCAACTAGTATTGGAATCTAACAACAGCTGCTACGGCTCTTGAGTGTTCTGGGCTTTAAACAGATTTAAGATTCTCCTGTCAAAATGCTTGTTATATTCTCGAAATCCAGTATCAGTGACTGAAAGTGTATCATGATTGGAATCAGGGGAATGATTCACGCTAATATCAACCCATACCTTAGGTTCAAAGCTAGTCGAACAAAACAAAAATGTGGACTTATTTATTTAGAAGATGTTTTGCCAACGATAATTGTTAACACCAGTTAAGTACTAATAAATATATTTCATTTGCTAAAGGTTCTTAATAACCTTTTGTCCCACTTGCGTTTGAAGTAAATATTGCCTAGTGAAGTATTAATGGCTATTGGATAATATTTCAGGGTATTCAATTCTTGGAAAACAAACTCAAAACAGAAGGGAAACAAGCAGATCCAAGAATTTACTGCCAATTAGGCCACTTCCACCTCCTTTTAGAAGATTTTAACAAAGGTGATTTGCACTTTATCAAATTACGTCTACTTTGTAGAGTCTATCTCACATATCTGATGCTTAATATTATAGTGTAAGCGTAGCTCTGTAGTGTTTTGACATCAGTTGAAAGAACAAAATGAAATGCCTCACATTAGCCTTATCCTGAAACAGATCAATGCTTGTTGAAAGTTAGGATGGCTCTGTGTTAATGCACACAGATCTATGGTCAATGGTCCAAGCTGTAGCTCACGCTTGTTGGAGGAGAGTCACTAGGTATCTGTAATTCCAGGCAAAAGAATAATGCATTGTTGCACTAAGAGGAAGACCCCAGACATCCTTCAATGAGTATGCTTCTCAGTTCTGTAAAATCTTCCTTTGAATGCTAAGGAGAGTGAATAAAACTCATATTCCAAGCTGCAACACTTGTTTGCGGGTCTTTTATTTGTCAGAAATCGAATGTAAATAAAGCCAGCCACAAATCTAGCTCAACGAAAGTGCAATGCCTCAATTCATTTAAAAAACACTGAGCTATTTCTTTGCTTTGGGAAACAATAGTGGTACCATGGTCCAGTCAGCAGACTTGAAACACAGGGATTTTGAGTTTGAATCCTGCACGCATCACAAAATACACTGCATCGGTTTAGGACGCAATGGTAGTCCACCTCATAAATACCCACTCCTCTAGAAACAACTCAGAGACCTTACTCTGATTTCTGCTAAGCTCGGGATTGAGCACTTCACCCAGTCTCTGAAAACGCTGGGGTGTCATCATTTCAATGTGAGGCTAATCATGTTGTTATTCTATGGTCAAAAACTCAGCTACATTTTTGGACTGTCTTTTGAGTAGGGTTTGTGAACTGTCTTTTATACCTTTCAGTACTTGCTGTTATGATCTCTCATCTAAGGTCAACCTGAACACTAATTAAGGAATGTTTTTGAAACTTTGTGGTTGTTTGCATTGTTCTTCATCGTTCTTGCATGTTTGTTGTGTCTTTTGTAGCTATGTCTGCATATCAACGTTTTTTCAATCTTCACGAAGAGTATTTCAAGGTCTGTGTGATAAATTTTTCACTTAAACTCCCACTGAATATGTATATATGTATATATATATTTATATATTTATATATTCATATATAGCTTTTTTTAGACCTCTATGCGCATAAGTCACCTCTCCCACTATGTGTTGGCATTCCAAAGTAATGGTTTTATGACCAATCCTTGTCTGGCTCAGTGCAAAATGGAACGTGTTAAAGGGGAAATTTGTTTTTTATGAGACACAGAGATAGATGAAATTGAAGAATAACTTACTTTCAAGTGGTTATCAGGTCAAGTTAACGAACGTCGTTGCTGGCTATTCATGATCACATTTCTTGGATCTGATTGGATTTTTAGTTTTTTATCAATCGTATCAACTCAAATGGTGCCGTCGCGTAGTGGTTAAGCATGCGGAATCTCAACACAGGGATTGTCAGTTCGATTCCTCCGTGTGTCACTTTTTAAACGCCATTGGTGAGGAAGGCAACGAGAACCACCTCATGAATTCCACGTCTCTAGAAAATAGCTCAGAGCCCTGTCCCTGGTTTCTGCTACGTGCTCCCAGGTTTAGAGTTAGCCACCCTACCCTTCTATGTCGTGGCTCAAGTGGTACCTTCTTGCCAAGCGCGCCTCCATGTGCCTATTGAGTTCGGGACTCAACGATACTTGTTGCTAGGTAGCTGCCAATCGGAACACTCAGACTGACCTTGGTTCTTTTGTTGAATTATTCATGCAACGCCCTTAACGGAATTGCTTTCATTCAATCCTGGACTTGTTCTTCTTTATTATTATTATTATTATTATTGTCAAATATTTATACAGGGTAATTTCGCTGTGCAATTTGCTCTCTTCTATTCAAAGTAATTTTTGCTGGGCATGCTATCGTGCCATCGTCAATGAGGCAGGTAACGATCAACGCCTCACCATTATGATGGCATTTGTCACCATCGTGGTGGGTGGACGGACGTCATGGATGGAGACTGAGATTACCTGGGTCATATTAGGACCAGATTACCTGACATCCGAAACATGCATGGGACCAATAGAAGAAGAAGTATTAAGGATGTTGGGATTGCTCTAAGAGGCCACTAACGAACGGTACTTTTTTGGAAGAAGCTGAAAGACTTTCCAATCATATTTTTGTCACTCTTTTTGTGCCTCAATTGGGTGCCTAGCAGTTATGCTTTTTTGTACTCAGTTGTCAGATTTCTAATCGTGTTTACTTTTCCTCACAGGATGCACCTTTTTTGTATGGTTTAGGGATCGTTTATTTTCATTTCAACTCATACCAGTGGTAAGTCATCTTATCTACCCTTCTCACGTCTTCATTGGAAAGCTCTTCTGTCTTTACCTTGAGCACAACTGAAAAGAAGTCAGAGGAATCGCCTGATGTTTTGCGGACTGGCCCTTATCATTTTCAGGAAAATTAAGTGGCTCCATCTAAGTAATTTCAACGGAAATCATCATCGCTTATATTCTCAGTAAAGTCCGCTCCCTACCACTTCCCAAGTAGCCTGCTAATGCAGATTCGCATTTATTTCTAGTGCCAAAACATGGACTGTAGTCTCGATGTTAAGAAGCAAATATAATTTTTACACATGACTGCAAGGACTGGAAATCTTTCGAGCTAACGGCAGCGGTTAAACCGGTTAAACCGGTTAAACCGGTTTTGGTTAAACTTAGTTGCATTTGCGCAACATAGCATGTATCTTAGGTAACATTAGCCTGAGTTTAATCGGAGCTACTTTGTGAATTGTGACCAAGGTTTTTGATCTTGAATTTTAAAGACCATTTGATGCTACCCTTGTATCTGGAGAGTAAAGGCGAATTTCAATAGAAAATCGGCAGCACGCATTACAAGTGAATGTGCTAACTCGTTTAATGATCCATGCTAAAAATACCGACTAACTGGTTGCCGATCCTTACACAGTTTAAGGGTTAACTGGCTGGGTGAATATGTAGAGTAATATTGTAGAATTCATACAATGTGTTTGTAAATTTGATTTAAGTCAGAACCTGGAATCCCATTTGAAGCTGTTGGGTAAACCACCAAACGGTGCTTATTTGCATTCAGTGTTGTTAGAGTACATATTTTAGCACTGAAGGTCGCGATTTCCTGCGTGCGCTCCATCTGTCCACCTAGCTGCAAGTGAGTAGCCGTAGTACAGCAGGTGACAGTGTGGCGAGGAAAGGAACTAACCAACCTGCCACACACTTCGCCGTGATTTGGGATTTTACCTCTCGAGCAATGTGCTCTCTGAAGCTGGGATTTATCATGGGAGTCAATAGCTTCTCTCGGATGAACGGGATAAGGTTTTTGCCTGGCAGCTTCGACTTACAGTTCGTTTGTACCAAAATACGAGCCCTAGAAATCAACAATTCGGTTTCTGTCTTTAATAGTTGTTCACACCCGTTGTGGCTTCATCCAATGATAAATGATTTGATTTGTTTTTCAGGGCAATCAAAGCTTTCCAACAGTTATTGTATATCGACCCAAGTTTCAACAGGGCAAACGAAGTTCACCTAAGACTTGGCCTCATGTTTAAATCTATGGCCAATTATGATGCAAGTTTAAAGGTTGGTACGAACTGCTTGTTTGCGTACTTCCACAACTAAAACTCTATTTTAAGCTTTTAGAAATTCAAATCTGCGGATGTTGCATTTCGACCTGACCAAATCTTGCTAACCTTTCCATTTTATAGAGATATTTTCCCGGGCATTGCTCTCAGGAGATCAGGAATATGATTCCTGTTCCTCTGAGACGTGTCAGGAACACCAGAAGCTGGACTCATGCACGCACTTTCCAAGTTTCACTTCCTAACCCACGAACGTATCCCACAAATCATAATTCATCCCAAAATCCTGCAATCAATGGCAAGTCATAACTTCCTGGTCCTTCCAGGAATCCCAAAACGTGTCATGTTTCAAGCCTAAAATCATAAACTTGACCTTATTTCCCCCCCTGCATAACAACTGTAGTGTCGGGATATGTTCTACGGAAGTAGTTACAAACAGTGAAAGAAATTACTTGGTTTTATTTCAGGAGGAATGGCCTTGGTGGCCTATTGCGAAGCCTTTCTCTTCCTTTTTTGTCGCGACGCTGCAGTTTGTAAAGGGTTAACTGGAGTATGCCCCTGGCCTACCCTTTTCATCAGGGCTTAGTTGACGGTCTAATTTAAGTGGTTTTTATTTGTTTACATGAATTGTTATTGAGAAAACAATCTCATCTTTCTTTCAGCATTTTCAGCTCGCTCTTCTAGATTCGAATCCGTGTTCTTTATCCAAAGTAGAAAGTAAGTGGCAAGCCGGTATTCTTCTTTTTGTACGTTGAGAGATGACATATGTATAAGATGTATATGATATGTACTCCATAAGTTAAGCTCGCTAGGTGTATATTGGATAGAACTTGTGCGAATCGTAAACAGAAGGTCGTTATTGCTTTCCCGTAAGTAGTATTGGTGTTGTCCGATTAGTGCATCAACAGGAATTTTCCTTTACTTCGGTCTAGCTTTACTTCCAATGGAGTCATTTTACGGGGACATCGCATAGTGATTCCATCTTCACTGCAGAAGAGAGCTATTCAGCTAGCTCATGAATCTCATCAAGGTTTAGCAAAAACAAAGGCACTCCTTCGCCAAAAGATCTGGTTTCCGAACATTGACAATATTGTCAAAGATACTGTTGACAAATGCATCACTTGCCAAGCCATTGGGCAAGCAAATGCGCCAGACAATGACCTCCATGACAATGACATCCATGACAATGACGTCCATGACAATGACATCCATGACAATGACGTCCATGACAATGATATCCATGACAATAGCGTCCTTGGGACGAGTTGAACATTGACTGCTATGGTCCTTTACTCAAGAGTAAAGCCAACAACCAAAGGGAAGGCACTCCATCAGTGGAACCTTCAATGAACTGAGCATGCATAGAAGCTGTTCGCATCACGTCAGCTAGTCAAGGGAACTCGCACCTTTGTGGAGTTTCAATTCCAACAATGAAATTTGTTCCTGCCTTCTTTCAAATCTGAAATCAATAAACTTGACCATAACTCTTTCTCCCTTTGTTGAGCTTCTTTCGGTTCACCAGGAGCTTTCTCCAACATAACTGACTACAGAGAAAAGTGGAATGCTAATCTCTATGAAGAGGAGTGATTTTTTCATAGAAATTCGGCATGGGTGATGTAGTCGATGTTTTTATTGAGGCTCAGAAGGCTCGCGAAAATTGTAGCTGTCTTGAATAGCTGCTAATCGCGTCGTCTAGGTTATCAAATTTGGTATGATTTTTATGTATAGATATCAATCCTGCAGTTTTTAATCACCGGTTCGTCCAGGAAAAGCAGCTTTCTTGTGTGCTTCTTCGTCGGCTTGATGGGACGCTTTTTTGCTCCTTCTAGTTCAATTTCACATCGCTCACTTGTTCGAGATGCAGTCAAAGTTTGACTTAGCGAAAGAGGCCTACCAAGCTATCATCAGTGCTAATGGCATGCCCCAACATATACAGTCCGTAGCGTGGAGACAGTTAGGTGTGTATCAACTCGTATGATATATGCTGTATCAAAAATCTGCTATCGACATCAATATTATTGATATTATCATCTTTTAAAATCCTTTGTAATAAAGCCAGCCAGATACAAAGCTTGGAACAACCCAAACCCTCTCCCTGGGACCTGTCCCTTAATATATATCATTTTTGGACATATATATTTTATTTACCTTTGTCTTAAACTTCCCTTGTAAGTCCTAAACCAGGCTAATCAATGTCAATATAATTACCTATCTATTAGAGAATTCTGTAATTGTGATTTATTTTGATCTCAATTCTAGGTTGGATGTACCATTCTCACGAGCAGTTAGGAGATAAAAGCCAAAGAACGCAGGAGGCAGTACATTGCCTTCAAAAATCCCTTGAACTCGATCCATCTAGTGGCTCATCTTGGTACTTCCTTGGCCGGTAAGTTGCAAGCATCTTTCAGTGTGTGATGATTCATATATCTCATATTTTGTCATTTTTTTCGAAATTCCAAGATTTGCAGATCGTCGTAAAAATCTAGTGGAAAAAGATTGTTTGAAATCTACGCCTAAATGGTTTTAAGGAATGTTATTTGATGTCAAGCTTAGCAGAAACTGGGGATGAACCTCTGGGAATTTTCTAGGGAAGTTGACGTTATGATGTTGCAATGTGGTACCCTATGGTACTGGCTCAGGGTGCGGCGGACTCGTAACGCAGCAGTTTTAAGTTCGAATCTTAAACGGTTTGTGATAAAACATTATCGGCGAGGAAAGTAGCGAAAAACCACCTCTTAATATCCACCTCGTAGTATTTACCTCGTAATATCCACCTCGTAATGTCCACCTCGTAATATCCACCTCGTAATTTCCACCTCATAGTATCCACCTCGTAGTATCCACCTCATAATATCCACCTCGTGATATCCACCTCGTAGTATCCACCTCGTAATATCCACATCGTAGTATCCACCTCGTAATATCCACCTCATAATATCCTCCTCCCTAAAGGAAGCTCGGTGTCCTTTCTCAGGTTTCTGCTTAGCTCAGAATCGAGTATCCGAGGTAATTATTTGAGGAAGAATGAATCATGAAACTGTCGTACAATCTTACATAAGCAATCTCCATTAACGATCGGTTGATTTTCAACCAAAAAGTGACGTTTTCGCAGTCAATGATTCAATTTTTTACCACCAATTGCAGGTTTCTTCCTAAGCATACGTAAATGTCTAGTGTCTAGGTGTCAGGATGGCTCAACGGTAAGATTCTTGCGCATTGACCTGTGGTCAGTGGTTCGAGTCCCACCTCAGCTAAACTTTCACTTAGAGTGAGGAGAGTCACCAGCTCTCTGTAATTCTAGGCGTATGAATCACATGGTGTGGTCACATGGAGAGGAAAGACCTGGACAATGCTCGATAAGCAAAATGCTTCTCAGTGTCCAAATTTCTACCTTTGACATCTAGGTAGAATAATATGTATAAAAAATGCCTAGTTACTCTCTTGATCATGGATAGTGTTTGATTATACTGATACTGATCATAGTGTTTGCAATCAAAAGTTGCGTTGATAGCAACCGTTAGCTGTTGTGAATCTGTATCCCGAAACTCTTTCATTTACTGTGGTGATCAATATGATCGCAATCCGTGATTAATCTCATGTCATTAAATGATCAGTGTTATGAATCATCAGTTGATGTTGCTTCGCTTTTGTAAGGCAGTCAAGTCTCTGATAACATTATTGGTAATGGAGTGACCTTGCAAAGCAGGAATTTTCCTCGTACAACTGTGAACTTCGACGCTCGATTCGAGTATGGCGCTCAACGTAACTAATTTTCATAAAATTTCCTCTATTCTACGAGTTGGCTTTCCTTCAGGCTACCTGTAAATTTTGTGAACCCCTCACGTGGTTTTTTGCAGGTGTTACTCTCAGCTTGGTCGGGTGCACGAAGCATTCACTGCATATAGACATGCGATTGACAAGGCTGAAGCCAATGCAGATACCTGGTGCTCCATCGGGTAAGGGCTGTAATACCTCACACCGGTATATCATGGTAGAAAGCAGCATCGCAGTAGCAAGAAGTCAGAGTAATATGCGTGGCTTGTATTCTATTAAAAGCGATGACATCTACTAGATTAGGGCTTCTTTTTTGACACTTATCATAGCTTTGATTTTGTCAAAATATAAGCGGAAGCTTAATTTTGTCACGGGGCAGATCTTCTCGTCCGACATTCAGGCCATTGCATGTCACTTATGTCAGACGAACCGATATTCAGTGGAACAATACAGTGTTTTCACTCTTATGCAACCATACAGTTTCATGCAAAGAAAATTCATCACTCATCATAGCATAAAAAGCAAAAGTGACAAGACAGTGGAAACCTAACCAATGGATACTTTGTTTGTGTTTGAACCACTGCTCTTTAGCAGTTTGAAAACAGTTCGATGGAAGTTTCTTTCTTGGGATTACGAAAAACCCGCTATTTTTAGTCGAAAAAAATTACACAACTGCCCCTAGACAGTTTCTCTGTTTTCGCTATTTTTATTGAGAAAATAGAGATTATTTTTCCAAGTTTCACTGCCTAATCCACGAACTCTATCCCACAAATCACCATTCATCCCTAGAACATGCAATTTATGGAACGTATTGCCTTTCTCTTGCTTTGCTAACTCTTGCAGCTGGCCGTCTTTCAAATCTAAGATCAATAAACTTGATCTGATCCCTCTCTCCTCTTAGCCTTTCGCTTTCATCTTTATTCCTCTGTTGGGGCTTTGTATAGGCCACTATGGCCTTTCCTCAACATAACTCACTAAAAAAACGAAAAAATGGGAAATCGTGTTTTATCCAAACTTTTAAACAGTGTCTTATCACGAAAACATACCGACAGCGATTGCTATTCGTTCTTAAAAAATGATGTAAGTTAGAGTTCTGAATTATGGAGTATGCAGTTTTTAAGCGGCACGGTGTTATCTTCACAGGGTATTATACCAGCAACAGAATCAGCCAATGGACGCATTGCAGGCCTATATATGCGCCGTTCAATTAGACAATTCGCACTCTGCTGCTTGGACAGATCTCGGAGTGCTTTACGAGTCCGGAACTCAGATACAGTAAGAAACGTTACTTTTTTGTCTTAGATGTTTAGAATTCACTTAGAGTTCGTTTCATTTTGATGTCTTAAAAACTGTTCAACTAGATGTATCGTCGTTAAACTAAAACCAGTGGTGGAAAAATGAGTGGTTTATTTGAGAGGACTAGTTGACATAAGCAGGTTTGATTCCTTGGTGTTTGGGATTCGAGATGGTAGTCCATCAGCTGTTGACCAACAGCGCACTAAATTGTTCGGTTGGTTACGGGCTCAATTCCACCCTAGGTAGCTCCCGTGGCTCACAATTCCCGCAAAAGCCTTTGTCCGTGTCTGCATGGTTAGCAATCTCTCCGTTAATTCTTAACTTGCTAACGAGTGCTAGGAAATTTTTTTTGAATTTTATGGCCGATTGGCATATGTTCATGATAATGCAACTGGCAGGAATGATATAGAAGCATAATGGGTGACTTGGTTTTCAGCAATTTAGATAACAAAATTTCGCCTAGCATTTCTTTATAATTTCTCTGGATACTCGTTGTATTCGGCAGGTTGCCATTTTCAAACCTTAAGTATGCCTACAAGTGCTACTATTATTTCTCAGGGTTTCCATGCTTTCTGCAGAGAGCATTGATTTGATCCCATTGGAATAAAATTCTCCATAAAATCTTAAAACATTTCGCCTCAACCGGTATTTTTCAATTATTTTCACGATTCATAAGACTTCTTCATTCATGATTACTAACCTTTGGTTTTCTATTCTCTTTAGGGATGCTATAATTTGTTATACCAATGCATTACGATCTTGTGGTGAGTTGCAGACTTAGTGTTCCAACTAAATTCTGAAGTTCCCTACGTAAAAGTAGTTTTTTTTTAACATTTCACGGAAGAAAGTATGGAAGAGGATAAAGTGCATTATTTGCGACAGGGGGGGGGGTTCCAGTCATTTTCTTCCGTAGAGATTGTGAGCGTAGCGGTTACTGCACCCACACACGTTGATGGTGGTCGCTGGTTTAGTCCCGCTTCTCTGGATGCTCTGTTGCTGTCCACCCAGCAGTAAATAAGCATATTGCGCATAGCCGCAGCAAGGAAGATGACTTATCACCTTACCTTACACTTCTATGGCTTAATATAGTGCCTCCGTTGCAATGATCTCCCTGACACTCATGTCCAGTCGGTGACGAAAGCTTTCAACCTGTCCTAGGCTTGCAATCATCAGAGCCGTTGTGCCAATCACTGTGCCCTGTTTGTCTGTAGTTCTATTATTCCTCGACTTCTGTCTCACAGAAGCCTTGCCAGTGGCGCGTCCGTGGTGCAAATTTGCACCCAAAGGGCTATGAATTATTTGGGAATGAATTTGCACGGCTGTATGCCCATCGTTTGCGGCCCGCTTCCCGCAGATCGGTACAGCTGATAGCATCTTATGTGATGTCATATGCCCACCTCTACCCAGCGCGGCTTTTAGTAGAGGCGAAAATTCAAAAATCCTCGCATAGGTATCGAGAGCATTCTAGATGAACAGGTAAGCAGGGTTGATAAAAACGGCAAATATATTGGTATTTATCCTAAATACGTGGAACTGTGACACATCAAGTATTTTTTTGACAACTGGCAACGACTATCCTAACTGAACATGAATTCTCTGATTACCGTTTCCCGTTTACGTCTTTGACGAGCAACCTTCATAATCTCTCCCATTTCTGAGATCCTTCCTACATCTTACATCCATCCTTCCTAATGTGTCTTGATTCTATGAACGTCCCGTCCAACGCCTCCCCCTTTTACGGACGCCCTTCCTAACATGCCCTATTTTATAAACATCTCTTTCAGCGTCTCCCCACCCTACGTACCTAATTGCCCAATTGTGTTTTGATTATGTGCCACCTTTGTTGCCTAGGGCGCTGTCCAGAATAATCAATGTAAGCCCATGTTGACATTTGTGGAATTTTTCTTTCTGTTAACCATCCGCGTCTTATTTGAAGGTACTGCCAACCCAAGCCTCGAGAGCAGGATGAAGTATTTGCAAAGTCAGATGACCAGCCAACCAGCTCCTGACATGACGAAAAAGTAAGATGCTTTACTTGTGTGATTGGTGATGGAATAAATGCACGCTCACGATAAAGGGAAAACAGCAGAAATGGTGCTTGTTAAGGATTGAGAAATTGGAAGGGACGTCCCAAAGTTAGGGAATATTAGAAGGGATGTCCTTGAAAGGGAGAGAAATTGGAAGGGACGTTCATAGAATTAGGGAATATTAGGAGGAATGTACCTAAACTGGAAGTGGTGCCGTAGCGTAGTGGTTAATCATGTGGGCTCAAAACACAGAGGTTGTCAGTTCGATTCCTCCATGTGTCATTTTTAAAATGCTATTGGTGAGGAAGGCAACGGGAAACCACCGCGTGAATTCCACTTCCCTAGAAAAGCTCAGAGCCCTGTCTCTGGTTTCTGCTACGCTCGAAATCGAGTATGCAACGCACCTAAACGGGAGAGAAGTTGGAAAGGACGTTGATAGAATCAGGACATGTTAGGAAGGATGTCGCTAAAGGGGGAAAACCTGGAAGGGGTGTTCTCAGAAATCGGGGAGAGTATGTTGTTCGTAAAAGATGGAGACGTGGGGAACCGTGTCTCTCTAGACGAAATCTTTATTTAAGGTTCAGTCAAGTTGACGATTGCATACTCTGGCCCATTCAGTATTAAGTCTAGTTATTACACAGCGAATTGCCATACAGTGCTTGGCCTGCAGTCGACCATACCCGTGAAATTGACAACGAGTTGCCTCCAATTTATAGGACCTCGTTGCTTTTATCAAAGTCACCAACACATTTTATGGCACTACTTAGTATGATTCCAATATTCGGCTTTGTTTTGCATTTTCTCAAAGTATTTTTGATTTTGCTAACACTTCATTTTGACATTTTACTCTCAAGCACACTACATTATTTGAGATTTGGCTTTTCGATTTCCGTTGTGAGTAATTCTGAGCTGCATAATTGCAGGAGTCTACCAAATATTGAAGAAGCTTGGAAACTTCCCATACCGGCTGAATTGACAACAAGGACTGTCAGACTGGTGCAACAGGTAAGAATGTGCGTTTCAACGGCGGCGAATAACAGAGAGAACAGTAGCTTTATTTCAGTTTTTGTGGCTAACTGTGTTTATGATAATCATTTTTGTTATTTTTATTAGTGTTATTATCATGGCAATGATGATGATGATTATGATGATGGTGATGACGATGATGATGATGATGATGATGATGATGATGATGATGATGATGATGATGATGATGATAATGATGACGATGACGATGACGATGATGATGATGATGATGATGATGATGATGATGATGATGATGATGACGATGATGATGATGATTAATATTATTACTATTATTATGATTATTGGTATGACCTTTGAAATTCGCCTTCTGTTAAGGCTTTCATTTTTTGTGCAGACAAGGATACCATCTCCCATTCTTCTGCATTTATCTGCTCATCTTGTTCGAAACCGTCAAGCGCTCCTTCCCAGGTGTTGCATGTGCCACGATAGGGGCTGCCACTATCTCAGCAACATAGGAATGTATGATGAAGCTCTTCTTTCATCGGGCAAGACACCCAAACGGCATTTTCAGAAGTAGTTACTGATGGAATGCATGGGGCTTCTGTGTTATCATTCAGATCTTTCGAAGCAGATACTCAATATTTTTTTTTGGTTGAAATACAAGCCAATTGAAATCTACTTTTAAAGGTATCCACAAAGCCCTCCTTCTTGGCACATATCTGTGACCTCATTGCGTGCTGTTTGCTTAGCCACAGAGAGCTGTTTTTGTAGTTACTTCGTCAATATAGATCTTAACCTGTTAGCGATGCGTCGCCTCCTGCATCACTGCCTTCTACACGGCACTGAACCAGTGGCTTATTTCCTGATTTAGCTGGTAGAACATCCCCTCTCTTTCATGATTCGTCCGACCATCCCTTAGCGGTTGTCCGCGAGACGCAGTAAGACGCAGTTACTCTTGCGGTAAGCTCGCCTTTTCTCAGTAAGTCACAACGTCCAATAGTTCCCTGTTGTTCTCTGTGTCGTTAAGTCTAGTTTGGTTGTTCATTGACAGGCGCGTCTGAATCAGCAAGCAGCACTACAGATTCAAGGGCAAAATCAGCTGCCCGATGCCAAGCAAGGACAACTTATCATGCAACCTGATGGCACGCAGAAGCAGAGTCCCTCGCAAGCTGGTACTGCTACATCTTTGCAGCAGCCGCAGCAGCAGCAGCCGGACGTTAACACAGTTGTACGCAGTCAAGGGATGCATTTGAACGGGCCGGTACCCCAGCATATAGCCGAGGGCAACATGCAAACACAAGGGCAGCCGACAGGCATCGAGACTGGCCTCAACGACTCGTGGAACCGGACGTCGCAGAGTCAGTTGATCCAACAGAGTACCAATCCCAACATGACAGGACTTCAACTTAGATACGGAGGAGAGCAGACACTGAATGTGGTCAACGGGCTTGCAAGCAACTCTGAATTCAACAGCCACCACTACCCAGCTGTTTCCTCCATGGCATCACCACTACTGTCACCGAAATCCGCCCAATTGAATGATAGCCACCCTCATTACAGTCAGCCCCTGTCCATTTCAAATCCATCGAGTTCTTTACTTTCACCTGGCATTGCATCTCCCCACCTGTTGTCGCCACACCAGCCACTTCTGTCACCGAATACTCCGAAAATGGGATCCAATACGAATGGATATAAAGTGCAAAAGCTATCGCTGCTCTACGACCCAAAGGAAGTTCCAAAAGCGCCCACCCCGCCACAGCCAAAGCTGCAGCTTGACAAACTCAACCCACCTACGCCCAGCATAACAGTTAGTATATTTTGCGTCATTGCTCATTCCATAATCATCTTCATTCTATTTCCATTTGACGATGAAAGATTGATTGACCGAAGAATTAAGTGATCGATTAACTATTTGAATGGTTTATTTAGTTATTGATTGGTTAAATGATATTTTGATTGCTTGGTCGATTGATCGATTGATAATGGGTCAAACTATCCACTGATTCGTTCATTCATTAATCGATTGACTGATTGATCGATTGATCGATCGGTGTCAGTATATCTCAGTGGTAAAATCCTTGGGTATTGGTCCTATGGTCAGTGATTCGAATCCACCCTCAGCTAAGCTTTCACTCTAGAATGGGGAGAGTTGCCAGCTCTCTGTAATTCCAGGTGTAGGAATCACGAGGTGCGGTCACATCGAGAGGAAGGATCTGGACACTGCTCGATTAGCAAAAAGCTTCTCAGTGTCCAAAGTCTACCTTAGCTTTGATATCTAAGGAGAATCATACATATGTAATTCATGATCTTGTGTTTCGTTTAGGTGGAGTCGAAAAAGGACGCAATGTCTGTGGCATTGAAAAGATTTTGCATGGACCCGAAGAATCCCGTCACTGTCATAAGAGGAATCTGTGAAGCTTTGAAGATAGGTGAGTCGTTATTTATTATTTTTGTTTCGCTATGGCCAGTTGTTTAGCCGTAAAGTACGTTGAGAGCATTTTCCTTGTTTTGTATCAAGCAGTGTCGTAGTATTTCTTGAAGTGATCAATTATCTTGGCTCATATTATATGATCTGTATTCAACTAATGTAACTTAAGTTTTGATAGTTTTACATGTGTGTCATGGGTTAATGCAATTTGCTCATGATTATGTCATCGTAAATGATATATATATTTAGATATATGAATAAGTATATGTGAATATATGTAAATAATTATATATGTAAAAAAGAATATCTCTATATAAATGTGTAAATACTGTATGTATATATATATTTTCATATTTATATATTTATATTTATATATGTATATATATATTTATATATTTATATATATATATATATATATATATATATTTATATATATATAAATATATTTATGTGTATATATGTGTCCAAAGTAGAATTAATAGGAAAACAAATTTTCAACTACAATAACGTCCATCTGTCGTAATCTCACTCTGCCCTCGACTCTCTTGTTCAAAACTAAACTTATTCTCCAAAAAGCAACTGAATTCAACAAAGCGTCGAATAAACAGCATGTTCTTTCCCCTTGAGAACTGCATTAAATAGTCCATAAAACGCGACACTGTGGAAGACAATACAGCTGAAGAAAATCATAGTATATAACACAATACACAGCTAAACATAAAGCTTTACAATTCACCACAATGAATCTTTACATTTGAGTCGCAATTCTTCTTTCCCATGAGACTGACCTCAGAGGTTCGAGGATTCATGCTGTCTAAGCTCAGGAGATTGTCAACTAGATGAGTTTAGGAGCAGTTTAGTTGAAAACCTGTCTTATGGGAATTCGGTCTCATGCAGCAACTTTTAGTCGGAAATGTTAGTAGGTGGAATGCGCAAACTCATAACACAGGAGATTTGGGTTTGAATCCCTCACAGATAACAATGAAGGCACCATCGCTGAGGAAGGCAACAGGAAACAGCCCTGTTGCATCCACTTCACAAGAAGTATTCTCGGAGCCCAGTCGTCTCTGGTTATGCTACGCTGGGAATCTAGTGTGCTGTGCAACGTCCTCTTTAGACGAGGAAAGGAAAGGAACTTGGAGCCCTGCCTCTGGTTTCTTCCAAACTTGAAATCGAGTATGCCATGAAGCACCATTGTCTATGGATTATTTCAACTCTATTTGTGAACGGCGGTTTCATTTCTAGATCTTTCCATGTTTACGACGAAGAAGCTGGTTGAGCATCAGCCAGATTTCACAGTTGAAATCAGACACCAGGTACGAGAGAAAGATAACGACCTAGTCACTGTTAATTGCTTAACTGACACGCTAAATTGCTAAATTACCATGGATTTTTGTTATTCATGCTCGTGGACTCCACCTTCCATCTCAGTCACTCGAAGTGTCCATAAAGATGGTACATGTAGGCTACTTTTCTACTTAGTAATCAGCATTTTTGAAATGGAATGTAGGGATTAATTGCACGATTAATGTGGCTGTTAAATATACATCTCGTTGCACGCCCTCCCCCGCCGACCTTTTTCGTCTTATCGACAAGATGTTATAACGAACTAATCAGCAGAGGATATCTTAGCTAACTAAGGCACCTGCCACACACGGATGCCAAAAACCCCGCTACTGAAACCTTCGAATAAGCTTTTAGAGATCTTAGTGACCAAATGACAGACCAAAGATCACATCAGCTCCGCTTTTTCTTTTTGTGATAGCGAATATGCTTTTTTTGCAGCGTCAGCAAGCCCCCGATGAAAACTGGGATGCTGAAGGAACAAAGCAAGTTTGGTACTGTGAGAGCAGTAGGTAAGGAGTTAATACATTTGGGGGTGATTTCACGATTTTTCAATTTTGTTTCTTCTCTGAATTTCTTAGTGGCGCAGAAGTGAAAAATCTAAGTTTGTTCCATCCAAGAACCGTAGCCCTAATGTATTCATCTTCGATCTGAGTGGCAGGTGGGTAGACCAGGGGGGTTTTTTTTAGGTGGAACGCCACACCCACCATCCCTCCTAGGCTGTGTGTCGCATAGTGTAGATTCATCTCAATTAATTTCTTTCTCTTTATTCAGGTCATCCACAACCATCGCAAAGTACGCCAGATATCAAGCAAAATCTTACAGTGAGCATTGCAATGTATGTAGTTCGTATTATTTTCTCTTCACAAGACCTTTTCTTTAGATTGGTAAGACGCGTCGCTTGACATTCACCCGTCGTAGTTTTCAGCATGGCTCGCGAGTTTTTTTGTCATGCGACTTCGTTGTTTGCCCTTTCTAGGTGCTTTTCTTGACATACGCGTTGAGCTTGTTGAGAAATCTAAGCGTGGTAACAGGAGTGAATTGAAACGAGTGAACGAGCTAAGATTTAAGCATGCTATCAAACTGTAAATTTAACACTCGTCGACATTGAGATTAGGCCGTGTTTGGAAATAGGCCGACCTCGAAACTAGAGCGATTTACAATCAATAGTAAGATACCTTTGCAGTGCTTGGTCTGCCGTGACGTACAAGAACCCACTGAAGATGATTTAGAAGCAGAAATCACTAATGAAATCGCGATTGAGTCATTTGGTTTGTATGAAGATATCAAAGCTAGTATCGTTTAATCAGAGATTCACAATTCATTAATAACGTGCTTTTCACAGGACACCAAAGATGGTACGTTTACTACCGACAGCGACTCTTCGTCAGGGTAAGTAAATGGATTTGAAATCCGCAAATATTTCTGTGATTCCTTCCTTTCAAGTGATTTAGGAGTTGACTGAAGAAATTCAATTGCAGCTTCAAAGGACTTCCCCGTATTTTCAGTTCAACTCCTTACCGCATTTTATTTATTTCAAGCAAACAGGCAAACAATCTTGCAATTCTTTGTCACTGACAAGAGGAATCAAATTCCTTGATTTTCGTGTAATTAGTTCCTCTTCCACAACTTTTTTATTTTTAAAGCACATTTACAGATTTCAATAAATACTATGATCGATGCTGATTTTTCCAACTTAAGGAAATATAGGCCTGATTTTGAGTCGCTTTACGTGTGTCGATATTGTGATTGCTAGAGAAAGTCAAGGTGTGAGAATCTATCGTTTTAGCCACTATATTGAGTGTGATATGGAAACGAGATGAAGAGATCTGATTTAAAAATCTCTCTATAATACGCATCTATCTCCTTTTCACTATTTTTGCGTAGTGGTTTGCCAGTAAGATTGTTTTTTTCTGTGTTCAGAAGCAAGAAATCGAAGAAATTCAACATGATAAAGTTTGGAACAAACGTCGACCTTTCTGATTCAAAGAAGTAAGTTTTTGTTGAGTAATAAACAGAAATATCTGAATTGTAGAATTCAATCTCAGAAATGCAGTTGTTTTTCTCTTTTCGGAGCTGAGTTTATCGCCAGTACTTAAGTTTCGCGGAAGCAGGAATCGTTTTTGATCTAATCTAAGCTGTTCTGTTGTATTATTTGGCTTCAACCCCTCCTACGTGGAGTCACCTGTGCGGATGAGCACCCGGCTACATCCTCATTTTTTTCTCATTTTATACGTAAGATTCTACCTGCGTCCTTCCTCTCGATGTGACCACGCCTCGTGATTCTACGCCTGGAATTGCAGAGAGCTGGCTGCTCTCCCCACTCTAAATGAAAATTTAGCTGAGGATATATTCGAACCACTGGCCATCGAATCAAATTGCAGGAGCCCTACCTCAGCTGTCCTGACGCCACCATTCTCATCTTATCACAACGACTAGTTACATGAAACATTTTTCAGTCATTTAAGCTTGTCTTTATTCCGCGTTCCTTAAAATCTATTCTTGTAACCATTGTAGATGGAAGCCACAACTTGCTGAACTTACGAAACTACCTCAGTTTATGAAGGTAAGGACTTAAAGTCTTTGCATAGCTATGGAATTGTTGCTTGGGTCATCTTATTCAATCACCTGTTTCTCGGATCTTTGGAATTTCTTCCCACCCTTCTTCTAATGTTCATGCATGCAGGAATTTTAATGAAAGCATCACGAATACTAAGCGTACAGATTCTACCGTACCTTAAGATTCTACCGATTTCTTTCTAACTTTTGCGCGATCAGTTTGTGACTCGCTAACCTCTTTGTAATGAAGCATCAACGCCGATGTTTTCTAATTTAATTTATTCATTTGGTTGGAAAAGTTTCTAGGTATTCATTGCGAATTTCCCCCATTATGCATGCTTCACCCGTGCATGAGGCCCCTAGTTTAGCTCCCCTTTCCGGAGGGCGGTGAGGTGATTCGTGCAGTCAGGCCTACGAGGGGTCTTTCATCTGGAGTCTCGACCGAACTGAACTTCAGTCACCTTATAGAGGCTAGACCAGTCGCTCGGCTTCTCGCCCGTGTGACGATGGTGTGGAAGCCCTCTCTTTAGGTCACAATCCCTTACACAACTTTTAAGTTTTTGCATGTCCTCCAGCTCAGAACCCTTCAGTAGCTCATCTTGGAATGATTCTTGTCTTCCTCTTGTGCATGCTTTTGTTTGCTGGAGCCCGTAATATTGGCTGGTATTAGGCTATCAGTGGAGGAATGCTCTTTTCCGCGGCTTCTCTTCCATTCGCAAACTCCAGTGGTAGTAGCATCTTGAATAGTGACTTCTTTTTAGTGAGTTATGTTGGGGAAAGGCCATGGGGGCCTATACAAAATCCCAACAAAGGAAGAAGGAAGAAAGTGAAAGGCTAAGAGGAGAGAGAGATGAGATCAAGTTTATTGATCTTAGATTTGAAAGATGGCAAGTTGTAAGATTCAGGAAATCAAGAAGTAGGCAAGACATTCCATAAATTGTACGTCCTATGGATGAATGGTGATTTGTGGGATAGAGTTCGTGAAGTAGGCAGTAGGAAGAATAGGAGGAGACTCGTTTCTTGTCCTCATTCGATAATGACTTTTGGTTTTCCTTGTAGGTCGTCAGTGGCTGCAACATGCTAAGTCATATAGGTCACAGTGTACTAGGAATGAACACAGTGCAACTTTACATGAAAATCCCCGGATGCAGAACCCCAGGTAGGATATATTTGCCTCGGCTGTTTTTGTGTACAACTTTTCGTTGTTGCTGGTGTTACACAGAGATTGGATTTATTCGTTTGTTGATTGGTCGAGGCTCTGAAATTGTTGAAATACAGTAGTATCCTTTCGTAAGCGGCCGTTGCTTCGCTCCCAGCACTTTAGGCAGTGATTATTGGTGTCGTGCACTCAGTGCCACCCATTGCCCAGGTCCCGAATTTGGTATTGACTTTATATCTGTATACCTAGGTATAACTGGGCAGATTTGTTACCTACAACGGGGTCCCGTACGACCTTACTTGCGTCCAGTTGTTGGAAGGGGTTTATGGTCATTATTTTCCTCTCTGAATCCATGTCTTCTTGAATTCGTACAAAAAGAAGCTTTGAATTAGTTGAACTTTTAATGACGCAAACCTTGTACCATAATCAATGCCGTATTTGCGAGATATCAGAGACAAGACTCCGAGTTTCTTCCAGGGAAGTGGATTTTTGTGGGGTTGGTTTCTGTTCTAGTTCTCCACGGATAATTTTATTACTGTGGACTGAGGAGAAGTCAAACCCATAATGCAATGATACTTTTAAACCGTTCATTCACTACATTTTCAAAATGCAAAAACGCATCTCTTTTATAACTGGCAATGTGTAATTGGCTGTTTCTACTTTATTTAATGACAACTCGAACGGAAAAAGAAGCAATAAGAACGAAGTAAATGCAACGTTAAATTAAGCGAAAAAAACATTTCAAAGGTCCATCCATCATGGTAGCGATAATAGCAGTAATAATTATACGAGAAATTTGTATGTATGCTGAACCTTGTCAGTTCTGCAAGTTCTGGGGCCTTTTGATATGAATGTGCTATGGGGCCGCCCGCTTTCACCCTTTATCACCCAATTATAAGATTATTAAATTGATAAACGGAACCATGACATTGCAAGTGTGTCGTCAATTGACTTTGTTGAAATTTTTGAAATATTGTTTACTTCGATTTTGGCGATTTTCGGACTTAATCCTGAAGTAAGTTTTGTCTCAATTTCATTAATTTCCGATTCAAGGCCATCAAGAAAACAACAACTTCTGTGCGTTGAACATCAACATTGGCCCTGGAGACTGCGAATGGTTTTGCACTCCAAAAGAATACTGGGGAGTCATTCATAATCTCTGTGAAAAGTAAGTCTCCAAACTTGGAAATATTTATGTTGAATCGATTGCTTGTGCCCTGATCAAAAACCAAATCTGTAGAAGTACTTCAGTTTATTGTTTGCTTCACGAACATTTCTTATGTTGTTACGAAATTCAGTTTCTGTCTAGTTAAAAAATTTCCCCACTCTCCGCTTAAGTTCAGTTGCATTTTAAAGGTTAATGTAGCCTCCGGCTTTTGTTTAATTTAGTGAAACATTGGTGGATTTGACGCCTTGGAACTAATGCAGCATTGATCCATGGCCTTTTTAGCCCAAAAGCCCTTCAAAGTATCCCCTGTGAATATCTTCTCGAATTAGCGCCTCTGTGAATTACCAACTGAGGGGCAGATTGCATGCTAGTTAAAGCACGTCTACTATCTGGAAGGTCCCGGGTTCGAGGCACCTTCCTACGCACATACTTGTCCGTCCTCTCTCTGTCCACGCAGCAGTTTATTGACCCTTGGTTTAAGGCAGGGGGGTGAAATGGGGCGAGGAAAGAACCGGCCACCCTACCTCAAAATTCTTAGGAGGCTCAGAATGGTACCTGTCTAACTAGGTGTTCTCCAACGCGTCTTTCAAGAATGGGACTAAGTTCGACTCCATGAATTGCCGCCAAACTGAAACAAAGCACGACTAGACAAGCTCTATTGATTACATCTCTTTTGCTTTGCCGCGACAGTATCCCTGTATTTCTCTACTGTCTTACGCGTGAAGCAGATGGAACTAAATCAACTTCATTAGCATTTGATTTTTTGTACAAAAGGAAACACCATTGAACGTTCTAAATTTCTACTTTTTCAGTCTTTTTATCTTTCGTTTTCAGGCACAACCTGAATTTTCTCGTCGGTGAGTTTCGTTCTTATCTCAACTGCCGTGTTCTCGCATTGTGATTTAAGTCTTCGTTGCATAAATGCTTGCATGAAATTTTTCCGCATTTAGAAATTATTGAGGCTTGCTTAGTGGTACCACAGTATTGTGGCTTAGTATACGGACTCATCTAAGGGTTGTGGGTTTGAAGCCTATACCTTTCGCAAGGAAAAGACTAACAAAAGCAATGTATACCACCTGATAAGAATCCCCTTCCATTGAAAGACTCGAGCTCTGTCTCCGGCGTTGGCTAAGCTCGGAATCGAGTATGCTGTGCAAATAGAGTTTCTCACCTGTCACAGTGTTTAAGAGCGTTTATCATATGTACCAATCTGGGCATGCCACGGAGAGAGAGAGGCCTTCGGGAATTACTGCCACACCCCATAAAGTGCACGGCGTTAACAGCCACCTCCTTCCCTCTAACCTGTTCAAGTCTGTTGACAGCTATCGGCTAAGTTTATCATTGCAGTCAGCATGCCTCCATTGGCTGCCGAATCCTCTTGATTACCTAGGTAACTTTTTGAAGCCGTGAGAACCCTTTCGGTTGTCCAATATTGAGTTGGAAATTTATTTTGGAGCAGTTGAAACCCATTTGCATTAAGCTGAAAGGAATGGGATCGTGTTATAAAATGTCTCAATATTTCCTTCTGCAATGTAACGGAACAAAATTCGTGATTTCTGACGACTCTTCTCTTCATGTAACAGCCTTTCTTAGTGCTTATTCGACCTTTACCGCTCACCGAGCTAGGGGATCAAGTCCTGTTCCTTTATATGCTGACTATCGAATGACAGATTACCCTCAAAGGTTTTTGCTCTCGTCTTTGTAAGGTTCTTGGTGGCCAAACCTCGAGGAATTGCAGGAGGAGAGAGTTCCGGTTTATCGATTCATTCAAAAACCAGGCGAGCTTGTCTGGTTGAACGGTGGCAATGTGCATTGGGTACAATCTGTGGTATGTCCTTTTTCGAATTTTCACAATTTCTCTCAGTTTTTAATGGCCATATGAAGCTGGGAGACAGTTAAGTCTGCCCTCCCCCCACCCTCAAAAAAATAACAAGCTGTGTTAGAAAAATACTGTTGAGCCAAATTTGTTATCTCTAGCTTTTTTTCCTGCTCCATTTTGGCTATCGCTGTTTCTTCCGCTGAAGTCACTGCCATATTTTGTTTGTTTTTTGTTATTTTGAAGCCAATTTTCTTTTCATCTCTTTTAGGGCTGGTGCAACAATATTGCTTGGAACGTCGGCCCCCTCACAGGTAATCGCTTTCAAATAAAAAAAACTGATTTGCCCCTTTCAATTGACCTAATTTTTTTATCCAAAGTTCCTTTTACGAATGGTGACGCCCTTCCTCAACTCGCGTGGGCCTCTCCCTTCAAAATGATCCTTTGTCGTCGAGTATGAAATGGAATTTACCATTGTAACACTGCTCTCTGAATGGCATAAGAATGCATTCGCAATAGGTTTGTTAATTATGAAAGGTGAAATCTGAGACCACCAGTTACCACCTTAACCTATTCGACAGCAGTAGCATCATATTGCCTTGCATACCATTTCTGCTGCGTTTTAATGGGTAGCTGAGATTCGCAAGAGCTCTCAAAGGTCATTTTTCATGTGTATTTACTGGGGCAGTTGGCATCGTGGTTTGAGCGCATCGTGGTCTTCTCTGCTCAAGATCCCCTGCTCGAGGCACGCTTATTCGCGTTTCTAAGTGCCTCTTATTTACCTATCAATTAGTAAATGGGTACATGGCGTACAGCTTAGGTTAAAGTCACCATCCTGGGCCACGGCATTGCGAGGAACTGACCGCCTTTCCTCGCCATACCGTGGCCTAGGATGTTACCACTGTAGCGAGGCGATTCCCGCAGTCGTTTAGGTTGCGAGACTCAGCTTATTTTTATGTACAACGATGCATTTCGGTTGGGACAGTGTGGCGTGTATCTTTGTGCCAAGATTTGAAACTAATACATCGTTTATATTGTTTTTAGAGCATCAGTTTGGTTTGGCTGTAGAGAGATACGAATGGAACAAACTGCAAGGTAGGCCCTTTGCTTTTCAGTGGTCTATGGTTCTTAACATCGGTCTTCCTGACGATCAGTGTAATTGCCATTTGGATCACTGCGATGATAATTGTTATCACCGTCACCGTCACCATGATCTTCATTATCATCTTTGTTTTCCATCATCATCATCATTATCAATCATCGTCATCGTCACAATCATCTTTATGACCACCATCATCAACATCATCATTATCACCGTCACCGTCACCATGATCTTCATTATCATCTTTGTTTTCCATCATCATCAGCATTATCAATCATCGTCATAATCAGCATCGCCATCGTCACAATCATCTTTATGACCACCATCATCAACATCATCATTATCACCATCACCGTCACCATGATCTTCATTATCATCTTTATTTTCCATCATCATCATCATTATCAATCATCGTCATAATCATCATCGCCATCGTCACAATCATCTTTATGACCACCATCATCATCATCATCATTATCACCGTCACCGTCACCGTGATCTTCATTATCATCTTTATTTTCCATCATCATCAGCATTATCAATCATCGTCATAATCATCATCGCCATCGTCACAATCATCTTTATGACCACCATCATCAACATCATCATTATCACCGTCACCGTCACCGTGATCTTCATTATCATCTTTATTTTCCATCATCATCAGCATTATCAATCATCGCCATCGTCACAATCATCTTTATGACCACCATCATCAACATCATCATTATCACCGTCACCGTCACCGTGATCTTCATTATCATCTTTGTTTTCCATCATCATCATCATTATCAATCATCGTCATAATCATCATCGCCATCGTCACAATCATCTTTATGACCACCATCATCAACATCATCATTATCACCGTCACCGTCACCGTGATCTTCATTATCATCTTTATTTTCCATCATCATCAGCATTATCAATCATCGTCACATTTATAATGATCATTAAAACTCAATATTATAACCATATGCGTAATTCAGTTAATTCATTTTATTACCATATTATTCTTCGTTACCTTTTTCATTTGCTGTTAATGTTTTCATTTATCATTCAACAAAGCTGAATCATTAAATGCTCCGTACATTCTGTTTTTTCCTTCATTCTCCTTTCATCTCTGTCATTAGCTGTCAAATCCATTGTGCCAATGCTGAACTTGACTTGGAATCTCGCTCGAAACGTCAAACTCAGCGAACCAAAACTAGTGGACCATTTGAAGTACGTGTATTTTCCAAATTAAGCAACATACTTCTTGATTAGGTATCATGCTGCAATTTGTAGCGATCAAAGATTGAATATTAAGTATTGTTTGCTCCTGATGGATGTTACCAATTTGTATATGCTGAGCTGAAGATTTCATGGTACTATTTGTTCATTGATTATATTACATTACATATAGGCCATGAAGGAGCACGGTAAATGCAAAGTAAGACAGGTAAGGGATAGAGAGGAAGGAAAAGTAAGAGAGAGATATGTACCTCAGGGGATTTGAAAAACTTATAATGAAAAGTATTTTTGTCTATTTATGATAATTCTTTTGACTGTTATCGTAAATATTCACCCGACAAGGACATCCGCTCTGGAGGGCTCCGGGTTTGAGTGAGACCACAACAATGTGCCATGCTTCGCAAAACGTGACCGTAGGGCAGTAGGCGTCCTCGTCGACGGTTAGGAAGAGATGAGCAATTGACCGTGCCTGTCATGACAAGCTCAAGAAGAGAGGAACCTGGCTACTGCCCTGTTCATTAATTTGTGTTGCACTTCTGGGACTTTGTCCTCTGCACGTGAAATCTTTCATAGATTGTTAGCTAATACTTTTGTTTGTAGATGCTAAAGCTGTGTCTCCTCCGTTTATTTCGTCAGGAAACTCTTAGATCGGTCGTTGAAGTATTGCGAAGTCAGCGTTGAGCTTATGAAGCAGTCTGGAATCGACGTCGTGTTTCACGGCAGGGAGAAAAACGAAGCTGCTCATTACTGTTCAACCTGTGAGGTATGAGATACTTTGATCATAAGGGACAAACTACCCTTGTCCTGAGATTCAGAGAGAGATTCAGAGAGAGGAATTCATCATTACTTGAGGATCTTATAGGATGCATGGGTAGTTGGAAGAACGCACATTGAATGCAAATATACGAAGTGTTCGCCTTCAGAGGAGCAGCTGGCGTTGTGATTAGAGCAGATGTCTACAGCGTTGAAGGTCCTTGGTTCGATGCGCGCGCTTATTCACATAACCCTTCGGCCGCTATCTATCCGCCCAGCAGTACATCTGACTTGGTGTAAAGCTACAGGTAACTTGCGTCGATCAAGCGAACTGACCACCCTACCCCACAATGCCATGGCACGGGGTAGGAGTTGTAGCAAGTTGCCCCCAACACCCATGCGGGCACAGATCTCATGTTTACTTTGCTCGACCCTCATACTTTATTCTCAGTTTAGAATGGGTGATAAAGACACGTGTCGTCGAGTTGATGCTGGCATAACTGACTAACCATAGAATAACCAAACAGTTTCAAATAGGGGCAACCTTATGGTGTCATTATCATGAGAACGTAACAACGTAAGAATTTCCTTTTCAACCAAAAGAAGAATTACAAGGAATTGTAATCAACAATACGTACGATTAATGAAAACTGACGTAAATTAGAATGAAACTATCGCATGAAGACAAAGCAAAAACAATTGAATGCCAAAATTGAACGAAGAGAAAGTCATTACATCAAATTTGAACAACTAAATGGTTGGGAAGGGATCTTATAGCAGAGCTAATTCGTAGACCCCCACCCGGCCTATCTGGCCGATTCAGACGCACTAATTAAAAGTTTAGTTGTTACGTGTAGCTGCTGCGAAGGAATGAAACTGCTATATCCATAGTAACGAAGTATTTTGTGATCAGAGTTTTTCACTTTTTTTCAGTAAGATTCAAACGCCAGATTTGAAAAGATGCGCCTTAGGTGTCTTTTATTGGTCATATTATTGAAGACAGGGCTGTTTTTTTAGACAATTAAGTGCTTTGGTACCAGCTTATCCCAAAGAGCTTAGCCCATGGGTGTTGAACTTTTGCGTATGAAGTCCTCTAGCAGATGAAAGATGAGTCAGTCGGTTGTACACATTTCCAATCCTCTGGATTTTTTTCAAAGTCGTGCATAAAAATTAGTCCTGAAGTTTGAGAATATAATTTAATTTCAAAATTGTTAAGTCTCTGAAATGCTGCGATGTGTGGTCGTTTTATCTCGAAAAAGTGATTGTTCGTATAGCCCGTTTTTGGAGGGTACGAATGTCATTATAACATCTCAGATGGCAGCTTAAGATTAACAACAATCCACCATTTCTAATCACCTGACATGTGTATCCAATACCAGCTTTGCATCCGCCATCATCTTCGTGACACTAGTGTAACGAGATAACGGGATGAATTTGATGACCTAAGACTTTGAAAGTGTCTGAAGCTTGTCATTCAACACAGATGCCAAACTCGACATTATGGTGGATTTAGATAAACCATGGAGATTCACAACTTTTTAATGAAACCGAATTGAAAACTGAGTAAGGAACAAAGTCGTTTAGGTTTTCAAATCTTTTGTCGAATCCTATTTTTGCATCTTCCGCTGCTCCTTTGAAACTTCATCATGTTTACCTGAACTTTAATTTTAATTAAGAATGTAATTAATGATATCAACCATTCTTATATTTGATACATTGAGTGTTATGACCGCCACGTTTTTGTTTACATCCCTCGCTGACCTTCCATTTCCTTGTTATTTTTATCGATAGCAAGTAGATTAGGTCTGGTTTTTTCTTGCAAATGTAGCTAAATGGTGGTGGGGTTTTTCATCTTCCCTTTTTCATTCTGTATAGTCATCACCGCACTCTTTCTTTCTAAGGTCGAGGTGTTCAACTTGCTGTTCGTGAAGGAAATCAACAAGAAGCTAATGGTACACTGTCAGGATTGTGCAAGAAAAACAAGCCCAGCTTTAGATGGATTTAAAGTCTTAAATCAAGTAGGCGTTACCCTTCAAACCTTCTACTTTATCTACGTACAACTGATTTAGAACCAAGCTGGTAATTTCAAGTATCGCCAAAGTGTTTGCCTACATTGGTCGAAATATCCCAAGAGCAAAAGGGATTACAGAAAAATGACTTCATCTTCAGTCAAAAGTTTTGATCTCCCCTACCCCATCTTTACCCTATTGGTCATCGATTTGTGCGTCTACATCTTCCACACTCATGAAAGTAATTAAATTATGGCCTGCGTTCGCCTATTTCATAAGGTTTGATGTGACCAGTTGTTTCGAAAAGATGCATGATGCTGAATCGATGTATTTTGTCTTTAAAACAGTTGCATCGCCTCTTTGAGAAATCATAATCGTTGGATCACTTTTCCATCCTAAATGCAAAGGAAGCTAACCGACTTATTATCGCTTGCAGTTTACATTAGAAGAATTGAGAGATGTGTATCACAACTTCTGCTATAATTCCAAGCAAAGTCAGCATCAAACCTTACCGTCGTCCATGCAGCATTCGAACACAAACACAATAAATAGTCAACTTAACAATGTAAGTGACTTGCTTGATATGTCAATGTCATGGTCACCTATGACCTTTGGTTGTTGACTTTGTTGAGCTTTGATCGTTGACCGTTAGTCATTTTCGTCCCATCATTTTCATTTGAATTAATAATTGTTATTATGGTTAATTCATAGCAGGCACATGTACCTAGAATTTTCTCTTAAAATTCATCGTTTGCTTTCTGCACCTATGAAATGTTGGATGCACTTCGGTTTCATTAACTACAGTGCAAACTGTTGTTAAAGAGAAGAATAAGGTGACGTAACGACTGCGTTCAAGATATCAAATTTCCAGTCAGAGGACCGAGCTAAATCCTTCTATTTTGTTTTTCCCTCCTCAGATAAATTCAAAGGAACAGCAGAAACTGATGTCATGATGTCAATGGACATAGAGAAATTGTCGCATCTTTTTTCAATGTTGCTATTTGCAATACCAAGGATGTAATTATTCGCCGCTTCAAGTTGGATCGATTTTCTCTTTCCAAGTAAGCTTTTTATCTTTGTATATTTTAATTGTATATAATTGGATAATGTTAAAAACTATTTGTATTGGTGACATGCTGCTTAGGGAATTCAGTACCGAATGCTGTCCTCTTCTCACACTTTAAGCTTTGTACTCGCGATTACGAGTCAATGAAGTGTTGCTGCAGGCCTTATGTGCTATGTGATCATTGCTGGTAATTGCCTTTCACGTCAAGCAATACCAGATGGTAGGAGAATCATTAGGTACTATGGACATAACAGAACGAAAATCTAACCATCTGTCTTTTTTTCATCAAATAGTTGAAGCACTCAACACCCCTATTTTTCCCCTCTTTTCAATGACGATATTGCCTCGCGTGAAGGCGTATCAACCGGGTTCCGGGGGGATTATATTGAAGTCCCATGTACTTTTGCAATGACACGCACAGTCAGGAAGACACAATACCCTTTGGCCACTGTATCCACTGTCTGTTCCTTAAGCAGTTAGTGACAACTTCCTCTGACAGTAATGACATCATTGTGGCCGTGTAGCCAGGTTTTTTAAACAAGCATTGCGTTCTGACCGTAGTTGCTTTGAGCCATGTGAAGCTTCTAGTTGATTTCATGATAGCTTAATATTATAGCTCACAAGTCCTTAGAACTTTGTTACAACAAGCTTTGTCGTTTGAATAAAATAGCTATGAATAACGTATGAAATTGAGAAGGCTTTAGGTCCATTCTTCCGTAATGCAAATTTTTATCCAAGAACTCGGTCTTCTACCTCTGTCCTTTCACATGTGATATATATTTATGCATCGTGTATCCCTCTAACAACAAGTGTAACAATGAATGTATCTCACTGTAAGGTAGAACCTCTACGCACGAGGGAGCCTTTGTTTAGTGCTGGAACTTCCCATCGCGCGCTGCTTTCTTCATCTTCACCATGAAGAGAACTCGTTGAATTCGTACTCCATCGCTTTCATAGGTAGGTAGCGATTTGAAGGGAAATTGGAGAGTAGTATTTATCATGTAGATTTTTCAATGCCTTAGATCCGTGGTGCTTTCGGTGTTTTTTTGGATGCTACATGATGGCGTGATAATATTTCTATTATTACTTGATCCAATGATGCCAACTTCAATTAACCACCACTCCCTTCACATGATAAGAAACGTGACTGTTAAGTTAGACTTGACATAATCTATCCCTGTTCCGACAACTCCTCCTCAGAATGCACGTCATAATGATAAATTTGTAGACCATGACAATCCATTGGCCAGCGATCCCGCAAGACGTGGCCTTTGCCCTATTCTTAGGGGGCGAGGGGGCAGAAATGCTATGTTCTATTCCACAAGATCTTCTCGATAATATCTTTGCATGAGGTGTGAAATTCCTCTCTATCAGGCAAATCCAGAGAAGTATTCTTATTTCTTCCAATTTACAGTGTATAGCTTTTGATTGTGGGCTCCAGAGTGCCCTCCCAAGACTGCCTGCTCATCTGCACTCCATTGCGTTTATCCCTCCACATCTCTGCACGGGTTGCAAAGCCGCCCGGCCGCAATCGGCAATCGGCAATCGGCATTTTAGTATCTTTTGACTGTTCCTGTAACCAATTCTAGTTCTTTGCTTCCATTTGATACAGAAATATCCCATTAGGATAGTTGCAAACTTGAGACTTTACCAGAGGTCCTTCTTTACCAAATATGGTAGGTGAGCTTCAACTATCTTTGCTCATTCCTGCAGCAGTTGACTGTACCCCCTTGCCCCTTGCGTGCGAGTGGTGTCAGATTAACATCAGTAGGCGTGGATCGCCCGCCCCACTCTGGTTGAACCTGTCCCTTTTCGCTTTGCAAGTTGCTCCGCTTTGCATCAGTTAGCCCCCACAAGAACATTGCTATGTTGAAAGTATGCTAATCAGTGATGTTTAGAAGTTGCTTCATTTAACAAAGATCGTGAAAACATTTTAATGGCAAATAATGATCGTTTGTGTTCAGAGTGTTGCCAAAACTTAGAGACACCTAGGATTATCTGATCATACGGCTTCGGTCTTAGACCATCTTAGTATCCTTTCTTTTTTTAAAAATCCACCCACCAGAGACCACACGGAGAGTCCGTACGAACTTTTTTCAAATCGACGATCCATTGATTTTGATCGACTGAATTATTTTTTCTCTCCTTATTATAAAGATTGGTCTCGCGATTTCCGTTATATTTTAGGGTTTCATAATATATAAATCTTTATCTTTGTATTTAAAGTGTTCCTGAAGATCTGCTGTCTTTTTCTCCTGACCTTCTCTACTTCCCTTTTGCCTTTGGATACTCCGGTCCCGTTTTGCTCAATTCAACGATGTAAGAAGGTGATGACACACCAGATTCTTGACTTTCAATGCATCGATTGCTGAATAAAGTAAGCCATTCGCGTACTTAAAAAAAATTCTTTGCCATGACTGATTCTTCTTTTTCTGTGTGCCGTAGACGACGTTGGCGACCAATTTCTGAAAACCATTCTTGACAATCGCCATCCTAGACAGCTGTTGCGCCGACTACAATTTTTTGAAGCATTTTGATAGGCAATAACGTACGAAACAAGCTATAGATTATTGTTTAAGATTGATGAAAAGGTAAGGGAAAAGTGTTGAAAATTGGCGAATAAGCTAGCAATTTTCACCAAACTTTGCAAAATGTCAAAGCTTTGAAGTTAGCAACAGAGAAAAAGTGAAGAGTTGCTTTTTAGGTTATCTAATTTTGAAGCAAATATCGATCGATCTTGTAAGATAAGATAAAGACACTTCAAATCAGAATCTATAATCTTGAAATTTATATCGCAAACTTACATACCATATTCTACAGCCAACGTGGACAAATTTAATAAATATGAAAAAATATGTAAAAATTCATGGCGATTATTGGACCTAACAGCTATTCAAAAGAGAGGCGTTTTAACCAGGATGAAGCAAGTATATCAAAATAACCAATAATTTACATACGGGCTAATATTCCAGACGATGCCGCTGTTATAAATTCGGTTCGCTTGGTACCAAAGGATGATTGGGTAAATTTAAAGCGAAATCGGGCACATGGCGGGATGGATCAGAATGCATCGAATTATTTCATCTGCACCAAGAGCGCATCCAAGCAACGGAATCGCCACGTCAGGACCTAACAAAAAGTAGGCATTTCTTTCTTGGCTTTTGTCAACGACTTGGATAAGCGTCTTCTGCATTTCCGTCTTAGGATAATTGAACCAAAGAACAGATTCGCCCATGCCAAATACAGCTCCTAGCTCGTAGCATCGCGTACCTACTCTGGATCAGTGGAACGATGCGGAATAGGGTCTTCGTCAACCCAGAATCGAAAGACAAAACTTAAAATGAATCCATCTTTCAAGGTTAGATCACTATATCCATTACAGACCTGCCCTAGTTATCTAGCCCCAATACGGCAACGTTGGGAAAGAAAATTTTTACAATATACAATATAGACTTACCACTACCTTACAGATACAAACCTCACCAAACTGAATTTGACTGTATATCTAGGGTAGCTGGATAAAACCAGGTGCGCATTCTAGGTTACCAACATTTGACTGGTGAGATAAGCGCGTTCCGCACTACACACTATTGTCTTAATTTTGCTCAAGTTTCACCTCCAGTGCGAGGTACGTACAAAACTAACGAGTCGGGCGGACTTCAGGCCATGGTGTTCTTGATGAACATACGTGCAGCAGCAGAAGCCGCAATATACGTTACAACGCTTTCTGTCCTCCAAACGGCGGTTCCATTCTAACAACGACAGTATCAGGATAGATGTGACACAGCTCTGATGGCTATGATGCAACGTGCATTGTACATTTATTCATGTCAGGGTACATTTATATGAAGGCATTCAAAGTACTGTAGAAACCTTCGAGGCATGTGACTACCTGGCTAAAGTGTGGTCTTTCCTCTGGCGCCAGAGCCCAGCAACAAGCCATCACAGTGAAAAGGTCATCAGGACAGTTTGGTGGCTGCGGAAGGCGGAAGCCGGCCTTGAGGTAGCGCAACATCTCAAATGGATCGACGCTGGCATACGGCGTTTGAGCAAGAGTTGTCAGCTCCCATAGAAATACACCATATGACCACTGCAATGGAACATCAGTAAGATACATGGGGAAATTGTTGAAAGTAATAATAGTTATTATAAATTAATGAATGTCAAAAATAAGGCTGTGGAAATGAGAGGAAAGTTAAACAGAAATATGACGTTAGAGAAATAGGATTACGTCATGATCAAAATAAATCTGAGTCGTTTGAGGTCGTTATCGGAGAACGGCAACGGACAGTCAGTCGAACCCTATTCGTTGATGCTCTTTTTTCAGGGAAGTGTTTCTGCAGTGAAATGCCAAACCTACCATCAACTCACAGGCGATTTATCGCGATTTCGGATTCAATGCACAATTTAGATTCGAAGAAGCTCGATAACAAAGTACAGCAAAACGAAAACTCTTCTCAAGTAAAAAAATGGCAAATATGATAATAATAATGATAATAATAAGGCACATGTATGACAACCACACCCATGACCCAGTGGCGAAATTGCTCACTATGTACTTGGTAGGTTTGCGAAAATGGTACATGCTACTTCCCTGCTTAGCATTCAGCACTTCGGGAAAGAGCATGGGAGTGAAACACACAGTGCTACCAGATGGCAATCCTCCAATTGTGGCATTCACAGATGTGGCCCAAAAGCAAGTTAAGCGGAGATGGGCGCCGCCCTATTCACCAGAAATGGCGAGGGAAGGAAATCTGACTTTTTTCTTTCGATACAGGTAACCTTTGACATATGACCCAGCCAATCGAGGTATGCATCCAGTGCCGGACCTAAGCCTGGAAAAAAGGAGGGAGCTCAGGAGGGAGCTAGTCGATTGATTGTGAATCGGTCAATCCTCAGCTCCAAGCTAGATGGAGGCCCGTCCACACCGACCACTTATGTGGGAAAACCCCCAGAATAAGAAGAAGACCTGATAGCATATTATGATTGCAGGATAAAGAAGTTGAAATAAATCGAAACTTACTACTACACTGGCGGTACTATAAGTGTTAAACTCCAAACTCTCCACTGCCATCCATCGGACTGGGCGGTTCTCGTTATCTCCTAAGCAATGATAATCGCCAGGGAAAAAATCCCTTGCTAAAGCGTTGTCAGTTATCTTCACTCTGTACTCTTCGTCGGCGCTGTAAAATATAAACAAATTGCTTCTATACGTATGATTCTACCTAGATGTCAAAGGTAAAAATCTGGACATTGAGAAGCTTTTGCCAATCGAGCAGTGTCCAGGTCCTTCCTCTCGATGTGACCATACCTTGTGATTCATACGCCTGGAATTACAGAGAGCTGGCAACTCTCCTCACTCTAAGTGAAAGTTTGGCTGAGTAATAAAAAAAATTTAGCTACGAGTTAGGAAAGAATTTCAAATTGCGAAAGAAGACGCAGAAACTAAGAATCGGGAATAAAACGTAAGAACAGAATAAGGTATAAGAGGATAATAAAGAAATAAGAAAAATCAATTCAGATTATGAA